>OX382271.1:1724360-2350322 GCA_947507595.1 Pyralis farinalis
AAACTTCGTAATACGCAGGCGCGAACACACATAAAATGACGGTCCGTCGGTTCCTATAATAAACAATAACTGTATAATGCTTTCTGACTCATTCTCATTTTGACGAGCTCGGTGGCGTAGTCGTGACTGACGCGACTTTGACACCTTAGCTCGTGGGTTCGATTCCCACACAAGACAATCATTTGTGTGCATGAACATGTATGTTTGTCTTGATCTGGATATTTTCAGAGAGGTAAGGCACGTCAAAACCGCGCATCTGGGGAAGTACCTCCACCTCCTACAAAATCGCAGCCAAATAACAAGTTTTTGTGCTCCTGCGTGAGTGAGGTCAACAGAAAGCTCTTAAGGAGATGCTGTGTTAGCAGCAGAGAAAGCATCGCGTGAGTGATACTTAATGTATTACAAGCGTTCATAGGCTATGAAAACTGCTTTAGATCAGGTGGGCCGTATGCTTGTATGCCTTCAGACATTGTATAAAAAAATCTCAGTTAAATCCTATAGATACTTCTATTTCATTCTCTCGTACGTTTAATCCCACATACGTATATGTTTGTCTCTTTTTAAACGGTGCTCGACCGCTTAAAAAGAGACAAACGGAATTGGTAACGGTAACGGTATCATTTTTTGTTAAAGCGTTCTCTTAATTCTACTCCTCATAAAATTTCCACACTTATAACTCATAATCGTTGAATAAACTCCAAAAATCCTTACCGCTTATATCTCCATAGATGATAGGTCAGGTTAATTTTGATAGCTCTGAAGCTGATTATCATCCATTTACATTTCAGCGTTGTATCAAATTATATACCTGCTTATGTATACTTTGATATAATATCGATGTACATAAATTGCAGCTAGGGTAGACAAAGCTACGTAGTATTATGTCTACGGTGTAGCACAGCTGCGTAGCATGCGTCTACGACGTAGCAATGCTACGTAGCATGTATTTGAAGCGAGTAAAATAGCATAACTTAAATAAGCAGTGTACTCGTATGTCAGCATGTACTATAACATAAATCAATTGACATGTTTTGACGACAGTTTTGAGGCGTAGAAACTACTTAAATATATAAATGTGTGATCGTAAGCATAATCTAATAAAAGTTATTACGTAATCAGGCGTCATAATATAAATGAGTAGAGAATGATTCTAGACAGGTATTATAGTTAAACAGAGTCGAGAGAAAGATAGTGAGTATTTACAATACTTTTGAATGTAGACAGCATTCCAGGGACGTACTGCTTGTATCGAAAAAGACTTCGAGTAATAATTACTACTTGTGTGTCCGATTTTTTTATTATACAAGTTAAGCATAGTGGCTCCTCGTTGCCTGATGGTAAGCGAAAGAGGAGCTCAAATCACAATTCTAACTGATAAAAGATTACAAAGTGTCTGTCAGTTGATGCTGCCATGCTGACCCGCAACATGCTTCTTCACGCTTCGTTTGAAGGATCCCATTTTGTAGGAAGGAGGTAACACATGTGCAGGCAAGGCGTTCCACTTTTTAATGGTGCGACAAAAATAGGAGTTGCCGAATTTTTTGGTACGCGAAGAAATTTTCTCAACAGTGGAATAATGACATCGCAAGCCTGCACGTGTGGTTCTACGACGGAAGGGAGAGGGTGGGATAAGGGAAAACAGTTCTTCAGAGCATTCGCCATGGTAAAGGCGATAAAAGGCGGTAAAATGCCGATTTCCGAAGAGGACAAATAACTATATGCTTGAATTTGTCTCTATGTCTTGGACTAGGTGTTTTTAAGAGAAATATCAAAGCAGACCGACTATGACAGTAACTCCAACTCATAGAATACTGCAGCAAAATAAGAATTTTATTGTTATATCGTTCCTTTGAATTTACATCAGGTGGGTCGTATTCTTGTATGCCTCCTGACGTTGTATAAAAACATTTATAACCTAGTAAAGTAGTGTCAGTTGCTTATTGAATGTGACGATTTTCCTGAAGGTATTTGTACACCTTAAGATGTGTTTAATGTATTATTCAGTTAGTGCTGTATACACAAATAAAGGCCTTAAATTGCATTCCGTAGAATAAATACCGCCGCAGAAACTCTGCTAATGAAACTTTAAAATTGAATTCGGTAATAGTTTCATGAAACGCTCGTGATTCAAATAAGAAATAATGTTTTGCTATAACTAGCTTCACTCCGCGAATTCATTCGCGCGTATTCCGATTTAACGTAGGAACAGCTTTTTCCACTATCATTCTTTTTCCTCGGCCTTCCTTCAAGAACTGAGCTGTCAAATGCAAAAATAATTTTTCAAATCCGACTAGTTGTTTACGATATTGGCGCGTTCAAATAAACAAACTTCTGCGCTTTATGTGTTAGTATAGATTAGAATCATAACGAGTTCTTCGGTACATTAAAACAAACAGCGTGTAATGTGGCTAAAATTGACTTTACGTAATAAAAAACTCACGGAATTTATATTTTCTTCATCATACTTCGTCATCATTCCGCGTTATCCCCATTCCATATCCATTAGTAATGGCGGGGTCCGCTGCCTAAGCCCCAAAGATTTGACGACGATACTGCTTTCTTCATGGGAAGCCGACCACGGGCTCCGAAGCGAAAGCTTAGCTCGGAAATGGAACTAATGCCCGGATGATGATGACTGATTTTTTCATGAATCTACTGCCGTCAGACTACCACAAGCCAGATAGAAAACTAGCAGGGGTATTCAAATTGACGAGGAAAATTCTCATTTGAAACGAAAAGTTGTTACACGGAATGGAAGTCTTTCCACTGCAATGTACTTCAACTTCATTCACATTGACACGTCACGAAATCGAAATCTATTCAATGCAATTTGAAACCATGCAAATTACGATTTTAGGTAAAATTGTTTTCTTCTTCTTCTATCTATAACTTCACGCCAAATCCCTTACGGGGTAGGCAGAGAGAATCGAGCGCCACGCGACTCGATCTTTACATACCTCACTCGCTTGTTTAACATTTATTGAACTTTTCATGCACGCTCGCCAGTTTCTAGGGCTCCTGACATCACCTTCTGATAGAACACGAACAATTTGATCATGATAGGTAAGTCTTGGCCATCCTCGGCTCCTACATCCTTCAACTTTTGTATTGTATTTCTGCTTCGTCATTCTTTCATCAAACATTATTCTACATGTCCGTACCAACGGAGCATGCCTCTTCTCTCTAACTCTGCTTCTAACACCATCATTGCGAATACAAGCGTTACGCCACAAATTTTGCGCAACGCTCGCATTTCAACCGAGTTTATCGTATTTTCATGCTCTCTCTGCTATACCCAGCTCTCGCTACCATAAGTAAGTGTTGGGACCAGCACTGCGTTGTGTATAACCAGCTGCGCCTTCTGGCTCAGGTTTTTACTGACAAGAAGTTTTCCCAATGCTCTATTCACACTATTCCCAGCACTCACTCGCCTTTCCACATCTGCGGTGTACTTTCCATTCCTGCTGAAAGCATATCCAAGATATTTAAACTCATCCAGTTGTTCCAACACTTCATCATCTACCGTAATCCTTACATTGGTTCTGGTTTCTTCTCTTTCAAATACCAGTATCTTTGTTTTCAATAGTAAGCCTTCCTTCATACATTCGTCTTTCATCATTGTGACTAGTGTTTACAGTTCAGATGGAGTTTCTGCTAATAGGACGGCATTATCTGCATACAGCAGACAGTTCACCACTAGGTCACCCATGCGTAATCCTACATTCGTCGATCTTATTCTCTGTAGACAACTATCGAGGTACAGAATAAACAGCCTAGCAGACAACATGTAACCCTGTTTTTTTTTCTTCTTAATTTACAAAATTACTCCATTTTGATTAGAAATATTCGCGAGAGCTTTTTTTATGCCAATGAGATGGCATACAAGCATACGGCATGCCTGATGGTAAACAGTCGCCGTAACCTACGGATATTTGCAACACCAGCGTGGGTCACTCATGCGTTCTAAAAACCACTTTACGCCTTTCTTGAGGAACCCCATGCTGTAGTCCCTTGGAAAAACCCCGGCTGGCAGCTCATTTCACAACTATCCGACGGATATATTTTATTTTATATAAATTGCAAACATTGAGTATATAATTTCTTAGATATGTGAGTTTCCTCACTATATTTTCCTTCGCTGCCGAACAAGAGATAATTAAAAATATGTACAAAAACCGAAAACCCGAATTCAGTGGCACATGACAAGGATTCAAACCGTGGAACATTTGGTCAAGTCACGAGGTCGATGGCGCAGTGGAGAAACGTGCTGTTACGTTATTTTTAGACGATTCGATTCCCACACAGGACAAAAATTTGTGTGCATGAACAGGTCTGTTTGTCTTGGTCTGGGTGTATTTAAGAAAGGTAGAGCGCATCACGACACGTCTGGGGAAGTATCTCCACCTCACAGAAAACCGAAGCCAAATAACAACTCTTTAGAGGATTGTTGTGTTCCTGCGTGTGAGTGAGGTCACCAGTAAAGTTCCTAGAGAGTTGAAGTGTTAGCAGTGGAGGTGGGATCGCGCGAGTGATACTTAATGTATAGGCTACGGTAGGCCACTTTACATCAGATGAGCCGTATGCTTGTATGCCTCCCAGCGTTGAATAAAAAAAAATAGGTTAGTTCTTTATCTACTGGTCAATCACTGTTCACTTTTGTCATACTTTGCCTTATCTTTTGTCTATTGCCCAGTGAGTACAGATAATGAGCGGCTTTATTGCCCGGTCCTAGCTTCGAAACCAGGTGTAGACACGTACGGTTAACTTCGTATTCTCAGAGTTATGTACATATTTATAATTCTTTCTTTCTTTCTACCAGTTGTACGGCAATGAAGACAAACATCACAAAGAAAACCGCACGCTCAAGTATATACTGCAATTCGAAAGACTAGCCGCCTAACCTAAGCAAATGTCTGGTTTTCAAAATTAGGATCTTCGCCTAATTCTTTGGCTTAAGTGGCCGATCCTACCTATACTAATAAATTAGGAATCATAATAATTCTTGCTTTACAGTCAGAGTAAAGACTTTAGCAGGTTGATTTTAAAAGGGCATATGTCGAAAGATTCCCTAGATAAACTCTTCAGAGGATCGTAGCTGTTTCATAATGTATGTTTGCCATCCGATACAGTTAACGACGTTATCAAGATCAGAAACTATGTCAAATGTATTTAGCGAGCAGTTCAGCTGGCATACCTCCGCCCTGAAGAATCGCTCAAACATGTTATTTCCGGTTGTAAGCTCCGTTCATATGTTACATTTGAGTAGATAACATTGTATTTATTTGTAAAAGAGTACAACTAACAAATCATTGAAGTAAATCAAAATAGCTACTGATATGAAAAATAAATTTATGGTATAAAAATTACACTTATTTTTTTATACAAAGTTTTGTGTTAGTTCGCATGAACTAATCGGTAGCGAAAGCACGCTGCTATTTTTTATCCATGTAGTTGTATTGAGGCAATTTTTTCTTCATTTAGCTACGATTCTGATACACATATGGCTACATAAGTTCAAAGTTTTGGTCAATAAAGGCTTCCGATGAGTGCTGTTCATTACAAATTCAATACAAGTTACGAAATATTTTTTTATATTGAAGTTCTCCTTCGAAAGGAGCGATTGTTTTTCGATGGTGTTGAACAGTCATAGTTTATTTGGTTTTCGAAAGTATCGCTATTTAACTCCATTTTTTTCCCTTCAATATCTAGTACATTATTTTTTGTAACAGTATATTTGCCCTTGTTACGTGCCTTAACCAATTCTACTCGCAGTTGTTTTCTTTCCCTTAGTGTCCGTTTGTCCATAAACTCTAAAATTGCTAGGCCAGTACCACGAAGACAGTGACTATTGTTTAACATGAATCTCGTCATTATTATGCTGATTAATTTATTAACTAGTAGGCGACAGTTATTATTTTTGTATCTTGCCATTCTGTATGTTTCTTCTTCCTAGCATTACCCATTTTCTAATCCCTTAGAATTGGCGCACTCCGCTACCTAAGCCTAAGGGTTACGTGAACATTCTGTTTTTTTTCCCTGGCACTGCCGCCAGATCTCAGGTTGATTTATTTTTATTATTCAACGTCGGGAGGCATACAAACAAAGCCCACCTTATAAGGGTTATGTGCATGAATATATCTGTTTATCTTGGTCTAGTTGTTTTCAAGAGAGGTAGGGTGCATCAAAGTAGCCCATTTGGGGAAGTACCTCCACCTCACAAAAATCCACACTCAAATAATAACCCCCTAGAGGGTTGTTGTGTTCCTGCAAGTGAGTGAGGTTATTACCAAATTCCTAAAGAGTTGCTGAATTAGCAGCTGGGATGACAACGCGAGTTATACATTTTGTATCGCGCGCGTTAACCACATCACTTCAGGGTGGCTATATCTTTGTATACCAATGGATGTTGTTTAAATATACAGATAAACAGAGTAACTTTGCATTTATACTAATTTTTAATTTAATAAATTAATTGTGCATGAATACTACCGTGGGTTGTAGATTTCTGATTTCCTTCAGTAGTTTGTAATTTTAGGAAAACACTGTCCAATAAGGCTATGAAACAATAGCTACCATAAAATAGAATTATGTGCTGAAGTCTTGTGCTGACGCGACACATAAATAACAGAAATGGCGAGCAGTCGAATGTGGCGCGGATAGGTAACCTTATTTCAATATCCGCTGACCCACGAGCACACCTCGGATCCCAAACCTACAGCACTTTATTTCCCTTTCTATAAACCCTTGGCTTGTGGTGCAAGTCACAAGAGGTTAGTTGTATTTATAAAATTTTCATGCAAATACAGTTTTTGTAGTGAAGAGGCATGCTCCCTTGGTTAGAACATGTAGAAAGAACGCAGGAGGAAAGAATTGAGAAACAGATATGGTAGAAGGATTTAGGAGCTGAGGAAGGCCAAGGCTTACCTACCATGACCAAATTGATCGTGTCAGAGAGAGAACAGGTAATGTCAAGAGCCTTAGAAAACAACGAGCGTGTATGAGAAGAGCAATGAAGGATAAAGTGTCACGTGGCGCTCGGTTCTCTCTGCCTACCACGCAAGGGATTTGGCGTAAAGTTATAGACAGATAGTAAATTATTATGCAAAACAATAACGAAATATACCACTGATGTATATACTTGGAATAATTCAATACGCAATAAAAGCATGCGGCCCACCCGATTTAAAGCGGTTACGTTAGCTCATGAACACCTTTACTGCCAACAAAACAACTCCTTAGAAGGTTATTGGTGATCTCACTCGTAGGAAAACAACAATTGGAAGTTGTTATGCGACAGTGGTTTTCTGTGAGGTGGAGGTATCACCTAACAGAAAATCACTGTCAAACACGCTATTTTCTACTCTCTTAAAACACCCAGGCCAAGATAAACATATGTTCATGTTCAGTACACATATCCTGTGTGGAATTCAACTTTCAACCGTTGGTGTCAAAGTAGCGTTACTAACTACTGCGCTACCGAGTTCGTCGAAACTTTACGACACATTTCTTGCATGGTTACACACTTCACTTGCTTTTTAGGGTTCCGTACCCAAAGGGTAAAACGGAACCCTATTACTGAGGCTCCGCTGTCCGTCCGTCCGTCCGTCCGTCTGTCACCAGGCTGTATCTCATAAACCGTGATAGTTAGACAGTTGAAATTTTCACAGATGATGTATTTCTGTTGCCGCTATAACAACAAATACTAAAAAATAGAATAAAACAAACGACCGCACTTGGCAGATTTTTTAGTATTTATTACATTTCTTAGGTTAGGTCACACATCTTTCGAAATATAAGCTCTTGTATGAACAGGTTTCTTTACGATGATTTCCTTTGCCATAGTAAAATCAAATAAGTAGGTTATCTTCATGGATACGCACCGCGTTCGGTTTGTATGTGTGCGTACCCGTACCATCCCGTACGTATGCGTCGTCGCACTCACACACTGACAGAATTCATCGCTGCTAAAGGTACTCGGCGCCAGGCTGCCACTCGTGGCTACGCCGCGCTTGATACCGCACGCTCCCACGCCCGCACCGCCGCTGCGCTCCCGCTCGTAATAATTTGTACGTGTATTTACCTACTTTAACTACAAATTCGTAAAGATGCCTAAAAAATAAAAAATATTATAATTTTGACAAGTGTAGTAAATGAAAAAGTAAAAATAATTTAGTGTAAAAAAAAAAAATGGGTGCGTGTACTTATGTACCCGCGTGAGAAGTTATACTTCTCTGCCATCTTTAAATAACGATTCCCTGGAGGGTTGTTGTGTTCATGCAAGTGAGTGACGTTAGTACCTCACGGAAAACTGCAGTCATATAACAATTCCCTGGAGGATTAGTGTGTTCGTGCAAGTGAGTAACGTTATTACCTCACGGAAAACTGCAGCCATATAACGTCATGTAACGTCACTCACTCGCCTGAACACAACAACCGTCCAGGGAATTGTTATTTAGCTGCAGATTTCTGTGTGGTGTTCACGTCACTCACTCGCATGAACACAACAATCCTCCAGGGAATTGTTATTCGGCTGCAGTTTTGAGCACATTTTTCGTGAGGTAGTAACGTCACTCACTCGCATGAACGCAACATCTGTCCAGCGAATTTGAGCATATTTTTCGTGACTTAATGAGCGGTTTAGCGGGCAGCTTCAAGCTGCTACTTTTGTGTTACAGTATCTTAAAATTTCACTCATCATTTTTTCATAACGCGCCTAAAGGAGTATATAACTTCAATACAATAGTCAGCTCCTGGTCTATATACAAAAAATAATTAAGAAAAACTTTCTATTATAGAGTCCTGATGATTCACCTACAGGTGAAAATTGTTTTGTATATAGATAGACTATGCATTTTTGACGACCCTACATGTTTAGGCTAATATCCTTCGCTCAGGGGTCGAGTCGGCCTAATTGTTTGATTTTACTATGCCTTTACTGTCCAGGGAGTGATAATTACAAATATGTACATAAATCAGAAATTTTAGTAATACATGCCCGCGTAAGTATTCGAACCCGGACCGTGGGTTAATGTACTGGTTCTTTATCCACAGACCTGTCATTGTTACTAGCGTCTACTACTTCCTAAGGGACGTAAAAATATTCATGTTAAAAATACAAATATTTCTTTTAGTACAACATTATCTATTCGCAATGATGATGTTAGAAACAGAGTTGGTCTGAAAGAGAGCGTCGGTGTTAAAATAAGAAGAGGCATGCTCCGATGGTTCGGACATGTAGAAAGAATGCAAGATGAAAGAATGACGAAGCAGATATAATACAATGCAAAAGTGGAAGGATGTAGGAGCCGGGGAAGGCCAAGACTTACCTACTATAACCAAATTGGTCGTGTTCTATCAGAAGGTGATGTCAGGAGCCCTAGAAACCGGCGAGCGTGCATGAGAAGAGCAATTAATGTTAAAGAAGCGAGTGAGATATGTAAGGATCGAGTCACGCTCGGTTCTCTTTACCTACCCCGCAAGGGATTTGGCGTGAAGTTATAGATAGATATACAACATTATCTAGAAAAACACATCGAAAGAAAGCTCAAAATAGGGATAAAAACCAAAATAGTATAAACAATTGCTCCTTGACGAACGAGCGAACTTAAAATAATATTAGGGGTATGAAATTGCCGATTTATACTGAATAAATAACACTCGTTTTTTTTTCGAAGATGTAACATATTCATTTAATCAAAATATCTATACACTGCTGCTATATAATCAGAAGTTATGCCTTTGCGATATAACTCTGGGGATCTAAATTCGACAAACTGTGTGAAAGCATTTTGTACAATAAACTGGGAAGAATTTTTTTTACCACGTAGAAAATTGTCCAAATCACGAAAGAAATGGTAATCAGTTGGAGCGAGGTCTGAAGAGTACGGTAGATGACGTATGGTTTCGAACTCCAGGTCCTGTAGAGTTACAACGGTTTCTCGTGCAGTGTGAGGTTTTACGTTATCATGGAGCATGGTGAAAATCGACATTACATTATATTACATTAAGCGCTTATTGTGGTTATGTTGCCTCAAATATCATATATGGCCTACTCTTATATGGCAACTGCACAGAACTTAGAAGTTTTAAGAAGTGAAGAGTTTTAATAGCTCAGAAAAATGTGTAAGAGCTAGATGTTGTAAAGGACCATATGATACATGCAAGCCGCCTCTGTTCCGCAAACTAGTAATACTAACAGTGCCTGGAATGTACATTCTTGAAATTTTTTAATTTGTTAAACACCCTCATCTTTTTAAAACGGACAGTGAAGTATATTCTATAAATACCAGAGGTCCTAATAGACTCGCACTTGTATTTTGTGCTAAAACATAGTTATTTAGTAAAGGTTGTTACAACATGTGCCTTAGAATTTATAACAAATTGCCAGAAACTTTCAAGACGGGTCCTACCAGGCATATGTCAAACAAACTTGGACAATTGTTAATAACTTCGTGTTTCTATAGCATCCAAGAATTTCTTGATTCAAAATTTGCATATTAATATATGTTAGCAGAATGGTGTATCCATCCATATCTAACAACCAAGATCTTGTAATCCTATTCTTTGCAAATAAAAATGATTTCATTTGATAGATTCACGAGTCGGAGCTGTTTCACTGCCATTTTCGCCATCATTGTGTGATTATTGGCACAGTAAACATCTGCTGTTACTGCTTGACCAGACCTGAGTAAGCTATAGTGAATAACTCTATGAAGCACAAGAAACAGTTATCACTACCTATTTATTGGTAAGATTTGCTTTAGAGCACTGGTGCGGTGTTGGACCTGGGGTCAGCCATTGCATTTTTTGGCTTACGATTATCGTAATGAATTCACTTTTCGTCACATATCATAATTCGATTCAATATTCCTTCATTTCTGTACCGATTCAACAAAGCAACACAAGTTTCAACACACGTTTCTTTCTGCAGATCAGCCAAATCATGAGGCACCCATTTTTGATATGCGTTTATCTTATTGGTTTGATGCAAATTAGTCAATATTGTAGGTAGGGTAACGTTAAACCATGCCGCTAATTCCTGTGTAGTTTGACTCGGATTGGCTTCCACTATCTCTTTCAATTCAACGTTATTCACCTGTGTGGGCGGTTTTCCACCTGGTTCGTTCTTTAAGTCGAAGTTTCCATTACGAAAGCGCCAAAAACGCACGGTGCGTTCATTAGCAGTCTCCTCTCCAAATGCAGCATTGATATTGCGAACCGATTATGCCGCGTCAGTTCCGCGTCGGAACTGATATTCAAAAATTACTCCGATTTTCGAAGTATCCATTTTTCCAAAAAAAGTAATTGAATTTCGCAAATCAAATGTTGCACATTTTTTAAAAGAAAAACTTCATAGGTATCATTTGAAAAAAGTTTCATTCGTTAATCTCACACCATGAAGGTTTATTTGTTTGTTTGTTATATCTTTATTGTACATAAAATAACAATGAAAAATATAAATTAAAATGCAACACATTAATAAATACAAAGGCGTACTTATTCCTATAAGGAATCTCTTCCAGTCAACCTTTGAGTGTCTAATTGGAATTTGGTAAGCGAGTGGTGCGGTAGTACAAGACAAACGAAATAGATCAAGGTTTAATGTCATTTCAAAGTATCTATTATGATAAAACGGCAATTTCATACTTTAACCCCTTTAAAAAGGCATGTTCCATTGATTCAAATATGGAAAAATAATGCAGGTTGAAGAATGACCAAATAGATATACAACACGAAAGTAGAAGTATGTAGAAGCCGAGGAAGACCGAGACTCACCAACCATGACATGTTTTGGTCGTATTTTATCGGAAGGTGTTTCAGGAGCCCAAGAAACTGGAATGAAAAAAACAATGAATGAAGGAATCGAATGAGGTGTAAAATGTCTTATGGCGGTCGGTCCTGCTTTATCTACAACGAGAAAAATAAATACATCAATAAAAGTTTGTTTATTTGAAATTTAATTTTTCTTATTCAACTTAAAACTTTAATAACTTGTATTATAATATACAACGTATTTGCACGCCTATCTGAGGTTTGATACAATGTACTAACCATTAAACTTTACCCGCTGTATTTTGGTCAATAAATAGTTTATGATTATGAAAAATTCATTAAATTGATGTAGCACGCGTTTTAAGTAAGTAAGACGCGTCGAAGCAGCCTAGCCTAGCCAAATAACAACTCACCAGAGGGTTGGTGTGTTCCTGTTAGTGAGCGCGATTATCAATGAGCTCCTACGGAGTTGCTGTATCCGCATCAGGGGTGGTAACATGCAAGCAATGCTTCCTGCATTGCAATCGTTCACAGGCTATGGTAACCACTATACATCAAGTGGGTTGCATATGCTTGTGTGCCTTCCGACGTTGTAAAAAAAATGTTATTTCCTTGTATTTTTTGAATTTGAAGTGAAGAAGAAAGCTCAAGAATGGATAAAAACATGAAATTATTTCTCTACATTAGCCCTAAGAAACAATAATAATATGTTTGCCTTTGTACCTTCCTACATCCCGATTTTTTTTAATCATGTTACTTGAGTAAAAACTAGGCACGTGTTAACATGAACTTATAAATAGATAGATCTATCCATAACCTCACGCCAAATCCCTTGCGGGTTAGGCAGAGAGATCCGAGCGCCACGTGACTCGATCTTTACACACCTCACTCACCTCTTTAACATTAATTGCTCTTCTCATGTACGCTTCCCGGTTTCTAAGGCTCCTGACATCACCTTCTGATAGAACACGATCAATTTGGCCATGGTAGGTAAGTCTTGGCCTTCCTCGGCTCCTACATCCTTTTACTTTCGGGTTGTACATCTGTTTTGCAATTCTTTCTTCCTGGATTCTTTCTAGATATCCGAACCAATGAAGCATATTATATATGTTAATACATTAAGGAAAGCATAATTTTAATCATTCGCGGCTGTTTATATCATTAAATGTAGGCACGGGACTTACGCGATTTGTTTTAATATTTCGGCGACGCTGCAGTCGCCAAGGTTACGGGATGACTAAAGTCGGCTAGTAGATTTCAGATTGTTAAGTTCCGTTCAATTGAAAAGTCCACTGTAGAGAAACACCTTCTGCAAATGGATGTCAATCATTGAATTGAGCTGCATAATCAAACCCAAGTTACTCTCAACCAAACGCCGCTTCACACTAGCGGCTAGACAGGGAAGCGATTGAAAGAAGTAATTTCAATGGAGAAGACGGTTTCAAATTGTCGAGAACGTGGAATCCAGTGATCGAACTATGCAAACGTTACGTGCGAGCTTCGAATAACAAACTCCAACAGGACACCGTGAGTGTAGTGTGCAAGGCGCTAATTAATAAGCGACGAAGAAATAGGGTAGACAGAAAATAGTGACATTTTGGAACATAGTTACTCAACATTAGAGCTAATGCCACATGCACGTGGTCCGTGATGCAGATCAGCAAAGCAGCTAATAAATAACGAGGTGTGTGATCGAGTACTTAGTAACCAATAATCGCTGTGTTCGATTTCCATGTTCCATGTCCAGAATGAACATGTCTTTTGGTTTGGGTATTTTTAAATATTAATTAATTAAATGTAATATAGCGTGAAAGCAGTCTGTCAGTGGAAGTAGCTTTACCTCATAGAAAACCACATCTGGATAGTTATGGTGTTTTTGTGAGTGAGCGCTTATCAACGCTGCCTATGTAACGGAATTTTACTCTAGCAATCTCACCCGCTTACGGGACCATTTTGAGGCAGCATCAGTTTGCATTTCAAAAGAGAGACATTAAGCTGCCTTACAGGTAAAAAACTTACAGACAATAGGCAATATAATACCCTTCGCCCTCGCGACAGATGGACCGATGCATGCACGCACGCACGGAGAGTGTTGGCGGGGAGTTTCACTTGATTCTTTTTCTTCTTCGTAAACATTATTGAACGTTAGCGCTTAGAAGCACTTTTTTCACATTTCACATTATTATAGTGGTTGTTAAATGTCACTAACTTATATCTCCCTCTCAACATTCGTCCCCAACCCCCCTCCCCCGCCCCGTGCCCGCACCTCTCTCTCTTGCCCTTCTACCTCTCTCTTGCCACGTGGGCCAACCGGTAACCTGTAAGTTGCTTGAAAATAATGGCTTCTCAACAAAGCCAATTAAGCAGAAGCCACTACGCGATTGAGAATGTTGCATTCCATGCTTTCTAACATGGCTCCATCCACTTAAGTTACACAGGAGACTTGAAAAAAATGCTAAATATAATTATTACCTTTTTAACAAAAACTTTCCCTATTACTTTTCAGTTATCGAATAACAGAACAATTTTCGATATTCCATTTATAGCCGAGGTATTATTGCGATGTGCTAAAGTTATTTTAGGTGAAAATATTCTCAGAATGTTCTTCAAACACGGCGAAATACCTTTAAAGCTTAAAAATTCCGTTGTATAGCAATAAGAATGCCGGATAAATTCTCCGCCCAAGTTTTCCGACAACATTATCAGAATATGTCGGATTTAGGCCTCTTCAAGCGGCTGTGAAAATAATCCTGTTTATGTTACTAGTTATTTTTTATTTAACACCGGAAAGCAAATATTTTTAATACAAGGATATTGTAGTAACTACTCTCGGTTTATGTTTTCATTCCTCTCTTTTGTTCCTCCAACTCAATATAGTGCAGTGCAGTTCAATGAATTTGTTAATTTGTGTCGTCCTGCATCTCCTGCGATGATCACTGCCGATGAATCCTTAAAAGCCTTCCCGGCTAAAGGCAACCCTTAGATGGTGTTTAGTCAGTAAAAAGCTGACATAACCCGTACGGCCAACTATAAGGGTACATATTCTTTCTTTATTTTGTGAGTCATAGTTTTCGACGGGCGTATAAAAAATAAATTGTCTTTTGTGGCTTCTTCGTCTTTTTACTGACATTCCATGTCCTATCAATTAAGTTTGGGGGTGCGCTACCTAATTTACCTTTCGTAGCGTTTATGACGATACGATTATTTTGATAGCAAACATATTTGCACTTGGTCGGTGGCTAATGGAAACATACTGAGAAAACATGAGTGAACCTTCACATCTAAGAAATTATATTTCAAAAGGCGTATCACCTAACTTAAAATTGATACATATGGTTTTCCCTATGGGTTATGGAGGTCTATTGGCGGTAGCTCCATATCAAAATCATCATAACAGCATCTTTGTTAGATCCTTAGGCCCAGGAAATGGATTCCGCCAATATTGGATTAGGAAACTAACGTTAGAAAGAATACGTACCTAAGAGTGCAATGAATGTTTCTTTTTGCTTGTGCGAGGGAACGTAAAATGTAATATTAGTGCACATGTTTGACATAAAACAGAAACGCTAAAAATAAGGGCGGCCCGCCGGGCAGCGGGCGAGCCGCACGTGCCCGGCCCGACCACTTTGTTGGCCAGTAAACCAATAGAACGAGGTCACGGAGCCGAGAACTTCACGAATCCAATAATAAATTCTTATTTCACACTTATAACGCGCCGCGAGTTACGAGATGAAGCGTTTTATGTGAAACTAGTTTTAATTATGTATACTATGTCTCAGGCTATCCCTTTACCATTTGAACCCAGTTTAACACAAGTAGTTAGTACCTGAGCAAGTGAGATTCGCTCGTCATTTTTTATTAAATAATTTTTTTTTGGAAATTTGCCTTTTTCTGATTCAAAATTTATTACAAGTCGTGAGAATGGTTTCCGAGAAACACAAAATATATTTAGATACAATAATTGCTCCCTTTATTTTATTATAAAATTCCAGCGTTATACAAAAAAATCGTTTCATCATCATCATATCAGCCAAAAGACGTTCACTGCTGAACTCCCCCCTTAGGGGGGTTTTGCCATAATCACCACGCTTGGCAGGCGGGTTGGTGATCGCAGTTTGAGTCAGTGTTGTGTTGTGTGCTTCCCTCAGCCGACTCCTACGGCACCCACGGTATGAAAGAGGCTGGGGCAATTGTATGCCGGCACCACACGGCAAAAAATCATTTACAAAAATGATTTCTTAATATATTTTTATGGTACTTAGGGGACTTAAAAAATTAAAATTGGATATTCTCTCCAATTTCATTTCTCTGTGTTCTCAAAGTACTTACTATTTTCATTTCCCTCTTATTTCTATTCTCTATTTACAACGGTGTATTTGTTGTCTGTCAGTGAAAGAACTTCAGTTAAATTTCGAGCTCGGTGGCTCAGTCGTGAATGACGCGACTTCGACAGCAACGCTCGTGGATTCGATTCCTACACAAGACAAACATTCGTGTGCATGAAAATGGCTATTTGTCGTGGTCTGGATGTTCTAAGAGAGATAGGGCGCATCAAAGCAGCCCGTCTGGGGATGTACCTCCACCTCACTGAAAACCGCAGCTTAATAACAATTCCCTAGAGGGTTGTTGTGTTCCTGTGTGTGAGTGACGTCACCAGTAAGCTACTAAGAAGTTGCTGTGTAAGCAGTAGAGGAGGCATCGCGCGAGTGATACTTAATATACACACATCAAAAGTGTCTAGGGATCAACATATATTTTTGCAATAACTTTTCTCCTGATTGATATTAATTAAAATTTTCTTTAAGGATTCATCAAATAAAGTGTTTTCGTTTGTCTACAGTAACGATAAACCAAGTCACCTTTGCATTAATAAAGAAATTTGCCATTTTCATAATAAAGGGATTTTTCACATTTGAACCACTAACATTAAAGTTCGAAAAAAAGACTGAAATAACAGTTTTCTTTAAAATTTTATTGGGTAACTTAAACAATTAATAATCCGTGTTTCTACCGCGAACACTAACAACACGTGGGAATGATAGAAGCTGGTTCCCGGCAACGTACTGTGGCTTTAGTTCTGAATACAAGTCAGAGTGTTATCAGTCGACTTTGGACACGTTACCGAAGCACTGGTACCGTGGCTGAGCGCCATGGAGGACGGTATTGCTGCACCACACGGAGACAAGACCGATACATTCAAATCACAACTCGAAGAGCTCCAACAATAACCGCCATGATGTTAGCCGTGACGCTTCATCACTCTTCAGGGAACTTAATTAGCGACCAAACAGTCAGAAACTGCTTGCATGAAGTGAACCTTCATTCCCGAAGACCGCTAAGGGTACCACGTATAGCAATGCACAATCGTAGGATTCGATATCAATGGGCTCTTGAACACAGAAATTGGGCAGAAGAACAATAGCGTTTCGTGTGCTTTTCTGATGAGTCTCGTTTTGGTATGAGACCGGATACAAGACGTATACGACACTGGAGAACCCCTGGACGCCAACAGCGATTAAAATCCTGCCAGGAAGTCCATCCTTATAGTGGTGGAACCATCATGGTATGGGCGGGTATTTGGATCGGCGGAAGAACTGAGTTGATTTGGATCAGAGGCAACCTCAACGCTCAAATTTATGCTGAGACGATTGTATCAGACGTCATCGTTCCTCTACAAGTGCAAATCGGTCCCTTATTTCAGTTAATGCATGATAATGCACGACCGCACACCGCAAGAGTTGTAAGACAGACTCTCGCCGCAGCTAACATCAATGTCATGCCCTGGCCTGCTTAGTCGCCAGACTTGAACCCGATTGAGCATGCATGGGATATGCTACAGAGAAGAGCTCTGCCGAATATGGAGGGTATCCAGTCGCAAGAAGACCTTTTTTTGTTGTTGCAACGAACATGGGCGGCCATTCCACAGCGTGATTTGGATGAACTCATTTTGAGTATGCCAAACCGATGTTCTTGTGTTGTTAGTGTACGCGGTAGTAACACGGATTATTAATTGTTTAAGTTACCCAATAAAATTTGAAAGAAAACTGTTATTTCAGTCTTTTTTCGAACTTTAATGTTAGTGGTTCAAATGTCAAAAATCCCTTTATTATGAAAATGGCAAATTTCTTTATTAATGCAAAGGTGACTTGGTTTATCGTTACTGTAGACAAACGAAAACACTTTATTTGATGAATCCTTAAAGAAAATTTTAATTAATATCAATCAGGAGAAAAGTTATTGAAAAATATATGTTGATCCCTAGACACTTTTGATGTGTGTATTACAAGTAAATAGGCTACGGTAACTGCTTTACATCAGGTGGGCCGTATGCCTGAATGTCTCCCGACATTGTATAAAAAAAGGTAAATTTAAAGGCTAATATTCATGTTGGGGTGGACCTAATGATTTCTGGAAGAGATTCGGAAAGGTAAATCATACTCGTATATCTTCTATTTTACTATTTAACATCATTATTTTTATACCGCTATAATGATATAAATTTATACCCCTTATATTCCAATCTCTCAAAAAACAAACAAATAACTAAATTTCTCCATATTCTCCATTCCTGATTTCTATATTTCTGATCTCTCCGTCACAACACATTCCCATTCCAACATACTTTCGTCTGATTGTAATTGACTAACCATAAGCTCCTTTGATAGCAGTTGCTATTGTTAATAGGCTTAACTTTAAGGTGCATATACAGACTGCCGCTGGCAGAGTGCATAAATTACGCGTTGCTGATCCATATATTTTAAAATTTGTATACTGTGCGCTTTGTCAATACATACAGACCTACTGCATAACGTCGTAGGGGGGTGCTTCTGAAACAGTCCTCATAAAACTTGAAAGAACTTGGGCATGCCTGAAAGTTTGCACCTTTAAACCTATTCAGTTTCCCACTCAGCAGTTACATCAAAATTGTCAAGACCTTACAGTGCGTTAATTATTTATATTGCACATGGTTATTAAACAATACTCTTTATGCTACTATGAGCCCACTAACTGGCGTTCTCGCCGTAATCATCATGTTGCCACTACCACTGTGTTCAACATCACCTTCTCTAACCGCATCTTTTGCTTTTGCGGACCTGACCTATATAACAAATCCAATATACTTGTAAACTATTATTACAGATATTTACTGTCGAACTACAATGATACTGAATCACTTCTGCTTCCCGTACATTCATATATGGAATACTTAAGGCTATTACCCCCATTTTACTCCTAAATGACCTCTCTTCTCTGTTACCCAAACTCACACACGTTACTAATGCACATTTATTACCATATAGTCACATCACTTAAATTATATAAACACAATAGCATCTATATTAACTTTAGTTGTTAACTCTTATTATTACTACTACTACTATTAGATACATATTTATTTATATTGAATTGCCACCAAGACAACTGGTCGACCACTAGCTGTAAACGCCCATCCCAGGGGAGAGTTCTGGTGCGCTGTGACACAAGCTTGTTTTCTACAGGCACCGGCTTCTTTCAGTCTGCATGCTAGTTCTGCTCTAATTGTTTAGAATACTGTGTAACTGCTTCAATTGCAGACAGATTGTTATGAGAAGAATAAATATACCTATTTTATTACCGCCATTTTTTAAATATAAATTGATTGTAAAAAAATACATTTAAAAAATATAAGAAAGGGGGTCTCCCGCCAGTAACGGAGCGAACGCCCAAGGTACTGGTGGTTAGCGTTCCAGAGTGAGAAACCTCCTCACGGCATCGCGGGCCGTGTCCAGAAGAACCGCCTTCTCTAACTGGTTTTTGACCCAACTACCGAGCTAGGGTCTCTCAAGGTAATATGTACATTTTTATTATTGTATGTATGTGTATCTTCACGCCAGGTCCCTTGCGGAGTAGGCAGAGAGCACCGAGCGCCATAAAGCGCGGTCCTTACATACTTCACTCGCTTCTTTCACATTCATAGCTCTTTTCATGTACGCTCGCCGGAAGGCTCCCGACATTACCTTCTGATAAAACATGATCAATTTGGTCATGGTAGGTTAGTCTTGGTCTTCCTCGGCTCCTACATCCTTCCACTTTCGCATTGTATATCTGTTTTGTCATTCTTTCATCTTGCATTCTTTCTACATTATTACTATAATAATATTTTTAAAACACATGTTTTTAATACTTACGAAAGCGAAAGCTGGGTATGGCAGAGAGAACATGAAAGTAGGATAAATACAGTCGAAATGGGAGCGTTGTCCAAAACTTGTGGCGTGACGATTGTAGACCGTATTCGTGATGATGTTAGAAACAGAAATGTATATATGTTACCAACACTCGTTAGTTGATTTCCATCGTAGCTAAATAACAATTGACTAGCAGGTTGTTGTGTTCCTGCGTGTGAGTGAGGTTACTAGTAAGCTTCTAAGGAGTTACTCTGGCAACAGCAGAAGTGGCTTCCCGCGAGTGATACTTAATGTATTGCTGGCTCTGGCAAAATCTAGGTCATAAAGCTTGTGGAACGCGCATTCGTAACGATGACAAAGGAAAAGAGGAGTTAGTTTGAATTTAACTCCTTGGTACAAACATGGAAAAAAATCTGTACTATTGTGATCGTGTTTTATCAAATGGTGTAAGGAACCGACGAGCGTGCATAACAAGAGCTATGTCCTCTCCGCTTACCCCGCAAGGGACTTGCCGTGAGATTACAGATAGAATATATTTTAAAATATTTGAACTATATAGGTAATCAGTGATATTTTTCGCAAGGAATATGTTCCACGAAAATTTTATAAATTGAACTAACCTCTTGTGACTTGCACCACAAACCAAGGGTTTATAGAAAGGGAAATAAAGTGCTGTAGGTTTGGGATCCGAGGTGTGGGTCAGCTGATATTGAAATAAGGTTACCTATGCGCGCCACATTCGACTGCTCGCCATTTCTGTTATTTATGTGTCGTGTCAGCACAAGACTTCAGTAAATAATTCTATTTTAATAAACAATATTCTTTAATAACTTTGTATTATATAACAAAATAGTCGTTCATAATCCACGTCAGTACTATAAAAGCAATTTGTACGCTTGTTTTTCGTTATACAACGTCGGGACGGGGAACACAAGCATTACCCGCACTGTACTGTGATAAAAGACACCGCGCTTTCGTCCTTCACTCTATTTGTTCTTAGACTTCTTCCTGGAGACCGCAACTGGCCACTCTTTCCTTACGGAGATACAAATCCCCTCACCTACCGACACTTCTTACTTATATCACCCCGGGTACAAACTAGAGCACATATTTATGCGTCGTCCTGGGGTATTCTTGTTCGTTCGGGAGGATATTTGTTGTCGCTGACTGCACAGACTTGAAGACAGGGACCTGTCGGTATTATGGATATGCGCGGCCACACCCGGAGCTACGCGTGCCATTACAGGTTCCATAGCAGTGATACAGGCTCAGCTCGGTTATTCGAGCAACTGCAAATAGCAACAGTTATCGAGCGTATCCCTCGGCGGAGTTAGTGATTTTGGGAGAATTTAATGCCCACCATGCCGAGTGGCTTGGCTCTTGGTGCACTGACTGCGCGGTTTCGCACAACCGGTTCTATCTCCTACGAGAATACGAGATGTAGAAGACCATGCAAGCTCTCTACTGGACCTTCTGCTGACCACATGTCCGGATGAGTATGTAACATCACAGCGGATGCGTCTTGGCTTGTCAGATCACTATCTCATCTGGACACAAGTGCCCTGCACCGCACGCGACCCACCTCGGCGTATAGCACTATAGGTTAGTAGACCGAGATGGATTGCGTGAATTCTACGCCTCGTATCCATGAAGGCAGCTGTACTCGAATCAGACATTGATAACTTTTTCTCTTATACCACTAAGGTGGCAATCAAGGATACGGGCTGCCTATGCCTATGATACACAGTCACACAACTGTGCAACCGCAGTGGTAGTGACGATATTGGATGGCACGGATGCTACATCACCAATCGCCTAGTGGCTGCTGCGGGAGTTAAAAAGCGACCGCGTTTTAATCGGCATTGCACAGAAGCTTATCTTCTTGCGAGGCTTCGATCACGGGGCGTGCTAATGGGGATCCTAATATCTCTTTTTGAAGCGCAAACAAAAAAATGCTGCCTCGAAATACAGTAAAAGAGTGATTGTTAGAGTAAAATTAGATTCAGTCGGCAAAGTTAGCGAGCGATTTGCGAGCCTTCCCTCTGGGAGCCGTAATTTCCGGTCGCTTGCCAAAGCTGCTAAGGAAAATTTTTGCCAACCATCTATGCCACCACTGCAGAAAGTAGATGACAATTTGGCCTATAGCACCAAAGTGAAAGCCGATTTACTTGGTAATCTTTTTGCGTCTAATTTGGATGTGAACGACAGGGGAGCTACCTATACCACATACCATCCCGTATCCAATGCCGGAAAACTCCATTACGCAGCGAGATGTACGGCAGGAATTATTCTCTCTCGACATTCTTAAGTCGAGTAGGCCATACGGTATACCGGCAGTGATGAAACTGTGTGCTGAGTCTAAGAAGTGGATTCAGCGGCTCTCAAAGCAGTCTGACGCTGATGTGTTATTTTTATTCAACTATATTAAGCATTTTTTTGTATTCTATCGTTATCCATTAGTGTGTATATATGTATCTGTGCCCGTGTGTATATACATTTGACTGTGTATATGCATATGTACATAAATTAATATACTTGAAAATCATTTCTTCATTTTCTTAAAATATGTTGGCATCAATATATAGTTCATATGTTACACTTTTATATCTACCACCGCCATACATTATACCACTCAGGAACTCAAAAGCAATGGTTGGCTGGAAGAGATTCCTCGAAGGAATAAGCCCGCCTTTGCAAATCAAATTCTTATATTTTATGAATGTAAACATTTATGCAATAAAGTTCTACAAACAAACAAAACAAACAAATAAAGGTGATTTTTGCATGAAAATGTATAGCTCGAGCTGTCGCCGTGTGTACATATACGCTGGTGGTCTTTGCCTCGGCTGTTGCATAGCAGCGACGGCATGATGCATCTACTAACGGTAGAGGGTAGTATTTTATAAACAAATAAAATAAATACAATTTCATCTTCTTCAAATATGTAACATTGTGTACATGTGTATGGAGCTAGCGAGCTTACAACCGGAAATAGCATGTCTGAGTGATTCTCTCGGGCGGAGGTATGTCAGCTGAACGTCTCTAACAAGTAGATTTCATATAGTTTCTGATTTTGATAACGACATTTACTGTATCGGATGGCAAACATACATTATGAAGCAGCTATGAAAATCTGAATAACTTACATTAGGAACCTTCCGACATATGACGTAAAAAAACCTGCAAACGTTTTTATTATGTTATTAACTAAGAACCAATATAAGACAAAGTCTTTTTCTTTTTCCCAGCGTTATCCTGTTTCAAGTCAAAGTATTGGTGAAGAATTATTTTACATGAAGCGACTGCGGTCATCTCCATGACCTAGAGGGAAAATGAGACTTTTACTTAGGTCAGGTCACACATCTTTTGAAATACAATATATTCTTTTGAGCTTGCGAATTTCCTCTCGATGTTTTCCTTCACCGCCGAACAAGATAATGACAAATTACGAGTAGTACATAAATCTGAAAACTTTAGTGCCCACAACAGGATTTGAACTAGGTCAATACAGTAGCTATTTATCCACTGTGTTATTATTGATCTAGATACAAGATAAGACAAAGTTTGATGAAGAAAATATAAGTGCCGTAAGCGTTTTATTACAGCAACATAAATTTTCAAATATATTACATGCTGTTTGATTTAATTTTATGTATTTAAACGAACTTATACATATGTAAATATAAAAAGTTATGTAAATTTGCAATGATCGCGAACTGTGCGGTTTTAGAGAAGCTTTCTACCGAGAACTATTAAGTTGTGGAATGAGCTCCTAGCCGAGGTTTTCGCAAGGGGCTACAGCATGGGGTTCCTCTCAAGAAAGGCGTGAAGAGGTTTTTGCAGGGTCGGCAACGCAAGAGTGACACTCGGGTGTTGCAAATGGTCACTGGCTACGGTAACTGTTTAGGCAGGCCATACGCTTATTTCTCACCTCAGTGCCATAAAAAATGCCTATCAATTACATTATATTTTGTATTTAGATGAGACTTTCTTTTAAGTTTATCTATACAGGTTTATGTCCTGTAATTCTGCGATTTTATACAACTTTCTTTTCTTGCAAATTTCTGTCATCCAATAGATATCAACTCTTTTACGGATGACACCATCTGTTTCGGAAGCCGTGTCTATCGAACTTGTTTCTTCTTCTTAGCATTGTCCTATTACCTTATCCATTGGGATTGGTGGGTTCACTCATTTGCCTGAGTCAGACATCCACAACCCAGAGGGAAAACCAGACCTCGGTTTAGACGAGCTCGGTCATGGTCGCACTGTTACATTGCACCAACGCTCGTCGGTTCAGGAGAAACATTTTTGTGCATGAGCATGTCTCTTTGTCTTGAATTGAATGTTTTAAGAGAGGTGGGGTGCATTAAAGCAGCCGGTATAGGGAAGTATCTCCACCTAACAGAAAACCGCCGCCAAATAACAACCCCCCGAAGGTTGCCCTCGCCGCAAAGCCTCGATCTTTAGTACATTGCTGACGAGGGGCTTACAGACGATAAACCCGACACTACCTTGGGACAGATGGTCGCTCCCGGTAGTAAAGCAAGTTGCCGGATTCAAGGATCACCGGTGCCCTCCCCCTGTCTTCGGACTTCGAACAGCCCTATTATATCCCAATGTAACTTCCTTAGTTTCTCTTCCAAGTTTAGTATCTACTCGCCAGTACTCAATATACGCGTGTTATATGTTGCCAGGGCCAGTCGTATTGCTAGCTGCGGCGTCGAAGCCGATACTCTGACCACTACCGAAGCCAGCAGCCAGGGGGGCTGCCGGTGACTGATGGCCGTCTTATTCTTGTACTCATATAGAGGGGGTTTATCTATAAGTAGGCTAATGTAATTGTATTATTCATTTATCTTTTAAGACTATAAATGTGCCCACATTGAAATCTTGTTCACCGAACCGCCGTGTCTACCGAACTTAGCTTTCAAATTTATGTTTTGTCGAGATACTGTCTATCCAACTTCAAGTCAATAGAGATCCACAGCGTCTATAATCCTTACAAATATTTTCAATACAGAGTATCTTTATAAGTTTAATAGCTTAAACAGTAAATGTTTGCTTATTACTTGCAAAGGTCACAGGAGTTTGAACAGCCTTGTAAACAGAGATTTGCTTCTAAACGTTTGAATTTAATTTAGTAATCCTATGTTTAGTAAGCACTCGGGCAAACTGAAATGTATACACCAGAAATCCACTGCGATATCGAAGAGACCTTTCTGGAAGTGTACGTTTAGTATAATCATCTAGGATATACGAGTATTTTCAGATGTGGTTTATGCTAAATCTCATCAATTTTTAAAGCACTTAGTTTTATTTTTTTTCGATTTATTGATAAGAAATTTTGAAATTACATAGCGTATATCAGTTTTGTACATATGCCCGGAATACTTTGGATAATGGCTCCTCAGGCAAGATGTACCGAGGAACTAATGACAATCTAGCCTATGAACGCATGCAATAAATATAAAACCTTATTTTTATACCATTTTTAGGGTTCCGTACCCAAAGGGTAAAACGGAACCCTATTACTGAGGCTCCGCTGTCCGTCCGTCCGTCCGTCCGTCCGTCCGTCCGTCCGTCCGTCCGTCCGTCCGTCTGTCACCAGGCTGTATCTCTTGAACCGTGATAATTAGACAGTTGAAATTTTCACAGATGATGTATTTCTGTTGCCGCTATAACAACAAATACTAAAAAATAGAATAAAATAAATATTTAAGGGGGCTCCCATACAACAAACGTGATTTTTTTTACTGTTTTTATAGATAGTGGTACGGAACCCTTAGAGCGCGAGTCCGACTCGCACTTGTCCGATTTTTTTATGCAGGTTCAGCATAGTGGCTCCTTTTTGCCTGATGGTAAGCGAAATAGGAGCCCAAATAGCAACTGCAACTCATAAAAGACTACACAGTGTCCTATCGGTTGACGCTGCCATGCTGACCCGCAAGATGCTTCTTCACGCTTCGTTTGAAGGACCCCGACCCTATATTGAAGGAAGGAGGGAACACGTGCAGGTAAGGCGTACCACTTTTTAATGGTACGACAAAGATAGGAATTACTGAACTTTGTGGTACGCGAAGAATTCTCTTAAAAGAATTCTCAACCGTGGAACAATGACATCGCAAGCCTGCACGTGTGGTTCTATGACGGAAGGGTGAGGGTGGGATAAGGGAAAACAGTTCTTCAGAGCACTCGCCATGGTAAAGGCGATAAAATACGCTTAGCGAGCCTATGTACCATACAACATTTCGGTGGGTAAGAGAGATCTCCGGTATTGAGACACCGCACCACGGCATGATAGGTGGCACAGCTTTTTCGTCATTCATATTTGAGTTCGAGGCAAAGAGATTACACAGTAAATAGGCTTTCTGCTTAGCGCTATGGACCAAACTGCTATCGCGTTTTCGCAGCAGTGGCATGGACGGTTGACAGTTTTCCTTAGCAGCTTCAGCGAGCGACCAGAAAGCACTAGAGGGAAGACTTGCCTGATACTCGCAAACTCTGTCGAATTTTGCTCTAGCAATCGCCCTCTTACTGGATATCGCGGCAGCATTCAGTTCGCGTTTCAAATCAGCAACATCAGGATCTCTCTTAGCACGCGTCGTCATTTACTGTCGTCCCTTCTGGAACACACGTGTTATCATCGCCAAGAGTACAGCTATTCTTGGTGTCGACAACTCCAGCGAAGTTCAGTTCTGAAGAATAAGTTATAGAATAACAAGACATTCAAGATATACGGTGTGCTGAATAGACCTAAGCCATCCTCTAGCTTGAGACAAAGACTTTTCCTATACAAATCTCAAGTTAGATCAAGTTTGAAAAACTCGGTGCAAAGATCCTAAGCCTACACAAGGTGTCAATTAACACCTTGAGGGAGAAATTTTACATTCCATTTTGTGCTCGCCGACATCTGAGACCTCATTCTCTCATACTGAAAACTCAATGGACGTGTACTGTGCAGTTGCAAAGAACATTTATTTGGAGAATTCTTAAGTTATGTAGTCAACTCCCCGCCGAGATTTTCTCCTAAGGACATTAACATGAGGTTCTCGAAATATGACGTGAAGAGGTTTTTACAGGGTCAGCAACAAGGCAGGTGTTGCAACTATTCATAGGTTTTGGTAACTGCATATAATCAGGCAGGCCAAATTCGTATTTGCACCTTACTAGTATAAAAAATACAGGAAGTATCGCTTGGACATTGGCAGCGAACATTTCGTTTAATGTTTCGACGTTAAAATGCAGTTAAATTTTTTTGACATTACAGACAGTATATCTTCACACCAGGTCGCTTACGGGGTAGGTAGTACCGAGCGCCATAAAACGAAATCCTTGCACACCTCACTCGCTTCTTTAATATTCATCACCGACACTCTCTTTCAGACCAACTTTCTTCTAAGCAGAGACTTCTCTATCCAAAAGAGTTTGGTATTTGCCTCGAACTTCGTCGTCGGCGTCTCTTCCTCATTCGTAATTAGTCTTTCACGCTTCTCTTTCACTAAATCTTTGGTTTCATTCTTGCATCGACGGTATATTTCTTTCTTCTTCTCTTTCATACTATTACTCTGTCACTCTAAACATATATGTCACAGTAATGGGCGTGTTGACAAACACATGAACGCAAATGGTATAAAGGCCATATCTACAAAAATAGTTGGTGGTAGAAGAACAGATAGAGATATAAATAAATATTGTCGGACAAATTACACAGCGCCATCTAGCCCAAAAGTTGTATAATAAGGAAACGATAACATTTACTATCTTCCCCCCCCCCCCCCCCCCCCCCTTCACGACTATGTTCGCGTGGAATTGGAATATGTTAACAATGTCATCATTTTGATTTTTTTACAGCGGAACCTGATTATTTTTCTATAATAAAAGTAGCCTAATTTTTACAGCGGAACCTGATTATTTTTCTGTAATAAAAGTAGCCTAATTTTTACAGCGGAACCTGATTATTTTTCTATAATAAAAGTAGCCTAATTTTTACAGCGGAACCTGATGTAAATTTGACTTTCGCAAAATAACGCCTGAATCTATTAACTAGAAAAAGTAACAGCACTCGTCGCTAGATGTCGTACAGGGTTCCATATATTTAAAAAAAATTAAAAATAAAATATTTAAATATTTTTTAAATTTAAAAAATATCAGTTCTGCCTACACAGCTTGCTGTTATTTACTAGTTAGCTATCTGCCAGTAAAAAAACCCCTTAAAATCGGTTCAGCCGTTTCGGAGATTAGTCGGCTGATCTCCGAGGCAGACAAGGAAAAAAAAATTGTTTCCGTATAAGTTTACATTTTACACATGCGTTTAATTAAAAGCTATTATTTTTACATTAATTATAACTAAAAAGAACAGACACTTTAATTATAACTAAAAAGAACAGATAAAATATATCAGAACATGTTGCGCAATCATTCATATTATTTATATTCTTCTATTTGGCATTTATTCTTTCTGGCAGACTTCGAGAGCTAATGTGCAAAATATAGTGGTATGTATACAAATGAATCTAATAAATTGAAAGATATTGCTGGCAACACATATGTTGTGTTTCCACCTCACCCGCGGCTTCTGGCGTCAACGCTACTCTATGCATTTCAATTTATTGCACAAATCCTAGCTGATTTATTAGCCAAAGTTAGATATAAGGCTCCATGTTCACTGCCCTTTGCGTACATTTTCATTTTTTTTTTGTCAAACAACACAAACAACGAATGCATGCATGCTTCCCATGCATGCATTCGGATGACCTGATGTAAAGTAGTTATCGTAGCTTTAGAACACTTGCAATGTAGGGCACATATACCAGCTACTAACACACTCTTCTAAAGCTTACGGTAACGTCACTCACTCGTACAAACTAATAAAACGGTTGCATGTTAGAAAATAAAAACGTCATCGGGCAAATTTCAAAAGAACAACAAATTAAATAACAAAATTTAAAAGACCAAATGTTTTATTTGGCAATTTTTTTTAATCCAAATGTATGTGTCATCAAATGGACGACTGGGTAAAAGTTGATGGATGTACATTTAAATTGCCAAATCAAATGAATAATTATGCTAACCGATTTTATATGAAGTGACATTACGTAATGAAAGTATGTTAAAAGTTGTTAGGGCGAAAGTAACAAAGACACAAAAACAACTTTGCCGCGGAGGGTAGGTTAGGTTCGTTAGGTTACCTTGTGACCAAAACACGAGCGAATGACGCGACTTTGACACCAACGCTCGTGGGTTCGATTCCCACACAAGGCAAACACTTGTGTGCATGAACATGGCTGTTTGTCTTGGCTCGCGCGATGCCACCTCTATTGATAATACAGCAACTCCATAGCAGCTTACTAGAGACCTCACTTACACGCAGGAACACAACAACCCTCTATGGAGTTGTTATTTGGCTCGGTTTTCTGTGAGGTGGAGGTACTTCCCCAGACGGGCTGCCTTGATGCGCCCTACCTCTCTTAAAACATCCAGACCAGACAAACAGACATGTTCATGCACACAAATGTTTGCCTAGTGTGGGAATCGAAACCACGAGCGTTAGTGTCAAAGTCGCGTCATTCACGACTGAGCCACCGAGCTCGTCAAAATTAAATAATTAATTTCATTTTTTTAATTAAATTTTCCCCGACGAGCCGTTTTGATGCGCCCCACCTTTTTTATGACACCAGATTGGCAAACAAGCATGCGGCCCGCATTAGTTGGTAAGCGGTCACCGCAGCCTATTGACGCTCGCAACACCACGAGGATGTTACTCGCGCGCTTCTAATCTCGTGACCTAAGGATATTTCGTCACAGTACCCAGTAATTTCTCTGCCATATCTCACCCTTCAAACCGGAACGCAGCTATATAAATATAGCTGCTTGGCGGTAGACATAGATGAGACAGAGGTACCCACGCAGACGACTTTTTTACAAAGTCTCCCTCTGGTTAAATCTCATCCACTCACCCATTCACCTCTCAAACACCCAGACGTATACAAACAGAGACGTTCATACACACAAATTATTGTCTTGTGTGGAAATCTAATCAATTGGTGTCAAAGTAGCGTAACAACGCATTTCACGAATTTTACTGCGCCACCGAGCTCGTCAAAATATTCCTTTCTGTATTATATTTGGTATTATTTTTATATTATATTTTAATTAGTTAACATTGCCACTTAGTATTCTTTACTTATGTTATCTCCATATCAATACGCGCGTAGAATAACCAAAGTTAACTAACAAAATCAACGATATTGGTAGTGCTTATGTTTTCCTCAGCCAAAATTCGATTAAAATTCTCCCCTTCACAAATTCGAACTCAATTAAAATTCTATCAAGGATTCAATTGTTGCCCGTGGATATCCCTACTGGGATTATTTAAGAGACAGCTTCATCCTTGTAATCTGTATTTTTTATTTTAACACTATATTTTTCATATTTTTGTGCCTATATTGAAATAATACAAATAAATTTTGACCAGCTCGGTGACTCAGTCGTGAAAGACGCGACTTTGACACCAACGCTTTGGATTCGATTACCACACAAGACAAACGTTTGTATGTATGAACAGGTCTGTTTGTTTTGGTCTGAATGTTTTAATGCCCTACCTCTCGGGCGCATCAAAGCCCGTCTGAGGAAGTGCCTTCTCCTCACAGAAAACCGCAGCCAAATAACAAAGGGTTGTTGTGTTACTGCGTGTAAGTACCAGTAAAGCTCCTAAGACGTTGCTGTGTAAGCAGCAGAAGAGGCATCGCGTGAGTGATACTTAATATATTACAAACGCTAATAGGCTATGGTAACTGCGTTACATCAGGTGGGCCGTATGAGAAAAAAAGTTTTTGTACCATGTTATACTAACGACTAATATCTACGATGCCTCAGGATGCCTCGTGGAGAGGCGAAACGCGTGTCGCAGCGACGACCAGGCCAGTCATGGTGGCGACGGTGGTGGGTGCAGGCCGGCGCTAGTCCGCATGAACTAATTGGAGGCGGAAGCTCACAAAGCAGCTTAGATCAAATTACGTGTAAATTCGACTTTCGCCAAATAACACCTGAAGATAGTTTGGAATACTAATTTAGATACATTTGTTGAGTTATATAAAATATTATTGCACGTGAATCGATTTACAATGACTAACAGAATACTCTTTATCTTGTCACCGGCGAGCTGCATTAAAACATATAGTGGAATCATCAGCAAGTAGTACCATATCCGCCATTTTCAGCACCACGTTGTTCAGATCATTCACATACATTACTCCCGACACGAACATTACTGATGTAAGATTCAACTGTTTATATAAAATTTAACCTAAATTTCTTTATTAAGTCTGTGGGTAGTTTTCACTTCTGCCGGCAGTGGTGACTGCTAAATTATTCAGTTAACCAGCATACATCCTGCCTGACGTTGAATAATTATACTTATAGAGCACGCGGCAGCAGTACCGGGACTATCGCCATTTCTATGGTAACACCATAATACGCTGGTATACTCCCTCAATCACGAGGATAAGACCTACGAAGAAATTGTCATTTGTGTGCAGTTCCTCCCGTAGCTGTGCTCAACGAGATTCTCATTATATATATATCCCAGTGATACTCTTCTGCCAGAGTATCATTTGTTAATCAATGAAGTGGACCACGCGTAGGCGAGGTTGTCTTTTCTTTTAAGAATAATCTTAAGCCACGTACGGATCTTCTTCCCTCGCTTTTGACTAGTGACATTGTTGTTATACTTGAATTTTTTACAATTCAGTATAAAATTAGTTTTATGTGACATTTTAGATAATATTTTGTAACATAAGTGCAATGACATATGTTGAGTTATATAAAATATTATTGCACGTGAATCGATTTACAATGACTAACAGAATACTTATCTTGTCACCGGCGAGCTGCATTAAAACATATAGTGGTATCATCAGCAAGTAGTACCATATCCGCCATCAGCACCACGTTGTTCAGATCATTAATGATTAAACTCTAACACGTTTATGCACTTTTTGGAAGACGTGAATAAGTTCTTCAAGGAAACCTTGTAAAAATCACTATCGCTTTACGGGTGATATTGAAACTGGCTTGATAGGGTCTGTGTAACCTTCCCAAGTATTTTTTTAGCACAGCTCCTGAAGCTGGAACGTAGAATTAAGATTTTGAAATGGTTCAGAACTGAAGACTTGGCGCTATGGGCTAGATCCCTTTGCCTTTCCCCTCGGTAGTAAAAAGAACCAACACAAAAAATAAGCCACGTACAGTAAAATATGTTTTTTCTTCAATGCCCATGCGTTGCCTCCAATGTGCATTCACTCTAATATCACGAAGGATTACTGAACACGGCGAGTTCTCTAATATATATCCATTTTCAAAAGTGCTATTTCAATGAAACGATTGCATAAATTCATTCGATTAATTCTCTTTTCTGACGTGCATTGTCAGTGTAGCGTTGCCACTGAAAGAGAACTTGAAATTGTATTTCACGAAATTGCTGATATCTACTTGTTTTTAACCGACAAAAAGGAGTGAGATTTGCTTTAAATAGAGGATATAATACGATATATGTAGATGTTATATTAAAATAAAATGTAAAAAATTAATTTGAGCTAAATACACTTGTGTTATTTAGCTTCAATTAAGATGTTACCTGCATCTAGTAGCCATTAATTAAAATTATTATTAAAATGATTTAGTGGAGTTCATAAATTGATCTTGGTATCATCAATTTAACTTAATAATTGATTTCTTTTTTTTAAAGGTAAGTAAAGGAGCCGGGGAAGACCGGGACTAACCTACCATGAGCAATTCGGTCGGTCCAGGAGCCTCAGGAACCGGCGAGCGTGCATTAAAAGAGCTGTGAATGTTACAGACGCGAGTGAAGTGTGTAAGGACCGCGTCTTATGGCGCTCGGTTCTCTCTGCCTACCCCGCAAGGGACCTGGCGTGAAGATATATATACATATAATATTCGAATCTTAGTTTTCGTCTAGTTATACATAATTTCCTTATGCCCTTTGAAGCCATATAGGGTTTGTAGCTTTTATACTAATCTTAATTACACTTTCGGCAGTCACAAACTGTAGTTTATTACGATTATCTCACATAAATGTTAAAACACATTAAATACCACCTATACATCTGGTTTATTAATTACAATGCCTTATATTAGTTAGAAACATTACCTTAATTTTTTAAACTATCATACTGTAAGCATTTTCATAATTGATCATCAGAGTGAGTAGAAGTAAATGATAATTTGCATGAGTCATCATCATAAACTTTCTTATTATTGTGTACAGTGATATTATTTTTTCACATATTGAATTCTATTATTTTAAATAAAAATAAATATCAAAAATAATAGTGTTCGTGGCGAGTATCGAAATTCGAATCTGATTGATGAGCCCCGTGAGACATAGTCGATGACGATGAATTAACAACTATAAATAGTAGAAGCAGATTTATCTTAAACCACTGTCATATTTACTGTAGCTTTCAACGGAAATAACAAAACGATAATGAACGGAACGTCACAAAATTATAGGAGTTACGACTGTACCATGTCACATATACCCACCAGATAATTTTTTTCTTAACTTGGATAATTGGGCAAATATATCAAAACCGATAAATAATAAATTTAAAGAATTTATCAGTCAATCAGAATTTCTTTGATTTTGAATCACTGAAAATTTAGTAGTAAATTTCTGTTTAACAGCAATTGATAAATTCATTAAAATAGCAAAAAATGAATCGTCAGATATGATCAATACATAATTTGATTAAATAAATATTTATTTGTCATAAAAATGAAAACGTGTTGCTTTGATGCACCCTACGTCTCTTAAAAACACCCAGACCAAGACAAATAGACATGTTCATACACACAAATGTTTGTCCTGTGTGGGAATCGAACTTTACCTAAGAAAAAAGGGTTTGAAAGGAATTCGAAAGAAATTCTGACAGAAAAAAATATTACTGGTTGCTCGAACGTCTACGTCCAATACAATTTCCAATATATTTCATTTACAAACTCGACCCAGCAATGATTTTACTGAATGTATCAAAGAATTAAATTGAGTTTCTGTTAAAGACGCGAAAGAAAATAAAAACCTTTAGACACCATATTTGAATAACAGAAATTACTCGGCTATTGACAATGATTGAGGCGTATCGAAATAAATTATACGTTTGGACGGATACACGTACAATGGGAGGGCTTGCCCTATTTTCGTTGACAATATTCAAAATAAAAACATTTTGAACTGTTTATTGTACGGTAAGTTAGACAAGTTTTTGTGTCTCTGACATTTACTCACGACCTACTTATCAATATGTTGGTGTCAAGCAGGTAGCACATTACTCGACTCTACCACACCCACTAATTTATTTAATAATCGCAAGCTTTTATAAAAGCTTGCTGAATTTTAAGCTTTAATTAGGTCTTGATCAGTGAGTTGACTTTACTCCTAAATGCAGCGATTGCATATCTGTACCATCATTATTTCTATCTACATTCTTTTTCATGTCCGAACCAATGGAGAATGCAGCTTTTTATTGACATTCTCGACTCTTTCTCTCTTATCTCATCATTGCGGTACCAGTTTGAAAGCGTTACTTCAGTATAAGGAGTTTTATTGTGCAAGCCTCAAATCCATGTGGATATACTGTCACTTCTGGGCGAGGTTACCTGGACCAACATGTACTATTGTGATTCATATTTCATATACCGCTAAGTGAAGTGAAGTAAATGATTAAACAAATGTAGCAATATATATTTTTTGATTTTCTCTTTGTTGGCGTTGGCGTTTTATTTATTGTTTTTAATTATTTATTTTGTTTCGTCTACTAAAGCCACTGATACTGACTGACTGATGTTCTATATTACGCATTTTCTCTTTTTTCCTGATAATTCTTTTATTTTTATAGTTTCCTAGAATTACTTGTAACGATTTGAGCCAATAATTTCTCAATGGTTTTCTTAATAAAATAATGATAACAATAGATAACCAATTATTATAATTATTTAAATGTGCAAATCATGAAATCTCAAATATTACTAAATATATTTATTAGAATTTTTACATGAAATTTGTTAAAACATTATGAATTTTAAGTTGTATATTTCATTTCGTGTCCTTTTCAAAAATATTTCATAAAAGGTTTCTTTGATAGAACTTTGTACGGATATCCAAATTGAGTAACTATCATAGCATAGTTTGTTACAAATCAAATTGCGTTTATTGGAGCGCTCGAGGAATGCCTAAATATCTTTTTCTATTGTGTTCATATAGCGTAAGTAAATAATAATACAAGGAAAATGTCTTGATGAAATTCCTGATCCACCCTTTGTTCTGTTCAAGATATGATGTTTTAATAAGCTCCCACAGGGGCGACGTTGTCACCGAGACCTAATTAGTAGGAAAACTTGTACAAGTTTAGCTAAAGCTTATTACTTTCTTATTTTGTTTAACTTTAAGATAGTTAACAAATGTTTATCATAAGTTATTATCCTATGCTTTGATTTTTACTTCAAAGAGGAAAGAATGACGAAACAGATATAGAACGACAAAGGGAAAGCAGATGAGGAAGGCCAAGAATGATCTACTGCGAGCATATAATCGTGTTTTATCAGAAGATGATATTAGTAGCCATAGGGATCCATCGAACGTGCATAAAAAGAGCTATGAATGTTAAAGAAACGAGCAAACTGTGTAAGGACCGCGTCAGTAAGTGGTACCCAACCCTATCTCGCAACGGGATTGGGGTGAAAATATAGATACAAAAATCTATTTCTATCCACATCCACCCATCCCCATCAACCCTTACTCATCCCGCTGCAGAGATACGGGTCTCCCTTCAACCGAAGGTGTTTAGAACATACTCCACCACGCTGCTCAAATGCGGATTGACGGAGGCCAGTGTTTTCAAGCCGCCCGAGGGCCACTGACTTACCTTAACGTGCCTTCCCAAGCACGGAGAAACTCCAGATAGAACCCATCCATGGCATCCAGGCTGCGGCCGACGTTGCTTAACCTGCGAGTTCGGTTATAATGACACACGCAACGACGCCATCGAGCTCTCTATCTATTTACTTTTTCTTATATGTGACAAAACAGATAAATCAAGAAATGTACATATAATGTAATCGCATAATTAAAAACGGCTTTGTAATTTTAAATTAACAATTCTTTATTTTATTCCAGAGCTAATAAGACATTCAAGTTAAGTGTTATATGCTTCTTATATTATTTTATAAAAAAATACCTTCATTTTTAAATAAAAATCCGTTATAGTTTCGATATATCTGTATGTATGTCATACCTATTTTATTCGCATTTAGTTTGATTCTTGTAGTATTGTAGCCAGCAGCTTGAGGCATCCTACTTACCTTAAAACCACCCAAACCAACGTCATCGCTCTGCCCTACCTCTTCTTCTCCGGAGGCCCATTTCCTTATTGATAAGATGTATTTAATGTAGACTATATTGCAACCTACCACCATTCATAAAAAATCTAATAAATTTGTTTAATAACTGCCATAGCCTTATATATAAGAATATATTTACAGTTCATTCCAAATATATTCTATCACAGAAATTCAAATACATTTTACACTGTTTTCAAATCCTCTTGCGAGTTTCTAATGTCGGCAGAGTTCCACTCGATCCGGGTTCTAGTTGGATTATATAAAGAACTCAATCCGAGTTCACCCACCCACTCAATTACAGCGTCGCACAAGGTACACATTTTGAAGCACACTGATTATTTAAATCAGCTCGATTTTGTATTCCTTCACGACTAGATAAAGTGTGCTATGCAAATAGTGACATGAAGTCTAAATTGTGAGCGGAGGCGGGTTATATAATCAAATCTGTCGCAGTAATATAAACGGGGTATTTGATTAACACGTAGTACAGTAAATATTTTGTGTAACTCATAAATAAACCAAGTAAAGAACATAATAGTGTATTTATTGTTTTTAAAAGTACTCTCCTTTGCAATTTAAACATTTTTCCGTATTTTAAGTATATTTTTAAAGAGGAGGTCTACTAATTGGTCGTCAGTGTTCTACGCGCTGATTGAAAGCCATCGCGGGTTCTTCTTACTTCGTAAATGTCATACATCTCATTAACGTCGTTGAAATGCGAAGACGCATTTTCACAGTGCAAGAGAATGCGGCTTCTCGGTCATATTTTCATACATTTTAAGACTTAGTAATTAGGTAGTGATGTACTTGCCGGCGTTAATATTTCCATATTCAAGCGAGGTTGTACAGACGGGACCCGTGCAGGAGAAAACGAAATAATCTTTTACATACGTTTCTCACCTGCCTCAATTATCTTAGTCTGTTCACGTTTTCAAACACCCATTCATAAAACTGCTGTTTCTTTACTGGTTCAATATAAAAAATACTGGTTTAGACTCCTGTAACAATCTCGTGAACAGCCTTGGAATGCCATTGGTCTTTTACATCTTATACCAATAAGTTTTTTAAACAACTAGATTGGCAAACAAGCATGCGGCCTGCATCAGATGGTAAGCGGTCACCACAGCCTATTGACGTTCGCAACACCACGGGCATGTTGCTCGCGTGCTGCCAATCTTGTGACCTAAGTCTGTTTCGTCACAGTACCCAGTAATTTCTCAGCCATATCTCACCCTTCAAACTGGAGTCTTATGCAAGTGTATCCGTTGTTAGCCAGTTACCACATCACATGCACACCAGTCTTATACAAACAGGGTCATTATTAGTGTGTGTCTTCTTCTTAGTGTTGTTCCTATTTAGACATGAATCTGGAACATTTTGCCCGGATATGGGGTTGACGGTGGCCTACTCCGTGCTGTGCAATCTACTTATGAGGATTGTACAGCATGTGTGCGGGTGGACGGCAGCTTGTCGCCCTGGTTTGATGTCAACATTGGTGTCAGACAGGGATGCGTGCTGTCGGCTCGGCTGTTCATCCTGTATCTGGACAGTTGTCTTCAGAGAATAAGAAATATGAATGTGGGAATGCGAATGGGTGACTCAGTGGTCAACTGCCTGCTTTATGCAGACGATGCGGCATTAATAGCAGAATCACCATCCGAACTGCAAACACTAGTTACAACAATGAAAGATGATTGTATGAAGAAAGGCTTACAATTGAATGCGAAGAAAACCAAGATAATGGTATTTGAAAGAGAGACAACCAGAACGAACACTAGGATTATGGTTGATGATGTAGTGTTGGAGCAAGTGAATGAGATTGTATATCTTGGAAGTGCTTTTAGCAGCAATGGAAGGTACACCGCTGATGTGGAGAGACGAGTGAGTGCCGGGAATAGGGTGAATGGAGCGTTGGGTAAACTTCTAGGCAGCCGAAATCTAAGCCAGAAGGCACAGCTCGCTGTACACAACGCGGTGCTAATTCCAACGCTAACTTATGGAAGTGAGAGCTGGGTATGGCAGAGAGAGCATGAAAGTAGAATAAATGCGGTCGAGATGCGAGCATTGCGCAAAATTTGTGGCATAACGCTTGCTGACCGCGTTCGTAATGAAGACGTGAGAGAAAGAGTTGGTCTAAAAGTGAGTGTCGGTGTTAAGATAAGAAAGGGCATGCTCCGTTGGTTCGGACATGTAGAAAGAATGCGGGACGAAAGAATGACGAAACAGATATACAATGCAAAAGTGGAAGGATGCAGGAGCCGAGGAAGGCCGATACTAACCTACCATGATCAAATTGGTCGTGTTTTATCAGAAGGTGATGTCAGAAGCCTCAGGAACCGGCGAGTGTGCATGAAAAGAGCTATGAATGTCACAGAAGCGAGTGAAGTATGCAAGGACCGCGCCTTATGGCGCTCGGTTCTCTCTGCCTACCCCGCAAGGGACTTGGCGTGAAGATATACATACATACATACTATTTAGACATGGAGCGTCTGCTGTCTGACCTCCACAAGCCAGAGGGAAAACCAGACCTTTCTTATGTCAGGTCACATGTCTATCGAAAACATATTTCTTCGATGTGCGGATTTTCTCACTATGTTTTTGATCACCGCCGAGCAAGTGATCATTACAAATATGTACACAAATAGCGCTTATGGCTTATGGCGCTCGATTCCCTCTGCCTACCCCGCGAGGGACTTGACGTGAAGATATACATACATGTACATAAATTTAGTGGTGTACGCCTGGATTCGAACGGGGACCTGTTGCTTAATAGGCCGGTTCGTTATCCACTGGGCTATCACTGCATTCTTTCATGGTGATCATTGGCGGCATCTTGCGGGATAGGCAGAGAAAATATAGTGCCATAAGACGCGGTACTTACACACTTCTCTCGCTATTATTATTTGTGCGATGCCGATAAAACCTATTCACACCTTTTAGAAGAACTTCAAGCTGTTGTCCCTTGGGAAAAGTTCGACTAGGAATTTACTCCACTACTTAAGAGTTTCCGGAACGAAAATTTCTTTAAGATCGCACATTATGAATCATTGTACGTTCAGTGCATGAGGCTGAATTTTAGCGTGGGATTGTAGAAGGAAGATGTTGGCATCACATTCACTAGAACTCCTCAGAATACAAGCCATTGCACAATCGGTAGCCCGCACAAAGAGAGACAAAACCTTTAAACTAAGGCTTCAATGCTTAGTCTAAATTTAGGACCGTTGTAGATTCTCACAACTCGTCGCTGAAGTTAAACACTAATCTGTGTGCAAATATTTTAATACCAAAAGCAAATACTGGAAAGTCTGGAGTATTTGAATATAAATTTATGTTTTGAATGTACATAGCTCACTATCGTCTTTAGAACAGCCAACGTTATAAAACGATGATCTAATGAGAGTGAAGGAGACCGCTATAGTGAGGCAGACAATATAAAATTAGGTAGGAACAGCAAATTTTTCCAAATGATTGTCTTACTGCAGGGAAGTAAGTCATCAGGGCATCATTAGTCAGGTGGTGGGTGCTTCGTTATCAGTGGAGGTGACAACATACATACACACATGCCAATCCTTACTCATGCCATAGCTAGGATACGGGTCAGTAGACTAAGCTTAACGACTGACTATCTATCGACTATATATCTTCTCCGAAGCACAGAGAAGTTTGAGATAAATGAAACCATCCATAGACAGGTTGCCGTAGATGGGCAAGGTTGTCCCATACTGGCACACGCAGTGTAGAATATAGATGAAATAATTATCTTTCTTCGATTGTATATTTACGAATGAACTATTTTACCTCGAGTCTCTCTAAACATCGGCGTACATTGAAAGCCTTCGTAATTTGATATAATATATCTCCTTTTCAGAACTACCTTACTTAATTTATTTTGTAGCTTAATATTAAGCCAATATTTACTACAAACCGGCATAGGAAAGTTAACTCCTTAAAAGTCATAATGAAGTCTATGATAATGGTACTGATTGATGGCAATTTATTGATAACAAATTACTTTATTAAGAACATTTACTCTTGGAGTGGATGCCGGGCCAACTTTCAAAGGCACTTGACAAGTTAAAGCAAAGTTTGCTACAACGTAAGACACCATTACCTATCTTAATAATGTAACAGATTTGTTTAAGTGCCGAATAAATACGTGGAGGAACAAATGTTTACTTAATATGAGTAACAAGTCTTACAATGAAGGCGAAATGGAATTTGCGTAGCTTACAATTTAGTTCCAACTGCGGAATAGGAAGAAGCTTTTATAATACAAAAAAAATCTTACATTACACTCTCTTAACTTCGAATTCTCATAAGAATTACGATGTAAACATGTTTTTACAATCCTAATGAATCTGCTTCTAAATTATTTAAACCCTTTATTAAGCTCAGTGCAAGTCAAATTATTCTAACTAAATGAATCACCCAGACGTTGGAATTATTCTAAACTAGCAGTTGCTAGCGACTTCGTCCACTTGGAATCTTGAGTTCTTCGCACACCCATCCAGGCGTTTGCCATACAAAAAGTAGGCACGTTTGCAACATGATCAATATCACCCCGTGAGAACTTGCATTCGAAATCACTGCGCTATGATCATTTATTTCCAAAATTATTATATTTCTTCAAAGTAGCCCTAACTTAAGTAACGAACTTTCGATATTATTGGTTTTGGAATAAAATACTCTTTACCATGCACTTTATATTTTGAGAAAAGTATCACATAATCCTTGATGAAAATAGCAGCAGTTGAGAAAAGTATCACATAATCCTTGATGAAAATAGCAGCAGTTGAACACCGATCGTTATATCTCATCTCATCATCAAACTCTACACGTCCAACAATAATATGTTATTTAATGCGATGACGTGAGAAAAAATATATGTAAACTATGTTAACCAAACAAAATAAATATATTTTTTGCCGTTGCAAAATAGTTTTCTATTCATATTTAAATAAATCTTCATTATTCCTGAGACAATTTTCTTATTCATCAAAAAAAATGATCTTTCATTTATCAACATTTGGAATAGATTAAGTTATTTTTGACCAAATACCTCGATATATCTAAATTCATCTCATGGTTATTGTTTCAAATAAATCCAATCAAACTTCCGCCTTTATGATTCAAACAAAATTAAAAATCGTGTTTATTTTTTATATATAATAAAAAATATGTTGAAACAAAAACAATAATTTCTAGTTATACCCAAATCTTGGACTTAATTAACTAGAAATTACGGTATTAAAATTAGTTTACCTTATTGTTTATCATCCAGATGGATTTAATATCGCATTAAGAATATAATCTGGGTCAGTGTGTTTAACTAAGTTCCTCATATGCGTCCTGAAAGGCCCGCTCATGACCTGAGCTCTCGTCTCCGCAAAGCGACAGTGATTTGTGTGGTTTGCGCAAAACGAATGGAATAGAAAATGAGATCATTCCATCTTGCTAGCGTTTTGCAGCGGCACACTTTTTACCGGCAAGTGTGCCGTATCTGATCCGCCGCCTGTTTACTTTGGCTTTGTTTAGATACACAGACATAAACTACGCTTTCTTTAGTTTATAGATTCAGGCATTATTTTGCGAAAACAAATTTTGCAGGCAATTTGATTCATACTTCATCTTTCTTCTCCCGAGAGTTATTTCGTTTAGGATAGGCGCCGTCTGTAACCTAAGCCTAAGGATTTAGCAAAGATATTGATTTTTAACATGGAGCGACTTCCGTTAGACCTCCACAACCTATTAACAAATCAGATCTTTCTTAGGTCACATATTTTCGAAATATAACTTCCTCGACATGCGGGTTTCCGCGCGATGTTTTCCTTCACCGTCGAGTAAGTGATAATTACTAATATATACATAAATACGAAAACACGAATTCAGTGGTGGACCAGGCAAGTAATAGGTTGGTTATTTGTCCACTAGATTATCACAGGCGATACTTCTATGTGTTCTTTTGGATTAAATTGCCAAATTCTGGATTAAGATTTGAGCAAAGACTGTCGCCTTTTAATTAGTAATAGGTACATACTACTTTGTGTGCTTCTGCTACCAATTAGTTGAAGTGATAATTACTAATATATACATAAATTCGAAAACACGAATTCAGTGGTGGACCAGGCAAGTAATAGGTTGGCTCTTTGTCCACTAGATTATCACTGGCGATACTTCTATGTGTTCTTCTGTATTAAATTGCCAAATTCTGGATTAAGTTTTGAGTAAAGACTGTCGCCTTTTAATTAGTAATAGGTACATACTACTTTGTGTGCTTCTCCTACCAATTAGTTGATGCGAACTACCACCGGCCCGCATCCACCCACTACCCCTAGTAAGCACATGCCATAATGGCCATGGCTGCTCTGGTCATCTCTGCCTCGGCTGCTGCGGGCATCCTTACTGTTAATATTATAAATGTGAAAAGTTGTGAGTATGGACATTTGTTTGTCAGTCATGCAAAAAATCGTTGAAAACATAAAGAATGTCCAAGAATGAAACATATCCCCACGCCAATCGTTACTAATCCCACTGTAGGAATATTGGGCTTCCTTAAACCGAATGGGTTTAGAGCATGCTCCACCATGCTGCTCAGCTTTGTGTTAGTGGAGGAAAGCCCTCCAAAGGCCACTGCATAAGCTTAAAGACCGTCATCTATCAACAACTACCGGGACTGACGGCATAACTTAATAATGCATACCGTATTCTGATAAGACAACCGAGATACTGTAGCTCATCGGGTATGCTTGCGCCGGCCGTAGTGCCAGATTACTTGGCGACCATTAGTCTCGTGTCGCAGCATTTTGGACTCAGATTCGCAATTCCACTAATGAGATCCTCTGTACAGAGTGCTTTTGTCATTTTTCTTCTTTAATTTTATAATCTTCATGTTAAGTATCTTGCGTGCGTTACACACTTCGCTCGCTTCTTTAACATTCATAGCTCTTTTCATGCACGCTTGCCGGTTCCTAGGGCTTCTGACATCACCTTCAGATAAAACACGACCAATTTGGTCATGGTAGGTTAGTCTTGGTCTTCCTCGGCTCCTACATCCTTCCACTTTCGTATTGTACGAGAATCTATCAGTAGATATATAATATATTTTGACAATCTCAGTAGCGCAGTGGTGAAACGCACTGTTACGCTATTTTGACACCAACGCTCGTGGGTTCGATTCCCACACATGACAAACATTTCTGTGTATGAACATGTCTGTTTGTCTTGATCCGAGTGTTCTTAAGAGAGATAGAGCGGATCAAAGAAACCCGTCTGGCGACGTACCTTCACCTCACAGAGATCCGCAGCCAAATAACAACTCCCTGGAGGGTTGTTGTGTTCCAGCGTATTAGTGAGGTCTCCAGTAAGTACTCCTAAGGAGTTGCTGTGTTGACAGCAGAGGAGGCATCGCGCGAGCGATACGTAATGAATGACAAGCGTTCATAGGCTACGGTAACCGCTTTACATCAGTTTTTCTGGTATATTTGGCTGCGGTTTTCTGTGAGGTGGAGGTACTTCCCCAGACGGGTTGCTTTGATGCGCTCTACCTCTCTTAAAAAAACTTCAACATAATGTTCGGCAGCATGGGATCGGCAACATTTATACATCGGCAAGTAATACTGACTGTAGTACAATATTAGTAAATGCGTAATTCATTCGTCAATATGTATTTTTCTCGTAAAATAAATATAATTTACTAGTAAAATATATATTTTCGAAAAATATACGTACACTCTAGTTCTGTACCGACTGCAATATATTCCCAGATACAAAACATTGTTTTCAAAGGACAAACTACTGAATAATACTGCCATGCGAGAACACAAAAGCGGACAAGCACAAAGATCGAAGTTGGCACAAATTGCGCGCTTCAATGACGGCCGATACTCGTTATCGAGAACTGCTAGTGACGTCGAGCTTCAATGTATTGGAAACTACTGGAAATTTCTCTTAATTAACGTCTATCTTAACGTATATATAATATGGGTTAAAATTCGATGACAATTATTTGAAGGAAGTGTCTGGTTATTGCTGAGAACTTAGAGATATTTATTGTGTTTCGGATGACGATGATTGTTTTGATAACCTCATTTTTTCCCATTCCATGTCATAAAAAAGTATTTGAATCAAATAGATAACGATGGGCTGCTGTGCCCGATAAAGTTGTACATGAACAAGCAGGTCCTGGCAAGCTATCTGTACTAATATATAAAGCGAAAGAGATTGTCTGTTTGAACGCGCTAATCTTCAATGGAACTACCGGTCGGATTTGAAAAATGCTTTTTAGGGTTCCGTACCCAAAGGGTAAAACGGAACCCTATTACGGAGACTTCGCTGTCCGTCCGTCCGTCCGTCCGTCTGTCACCAGGCTGTATCTCACGAACCGTGATAGGTAGACAGTTGAAATTTTCACAGATGATGTATTTCTGTTGCCGCTATAACAACAAATACTAAAAAATAGAATAACATAAATATTTAAGGGGGCTCCCATACAACAAACGTGATTTTTTTGCCGTTTTTAGGGTTCCGTACCCAAAGGGTAAAACGGAACCCTATTACCGAGGCTCCGCTGTCCGTCCGTCCGTCCGTCTGTCACCAGGCTGTATCTCGTGAACCGTGATAGTTAGACAGTTGAAATTTTCACAGATGATGTATTTCTATTGCCGCTATAACAACAAATACTAAAAAATAGAATAAAGTAAATATTTAAGGGGGCTCCCATACAACAAACGTGATTTTTTTATAGATAATGGCACGGAACCCTTCGTGCGCGAGTCCGACTCGCACTTGGCCGATTTTTATAGATACGGATACGTTTAGATAGTTAGATACGTTTTTATAGAGACGTTTTTATGGTACGGAACCCTTCGTGCGCGAGTCCGACTCGCACTTGGCCGATTTTTTCATTTGATTGCCCTATTCTTGAGGCAGGTTATGGGCCATTCAACAATACGATACGAGTCTTAGAAGCTGAGAAAAAAAAACTAGGAATAGCGACCGCGACGGGATACCGGGATAGTCACGGGGTTCAGTTAGTATCAGTAAAAGAAAACATAATACACAGTTTTGTAGATTTATTTACGTTATATGTAGAAAACCAATTTCGTTAGCTAATACACCTAAGAATTTCATTATTAACCATTTTCCATCTAAGTTGCTCAATGAAGAAAGTGCGCAATATACATCTATTTCGTTAGTGGTAATTTGTAGACAACATAATGATAAAGAAGCAATATATATCTTTCATTATTTGCCAATTTTATTTGAATGTAGAAATAAGAAAAAATCGTATATCAACTTCAAAGAATACCTTTCGTAGATAATATTTGAATAATAAAAAAAAAACGATGTAATTTATACAAAGTCTGTAGGCAAGCAAGCATAAGGCTGCTCGATGTAAACAACTAGATCGAAGATGATTCAGTTAGGACTTTGGGACGTAGAAAATCTAACTTCGGCCACGGAGATCTGAAACTATAATGCTGTTGCGTATGAATTCTAGAAGAAAACACGTAAACGGTGTCTTATGTCTGGGTTTAAATGTCGCTAAATACTGCCCACGTTATCAGGCTGTGGCACTGTATGATGAACTACCAAATTATTTAAAAGAGATCACGAGAGTTAAGTTATTTAAGGTTAAATTAAAAAATATATACAGCTATGCGGAGTTTCTGCAACTATAGTTTAGTTTGTTCAGATCGTATATTTAAAACATTTGATGTGTTGACATGAACTCAACTGATAGAATTATTTTTAATTTAATTTTAATATAAATTATTTTCATATTACAATTAAATTAAATATTAGATTAAATATTAATTAAATTAAATTGATTATTGCTAGGTAGATGATGAAGTGTTGGAACAAGTGGATGAGATTGTATATCTTGGATGCGCTTTCAGCAGAGATGGAAGGTACACCGCAGATGTGGAAAGGCGAGTGAGTGCTGGGAATAGTGTGAATGGAGCGTTGGGAAAACTTCTTGGCTATAAAAACCTGAGCCAGAAGGCACAGCTGGCTAAACACAATGCAGTGCTGGTCCCAACGCTTACTTATGGAAGCGAGAGCTGGGTATGGCAGAGAGAGCATGAAAGTAAAATAAACGCGGTTGAAATGCGAGCGTTGCGCAAAATTTGTGGCTTAACGCTTGTAGACCGTATTCGCAATGATGAGGTTAGAAGCAGACCTGATCTGAAAGAGAGCGTCGGTGTTAAAATAAGAAGAGGCATGCTCCGTTGGTTCGGACATGTAGAAAGCAGGATGAAATTATGACGAAGCAGATATACAACGCAAAAGTCGAAGAATGTAGGAGCCGAGGAAGGCCAAGACTTACCCACCATGATCAAATTGGTTGTGTTATATCAGAAGGTGATGTCAGGAGCCCTAGAAACAAGCAAGCGTGCATGAAAAGAGCAATTAATGTTAAAGAAGCGATTCTCTCTGCCTACCCCGTAAGGGATTTGGCGGGAAGTTATAGATAGATAAATTGATAAATTATTTTTTGTAATGTCTTTTAATATTTTGCTTAATTGTGTTCAGACACGACTGTAAAATTGTTATATGAATGAATAAATGAAAATGAAATGATCGTGACAAAGGAACAGAAGAAGATTATCACTAATCTATACCGAAGTACAGTTTTCGGCATCAATTCTTCTTCTAGGTGCTATTATGCTTCCTAATCCATTAGGATTTTCGGTATCAGTTATTAATACTCCGACGTTATTTTGTGAAAGACAAATTTAAAATTTGATCTAACCCGCTTTGTATGCTTCCGCCACCAAACAGCTCTACTTGCGCCGGCCGGCACCCTCTCACTACCGTTGGTGGATGCAACATGCCATCGTCATGGCTGCTCCGGTAGTCTCTGCCTCGGCTGACTGCCGCGGCCGTCCGCCATCTGGAACAGAAACCGCATGCACCCACCGTTGCTGCCACGACTGCTCTGGTCGTCTCTGCTGCACGTGTTTCGCGTCTCCACGAGGCATCTTAAGGCGCTGTAGATGTTAGTCATTAGAATAACTTGCTACAAGTGAAAGTCACTTGTGGTGGCGGGTGCATGTGGTTTCTGTTCCAGATGGCGGACGACCGCAGCAGCTGGCACAGAGCAGCCATAGCAGCGACAGCATATTGCATGTACTAACAGTAGTGAGTAGCTACTCACTACCGTTAGTAGATGCCGACTGGCGGAAGTCCACATCAACTAATTGGTAGCGGAACAGGTTAGATACAATTGCATGTCACTTTTTTAATAACTTTCGAAACAAATGAGTAACAGAGTCTATTGAGTTTACGTCAAAATCATAATGAAACTACGCTATGTAATTATATATATAATTAATATCCTATATATTAACCTAACAAACTCAACCAGCATTAAACTTGTTCGCCCTATTTACAAGTAAATCGCTTAATATCACCGAAGAATGGGCCATGCCCCCATTCAAACATAATTGGTTCCAAAATGAGGAATCGATTAAAGTTCATACAACGGAGTAAATTACGGCTTTACAAGCGACTACTAACAATCATGAATAGGTATTACACGGAGTTTATAGCTGGAATCAAAAAGGAGGAAATTATTGGCCCGTCTGATGTAAAGCAGTTACCGTAGCCTACGAACTGTTATACGGATTTTGAATTGAGAGTTTTAAAAAATAAATGTTTTTATGATGTCACCTTTTTATGAAATTCACAGATTTAACTTATAATAAAGGAAAATAGTATGTATATCTTCACGCCAGCTTCTTGCGGGGTAGGCAGAGATAACCGAGCGTCATAAGACGCAGTCCTTACACACCTTATTCGCGTCTTTCACATTCATTGCTCTTTTCACGCACGCTCGCCGATTCCTAAGGCTGCTGACATCATCTTCTGATAAAACATTAATTGGACATGGTAGCTTAGTCTTGGTCTTCCTCGGCTCTTAAATCCTTCCACTTTCGCATTGTGTATCTGTTTCATCATTCATCTTCCATTCTTTCTACATGTCCGAACCAACGGATAATGCCCTTTCTTATCTTAACACCGACACACTCTAGGAAAATAGTAATGTTAAAATTAATAATTTGTGGTAAGTGTTACCACTTTGAATGTTGGGATTGAACCGAACTGTATCTTGCTGACGAGGTTTAGCTAGCATAGTAAGGTATATTATATATAGGATGTACTCGTATATATAACAGATCGCCTGCTACACATTAAAACAAATCCCTCTTAAAAGTACCCAAATCAAGACAAACAGACAATTTTTTTATACCACGTCGGGAGGCATACAAGCATACGGCCCACCTGATGTGAAGCGGGTACCGTAGCCTATTAACGCTTGCGATATATTACGAGTAAGTATCACTCGCGCGATGCCTCCTCTGCTACTTACACAACAACTCCTTGGGAGCTTACTGGTAATCTCACTCACACGCAGGAACACAATAATCCTCTAGGGAGTTGTTATTTGGCTATGGTTTTCTGTGAGGTGGAGGTACTTCCCCAGATGGGTTGCTTTGATGCGCTCTACCTCTCTTAAAATATTCTGACCAAGACAAAGAGACATGTTCATGCAGACACACAAATGTTTGCCTTGTGTGGGAATCGAACCCACGAGCGTTGGTGTCAAAGTCGCGTCATTCACGACTGAGCCACCGAGCTCGTCAAAATGTTACGAAAATCATATATGACATTTGTAATTAGTGAGTAATTTTGAGGAGTTCGATAGGGTCATAGCGCGTACCGCTCTAATCAAATACGCAGGTAAAGCAACGTACACCGCAACCTGTCCATGGATGGTTTTTTTTTCTATCCAGAGCTTCTTCATGGTTCGGAGGGCATAGTAATCCGTACGTTCCTGCTACTCTCCATAGATGATAGTCGTTGAGCTAAGCCATTGGCCTTCGGGCGGCTTAAAAACACTGGCCTCCGCCAATTCGTGCGGTTCCAGAAAAGTTTTCTTCCAAGAGCTCTCAAGCTGTGGAATGAACTCCCAGCCGAGGTTTTCCCAAACATGATGTTCGTCAAAAACAGGCGTGAAGAGGTTTTTAGAGGGTCGGCAACGCATGAGTGACACTCCTGGTGTTACAAATGTCCGTAGGCTACGGTGACTCTTTATCATCAGGAAGGCCGAATGCTTGTTTGTCACGTAAGAAATATAAAAAAAATCCGCAGTTGAGCGTGGCGTGGTGGAGTATGCTGTAAACTCCTTGAGGTTGAAAAAAAAAACGTGTCTCCCAGCAGTGGGATGAGCTACGATTGTGTGGAAAAAACGATCGAGCCTTCCAGTATTCGCACTTACATCCGGGACGCCTTCCATATGATGTGGATCTGACATCTCACTTTGGTGATAATCAACTAAAATTATCTGTCTATCTATAATTTTACGCTAAATCTCTTGCGGAATAGGCAGAGAGAACCGAGCGCCACATGACTCTGTTATACGCTCAGTTTGTGCCCAAGAACTAGAGAAGTTTTTTGGGTCTGTGAGGGACGTTCTGGATTTAGCTGAGGGAAATGAAAGAGTAATTATGTGTGGAGATTCGAAAGAATGAGTTGGGATCAAACGACACACGACAGATAGTGAATGAAGCAAGTAAATCAATTCTAGATTTATGTATAAGGGTATTCACAAGTATACATACTTGGAAACGAAATGACTAAAAATGTGTGATTGATTTGATTTTAATAGAGATACGTCTTCCAAATATTTTAATTGATACAAGAGCCTTCAGAGGTCCTACTCTTGAAATGGACCACTACCTGGTAGTAAGCAAGTTTGTGGGACTTTTCAAGAAGTGCAGGCACTGACATATTCCTTTCGGAGATCATGAAAGGATAAGGAGCTTGCAAGCCTATCTGGCTCAGATCTGGATTTTCGCATGAAAGTTCTGAAGGAAAGTATAGTAGATAGTGAAAATCAGTGTGTGTCATCTGTGGATGTGCAAGGAGGAGCGCTGTTTTCTGCTATACAAGAGCCTTTAAAGGTCCCACTCTTGAAACGGACCACTTTTCAAGAAGTGGTGGCACTGGCGAGTGCGTATCCCTATCGGAGATCATGAAAGGATAAGCAGCAAAAAATTGCAAGACGAAAGTGTAAGGGGAACGTATATACATCTGGATCCAGTCCTAAAAATAATCAAGTCCCAAACCCAAAGATCTAAAAAATGTTCGGACACTGTGAGCGATTTTTGTGTGAATCGGAACATATATAATTAATCCATCCATGTCGGTAGATGTAATAATTGAATAACTAGTGTAAGACAAATACCACCTTAGTCTTCCTGCGACCACGAACGCTGCAAAGCGTTCGAAACGTCAGGTTCAACAAAATAAATAAAATACGCGATACTTCCGTTAAAAATTGTTTAATTCAATGTGTAACAATCGCGAAAACCTAAGACAATACTATACATCTGGTAACTGAAAGATTTGCGAATGCAAGCCTTTCCGACTCAGATGTGGTTGATTGCTGATCGACACCACCCAGTTTATACAAAAAAATGTTGATCAATATCTTGTCCCCCTTCTAAATCCATTATCTGAATTACTTTTACTTCTTTTTTATAAGTTATAATAGAATATTTCTCAACGAATATGTACATAGTTTGATGTGTGGTAAACGGTGTTGGTGTCAAAATTGTTATTACTCTTAGTCTAAGCTACTTTGTATATTCTCATTTTGTCACTGTTTGTTTACCCCAATAAATTGAAAAAAAAAAAAAAATTGCTGGAATTTTTTGAGAGGAAGTATGGTGGATAATGCAAAAGAAGCATGTGGATGCGCAAAGAGGCATAAAATATTGAAAGGAGGTGTCTGGTGCGATGCGGAGTTTGAATCCTCCGTAGCAAGAAAGAGGAAAGCGCGGCTGGACATATCATGTTTGCCCTTAAAGTATTTGAGACAAGAAGAAAGAAATGTACTATCTATGCAAGAATGAAACTAAACATTTAGTGAAAGAGAGGCTGACGAAAAACTTCGAGGCAAATACTAAACTATTTTAAGAGAGGTAAAGAAGTCTCGGGGTGGTTGGTCGATATCCAGAAAGGACAAGATAAAGTCTAAATCTGGTGTCATTCTTGCTAACGCTCAAGAAGTGTTAGATTGGTGAAGCGAATATTTTGAAGAAATGTATGACTATGCCCCGCACGCTGGCATTGAAAGTCAGTCTGATGCTTACTCCACGGTGACGGCATCCGGTGAAGGTATAAATATGTGTGAGACTGAATGGTCGATATGAAGCTTGGAAAGTGGAATGTCAGCGGGAATTGATATAATCAGAGCTGTGGACAAGAGACGCAGTCATCGTGACCCTGTATACAGGCAAGGAATCATGCATGGACTACGCCAGCTAAAGGGCCATCAGTTCGATCAGCTTAGCAGCAAAAGTATATGAAAATCTAAATGAGGGTGAAATCCGACGGATATGGTACGCTCCACAATATCGTGTAGAAGCATGTGATTGTAGATCAGAAAGTTTTCTGCGGTTTTAGAACTAATTTCTCAGAAAAAGGGTTCGTACCATCTGACGGCTAACTCTTCTACCGCGCGTGCTCATTGGTCAAAACAAATAGCGCGCGTTTTCCAGGTTTCCTGTTACAAAATTCCATTCCTTTTTAAGAAAACAGTCACACAAATTGCAGGAAAGCGAGAAGAAAAATGTTACACATAATTTTATGAAAACATTTAGGAGTCGAGGAAGTTCAACCTCTCCACACCTACCACGATCAAATTAGTCATGTTTTATCAAAAGAAGTTAATTTCAGGAGCCCTGGCTATCGAGCATGCACGAAAAATCTATAAATGTTAAAGAAGCGAGTCAGGTGTATAAAGATTGCGTTTTGTGTCGCTCGGTTTTCTCTGCCTACTTCTTATCGTGCCTGGCCTGAATATATACATATAGATATACAACTCTAAAAAGTAATGTATAAAACTATACATATTATGTAATTTGACCAATTTTCAAGTTTCAAGCAAGTTTAAGTTAACAATGCTCAATGCATCTAATTACGCAACTCATTTCTGAAACCGTCGAAGGACCAAAATTTTTAAGAAGTCCCACAAAACTTGGCAATCTCTGATGCGAATTAGAATCGTCGACCTAATAGCCACTTGAAAGGAATCCGCTCTCAAGAGCGCTGTGACCTCTTCATTAATCAACCGAAACTCACGAGTGATGGATGAGCACGCCATTTTCCAGGGCAAAGTTGCTGGTAATGAATTATACAAATGGGAGACGGTGAGAATTTTTTCCTCAGAAAATAGTTTATGAATCTTATGTCACTGGCCAATTGGTTAACGTTTTTATATGTAACACATCTTTCATAATAGAAGCAACCATGAACATAAAGCTCATGTAATGCAGGAAAAAATACACAATCCTACAGGGAGTTGTCATTGCTTGCCGTTTGTTGTGAGGGGGGGATGACGCTACTCGTACATTCTCAGTAGATCAGTGGTTGATGCCGGAGTTAAAAATATTTGTGATCTAATAGACCTTGACGATAAGCTAATTTTCTCAAGCAAGCTTCTCACAGGGCTTGGCCTACGGCTTGTATTAATCCTTATGTCCCTGATCTGAAACGCTAACGGTCTACGACCGAGGTTCACTAAGAATGGGAAAGCTGGAACAATCTTTACTCTAGCAACGTCTTAATACTGTCTCTCTGGGCGTTCTTCTATCTAATCAGGAATCTTTTGCCAGTTAAAGTTTTTTAAATCGATGAACGCTGGCTGCACGCACAAAAAAGTGTCACGTTCCGCCTGAGCCGAGCGGCCAAGCGAGAGCGCGGAACAAGCGATAGAGAGGCATGATCGGCCTAAGCGTTCGGCTTCTAAACCAAGTTTATTGAAGTCGTGGTACTTATTTATTTAAAGGAAATAAATTAAAATTTAGAGGAAAACCATGAACGTCTGGTATATTAGAATATTGAACTTTACGCCTAAGTCTTTAATAATAGTTTATAATCACGATTACGCGTTTGATAGCTGAAGTTTGCCGAGGTATTTAATATATCACTCGAGTATATAATTATAATAGTTATGTGTAGAATTTTACACTATTCTTCTGCACTTATGGTTGCACAGAAAAGTGGTCAAGACCTGGCTTCAGGATCTTAACTACGATCAAATTGAGCAACCTCCCATCTAGTCATTAAGACTACGGCCGTGCCTAACGCTGTCTTGCACCCATACACACACACACACACACGCACCCTCAAACAAACACATGAATACAAAAACACTTGACATGACACAATACGATATATTTTCACGCAATTGCTGAAACTTCTTAACTTTACTTACCTATAATAATCATTCATAGAAATTAAATTTATTATAATGTAGAAATAAAATGAACCGGCACAGTTATGACAAATTTGAACTGTATAGTCACTCCATGATTACTACGACACGGACCTGCGAGCCTGGTGTAGTGATCGCAGGAATTGTGTTACTTTCTGTTTATTCCTTTCTACAATAAAATTTACTTTACTTTACTTATCTAATAGCATTTAAGCGCGTTGTTTTCGTTCACTCGTTGTTGTCACCTACCCAATAAAAAGTCATATAAAATAATATGTGGATAAAAATATACGCGCAAGCAAATTGAAAAGTTTAATACGCATAAGGACGTGCTCTTGCTACATCCTCCTCGACCCAGATTTATAAATGAATTCAAATTACAAACAAGATATTGTACAGAAACTACTTTTAATAATTTCCCTTCCCTGAGTATTCAATTACTACACACATCAAAAGTGTCTAGGGATCAACATATATTTTTGCAATAACTTTTCTCCTGATTGATATTAATTAAAATTTTCTTTAAGGATTCATCAAATAAAGTGTTTTCGTTTGTCTACAGTAACGATAAACCAAGTCACCTTTGCATTAATAAAGAAATTTGGCATTTTCATAATAAAGGGATTTTTGACATTTGAACCACTAACATTAAAGTTCGAAAATAAGACTGAAATAGCAGTTTTCTTTAAAATTTTATTGGGTAACTTAAACAATTAATAATCCGTGTTTCTACCGCGAACACTAACGATGATAGAAGCTGGTTCCCGGCAACGTACTGTGGCTTTAGCTCTGAATACAAGTCAGAGTGTTATCAGTCGACTTTGGACACGTTACCGAAGCACTGGTACCGTGGCTGAGCGCCATGGAGGACGGTATCGCTGCACCACACGGAGACAAGACCGATACATTCAAATCACAACTCGAAGAGCTCCAACAATAACCGCCATGATGTTAGCCGTGACGCTTCATCACTCTTCAGGGAACTTAATTAGCGACCAAACAGTCAGAAACCGCTTGCATGAAGTGAACCTTCATTCCCGAAGACCGCTAAGGGTACCACCTATAGCAATGCACAATCGTAGGATTCGATATCAATGGGCTCTTGAACACAGAAATTGGGCAGAAGAACAATGGCGTTTCGTGTGCTTTTCTGATGAGTCTCGTTTTGGTATGAGACCGGATACAAGACGTATACGACACTGGAGAACCCCTGGACGCCAAAAGCGATTAAAATCCTGCCAGGAAGTCCATCCTTATAGTGATGGAACCATAATGGTATGGGCGGGTATTTGGATCGGCGGAAGAACTGAGTTGATTTGGATCAGAGGCAACCTCAACGCTCAAATTTATGCTGAGACGATTGTATCAGACGTCATCGTTCCTCTACAAGTGCAAATCGGTCCCTTATTTCAGTTAATGCATGATAATGCACGACCGCACACCGCAAGAGTTGTAAGACAGACTCTCGCCGCAGCTAACATCAATGTCATGCCCTGGCCTGCTCAGTCGCCAGACTTAAACCCGATTGAGCATGCATGGGATATGCTACAGAGAAGAGCTCTGCCGAATATGGAGGGTATCCAGTCGCAAGAAGACCTTTTTTTGTTGTTGCAACGAACATGGGCGGCCATTCCACAGCGTGATTTGGATGAACTCATTTTGAGTATGCCAAACCGATGTTCTTGTGTTGTTAGTATTCGCGGTAGAAACACGGATTATTAATTGTTTAAGTTACCCAATAAAATTTTAAAGAAAACTGTTATTTCAGTCTTTTTTTCGAACTTTAATGTTAGTGGTTCAAATGTCAAAAATCCCTTTATTATGAAAATGGCAAATTTCTTTATTAATGCAAAGGTAACTTGGTTTATCGTTACTGTAGACAAACGAAAACACTTTATTTGATAAATCCTTAAAGAAAATTTTAATTAATATCAATCAGGAGAAAAGTTATTGCAAAAATATATGTTGATCCCTAGACACTTTTGATGTGTGTAGTTGAATGTAAGGCGGATGTGATAACAATACATCTAAGTAGCAGGATGTTATTCTAGCGAGAGGTATTTATATCACGGCTGCGTTCCTCCACATACTTGCCGAGTATTTGTCATAACCAACCAACCTATTCTGATAACCGTGATTACTAAATACGTCATTTGTTACGTTTTGTTTTAAAACATATTTGAAGATCACGACATGGGCGCAGATAAAATTAGTTTAGTGCAGGGAATAGCGTGATTAAAAGGTTGGGTAAACTGCTAGACGGCTGAAATCTAAGCTATACACAACGTGGTGCTAAATCCAGCGCTAATTTATTGAAGTAAAAGCTAGTATAGCAAAGAGAGTATGAAAGTAGAATAAACGCGATCGAGGTGTGAGTATTGTGCTAAATTTGTGTGCGGTGCTAATTACGACTTAATGAACGGAAGTAAAAGTCAGTATAACAGAGAGCGCACGGAAGTTGGGTAAATGCTGTCGAGATGCAAGCACAAAATTTGTGGCGTAACGCTAGCTGACTGCGTTCGCTATGACGATATAAGAAAGAGAGGCTCGGTATTAAGATAAGGAAAGGCATACTTCGTTAGTAAGAACATGTCGAAAGAATACAAGATGAAAAAATGACGAAACAGATATACAATGTGAAAGTGGAAGGAGTAGGCGAGGAGGCTCACCTACATGGACCAAATTGGTCGTATTTTGAAAGAAACCGATGTCGGGAGCCCATGAAAACAGCTATGAATATTAAAGAAGCGAGATGTGTAAGAACCGCGGCTTGCGGTGCTCGGTTCTCTCTGCCTACTCCGCAAGGGACCTGACGTAAAGATACATACGTAAAATCATTCTAACTCGTAGCTGTCGGTGTGTGTGACAAAGCTATTATCTTCCCATTCAACCAAGTAAATCCCGGTCAAAGTGAAGTTACTTCACACACGGTAGCTGACCCTTGTCTACACCTTACACCATTTTCTAAATGAATAAAAATAGTAAATTCCTAAAATAATAAAGAAAAAATCTTTTATTGCAGGCAACATGGCTATTAGATATACAAATTTATTTGTAAGGTCATTTAGACTTACAAACTATGTTAGTACTCTCATGAAGCTCCGCAAATAATTTGAAGACATATGCATCCATCCTCTCATCTTGAGCACACCATTGATGCTCCGTACAATCGAAGTAGACTTTTTGCGAATGATGGTATAAAAATCATATACACCAGTATCTCCGAAGCATTTTTTTTTATATAACGTTGGGAGGCATGCAAGCCTACGGCCCACCTGATGTAAAGCGGTTACCGTAGCCTATGAACATTTGAAATACATTAAGTATCACAATGCCACCTCTGCTGTTAACACAGCTACTCATTAGTAGCTTACTGGTGACCACACTCAAACGCAGGAACACAACTACTCCCTAGGGTGTTGTTATTTGGCTGCGATTTTACTGTGAGGTGGAAGTACTTCCCGAGACAAGCTGCTTTGATCCGCTCTACTTCTTTTAAAAATATCCAGACCAAGACAAACAGAAATGTTCACGCACACAAATGTTTATCCGGTGTGGGAATCAAACCCACGAGCATTGGTGTCAAATTAACGTAACGGTGCGTTTCACCACTACGCCATATTTATATTCATAATATTTCAGCTATTTACATATTTATATGGTATAAAAGAAGGAATATTTGAATAAGTATCATCACGTTTTCGTTATGGAACAAATAAAAACTGCAAGGAAATAATCGTCCGACACTATTAAGTCTACTAATCTATGATTAGAAAAATCCGCAAATGAAAGTAGCGTACATTGAAAGTTACGAATAAACTACAGGAATGTCGTAGTTAAAAAAAAGTTTGTAATAGAGTAAGAGCGCATCAAAGTAGCTCGTCATGGGATGTACCTACCTCCACCAGACAGAAAACCGAAGCTATATAACAACTCCATGGAGGGTTCTTGTACTACTGCAAGTTAGCGAGGACATTACAGCGATACGTAATCTATTGTAAGCGCATATTTTTCGTAGATTACGATAACTATTTTAAATCAGGTGGGCTACTTCTATGCCTCCCGATGTTGTATAAAGACGTCTATGTTTACGTTAGACATACAGTTGTAAGTAAGCATGAATAGAAGCTCTACTGCCTTCATTCGCTCCTATCTGAATTCAACGTATCTGCATCCGAACGGTTTACACATGCTTAGAGGAAAGCCCACTTAGGATTAAAAAAATAACGTTAAATCCACAAGCACTGTTCTAAAAAGATCTTTCGTGAATGCTCAGATTGCTATTTTACTCATGAATTCTATATTAGCATCCCGGCGGTGGCAGCTTGCAGTTACCTTAAAAATGTGAAGAAGTTTTCTCTAAACTAAGGTATAGGAATGCTTACTTGCGAGCGAGTACAATAATAAACTACACCAGTTAAAAGTAATTCAGACTGCAGAGTTCTTCGAACCGCATTACTTAAGTTTCTTTGTGTAGAATTCTAGTTTTAACTTAATCAGTTTTTCATAAATCTAACTAAGTTTATGAGATTGAACTAAAGTATAGCGCAAGTCGACTCGTACTTGATGTTGGTTAAGTTCATGTTTGAGTTATATTTCATTCAAGGACAGACTTAGTTCGACAGGCTTAGATTTGTGCAGAGTTGAGTCAGGTTTATGTACGGCTTGTTTCTGATTTGACTGTGATATGATATTCATTGTTAAAATTCAATCAAAATCATTATCAATAATATAAATAATAATAGTAATAAGAATTGACACGGTTCTAATTTTTTTTTTCTATTTATTCCAAATTTCTTTATTGATAATGCTCGTCAATAGCTTCTAAACAAAACGTACAAAGGAAAACAAAAATAAACAGAGGAGAAAAAGCTACTTAAAGTTGCTTAAGGTAAACTTTCGTTAACGTCTAACTTCTAACGCGTTTCGTCTTCGCCTATTTATGTATAAATGGGAATATCTGACACAGGACCATCAGATTTCAAATGTAATAGTAAAGATTTTTTGGTAACTACTCGTAACAAACAAAAAAATACAAGGAATTTGATCAACACCTTATGTGCTTTCTACTACCAATTAGTTCATACGAACTATAGCCAGCCGGCACCCACCCACTACCGTTAGTAGATGAATGCCGTCGCATTCATGGCTGTATCGGTAACTTACACGGTACGGTCCCTCAGATAGACAAAGTTGGAAGAAAAGGTGAAAGGAACGAATAATACGATATTTAATAGATGGGAGTTGCTTACGTCAGTTTGTTTATTCAGGAGATAAATTTTTCAATTTTTATGTTTAGTAATTTCTAATTACTTCTAAATATGCCGTGTGGCCCCGGCGTAGGGCTACCCCATCTGAACCTGTGGGTGCTGTAAAAAGCGACTAAGGGAATCCAGGAGATGGGCTGCCCTTATTTTATTAGTCCTAAATAATTTACTGCGGTTGCCAACCCGCCTGCCAAGCGTGGCAACAAAAATCCCCTCAGAATGAGTATGGCAAAAATACAGTCCCCAGTCACCGGCAGCCCCGCAGACCCTGGCTCTGGTAGTGGAAAGAGTATCGGCAGGGCAGGAGGTGCTAAGAATCCTCGGCTCTGACGCCGCGGCTACTACCACAGCGAACTGGCCCTGGCAACATACAACACGCGTACAGTGAGGACCGACGAGAAGATAATGGATATAGAAGAGGAACTAAGCAAGTAGCATTGGGATATAATAAAATTGTCTGAAGTCCGAAGACTGGGGGAGGACACGCCCATCGTTAAATCCAGCAACTTGCTTTACTACCGGCAGGGTCATCACCATCCATCTGCCCCAAGGTGGTGTCTCGTTCATCGTCCGTAAGCTCCTCGTCAGTGTACTTAAAGATCGAGGCTGTGTCGGCGAGGGTTGCGTACTATAGAGATCACTATCGTAGATATGCACCTAACTTAAACTTAGATCGGTACCTACCTTTAAGTATAAACGTGCTAGACGTTACATGCATGGACATATACACATACAGCATAACTAATATTATAGTTCCAGATAGATATGCGTTACTAAGATTGTTGGATTTTTCATACACCCCAAGTAGAAACACTATGTACAGTAAGCTCGACATCAAGGAGTCCTATCACATGATACCTACAGCAATAACACCGTTCGGACTTTTCGCAATGATCGTCTTATCGTCACAATTCGCGTCGATGCAATTAGAAATCGCGACCTTACGTAACAAATGCTCGGGGAAATTCTTTCAGGCGAACGCTGAATGGAAGAATTAGGTCAAGTTCACGCCATCAATCAGCAACACGAAACAATAATAACGAATTATGTTATTATCATTATAGATACAAAAATAAGGCACGTAAATGGCATCAACCATATTCCAAGAGGAACGAAGGACAAGGAGCTAGAGTCGGCACAGAATGAGGCGGAACTCTGTATCGTGTGTCCGTCGCATCGCCATAACCATTACGATTCCGATACGATTGGTGGATACAGGGGCGAATATATCTGTTATATCAAGACCAAAACAGAACAAGGAGAGCACTAGCGAGTTCAAATTATACGCAGCCAATGGAACTATGGTTGACACATACGGAAAATGTATCTGAACAATGAATTTGGGTCTACGACGTCCTTTCATATGAACCTTTATTATCGCTGATGTTAAAATAGCAATTTTGAGAGCCGATTTTTTAGAGCACTATCGTTTATTGGTAGACATATACGGGAGAAAACTAATAGATAAACGTGCAGAGTGTGAAACGCCTGCTAATTAATCAAAGCAAAATGCCCGTCCATCCGCTCTATCGACTTTTCATTACCTGAATCAGTAAAGCGACTTTTGTAAAAATACGAAGACATTACTAGGCTCTCATCACTCCTAAAACACTCAGTACGCAAATTATTACGAATGGACCGCTAGTATGTGCTTGTGCCCGCCTACTTCCATCTGATAAATACAAATATGGGAATATGTAGGCCATAGCCCATGGGCTAGTCTATTGCACATGGTACAGAAGAAAGATGGAAAATGGAGACCTTGTGGTGATTACCGCGCATTAAACAAAATTACAGTTTCAGACAGATGTCCATTACCAAGATTATTGGATCTTTTATACACCGCAAATAGAAACACTATGTTCAGTAAGTTAGATATTAAGAAGGCCTATCACATGATACCTACAGCCGAGCCAGAGAAAACAGCAATAATATCACTGTTCTGACTTTTCGAGTTCCCACGAATGGAGTTCGGATTGAGGAACGAGAGTCTAAGTTTCCAGCGGTACATGGACGCCATTTTTCGGGATTCAGACTATATTTTAGTTTTCGTAGACGACATATTGATTGCCAGCAAGAACCAAAATAAGCATCAGGAGCATTTGGAAACCGTATTTATTCGTTTACATGAAAATGGAATTACTTGAGCAAGTGGGAGTTTTTCGAAACTGAGTTAGATTTTATTGGTTATTATATAACGAGCCAAGGGATGAAACAGACACAAGAAAATACTCAAGCCATCATAGAGTACTCAAAACCCAAGGCACTCAAGGAATTAGAACGAGTTTTGGGTATGGTCAATTTTTATAGACATTCAATTCCGCAAGCAGCCGCATATCAAGCTCCACTTCACGCATATTTGGAGAAGTCGAAAAATATAAAAACATAACATGGAAGCAGACCAAGCTTTCCGTAACAGCAAATAAGACTTACGCGACGTTACAACCCTTTCCTGACCATGAGGCGGAGATAGCTATTATGACCGATGTCAGTACTAAATGCGCAGGTGGAGTGTTCCAGCAAAAAATCAACAAAAAGTCCAATCGCTTTTTCTCCAAAAATTATAACGGAGCTCAACAGAAATACTCAACCTACGACAGGGAGTTACTGGGAATATATTTGGCAATGAAACAATCCGACGATTGATTGAAGGACGAGAGTTAATAATTTATACAGATCACAAGCCTTAATGCGGTGTGGCCTCGGCGTAAGAACAGGCCACCACATCTTAATCCGTGGGTGTCGTAAAAGGCGACTAAGTGAATTATCCAGGAGATGGGCAGCAGCGTCCCCCGATTTTAATATATTTAAATAACGTATTGGGGTCGCCAACCCGCCTGCCAAGCGTGGCAACTATGGCAAAAACCCCCATCGTTTGTCAATTGCATTTTACACTTACGGTTATTGTAAAGAATCTACTTATCTTCACATGTCACATTTCGATCCAATATTCCTTTATTTCTGTACCGAATCAACAAGGCAACACAAGTTCGAACACGCGTTTCTTTCAGCAGATCAGTCAAACCATGAGGCACCTATTTTTATATTTTTTTATCTTATTGATTTGTGGCAAATTAATCAATATTGTAGGTAACGGTAACGTTAAACCATACCACCAATTCCTGGGTAGTTTGACTCGGATCGGCTTTCACCATCTCCTTCAATTCAGCGTTATTCACCTGTGTGGGCGGTCTTCCACGTGGTTCATTCTTCAAGTCGAAGTTTGTTTTACGGAAGCGTTTAAACCGGAAACGCACGGTGCGTTCATTAGCAGTCTCCTCTCCAAACGCAGCATTGATATTGCCAGCCGCTTCTTCCGCGTTAGTTTCGCGTCGGAACTCGTATTAAAAAATTACTCGGATTTTCAAAGTATCTAGTAATATCTTTCCCGTCTAAGCTGAATAAAAAAGCAATTGAACTTCGAAAATCAAATATTGCACATTTTTTAAAAGAAATACCTCATAGATGTCATGTGAAGAAAGTTTCACCCGAAAATCTCACACCATGAAGGTTTAATATCAATTCGTGGTATCTATTACTATAAAACGACAATTTCTACTTTAACTCCTATTATTAGATGTAATAATGCTTGAATAAGAAACATAATTATACTTAGAATTGTACCAAGTATTGAAATATATTATGTAGAAATAGCACAGATTACACCTTTGATTTGTTATAAATGTGGTGTGAGTGTTGTTCTCCACGTAGCTTATATATATAAAAAAAAATTCGCTTCATCCACAATTGATAAGGCATTCAACAATGTACCAACTATATAAAAATTACTGTCCAAAAATATGTAGTAGATAACCGTAAGAACACACCCGAAATGTATGCTTTCCTGGTACCTCCCGGACAAGATACGCCCATTTCTTATCCACACTTACCTCCAGCCAGCAGATCGAGCCATCTCACGCGTCTTATAATGTACTGTCTGTTGTGTTTAGTGAACCTTTCATTTACATAGAAGCGGAGTGGAGGCCCCGGCAACCCACGGTCTTGGGCGTTGACATCACGCCGAATACGAGCACTATGCAGGAGATCATCTCGAAGGGAACGCCTCGCTAACCGCACTACCACTAGCCTCGGGCGCCCCGCAGCGCCACGCTCACCTCTGCTGTTAACATCACTGACTCGCTGAAAGCCCACTCTCACATTCATGCACACTAATGATGTCCTGTGTGACAATTGAACCCACGAGCATTGGTGTCAAAGTAACGAAACAGCGCGTTTCGCCATCGAGCTCAAGATCGCTTAACGTGCTATGGAATGAGCTGTGCTCAGGATTTATCTGCGTAACAGAATCAGAAATCAGGATATCCGCAGTAGAACTAAGATAACAGACAGGATAAGTAAGCTAAAGTGGCAGCCGGCCAGATAGTTCGTAGAACCGACAACCAGTAAGTAAGGAAGCTTCTCAAATGGCTTCCGTACTGGTACACGCGGTGTCGGACGACACTTCACTAGATGGAGCTACGACCTCTAGACGTTTATAGGGAATCTCTATAGGGGAGGCCTACATTCAGCATTGATGATGATGATAAACAATCAGACAGACAGATGGAAAATGTAGAATCATAAGGGTTCCTTTTCCATTTCGGTACGAAACCCTAAAAATAGAACTGGTACATAACTCAGTGCGGCTCGAGTCGTTTTCGACAGCGTTTCTTCTGCCTAACAAATATTTCCGTCAACAGTGTAACATTGACGAATGGTAAATGTAACTCGGGCGAACAAAGTATCGGGCAAGTCGTTGGGCGGAGAAGTTGTTGAGTGATGCTCCAACATACATCGGTTCCATGAAATGGCTGTCATAAAGCTGTTTGTTCTCCGCCGAATTATTCAGTATTGGTTTTCTTGAAATGTTTGGATATCATTTTTATTGCTCGGCAGTCGTGGGCTGTTACGAGTTCGGTCACAATGTTTGCAGCTTTTATACATAAACTAGCCTACCTTTAGGCGTTTACTTAATAGAAACAATTAGTTTAATTTAAATCCAGTGAATGAATTGATCGTGTATTGCGAAAAAGGCAATAAAAGTCAAATCAGCACAAAGGATTTTTTTTAATACAACGTCGAAAGTTATACAGGCATACGGTCCACCTAATGTAAACCGTAGCCTACGATCGATTGTAATATATTAAGTGTCTTGTGTATAAATAGAACCCACGAGCGTTTGTGCCAAAGTAGTGTTTTTCACGACGACGCCACCGAGCTCATCAAAGGTCGTTATATAACGTTTGGATACTAGCATAGTACCCGGCTATTGAAAACTGGTTACAGTAGCCTATGAACATTTGTTGTACATTAACTTTTACACGCAGGAACACAACGACCCTCTAGGAAAGTGTTATTTGGCTGCGGTTTTCATGTGTTTTCATATGTTTTCAGTGAGATGGTGGTACTTCCCCAGAAGGGCTGCTTTGATGCGCCCTGCCTAATAAAAAATATCCAGACCAAAACAAACAGACATGTTAATGCACACAAATGTTTGTCCAGTATGGGAATCGAACCGAAGAACATTGGTATCAAATATGCATTACTAACCACTGCGCTATCGAGCTAGTCGTAGTAGATAGTTCAAGGATTAAGCATTATCTCGAGGAACTCAAATTTACAGGCAGTCGATTTAAACATATTCAATACAAAACACGCTTTGAGTATTGCAATTTAGATTTCATTTTTAATTTACGTAAAGAGGCCTTCAATGACATTTTATTTATCCTTATTAAAAACATTAAAACATTTCCAAGCCAAATAACAGAAAACAAAACGAGATTAATCTAAGAAATCCACGCTCGTTTCTCTGAAAATGTGAGCATAAAAGCCGGGTCCTCTACATCCACGATTTAATACATCAACAAAAAATAATTACGTACAGCCGCGAACAAAACAGTATATTTTTGAACAGCAGCCGCACAATGCGCGAGGTAATCCTAGGGTAACCTCACAAGTGCTATTGTTTGCAAGACTCCAAGCCTGCCCTCTTGACGCTGTCTCTCACACCGTACTGTAACTAAATAAAGAAAAAAATACGTAATTTGCCATTACGCCTTCGTGGGCGCTTAGACTTACAAGTAATCTCACTCAAATTTTCTATACATACATATCATCACGCCTGTCTCGTGTCACTGATGAATCCCCCACAGGCCACAGAGAGAAACGTGCGCTACGTTAACGAAGTCAATTGGTGATGGAAATGCGTTATTTTCCATCGACGCGCTCGGTGGAACTGGCAGACATTCCTCATATCATTGAATTTGTCCACTTTTTTGTTTTTTTTGTCCACTTGACGAGCTCGGTGGCTCAGTCGTGAATGACGCGACTTTGACACCAACGCTCGTGGGTTCGATTCCCACACGTGGCAAACATTTGTGTGCATGAACATGTCTGTTTGTCATGGTCTGGGTATTTTCTATGTATAATAAGTATGTATTTACAAAAAAAAAAAAATGTATTTTACTTTGTCCACTTTTTGCAAGATATCTGAAATTCCAGTTGCTTCCTTTGGGATAGCGGTCATGTTACTAAAAGGACGCAAAATGACTCATGCAGAGCGTTGAAATTATCATTAAACGTTCAAACGACTAAAAAACCGACATCCAACATTGCGAAACACTCAGCAAGAACCAAAGTTTTGGTAACAAATAAAATCATCATCGGAGATGAATGCACAATGGCGCATAAACGCGTATTGAAAGCGTTTTTAATGATGGCAATGACTCGAGGTGTTTTGAAGACGCAATGATTCTACTGTCTGGCGATTTTCGCCAGATACTACCAGCCATTTCAAGATCGACCGCTGGCATTGAAATAAACGCTTGCCTCAAATCATCGACTTTGTGGCGCTATAAAACGAAACTTGAGATGACGGCAAACATGCGAGTTGTATTACTAAATAATCCATTTACCAAGCAATTACCGACTATCGGTAATGCTTTCTGCCGACGGTTCTAACGGATTGATTTCATTTCCCCCGAATTTTAAGATTTCTCAATAAAGGAAGAGCTTAACAAAGTATTCCCGAGACCACAAAAAACACTATTGGTTGAGTGAACGAGTAGTTCTTCCGGTAAAGAACGAAAATGTAGAACATTTAAACTCCACATTTCAAAATTAAATCGTTGGTCTACTGCATTCCTCAGCTCCTTACTGTTTACAGCTTACTGGTGACCTTAATCACACACAGGAACACAACAACCCTCTTCGCTGTATAAAAAAAAAGTGGTGTACCACTAAATTCAAGTTTCTAAATTTAGAGATGATACTACTAAATTCGTGTTTTTGATTAATTATCACTTACTCGGCGGTGAAGGAAAACAACGCCAAGAAACCCGTACGTCCAAGACCATATAGCGAAAGATTTGCGACTTATCTTCGCCAAATCCTTAGTTAGCGTACTTCGCCAATCCTAATGGACAACTTACGCAAAATGTGTGTAAAAGTAAATCTGTCACTATCTATATTTATCTTTAAGAAAGGCCCGGTTTTCGCTGTGTTAGCTTATCAAACCTAAAGAATTACGAAACGGTACAAAAGAAATCTGTACGAGCGTTGTACGGTATGGGTCCCATGGAATCATATAAAGAACATTTCGTGACGTCAAAAATATTGCCACTATCACATGCCATGCAACTTACGCAAAATGTGTGTAAAAGTGTTAAAATCTGTTAATTGTAAGACATCATTTACATATGTACGTATATTAGGCTACACCCCACCACTTTATTGCAATCTGATCTTTGATTGATAAGGAGAGCGGTGTGATAGGTGGTACCTACCTAATTATTTTTCAGCTTTTTATGCATTCATATAATGTCATGTCATTAGTATATTTCTTTAAAATAAAACCGTTTATCTTAAAAACATATTTTTATTAATGTTTCTATATGTTTGAGGATCATTCTCAGTCCTCGTCTAGGAAATGCAGTTTATTTTCAGCCGAACCACTGCTGGATTTCATTACAATATTTCAAATCAGGCGGACTGATATTATATAATTAACAAGCATTTTGCCGTTTGTACCACTTATGTAAGATCAATTGAATCACCACTCTGGTTACGTTTCGATGTGATATGTAGCCACTAAACATAGTTCGCTTGACACACCCTCTTGGTGTGACTGAAACCTCATTGTGGCATCGTTAATTATAACCAAATGCTGGAGGAGCTTTGATAAGTCACTCTTTGTGCCCCTGCCTTGTTTGAGGTCTGGCGCTAATCGAGGCAAAAAAATATAGAAATTACTATGCATGTAGACTTTCGTTTTAGACGGAGAAAAATAAATTACTGCATTCTGTAGTTTCCGCCATATATAACGTCATATAAGGCGGAAACTAGATTTTTTTTTATACAACGATGGAAGGCATACAAGCATACAGCCCACCTAATGTAAAGCGGTTACCGTAGCCTATGAACGCTTGTATTACATTAAGTATCGCTCGCATGGTGCCTACTCTGCTGCTAACACAGCTTACTGTTGACCTCGCTCACACGCAGGAACACAACGACCCTCTAGGGACTCATCCGGACGGGCTGCTTTGATGCGCCCTACCTGTCTTAAAAAAGGTGTTTCTCGTACAAGACAGGGAAAATATAAATTAATGTAGATGTATATTTTCGTAGATGGCGGATTTTAACGGCCTGCGTAAATGAGCTTAAACATTCTCCTTGTATTGTAAACTATACGGTAAAAGCTTCAAATCAGGCGATCTGCGATAAAAAAAAATACTTTGCTAAGAGACGTTAATTACTAAGCTGATGCTTGCTAAGAGATTTTGAGCAATGATGGCCTAGTGGATAGCAAACCGGCCAATAGACTAACTTATCCGTGATTCAAATCCTAGTGTGAGCATTTACCACTACAATTTATATACATATTTATAATTATCACTTGTTAGACGATAAATGATGACGACGACGTGGCCTCGGCGAAAGAATAGGCCATCCCAACTCAACACGCGGGTTCGTGAATGGCGACTAAGGGAAATATCCAGGAGACGGACAGCAGCGTCCCCTGCGTACTTTAATAACTTACTGCGGTTACCAACCCGCCTGCCAAGCGTGTCAACTATGCCAAAATCCCCCTCTCTAGATGGGAGGCCTATGTTCAGCAGTGGACGAATACAGGCTGAGATGATGATGATGATAAAGGAAAACGTCGTAAAGAAAGTCACACGTCCAAGAAGATATATTTAAAAGAACGAGTGATCTTACCTAAGAAAGGCCTGGTTTTCGCTGTGTTAATTAAACCCGCCAAAACTAAAGAATTACGAAACGCTACAAAAGAAATGTACCATGTTTACATACCTATATATTTGAAATATGTATCTTCGTTGTAAAATATCCTTCTTTATCCCAACGGAACAGATACAATAAATGTAGCAGAACCAGACATAAGAACAAACTGCAAGTTTCAACACAGAGACTGCAACTATACTCTAATAATTCGTATTGAAGAAGTAGTAAGAATGTATTATCACCTTCCAGACAAGTATCATAATTTGAGTTTGATTACTTCAAAATTCACATTTTATTACAAATACGATACTATAATATTCAAGATTATCTTAATGACACTTTGCAATAATGCAGAAGAATGACATAAATATTATATTCAATGCAAGATGAATATAGTTTTGACATTGTTAATAATCTATCTATCTATAACTTCACGCCAGATCCCTTACGGGGTAGGCAGAGAGAATCGAGTGCCACGTGACTCGATCCTTACATTCCTCACTCGCTTCTTTAACATTCATTACTCTTCTCATGCACGCTCGCCTGTTTCTAGGTCGTATTATTATTTTTCATTGTTAATAATGAAAAATAATAAATTTAACTGCGTCCTACGCCAATGATGGTAGAAAATGTTTACATTACATTCCTCTGTACCAACAAATTTATAACCATGTTCGAAGAAATAAATGACACTCTCTCTCTTTCTATAACGCTGGGAAGAAGAAGATTCAATACTAAACTGCATAGCTTCACAAATATCTAACATTTTGAACAATATTTATGACTGTGACCTTTAACACCGCTATAAACACGGAGATTGAGAATTCTAAGCACAATCTGAGGGTAAATATTACCCATCAAGTTATATAAACAGTTCTACGGCTATGTACACTTAATTGAAGATAAACAATGTGATGTTACATGTTTTGAAGATTATTATGTATGTACACAAACTGGGCGGATGCTTGTAAGATTGTTTGAAAAGGGAGTAACGAAATGGAGGCGCATGGCCCTATCAAGTAAGATTTATTAGTCTATGGGCATTAATGATGACAAATTGTGTAAATATTCTTATTATACAACATCAAGAGACATATAAATGTACGACCCACATGATTTGAAGTGATTATCGAAGCCTATGAACGGTCGCAATACAGGAAGTGCCGCTTGCTGCTAATTCATCAACTTCTTAGTTTAACTCACTCACAGGAATGCAACAACCCATCAGATGGTTATTATGTGGCTACTTTTTTCTGTGAGGTTTTTCTCATCTTTGGATGGACTTCGGTTGACGTTGCTTCGTCTTCGATTGGCACACGCAAAACAGCGCCAAGGAGCTCAAATACGTAGATGTTTCCAAGTAAAATATACGAGTGGATGTACACCTTTAGGTCTCGCACGCATGGACCTTTCACAGAGTATAAGCATAGCTTTTAGAACGTTCAGTGGAGCTTTTTCTTGTACTGCGTCTGGTGACAAAAAACATGCATCAGTCGTCTCTGCGTCGGCTATAATGGTCTCATTGTCCTACATCTAGAACACAAATCGCATTCACACGCCACCGTTGCTGCCTTGGCTGCGCTGGTCGTCTCTGCGGCACGTGGTTCGCCTTTCCACGGCGTTCCATCCAGTTGTGATGCACTTCTCATCCGACAATCGCAATAGCCGAGGCAGTGACGACTGGAGCAAAAAAAACAATAGTGAAATCGATTCCCTGAAGTCCCTGAAGATTAGAAAAAAATAATATCGATGTATACGATCTGTTACATCCCTATATAAGCAATATACTATTTTTTTTTTAATACATTATAATGATTACAAATGTTTATTGTTAGTACCTCCTTTTAAGTATAGAAATACCTGTGTTAGAAGGCACTGCTCTTCATTACATAACGTATTAAAATAAATAATAAACTGAGGGTAACAAGAATACAACATGTTGTAAGTTAATTGACATACACCCTGTTAATCAATATCTTTAAAATTAATTACAATGCGAAATATTACACAAGAAGAAATGAAGAAATCAATTTAGAGTTAAGAAGATATAACCATTGTTATGTTCAAATGGTAAATATACATATGCACAATTATGTGTGTTTTTATGCATGGAGAGTGTGACTACATTGCTTGTGAGAGTGCATGGTCACCATTGCCGCGCCACGCTAGTTTACGCAGTGCTCGACATGAGTAACACAAGGAATGAGTTTAACCTGAAGGATAGATTCCGCCTCGTCATAGCATTTAGTCTTCAGCCAAACATTTAATACAGACTTCGTTTTATGTATCGTCATTGGGTATATATTAGTGTGCATATTGACTTAATCCTGATGGTTCCTTCTGGGTTGTTGAGGTCTGACTGCAGTCGTTCCAGGTCAACATCACTATAGGTTTCCTAATCCATTACGTAGCGGACCCTGCAATCCTAATGGGAACGGGATCCTAGGAAACGGTATAACGCAATGAAGAAAATTCTATTCAGTTTGCAGTATACATCATTTGAATTTCATAATTTAATTTCATTCATTCAGCAGTTGGTTTCAATATCTTCATATAATATAGTAATAAAATCTTCAGCCAAAATTCTTCGAGTAAAAGCAAGTTAAAAGGCACAGCTCTATTTATGTCAAAACGTAATAAATTTATGAGTTGTCCAAGACATTACCGTAAGGGCGGCTTTACACGCCACTGCGGAGTGGGTAACGACTGCGCCAAATAAAAACGAATGCTGTCCTAACGTCATTTCGGCGGCCATTTTCGTGAAAGGTCACTACAAAACAGTGGGTTAATACGCTCATAGATTTACCACTTTAGAGGTCTTCAGGGAACGGATTATCTCTATGAACTTTATGTAAACAAACATACACACAACGCGGTTCCGATCCCAACGCTGAAGAATGCCAGCGAGGGTCGAGTTTCGCCAGAACGAGCTTGAGGTTTCTCTCGTTTTTAATCGATAGGATAAACCAGGATATGTACATTTTTACGAGCTCGATGGCGCAGCGGTTTATAACGCGACTTTGTCACCGATGCTCCTGGATTCGATTCCCACGCAGGACAAACTAATGTATGACAAGCGTTCATAGGCTACTGTAACCGCTTTTCATCAGGTGGGCATATGGAAACATACAAGCATACGACTTGTATACTTACCGACGTTGTAAAAAGACAGTCACCCGCGGGAGATAAAAAAAAGATGACGTTCATAAAACATTGAATTCACATACAGCTGTACTTTTTCGATTATTCTAAGTTAAGCTGGAGCTAAACATTCACGTCTGTGTCATTAGCCTTGGTTGACAATAAACAAAAAAGATAAGTTAAACTTCTAACAACACATACCGCGAACAAAGTCAGTGGAATTGCTAATACTAGTAAATAACAGCAAGCTGTGTAGGCAGAGCTGATATTTTTTAAATTTAAAAAATATATAAATATTTTATTTTTAATTATTTAATTTTTTTTAAATATATGGAACCCTGTACGACATCTAGCGACGAGTGCTGTTACTTTTTCTGTTGATGGTAGTGCAGTGCAGACTCTGCACTGCAGAGTGGCCGGCCATACGTTTTCCCATATGTTTTTTTTTTCTAATTGGAACGATTTTGGACCGTTCTTCCTCACCAACGAACATTTAAATTTCAAATTAAAGGATACAAAACTACAATATGTTAGCTATTAGTGTGTCGATTTTGGAGTTTCTCACTATTACCGTCTAAACGCTAGCTGGATGACATCAGTCTACCCCAAACGACAATTTTGAGGGTAATGTGGCTCCGCTGGCTATCGCAGCTCTGCCAATGAAATAATGTCAACTCCTAACCATTCGAGACCCAGGTGGTCGAATACGACCGCGAAATGTATGGGAAAACGTATATAACGGGTTCTGACTGCTCAATAATATGGGTGACGAAGAAAAAAATGTAAATATAAATTAGTAAATATATTCTTTATTAAAAGGTTGCCTTGAATATATAGGTAAGTTGTACATATTATTGAGTTTATCTTGTAAAACCCTTTATTTTGATATATTGCTCGATAGGTTTGGAAGATTTTATTTCATTCAATCTGCACAATATGGTGTATATAATCCGCCATATTGATCTTATTGTGACGTCGCATATGATGCCTATATTATCCAGGATAACGTAAAGATTCTAACTATACTTATCACATCATGTAGCAGTTTCTGCTACAGTTTAGTATCTTTGTGCTAATTATTAATTGGCACAAAAAGTGTCCTTATGGTTGCACGAGTGTGTTGTATCGCTGCTGCGCATTCCCGCGTGTATCATTAGGTTGCAGCTGAAAATGAGTGTTTGCTTCTCGAGCAGACAACCCACTGAGCTGCTGCCTGTTTGTATCACTGCAACACACATGCCTGAACATCACTGTACATTGTACTGTATGTATTTTGTCTATCTGATAATAGTTTTAGTATGAGTCTTTTTGTAATCTAGGCACCTATTCTCTGTGAAAAACCCAATCTCATTGTCTTACATGTGTGTTCTATGATACAAATAAACTTTTTATCTATCTATCTATCTTTAGTAATTATAATGAAATGAAAAATTCACAACTGTACAATTATATGAATTTGAAAACATTACACTCCTTTTCTAAGAAAAGTCGTGTAATCGCAGCCTAATTAAAATATCGTTTAAAATTCCGTATATTTCCACAAATAAACAAGATAAATGTCGGCCATTTTGAAAGGTCCATTGAAATATAGACATTTGAACCGTGACCTATGAAGCTTATTGTGTCCAGTACATAAATTGTGGGCAAATAAACTGTCAGCCGGATGGAATGGTCTCCGTCGGCGTGGGATCAGACCCAGCCCCCGAACACAATGTGGTCGGCTCGCGATCCCGAACCAGATGTCTTTATAAAATATTTTGGACAACCCGGTAACTTCAAACTTCGTCTTAATTAAATGAATATTTGAGATTAATTAATTAAGTGGAATTTGCGTCATTAATTTTGAAGTTACTTGTTTTTTTTTTTATACAACATCGGGAGACATGCGGATGACCACCCACAAACAGCTTAAACATAAAGGTTTACAATACAGGATGCAGCGATAGCTCAGTGAATTAAGAGCCAGCGCAATATCCCACTGGCCCCAGGGTCGCATCCTGATGTGGGCTTGTACCACTAAATTAATGTTTTCGAATTCATGTATACTCATTTAAGCAAAGTACATAAAATTATTTTTATGTACTTTGTTAAAGGCTACGTTTTATGTAGAGACTGTGTATTTGTAAAAGAAAATTAACTTACTTTATAATTCACGTGTATTATATTTCCTTGGATATTTTATTAACTTATAAAGAAAAAAGATAAACAAACTTTTTTTTTATTCAACGTCGGGAAGCATACAAACACACGGCCCACCTGATTGATGTAAAGCAGTTACCGTAGCCTATTAATGCTTGTAATATATTAAGTATTACTCGCACGATGCCTCCTCTGCTGCTTACACAGCAACTCCTTAGGAGTTTACTGGTGAAGTTTTTTTTTTTAATTTTTGTACGGAATATTTTTACAGGCAAGACATTGTACAGCTTTATGGACATCTGATAGCTACCTATAGATGTAGAGCTATGAAGTGTAGCTTTCGTGTTCTTATGCCGTGTGTGTTTATTTGCACCTTTTAATCGACATTGATACAAGACAAAGTACAATTCTGCTTTCAAAATATTTTATAAAGAGAGCTAGCTAGAAGTACCTCCACCTCACAGAAAACCGCAGCCAAATGACAACTCCCTAGAGGGTTGTTCTGTTCCTGTGTGTGAGAGACACACACAGGAACAGAACAACCCTCTAGGGAGTTGTCATTTGGCTGCGGTTTTCTGTAAGGTGGAGGTACTTCCCCAGACGGGCTGCTTTGATGCGCTCTACCTCACTTAACTAACTATATATATTTAACCAGCGATAGTACAGTGTAAAAGTACCGGCCTAGAAAGCGAGAGGTATCCGGTTCCAATTCTGGTTGGGGCATATTTCTACTTACCACTTGCTCGGCGATCAAGGGAGACATCTTGAGGTACGTTCCAGAAATTATGTTTTGAAAGACGTGTGTCCTTACCTAAGAAAGGTCTCATTTTTCCTGAGGGTTGCAGAGGCTTGACAACAATAACACTATCCTCGCCAACTCCTTAAGCTTGGGTAGCGTATCCCACTAGTTTTAAGGGATTAGGAAACGGAATGACATTAGGAAGAAGAAGCTAACAATACAAGGAGAATCGGTGCTAATACGGCGACTCCTCTGGAAGTCACTGATAACATCGCTCACTCGCAGTAACACAAGTATAATTGTTATCTGGCTGTGATTTTCTGTACGGTGGAGGTACTTCTCATGCTTAACTATCTTAAAATCTTAAAATCAACTATTTATATGTTTAGAAAAATAGTTTCAATTTTGAAAATATGTGCCGCTTGCAGAAAACTTAACAGACATATCATCAATATATTAAAATTGATCTGGATTGCTTTTACTTAAATCAGGTTTCAACAATTCACCCTACTGGGTATACGAGAGTATGTCACGTTGTGAAATTTAATAATTAGTGTTACATGTATAATTACAAATAAACTGGTTTTCGTTCCAGGTACACTTTGACACTGTAAACTACTTTTCAATACATTTAAAATTATTTATTTAATTCATACTTGAATGAATTTCAATGTACAAATGTTAATTCCTGTAGCAGATGATTATACATACAATCATCAATATAATATCAAAACAGGTACTCTTATAACACATACGATTATCTGTAGACGGGAAGCACAAATTAGGGTTGCTACGGATACCTGAATAAATAATACAATATTCTACATGATTATTTATAGTGAGTGTGATACACAAAGTCCCAGAATGTAAACATTTGAAAACATGACGTATTGTTATTCAAAGAATAAATTTCTTATTCATTATGAAATTTCATTCATCGGAAATTATCTAAAGAGTCATGCGTGGGCATTTTGATTGGTTAATTAAAGTTGATTCAACATTTCTATGTTTTCCCAATAAATACCGTACGTTAGCAGTGGACACCCGTTACCAAAATAAGGTGTGCGTGATATTTTTCGCTTTTTATCAGAAGTCAAGAGTCTTAGAAACAACGAACGTGCTTGATAAGAGCTATGAATGTTAAAGAAACTAGCGAGGTGTATAAGGATCGAGTCACGTGGCGCTAGATTCTTTCTGCCTAACCCCGAAAGGGATTTGGCGTGAAGTTGCAGATAAATAGATATAATTTTCCGCTAATACTGACAATGCCTAACAATGACTCGATATTTTGACGAGCTCGGTGGCTCAGTCGTGAATGACGCGACTTTGACACCAACGCTCGTGGGTTGGATTCCCACACAAGGCAAACATTTGTGTGCATGAACATGTCTGTTTGTCTTGGTCTGGGTATTTTCTAAGTATAATAAGTATGTATTTACAAAAAAAAAATGTATTTACGTATGTTTATCAGTTGTCTAGTAGCCATAACACAAGCTTCGCTTACTTTGGGCTAGATGGCGCTGTGTAATTTGTCCGACAATATAAAATATAAATATATATTTGGTTACATATTTCATTTATATGTATTTTCCAATTTAAGTGGAAATGAATGGACTCCTAGGAATTTTGTGTCATCAACTTCTAATATTTGGGATGTTGTTCCCTGTTTTTTAGATATGATTTAAATATATTCAAATTGTCTAACTGATTGAATAATAAACGCAAACACAGTCAAAAATTTCAGATAATTAGATCCAGAAAAAAACCTACATAAGGAGACCTACACAATGTAAAAACATTAATGACCTCCGAGATTTGATTTACGATTTCGAATATAACTGAACTACAATATGTTTTTTCTCGAAATTTAAGAAATCAAATGTAATACAAAGCAAAAGTGGAAGGATGTAGGAGTCAAGGAAGACCGAGACTAATCTACCATGACCAAATTGGTCGTGTTTTATCAGAAGGTGAGCGTGCATAAAAAGAGCTATGAATGTCAGAGAAGCGAGTGAAGTATGTAAGGACCGCGTCTTATGGCGCTCGGTTCTCTCTGCCTTCCCCGCAAGAGACTTGGAGTGAAGATATACATATAATCAAAAATACAAATCCAAAAGTTCTAAAATTGAAATCTGCCCGGTCATTTCATAACCTGAACTCTTCCAAAATGACCAATTCACCAATGAGCTGCAACATAATAATGGCAAAATAAATCCACATCCACGAGCCAGCACCACTAGTTCTTATGTAACGGCCATTATGCGAGACGTGTTGTGATTCATTCCCATTCATCATTCACTAATCGTCGCCGGCGAGCGAGCCTCGATGGACACGAGATTGATTTGATTGATATTACAGGATATATAAATGTTTGTTTGTCAACTCAGCGTTTTATGTGGCCTTCCGATAACATAATATCGCCATAGGAAAGCTGATAAATAAGCTTTTAAGAGAGATTGGGCGCATCAAAGTAGAACGATTTGGGTAACGTATCCAAGCGAAAACCACAAACAAATCCCCTGAGGGTTGTTGAGTTTCTTTTTTTTAAACACACTCTCCAGTGTGTGCCTGTGGTTTACTGTGAGGTGGAGGTACTTACCCAGGCGGGTTTTTTTAGGGTTCCGTACCCAAAGGGTAAAACGGAACCCTATTTCTGAGACTCCGCTGTCCGTCTATCACCAGGCTGTATCTCATGAACCGTGACAGTTAGACAGTTGAAATTTTGATGATGTATTTCTGTTGCCGCTATAACAACAAATACTAAAAAATATAATAAAATAAATATTTAAGGGGGCTCCCATACAACACACGTGATTTTTTTGCTCATTTTTGCTCGATATTGATAACGGCAACAGGTAGATGCTTGAAATGTTTACAGAGTATTTAGTTATATATTAATTTTAAGAATAAATAATTAAATTACAATAAAACAAATATTTAAGGGGGCTCCCATACAACAAACGTGATTTTTTGTCGTTTTTATAGATAATGGTACGGAACCCTTCGTGCGCGAGTCCGACTCGCACTTGGCCGATTTTTTAATGTGGCCTGCCAAAATGTCTTCAGTATACCTGATGGAAAGCGTCAATGAAAACCAGATAAGAGAACAGCCATCACAGTGATTACCGCTGTGCTGGCTGTCCCCCCCCTTGACGTCCCACTAAGGTGCCTCTTCACACCTCGTCTAAACGACCCGGGGTTGTAGGTGATGGGGAACACATGGTAATGAGGGGCTTTGATGCGCTTTACCTGTCGTAAATACTCTTTAGATACGTATTGCAAGCGCTCATAGGCTTTGGTAACCATATTACATCAGGTGCACAGTATGGTTGTTTTCCTCCTGATATTATATTAAAACTTCACAGAAGAAACTAAGTGTAACTTAAGCTAAGGAGAGAAAAGCTGAAGCTATAAATCAATTAGCATCAGGGATAACAATATTCGATTTTGCCAGTAATCTAAGTACAAATAAAAAAGCACTGGTTGTGACGCATGAAGGTCTTCCTAACTACCCAAAAAGTAGTGTTTTAACGCCTTAATATCTCAGCGATTCGATTCTATTGACCAATGGGAGGATATTTTAACCAATACGTGACGCGATATAGATCCGTGGACTAACCAATAAGAGCTGCGCGTTGTGTTTCACGCTTGAACCCGTAGCGGTGGTTTTTTACTACGCAAAATCGGATCACTAGGACTCCATAAGTTATTTTCTTCATAATTGCAAGTGTGCGTACGCTGAGGTAATCTTTTTACATCAATAAATTGTGATCGATCAAACATATACACATCGCAGCATTTATTTTTTCTATTATTAAAATGTTATTATGTACTAATCCAAAAACAAATAATTTTATTTTGTGTATACAAGTGCAAGCTTTTTGAGCCAAAACATTGGCATGCAAAAAGATAATTAATATAATTACAATTTAAATCCTACTAATATTATAAATGCGAAAGTTTTATGTACTGATGTTTGTTGCTCTTTCACGCTTAAACGGCTGAACGGATTTGAATGAAATTTGGCACGTAGATAGATTATGATCTGGATTAACACATAGGCTGCGTTATTTCACTCCACGCGGGCGGAGCCGCGGGAGCAGCTAGTATCAGAGTAAAATAGCATAAATAAAAAAGTGGATACCAAAAATTAAAGCTATCAGAAGTTAATTAATGATTACAAACAATATATATGTCAGAACGTGGATGTAATGGTCGTCAGGTGGCTTGTTGTTCATGGCGAATAAAGCGAAATACCAGCGTAGTTAATCTTCTCAATATTTAATCAGTCCATTATAATAATAATCGTAATAAAAGTTATACTCAGATCGCAGATTACAACGGATTCAAAATGCGGTGGACGCGACACGTGCAATTGGCTCCATTGCTCGATTCGTAATGCCGCTTCCAATGACGCTTCCAATCATCTTGACGTTTTTGACAACTGACAACAATCGACATTTCGAGCAAACCATAACAAACACAACCGGTGTTGCCAATCCAACGATGTCGATTCCACCCAAGCGCCGACTTGACATTTTGATCCGTTATTATTAAAGCTAGCATCACGGGGATTGATTTCTTCCGGGCTTATCAATATGGTGTTGCTACCTCTGCGATATATATAATATTACAAAATAGAAATAATAAATTAAATCATCAATTATATATTTTTTTACACTCCTCTACGCTATAGACACAGTGGTCACAGAGTAGCGTCAACAAGTTTTTTTTTTTAATTTTTGTACGGAATATTTTTACAGGCAAGACATTGTACAGCTTTATGGACATCTGATAGCTACCTATAGATGTAGAGCTATGAAGTGTAGCTTTCGTGTTCTTATGCCGTGTGTGTTTATTTGCACCTTTTAATCGACATTGATACAAGACAAAGTACAATTCTGCTTTCAAAATATTTTATAAAGAGAGCTAGCTAGAAGTACCTCCACCTCACAGAAAACCGCCGCCAAATAACAACTCCCTAGAGGGTTGTTGTGTTCCTGTGTGCGAGTGAGGTTATCAGTAAGCTCATAAAGTTGCTGTGATATTTAATATATTACATTGTGTTATATTACATTAAATTTTGAAAAACCAAAACAATGTATAAAGAAAAACACCGAGCGAAAGTTTTTTCAGGAAAGAGACATATATTGAAAATCTTAAAAAAAAAATCTTATAAAACATAAAATTTGATTCATATTCGCTCGTTTGAAGTAATATGATTTTATGAATATGACAGAGACTTTTGTTTAAAACGCCCATATCATATTTCTTCATGAACACCGTCGACGAAACTGTTTCCCTAATTTTATCGCCTCCCTTTATTTTTTTTTTAATTTTAGTAAAATACACGTCTGAACGATGTGGCATCTCTATTATTTGCGCTAGTCATTAGCCGGTCATAACTACACAATTTTATGAAATTTAATTCATATTTTATTTTGTGTACAGAACAAACAAACTGATTTTTTCTTTTTAATTCAAAATTAATAAAAAAATATTTTTTTTAATTAAAAAAATCAACTTATAATTTAAATAATTAAATGAATAAATATGTGGTACTCCGCGAACCTGAAAAATTAGCCGATTGAAAGCCATTAAATTGGATATATAAGACTTATGTTATATAAGTCCCAAGTCAGACCGCATATGGATTACTGTAGTCACCTCTGGACACCTGGATACCAGCTAGGACGTTGTGACTCGGTGCAGAGACGAACTGTGAGGATCGTCGATGATCCTAAATTGACACACGGTGTGACCCTTGAATTTAAGAAGAGATTTTTCCCGCCCTTTGCGTGTCCTACCGATTGTACAATGGGTTGTGTTCTGAGCAAGTATTCGACATGATGCCAACACCCTCGTTTTACAATCGCACAGCTCGCCGACGGCTGGGAGTTCATCCTCACACACTGGAGCCGCAATGGTCACGTACTGTGCGGTTAAATAAGTGTTTTTACCAAGAACTATTATGTTGTGGAATGAGCTCTCTGCCTTTTCCCAAGAGGCTTCAACATGGGGTTCTACAAGAAAGACGTGAAGAGGTGTTTACAGGGTCGGTAATGCAATAGTGACTGACACCCCTGGTATTGCAAATGTCCATAGGCTATGGTAACGAAGTCAATTCCAAAACTTCCTACTCGTTGTGAGTTCCAAGGCAGCTGTAGTTTAACCCCCGGGACAGCAAAATGAACTTCACTGATCATTGCTTTTTTGGTGGTCGCCGCTGATAATTCTACACTGGGGACACTGGAGACACAGTGGTGGGTATGAGTGTTGGGCCCGTCCCGTATAAAAAAAAAAGGCTACGGTAACTGCTTACCATCAGGCAGGTTGTACGCTTGTTTGTCACCTTAATGGTATATGAAAATGATAGATTTACCAATATGTTCTTTATAATACACAGAATAAATCCCTTGAAAATGTGGCTGCACTTTTTTATATCCTGTATATTGTGATATTAAATACGTAATATAACAGCTTATTGTGTACTCGTATTGTTCCCCAAAATAGCGCAATTTACGGAACTGAAACACAGTAACGTGATGAAAGCGGCAAGTCAACTAGTGCGCTTACGTCTTTTTAGACACAATTGCCAAAGTTCGTGTCAGAACGCTAGGGTTGTCACCCATCAAGATAGCGAACAATGAGTGACACGCTACACAATGCCATAACCAACGACCAAATAGTACTTAGAGTAATGTAGCGGCCATGAACTTGACCTATTTACTGTTTTCACTTTCATGAAATATATGTATATATGGGTGGATCAACTATTCTTTGCAAAAAACATGTCCCTCCATCAATTAAAAATATTTAACTATGTAAGGACAATAGTCCCACTACCACACACACAAAATGGCGAAATGTCATTGCATCATCCTCAGGCATTAATTGCCACAATTGAGACTGTTAGAGCCATCTATGTTTTTATCTATAACTTTTAAGAACAGCAACTTAGCGGACATCTGTTTGGGTATTTGTTTTGGGACACAATTTGTTTATTATTTTCTAAGTAGCAAAATCATACTTAAAAATCTGGGAAGCATTTAAGGGCGTTTAGAAACCGTTGTAGAAAATAACATGAGTAGAAAAAAATACACTTTTATATAAAATTTTAAAATTATTGCGTCAGGGAACTATTGAAGTAGACGTGGGGACAGGAATAATTTGTATGGGGAGTGAATCTTGTCACCTAAATTACCATAAAAGCAATAAAAAATATTAAAATTATATAATTGAACGCTCTATCTCTCTATATATCAATTCTAAGTATTCTAAATTACTGTTTGGATATAAAATTACAGCGAACTATTGTTTTTACATAGTTAAATATTTTTAATTGATGGAGTGACATGTTTTTTGCAAAGAATAGTTGATCCACCCATATTTAAATTGTAACTAACCGATGTACATCCTACTAATATTATAAATGTGAAAGTCCGTTTGTTTGTTACGCTTTCACGCGAAAACTACTGAACCGATCATCATGAAACTTTCTACACATATTCTTGGAGGTATCAGAAGTAAAATAGGGTACTTTTTAATAAAAAAAATATATTTTTTATCAATGCGATCGAAGCCGCGGGTAAAAGCTAGTACAATATAAACTAATAAACCACCTCATGGCGAACAGAGGCATTCACTAAAACTTGTTAGTGTTAGTCACGGTTTAGCAGCTAATTTTCTGATTGATTCGAACCTACTGACCATAAAGATATTATAACCAATAATCCGATAAGTGACGTGATGTTGATCTGTGAACTACGGTCTATCAAAAATCATGGATCTGTGAGTTTCCTCACGGTGATTAGCAGGTGATAATTACTTGCTCGGCGTAGTACGATTAATTATGTCCTCATATCCAAGATTCGAACAAGCGACCAGTCAGTTAATAGGTCGGATTTTTAACCACCAGGCTATCACTACTCTGTGCCAATACTCACTTGATGACCACAAAGTCAGTAGGGCTATGGACTATGGAGGTGTGTTCTGTGCCAATACTCAATCCTGCTGCCACTCACGTATGTAGGGAGTGGAATGACTTCGGATCATATAATTAAAATCCTTTGTTTGCTATCGCGCTCGCACGGATACTTAAACACGTCTCATGTTCAGGAACACCGTTCCTATATGAAATCTATATGTTTGTCTGTGTGTGCGTTTGTCTGCGTGTGTGTGTCTGTGGCTTTTTTTTTCGAATATTCGAATTTTGACTTCAGATTCGGATTCAGCATAAAAAAGTAGATTAGGAATGTCTGAAAAACCAACCTCCTATCTCTTAAGGAACATGGTCAAAATGGCCGACAAATAAAAAAAAAATTGAGTTTTTATTTCAGATTTACGAAAAGTAAATTAAAAAGTAAAATAGGAATATCTTAAAAACCAATATCATATTTCTTAAGGAACATGGTAAAATGGCCGACAAAGTTTTAAAAAATAATAATTAAATTGTTATATAATCGACGAGCCAGGTGTTCCTCTGACGACACCAACTCTCGTGGGTTCGATTCCCACACATGGCAAACATTTGTGTGCATGAATATGGCTGTTTGTCGTGGTATGGATGTTTTAAGAGAGGTAGGGCGCATCAAAGCAGCCGTATGGGCAAGTACCTCCACCTCACAGGAAACCGCAGCCAAATAACAACTCCCTAGAGGGTTGTTGTGTTCCTGCGTGTGAGTGAGATCACCAGTAAGCTCCCAAGGAGTTGGTGTATAAGCAGCAGAGAAGGCATCACGCGAGTGATACTTAATATATCGCAAGCGAAAAGGCAACGGTACCCGCTTTACATCAGTTGGGCCGTGTGCTTGTATGCCTTCCGACGTTGTATAAAAATACCAAGATATTTTTTAGAATGGTTTATTTATATTATATGCACCACTCGCTTTACACAATGCATTGCTGGCCCCGACGCTTACTTATGGATGCGAGAGCTGGGTATGGCAAAGAGATAATGAAAGTAGGATAAATGCGAGCGTTATGCAAAATTTGTGGAGTGACGCTTGTAGACCGTATTCGCAATGATGACGTTAGAAACAGAGTTGGTCTGAAAGAGAGCGTCGGTGTGAAAATTATAAGTGGCATGGTCCGTTGTTTCGGTCACGTAGAAAGAATGCAGGAAGAAAGAATTATGAAGCAGATATACAATGCAAAAGTGGAAGGATGTAGGAGCCGGGGAAGGCCGAGACTTACCTACCATGACCATATTGGTCGTGTTCTATCAGAAGGTGATGCTAGGAGGCCTAAAAACCGGCGAGCGTTTATGAAAAGAGCAATGAATGTTAAAGAAGCGAGTGAGGTATGTAACGATCGAGTCACGTGGCGCTCGGTTCTATCTGCCTACCCCGCAAGGGATTTGGCGTGAAGTTATAAATAGATAGTTAGATTAACACATACATTGAGTATCGCCATTGTGAGCAGCTATAGCCTAGTGCATAAAGCACCCGTCTAGTGTCCAACAGGTTCGAATCCTAGCATGCTGTCGTGAACCACTAAATTTGTGTTTTCGGATTTATGCACATATTTGTAAATATTTTGCTCGGTGGTGAAGAAAAACATCGTGAGGAAACCCGCACGTCTAAGAAATTATATATCGAAAGACGTAGATCGGACCGGATCGGATCGGAAAGACGGAGATCGGAACTAGACAAGACATCATCATTTCACATCCAGAAGATCTGCACGTGCAGGTTTACTCACGGTGTTTTCCCTCATCGGGAGCAAGTGGTGGCCGAACGCAAGTAAATTGTATCTACTCATGAAAACCGAGTAGGGATGCCTACTGTCTGCGCCGGGGTTCGAACGCGGTACCTCGCGCTTGTTAGGCGTGCGGTTATACCGCGGGGCCACCACCGCTCCACCGATGATGGAGGTATTTTTGTATCGTACGTAAACCGTATCGTATCGTACCGTACCGTAATCGTAGTATTCGGATAGTCGGGATCATTCGTACGTGTTCATACGTGTAGAATTTGTACAAAAATGGATCCAATGTGCCTTAGAGTAAAATTAGGTAAAAGTATACATTTTTTTCGCATTTTGTGTACAAAGTTTTAAGAGAGGTAGGGCGCATCAAAGCAGCCCGTCTGGGGAAGTACCTCCACCTCACAGAAAACCGCAGCCAAATAACAACTTCCTAGAGGGTTGTTGTGTTCCTGCGTGTGAGTAAGGTCACCAGTAAGCTCCCATGCAGTTGCTGTGTAAGCAGCAGAGGAGGCGTCGCGCGAGTGACACTTAATATATCGCAAGCGTTAATAGGCTACGGTGCCCGCTTTACATTACGTGGGCCGTATGGTTGTATGCCTTCCGACATTGTATAAAAAGTAATTACTAACCGGTCACAAAAGCTTCGATATTGTACTAATAAATATGTGTGCAGTTCACAAACGACAGAAGTGAAACCTTCAAAATGTGAACTTCAAGATATTGAGGCAAATGTAGAATTTCAGAGTAGGATAATTGTAGAGTATATTTATAATGATATTGATACCAAGTTTAAAATTATTATGCAGTTATTCACGTATATATTACATCATATACTAATACACGTAAGTACGTTCTTAATATAGGTACTAAGCCATCATTAGAGCTCTTCTTCCTTCTATCTCATTCTCCCGCACGCTAAATCCAATAGATGTATGTGGTTGTCTCTTTTACTGTCGCGTTTTCGTTTCATCCAGTTTCAAATCACAACGACGCTAAAGAAGTTTTCACTTCAAAACAGTTTGATGAAAGAATTAATGCAAATCTTAAATCTATATCACGTAGCGGTTTAAAATACAGGGTCATTCCACGGTCACAGCGACAGATGAATTATACTCGGAACCCGTGGCCTCCATCTTCATTTCTAACTATTCCAATTTAGCAAACTTTTCTTTCGCTTAAGGGCAGGGAAACGTGCAAAAACTTAGTCAATTCTGACCCATCGAGTCCCGCCGTCTCCTCGAATGAGGAACTTGGATGCACCGGTGAAATTCTGCGAGTTATATTTAAATATCCTTTTGCAGTTTTTGATTTTCCACTCTACGTTTTTATTTAGTGTTGTTATTGTTGATATTCTTCCGAGACTACCTTAGTTAATAGATTCAGCCGTTATTTTACAGAAGTCAAAACAGGCAATTTGATCGCAATATGAATCTCTGCATACACACATCACTCGCCTCTTTAACACTCATTGCTCTTTTTATACACGCTGGCCGGCTTTTTAGAGGTACTGTATGAAATGTTATAAACTAAAAACTACACATTACACACAATCACACACATGCCTACAGACACATGCTTGCTCACTCACCCGTGCGCTATCGTGCTTCGGCTGACTTCGAGTTATACCAATTAATTAGGATGTTATTTATTAGTTAACTTAAATGTATATTGTTTAAAGTTAATAAAACCAAAAATGTTCCTACATAGTATCGGGAAGAAACTGGATCCCAACATTTAAATTTCAAATAACATTTCAACAAATATTTAACTTTACTTTAGTTCACCTGGCACCTTCCACCTAGCGTTATTCTATTTTCTAATGCATTAGGATTGGCAAAGTCAATATATGCCACCTATCAATATAGCAAGATTCTTTATCAGATTAGTAATTTTGGTAAAATTCATTTTCGAAAATGTATTAATTTTAGGCATTAATACACCGGGCCTTGTCACATCAAAGACGTACAAAGGTAAGCGGCTTATTCCTCTAAATTTTTCGACCAATCCTTTACAGTTCAAGCTATTAGGCTATAGTTATATATATTGCCTGTGGTTATCAGAACAGCATAATCTATCGCCGTTTTAAAAAAAAACTGGTATTATGAAATTATCTTCTTTGTCTAGGACTTCAAAAGTTTTACACTGACATTAAGTGTAAATATACGTGTGTCTGTATATGTTATGTATGTATGTATTTTATATACAATATATGTATCAATTTATTATTAAATATATTTTTATTTAGTATATTATGTACACACGTGTATACCTATATGTATATATTTATACCTATAAAAGTAATTATATCAATAAGTATAAATTTTTGTTCCTTGCTAACCCCATTTTCTTTGTACTCCAGTTCGTTACCTTAAGGTTGCCTTGGAAAGATTGCTTTTAGCAATACGGTCGCCTTGTTGCATAATAAGTATTCATGTTTTACCATTTGTAAGAAATCTTTTATACGAGATTTTCCGTAACCCTTATAATGCAAATGAAGGATATTCTATCTAACTATCTAAGCTTATCTCTTCAAGAGATCTCATGCGGGTAACAACATATATGGTATGGTCACTATCCAGGCATGTTTCACCAATATTAAATTAAAGAAATATATTTACGTATGTTTATCAGTGGTCTAGTACCCATAACATAAGTTTCGCTTACTTTGAAGCTAGATGGCGCTGTGCAATTTGGCCGACTATATTTATTTATTTATAATGTTACAAAAAGCATGCAAAAGCTGCAAAAGATTACAGAAATTATCCCTAGCTACTTGAAAAGACAATTGATAACATGTTGATAATTCGTTTATCGTATATTAAATTGTATAAAAAAAAATCTTATACGAAAAAAAAACCGGCTTAAAAATTATCTGATATGAAAAAATGCTTTGAATGACTATAATAAAATAGTATAGTGTCTATTTGTACTTAAACAGTAATTATAAATATATTTTAGACAATTAGAATAAAATTAATTTATTAAGACAATAGTAATAGTATACAATTATTGTTCTGTAGCGTTTGATAGAACACGACCAATTTGATCATGGTAGGTAAGTATAATAATAAGTATATTACCCCGAGAAGTATATTATATTAATATTTCTAATTACTGTTTTAAGTACAAATGGACACTATAATATTTTATTATAGTCATTTAATGAAATGAATCAATTATTTGGTACCTTTTAGTGCATTTTTTCATTGTACATGTTTATGGAGTAGTTGTTTATTTTTTTCGTAAAAAACAATATTCTTGTTTTAGTGCATCTTGTATTCCGTAATTAATTTATCAAAAGTGAACATGGCTAGACCTACTAAACGTGCTGCGCATACGAGACAGCGTCGTTTAAATGAGATGAGCACAAAGGGAGATACGGCTATCTCAAAGTACGAAATCAAGAGAGTAAGTAGTTCACTACTAGAGGAAAGACGATTATCTTGTATCTAAAATTGAGGGTACTTCAACTAAAGTATCTGGCTACTTAGGTAAACTTAAACTCGGCTAAACTTAGTACAATTTAACCCCATGAAGATACAAGTTTGCGCGTTCATCGCTAAGAAAATCCTATTTGCCGTGGTTGCTCAATTCCAGAATATACTTCTTACTATCGCCGATAGCATTAGGATTTTCGGTGTTGAAATCTCCAGTGATTTTCAATACCAAAGTCACCTGGAAGGGAAGGTCAAACTGGCGTCCAAGAAACTAGATGTACTCCTCTACGGAGCAAAGCAGCAGTTCAGTGCGGTGCAAAGATTTATATTGCGTATGCCTTATAGCATCGTAACACCGACACTCTCTTTCAGACTAAATCTCTTTCTTACGTCATCATTACGAACGCGTTCAGCAAGCGTTAAGCCACAAATTTTGCGCAATGCTCTCATCCCGACCGCATTTATTCAACTTTCATGCTCTCTCTGCCATGCCCAGCTTGTAAATTAGGTATTATGTATGTACCACTAAATTCGTGTTATCGGATTACATAATATTTGTAATTGTGTAAAAGTGGTGGAAACGACGTGAGGAAACCCACACGACCAAAAAATTATTGTGAAAGGCAGGAAGACGCGTTAATCTAAGTAAGATCTAGTTTTCTCTACGAGTTGTGGAGGTCTGAGGGTAGTCGCTCCATGTCAGAATGAGTTTCTTCACCAAATCCCTAGCCTTAAGTGGCGGGTCGCGCCAATCCTAAAGGATTAGGAAACTGGATAATGATAACCGTGATAATGTAAGAATTAAAACGATATGCCTCTAGCGTTTAGTACTCACGGTGATAAAACAACTCACAAATGTCCATGAATAAACCCTGAAAACATTACACTCCTTTTCTGGGTGCACTCGTGTAAAAGCTCCCCAGGTCCCGCGCGCGGACTGCTCGCAAAACTTTTACTCCCCGTTCGCAAATAAGAATTTGCATACAAACCGTGTCCTTACATTCCTCACTGTCTCACTCGCAATATACATTAGTACTGCCGGGTACTCTAAATTCATTCCGTTTTCTTGCTTTCTTTTTGTAGGATTCTCGCTTTAATGCCGAGTATTTTTGCAACAATGTTCTTCAATAACGTTGTTTTAAACTTCTCTGATTGTATTTTTTAGAAGGCCATTGTGTAGAATAGGTAATAGTGTTTCATTTAGATTGTATATTTTATTTAAACGTAACTATATTTCGCCCGTGGCTTCGCCTGTTCGGGATAAATTTTGTTCTTCCTCGTATCCATGGCTATGTAATTATTAAATTCACCGTTCGAAATCTAATATTTCGATATGATGCGATAAGTTTGCAGAGCTACACAGGAGACACAGTGGTGGGAATGAGTGGTGGGCGTAGTCATATCCTTTTTTTACAACACCGGTAGGCGTAAAAGCAATTAGCCCCGGAGTAGGCTAAGGGTCGGATGAGTAAGGTTACCAGTAAGCTCCTAAATAATCATTGTGTTGTTAGTAGCGGTGACTACACACGATACTTCCCCGCATTTCTAGCGTTCACATCATATGAGGTTCTGTCTTCCGACGTTGTATAAAGCAAATAATATCAGTGATACATCAGAGTATGATAGAAGTGTGTCGTACAAGCGTTCGCACCCGCGCCTTTATTATAGCCACCCCCTAGATGAGTACATACTCATGTTCAAAATAACCCTAGGTCACATTGAAACGTACTAACTTTGAAACTCTCTCATAACCCAAGTGTGCCATTAAATATTATTATGTTGTTTCCACGCCGATTCGACATAGCTGACTATGACTTGGTATTATTAAAGTGTAGATATTATGCAGATATAATATATATCGGCGCAAAGCATAGATAAATAATCATATATCGGTTATCGTACATCAAATCTGTTGCTAAATGTGTCAATAAGTATTAATTTGGATAGTTAATGTGATGAATTTGTTTATTTATTGCAATTACATAAAGATTTATTGCAATTATAACTAGATATCAATGTATTTGTCGGCACGTGTAAGCAAGTCACGTCATGCGAAGTAAGTAAGATTATGTAGATTTTGATAATAAATAAATAAATAAAGGACGGGCAGATAATTAACTTCAGTGAACCCAGTAGATGAGGAACCGGACTGTCGACCATCTGGTGCCCGGTTCGAATCTCCTCGCTCCTCCTTGGATTCGAACAGAGTACCAGGTCGGCAATAGGCCGGTGCCGCATGTACTACTAAATTCCTTTTTTGGGATTCCCTCGTTACGCTTGTTGACCAGTGATAACATATCGAGCAAAGGTCGCCTTGCTATTATTCAGGGTGTATTAACGCCAACATTGATGTACGGCAGTGAAACATGGGTATGGCAGAAGAAGAATGAAAGCAGGGTGAACGCTGTAGAAATGAGAGCGCTGAGGAGTATGTGTTACAATGGTTGATAGAATAAAAAGTAGCACGATGTTATTACTTGTGGAATGAAAGTTGAAGTAGTGACAAAAATTGAAAAGGCGAATTGAAAGAAGCGAGAGCGGTATGATTGAATCGATGCACCTGGCCTTCTATAGTCTCTGCCTACTCCAATGGGAGATAGGCGTGATGATATGTATGTATGCTTGTTGACCCTAACTTCAATCACTCGAAGGAAGGTGATGTCATTTTGGGTGCTAATATATTTAGTACAAAATAAACACCAGAGGGAGACTTTTACAAAAGTCGTCTGCATGGGTACCTCTGTCTCACCTATTTCTACCGTCAAGCAGCTATATTTAAGTCAAAGTCAAGTCAAAGTCAAAGTCAAAATCTTTTTATTCCGTAAAAATGGCTACATTTGTTTGGAATCGTCACAATTTTTTTCCCTACCGTGCAGTTCATGACTAGGTGAGCACTGATAAAAATACTGCCAAAAAACTCAGGCATCCCTCTTTTGGTATCCAAACAAATTTACATAATTTATTAATTACATTATAATTGGATCGACTCACTCCCAGGCATTTTTATCATTAATATAGTCAGATACTTTATAATATGCCCTGCTACACAATTTGGCTTTAATGGTAGTTTTAAATTTGTTTATTGACAATTCTCTTATATTGCTGGGAAGTTTGTTATAGAACCGTATACATTGCCCCATAAAAGAATTACTTATTTTGTGGAGACGGCTTGGATGTAACACTAGATTATGCTTATATCTAGTATTTATGCTATGAGTATCACTCTTTTTACAAAATGAGTCTATGTTTTTATGGACATACAATAGATTTTCATAGATATATTGCGATGCGACTGTTAGAATATTTATTTCTTTGAATTTATATAGCTGTGTTCCGGTTTGAAGGGTGAGATATGACAGAGAAATTAATGGGTACTGTGACGAAACATCCTTAGGTCACAAGTGTTGCGAGCGTCAATAGGCTACGGTGACCGCTTGCCTTCTGACGCGGGCCGCATGCTTGTTTGCCAATCTAGCTGTATAAAAAATAAACACGAACAAAACCATGTAACTTTAATAATCAATGTTGATAAAGAAGAATTATCTTTCTATATATCTATCTGAGAGAAGCAGGGGCGGGTCACTAATCCCATATATCGTATTTTTCTAAAAAAAAAGGACATGAAAATATTTTCCTCACTATTTGAATTGATATAATCCGTATGACGTATAGACATTGAGTTATTATGTACTAGAGGAGCTATCCTAAGTAAAAGTCTTGTTCAATTTTGGTAATATTTAAAAGTAATGTCCGCTGCAGCGCTGAAATAATTAACATGTCTAGCCCGAAGATTCGAAAATACAGCACTAAATCGCTTCTAAGGGGTATTTTTCTCGCAACCAAAACGTCAAAAGCGCCGTGATTTTCATGGCGCTTACGCGTTTCGTTCAATGTGGTACAGCAATGAGTTGTTGCCGATCGGCAACAAAGCACGGCGCAGATATTTAGTTCGCGGTGCCGGTTCTAGTGCACTAGTACATAATAATTCAATGGGTATACGTCTCTCCAAATCAGGGTTTCGACTCACATAAGCGAAAATACACGCTCCGATAACTTGTATACACGCTATATTATTTACCGCCAATTATTATGCGCATATAGTTTCAGCAAACGTGACTTCACCATTACAGTCGCTGAAGCAGGAACAATTAATGTTTAATAAACGCAGTCGACTTGGAGCGAAGCAACAAACGAGAGGTGGCAATTTGTTGCGTATTGCGATGCAGTTGTAGAAATGATGCAAGCTGTATGTTTGTGGTTAATAAATTCAGGAATTATTTTGAGAAAGTCAAATTTACATACAATTTAATCTAACCTGTTTTTTTATACAACACAGGAAGGTACGAGTATACAAGCAAACTACCCACCTGATGCAGTTACCGTAGCCTATTAACCCTTCGAAACCCGGGTGGTCGAATACGACCGCGAAATGTATGGGAAAACGTATATAACGGGTTCTGACTGCTCAACGCTTGTAATATATTAAATATCACACGCGCGATGCTTCCTCTGCTGCTTACACAGCAACTCCTTAGGAGCTTGCTGGTGACCTCACTCAGACGCAGGAAAACAACAATCCTCTAGGGAGTTGTTATTTGCTGCGGTTTTCGATGATGTGTGACATGCAGACGGGCTGCTAATGCATCCTACGTCTCTTAAATACACCCAGATTAAGACAAACAGACATGTTCATGCACACAAAACGTTGTATGAATCAAACCCACGAGCGTTGGTGCTAAACTATTAACCACTGCGCCACCGTGCTCGTTTCTGGAACCGCACAGCAAGAGGAAATTATGATTACAGAGACTCGAATCCCAGCAGTGGGACTTATTGTGGGGATTATAGTCTGCTGTGGTTTATGTTAATAAAATTGCCTTATTTCAAGTAATTTGAATCCTCCATTAAAGAACGTAATAACGTCAGAGCTCCTTCATGATATTATAATTAAGCAATTTGTTATCACAATAATTAATATTATCCATTCATGCATAATCTGTGGCAGTTGAGACAGGCCCTCGAAATTGCATTAATTTGTGTTTGCTTTATTTTTATTTGGGGTTAGAGTGGGGGCAAGGACAATGTAACACAACAGTAAGTAAACAACATATTACAAATGACTGGGCTACGAGGGATGGTTTGAAAGAATTTCTAGCATAAGGTCAAGCTCTCAAAAATAAACAGATACGCATAAAACAAACACGAACAAAGTCAAACTCGCATAAAGTCACGGTCGCACTAATTTAAACCTTATGTAGAAGTCAGAGAAACACAAATTAAATATCTTTTTTAAAGGAATAAAATTAGTAAGTATATTGACCCACACTCAGGGCTATTTTATTTTAAAAGCGGTTACCGTAGCCTAGGAACGCTTGTAATACATTAAGTACCACTCGCGCGTTGCCACATCTGCTGCTAACACAGCAACTCTTTAGGAGTTTATTGGTGACCTCACAGTCACATGCAGGAACACAACAACACTCAAGGTAGCTGTTATTTGGCTGCGGTTTTTGTGAGGTGAAGGTACACCCACCCTACCAAACGAACAGACATGTTCATGCACGTATGTTTCTCCTGAGTGGGAATCGAACTCACGAGCGTTGGTGTCAAAGTAACGTTACATCGCGAACCACGTAAGGGTCAAAAATGTACGTTTCACCTGATGTAAAATGGTTACCGTAATCCATAAATGCATGAAGTATCAAGCGTTAAAAACCTTGTTGCTCGCAAAAAAATCCCAGAACCTAAATGATAACCTCACTCATTCGCAGGAATACAGCAACCCAGCGAATTATTAGATGGCAACGAGCGAATGATACTTTTCGTATTGCAAGCGTTCATAAGAGCTATTTATTGGTCTCCCGACGTTGTAAAAAAAATCTAACCTATGAACGCTTATAATACATTAAGTATCACTCGCGCTATGCTACCTCTGTTGCTAACACAACAACACCTTCGGACTCCTTAGGTCACCACTAAGGTGACCTCATTCACATACAGGAACACAACATCCCTCTAGGAAGTTGTTATTTGGTGCGGTTGCGGTGCGGTTTTCTGTGACGTGGAGGTATTCCCAGACGGGCTACTTTGATGTGCCTTACCTCTCTTAAATACAAACAGACATGTTCATGCACAAAAACAAACCCACGAGCGTTGGTGTAAAAGTAACGTAGTACCGCGTTTCACCACCGCGCGTGGCTGGTCAAAATTCTCATGATTTAAAAAAAGATGTATCGACAATATAAAATAGACTGTGATCTAATAACGACTTGACTTACTGTTTTATATATTTGCCTGTGGCGAAATAGACCGATTTGCATTGCAAATTATATGATTTATTATACTTAAGGTCTCGTCCAACTGACGGCATTGTCGCGGGCCATTTCAAAGAGACTTCCTATCCATTGTGACTATATTCTTATAAATAAGTGGATTAGATTATGGAAAATTGGGTTTAATTAGTGGTGAATAGAAAATCTTTTCGGATGAATAATATTCGACTGGTCCTTGTTAGAATTCTTTTGTGGGCATGTACCGCTAAATTCCTGTTTAAGGATTTATTCTGAAGAGAAATGAGCTATTGAACACGGTTACAGGGAAAGTCGACCTAGATCCGTTAACAACTTGTAGTAGAGGTAATTACAAACTGATTTAACTATAGAATGTCCCGTCAAAAAATGAACTCCTTCTGTGATATTCGACTTTTTTTTAAATACTACCCTTGCGCAAACATTTATTTTTCATTCTTAGGTTTATCCACTTATTGTAATTTTAAAAAGTTTTTGTAAAGTGGGGAAGTCAATTGAGTAATATCGTCCCAAAAAAATACCCTTACAAAATGTCAAAGATATGGTTGATTACAAAATAAATTAAAAATATAATTTAACACCTTCGCATAATTAAAGGTGATATTATTGCCATTAATAACGCGAAGAAATCCAATTATTTTTTAATTTTTCCATACCTTTGATATTTTTGTAAGAATATTTTTTTTTTGTGACGATATTTATCAAATTGACTTCCCCACTATACAAAAACTTATAAAGTCAAAGTACATTTTGAAATCAATACGCTGTATGAATATCGATGTAATTTCCTTATAGTACAACTTACTTCCGTTTACCAGTTACGAAGACGTATTCACGTAAAACTCACGGCCGTATGTACGACACAAACACAACACATTTTTTAAGTAAGTAATCTTGCACACTTATTAGTTTAGTTGATTTCAGATATAATAGTTGGGTGTTATTCAGATTGTTCATAAATTGACTTATTTCTGGAACCATAATAGGTAATATCGCACCTTTGCGGAAAGATTGTGATATCTCAATATGAGTGATTTCTCAGGAAACCACTTTAAAACTTTTGAAATACAGTGACTTTCGAAACTTTGAAGTTGTCGCTTACATTTCTATGAAACAGATGCTGTTCAACTATTAAACTAATGTTATCGGAGGTTATTTTGTACCTTAAGCCCATCGAGCAACATGATATTACGGTTTGAAAAAAAAATGGAACATCTGTCACGTTGTTCTTGCAAAAAGGAGAAATTTCATGTGTGTTATCTCATGATGTAACATTGTAGATGACAATAATTTTAGAATATTATTGAGTTATTTTAATAAAACACGTTAAAAACATGTCATTTTTTATTAAGTTTTTTCGTAAAAACATTTATATGAAATTACTATGGTCTTTAAATGCACAAAAATAGTCCTAAAGTACAGTGATAGTATCACACAAGTAATCTAAATTAAAACAGTCTCGAAAACGAAAAAGAATTGACCTCTTAATTAAATTAACAACAAAAATAATGTAAACAAGTCAAGTGAACAATGCCGTTTAAAGCTGTTACTTCCAAGTAGGAGATATCAATAAAGTTCAAGTGAATCAGATCATATCACTATAGATCTAATACAATAATGACACTATTACTTGTCTTTAATTGACATCTCAGAGTTGTTACGGACGTACAAAGTTTCTGTATTTGAGCAAAAATAAAACATTTTAACGAAAACTAATAAAATCAACATTAATCTTAGCATTAACCAATAATAGTACTTTGTCTTAGTTACTAACAACAGTAAATTAATCTTATTTATTGGAATGCACCAAGTTAAATAGTGCTTAAGCACGTGTATACATAATAAAGTACGAGTATCAAAACCTTAACTTTATAAAGAACATACAAATTCTAATTTAAATCTCAAATAAAAATAAGATCGGGTAACCATCAATCTTTACACGCTTGTTAAATCTTTTTGTTACTCCAAAAAATATCAATTAATACTAATCAAATACAGTTAACTTTAACAATATGTCTTTAAACTTATTATCAATCTTAAGTCGTAATGAGGCAGGTAGCCTTACACAAGAAAGGTAGGACGCATCAAAGCTGCCCGTCTGGGGAAGTACCACCACCTCACAAAAAACCGCAGCCAAATAACAACCCTAGAGGGTTGTTATGTTCTTGCATGTTAGTGAGGTCACCAGTAAGCTCCCAAGGAGTTGCTGTGTAAGCAGCAGAGGAGGCATCGCGCGAATGATATTTAATATATTACAAGCGTTAATAGGCTACGGTACCCGCTTTACATCAAGTAGGTCGTATGTTTGTATACCTCCCGACGTAGTATAAAAGAAAATTAAAAACTAAAAAAGCATACGAAATGAAACATTGCCATTTGGTAATAAGTACCATCATCATTTGCTTCGACAGTAGGTATTATATTGATTGTTTGATTCCGTAACATCAATGGAGAGCTCATTTTGCAATACGCATTGTTGGATGGTATGTTCTGAAGACTGTTCATTCTGTAGGTTAACTGTTGGAAGCCCTTTTATGCAGTTTTTATTCGTCACCAGTTCTAACATTCACCTAGATCGTAATCCCATCTGCAAAAATGGTACACGTGATTAAAAACATGTTAACGCATACAACGTGACAATTCAAAACAATCTCTCTAAAAAATTAAATTATTACTAAAATAACGAAACATATACATATACCACACTAAAAAAAAAACAAGTAAAAAAATATATCACCTTCAACGTGACGTATTGAGATGTCCCTGCAAATAAACTATATTTTTACAAGAACAATGTGACATTATGAACGGATCACACCCAGAATATCTTATTTAATAATTAAATAGTGTGTCATCTACGACATGTCATATTTTTTCTTTAATAATATTGTAGTTAAAACAACTTACCTTTTTACATAAAATGTGGTATAGTCGTGAGGTCACGTTGTTTCCAAAATGCGGGTACACTTCACTCTTTGAATAACAGGTTGCGACTAGACTGTCACAATGTCGCAGCCAACTAAATTGTCGAACAAGACAGCGCTACAGTGTGATATTTTGTCTCTTTCTTTTATTACGCAGCCGTTATTCACACAATCGAAACCACGTTTTTGGAGATAATAGAACTCGATACGGCGGTTCCAAATTTGCAAGAAAAAAAAAACCGACTTTCTCGAAATATCACGGTCTTTCCGCAAAGGTGCGATATATAACCTAAGAGTGTAATGGTACCAGTAAATCTTATCGATAATAAGATTGCGTAATATTATTCAAAATTGGAATGGTTTAAAATTCCTTAAGATTGGTGTATGGTCGAATGCAACGTGGCGGTGCGCACATGTGCAACCCATTATTTTTTTGTTTGCTAGCACCGAGCTCGTCGAGCTTATGCAATCAAATTAGGGTTACGAGTATAGAAAGAAACCACGTAAGATATGTCGATGTTTTGATGAAATTCGAAAATTGGAAATGAATACAAGATCTAAACGATCTGTTGGAAATAATTATAACAAAATAGATGTTTGAGAATAATTGGATTACAAGTGGATCGACGCAATCCCTGCCCTGAGAGAGAGCTCTTAGATGTTGCGGCCGAGACTTATGTCTGGAGTTTATCCGGGTATTTAGAATAAGATCTAATTTTGGTACTAATCACGGTTAATTAGCATGTGTGAATTATGCATTATTCGATAAATTAAGTTAGTTGTAAGACCTAGTCTGGAGTGGATAATGTGTACGGAACCTTGCGTCTAAACACAGATCGGCGTGGCGGTTTTACGGGGTTGAAGCGCGCGCGGGGTTGTCGGAGACTATATAGGCGATGGGTATGGAGAAGACGAGACAGAATAGCCAATACTGACGGGGGAGACGGAACGTATTTCGGGAATTCTTAAAACCTTTGTATTTTTGTGACTTAAGTGAACAGTATTCGTTTGGGCTATTTGGCTATAAGATTTGTTAACCAATTCTTATAGTTTCTTTAAATTCGCGATAGTTTGTTTAAAGTGGCTTGTTATTAAGCAGTATTGACACATTTCAAGCACCGTGGTAAACTGACTGTGACAACTGAGCGGAGTTTGAAGTGTATAGAAGCATTACACGATTTAGTATGGATAGGTAAGCTGTACTGAAATCTCTCCACAGAACACTAGGGAATCACCTCTCTAACGCGAAATAAAGCGTTAGTGAAGTGTATACATACATCACGGAATGTCGAGGCGACTATAATCTCGTATGCTGGTTTAACTCCTCAGTTAAGCTGGTATGGGCCATTGTGAGTCTGCAATGACCGCATTTCCGTAATTGGTGGACCGTAGGGATTAGGTTTCCATTGACTCACACGTCTGCCAGTTGTCTACACAAAGTTATATACACATATATATATTTTATAACACAACTATCTATACACAACGTCATTAGACACACTCGCGTTAGGGCGTTAGGTCATATCCCGGGTCTTGTTTCTTTAAATCCGCGATAGGTTCTGTTAGATAATTAGGAGTAGGATTAGAGGATTTAAGTTGTAAGGTTCCGTATAGAATCCATTGTCGACTAAGTTATAAATAAGTGCTTGTTTCGCATGTGTTTGTATGTTTATGAATAAGGTGGTTGTGTAGTATAAGGATCTCGCGATTTTGAATATATAACGCTCTCATTTTATTTTATTTTGGAAAAAAAAGGATATATTTATATCAGTAAATGTAACATCATAGTGTGCGGTAAAGATTAATCCGTGTTAGCCCCGTGGTTTTGAACATTGATTAATTTTGGTTAGGCGATCAGTGGCGGATTAGTCGGGCCTGTAGCCAGTCTGAAAGCACGCATATCAGACGGTTATTCACTCGACTGATATGGTAAGGGTACCGTACACTTTACAATAAATGATGAAGTTTCTTAAAGTACTGTAAGGTTGGAATACCATAAACACGAGAGCATAACTTGCGCGATAACGTCCCGCGTGAATAATCAAAAGAACGCTATAAGCGTCAATAGACTTTGATTTCCGATAAGCTTGTAATTCGTTCGTATAGCGAGAAAGTAATTAACATGTCTTTAAAATGTTAAGGCAATCCGCCGAGTGTATTCAATTCACTCCAATCCAGTCCCATTAATTGGTAAAACCCGATCAGGGTTTAAGAGCTCTTACACAATCAATAATGCGCACATATAACTTATAATATATAAATTTATACCAATGGACTTGGAATAGTAAGGCTTGGAGCAATTGGCTATTAGTTGCAACAACAAAATATTAAATAAAAGTCGTACGCATACAAATACATGTTTATATAAATACATTGTTTCTTTGCGAAGAAACCAGCTCCAAAGACCTTAGCGTGTGTTGGGAAGCCTGGCCAGGGTAATAAGCCACGATATAAATACTATAATACGTAACCACACACATGCAAATAAAGTTCGATTAATCCCGAGCTTATGGGCGGATTTCCATTATTAACTCGTATATACGACACTAGGCATTAAGACATCGAAATATCTTACATCAATATATATATATATCAACAAATCGAAGTAGAACTGTTAATTCAACTGTACATAGGGCTGGGAGATAGGGTTTTTTTAGGTAAATACAGAACACATAAGACGATATTAGGTAACATAGGTAGGTTTTATCACGAAACACATAGGTAGGGCTTAAAACTGAGATTAGGTTATCTAGGTAGGTCTTATATTAGACACACGTAGAGCATAAGACAAATAGGTAGGTTATCTAGGTAGGACGTAACGTTAAACACATACGTAGAACTTAGAACAAGTACATAACAGAAATATAGGTTAGGCACATAAGCAGGGAAGTTAGGACATTAGGTAGGGAAAATTTGTAGGGTTTAGCAAGGCAGGAACGTTTAGTTCGTTAGGTAAGATAATAATAACAAAATAGCAATAGTATTAGGTAAGGTTCATCAGTAGCAGTAGGTTAAGTTAGGTAGAGACAAAGGAGCCAATAGACAAATCGGTAAGTAGGCTAGACACGCTCCAGTCCATTACATCCACATAGGTAGGGTGGGTCGCGCTGCGGTCCATTACAAGAGGTAGTAGGGTGCATCAAAGAAATTCGATTGGGGAAGTACTCCCTCACAGAAACCTCATGGAATTGTGCAGTTAAATATTGGGGTTTTCTGTGATCTCTCTATAGCTTTTGATTGTGTCGATCATCAGTCATTATTACTCAAGCTGAACTATTATGGAGTGAAAGGTAAAGCTTAGCAGGACTTAATTGCATCTTATTTAAATAACAGATGCAGATAGTTGACATAAATGAGATTAAATCTAAAGATAGGAATATTAATATCGGGGTCCCAGGGTTCTACTTTGGGTCCCCTATGCGAATGATTTGCCATACATGGTGCAGAAAATGGTAAATATAGTACTATTTGTTGATGATATCTCTTTATTTTTTAATGTGGCCTGCCGGTGTGAAAATATTGACAAGGTAAATAGTATTGTGTCTGCTATTTTAAACTGTTTCACATATAATAATATTTAGCGAAACTCGGCTAATATGAATAATAAATTAGAATTCGTTAATAACTGTGTTTCTTGGAATTGCAGTAGACTCCTTATTATAATGGATCTCCCACATAAATAAACTTGCCGGTAAGCTCAGCTTCGCTGCATATGTAGTTGTGAGAATCAGACAATTGACGGATGTGGCTACTGCGCGCTTGGTCTATTTCAGCTACTTTCACAGCATTATATCGTATGGTGTACTGTTGTGGGGAACGGCGACTGACGTTGAGGCAATTTTTATCTTAGGAAAAACAGCCCTTCGCTCTATTTATAACATGAGCTCCAGCGAATCTCTCAGGGATCTCACTACTACTTTTCAATATACTCGTATTTATGAAAACATATTGTATGTCCGTAAAAATTGAAAGTCGTTTTCATACTACAGCGAAAAACTTACTAGGACTGGTAGATCTTTTCTTGTAAATTATACTCGATTTTATAATAAATTGCCTGAAACAGTTTTGTCCTATCCTGACGATGTATTCAAAACGCACATTAAAAATACTCTCTGTATAAATATATTACAGAATTGATGAATATATAACTGACACCGATGTCTAGAAACAATTCAGCCCAGAGTACTGTATTATATTTCAAAAATGTAAAACGTGTCTAAGTTCTCACGAGGGCCCAATGGCAAATAAATATTTTTTACCTTAAAAAAATAATATTAATAACTCCCTGGAGAGATGTGTTCCCGCGAGTGAGTGAGTGAGGTTAGCAATAAACTCAAGAGTTGCTGTGTTATTTGCTACATGTCAGCAAGGGTGGTAAAGCACGAGCGGTACTTCCTGCATTGCAAACATTCATAGGCTGCGATAACTTTTCATCGGGTAGGCCATGTACTCGTATATTACATTTATTATATTAAATACATTTTCTTATTATCATAATTTTTATAATACAAGTTACAATATTAAAAAATAATAATATTAAAAAATTCAATAATTCAACTGGCTTAAAAAAGAGCATGAAAGTACTCACAGATCAAAATAAAATTGATATCTTGAAATTAGAGATTTGAAATATGACGAACTATAAATAATCAAAGTCTGAAAATTTATTCCTCAGTTAATTACAGAGAGCCAATTGTCTAAAGATTGAAAGTATCACCCTACAGTAAAATAATAGCGCAAATATCGCCTTAGTTCCCTTCAGTCAGTTCAGTAATTTTTCAGTCTTCAGGAAAAAGACATAAATTAATAATACGAGTATATGGTAACAATAGACTATCTTCTACATCTTAAAAGTTTTGTGGTAATATATTTCTTCGTTCATTGCTTCGCGGTTAAACGCTTTTATTTGATATTTCTTTGAATAGTTCTCTAAGTAATTCCCTGGAGCCCACGTTATAAATAGAGCGGATGGCTCTCTTTTGTAATATGAAAATAGTTTCAATATCAGCCGCTCTTCCCCACAACAGTATACCATACGGCATAATACTGTGAAAGTAGCTGAAATAGACTAAGCGAGCGTTAGCCACATCCGTCAATTGTGTAATTCTCCTAACGGCATATGCGGCAGAGCTAAGATTACTGGCCAGTATATTTATGCAATTTTGAGTCTATCGTAATTCCAAGAAATACAGTATCATTAATAAATTCTAGTATATAATTGTCAATGAAAACTTATGTATTGAAAGAAGCCACATTTGGAAGACTAAATTTTATACATTTGATTTTAGTTGAATTTAATAAAAGATCATTGCATGTGAACCAATTTAGAATAGCAGATAGAACACTATTCACCTTGTCAATATTTTCGCACCGGCGAGCAACATTAAAAATTAAAGAAGTGTCATCGGCAAACAGTAGTATATCCGCCGTTTTCTGCACCATGTAGGGCGGATCACTTACATACTCGTATACTAAAAATAAAAAGGGTCCCAATGTAGAGCCCTATAATAAATATAACTGGAATAAATATGTCATTCAGTGGTGTTTGCGACCACTATTTTTTTGTATCACTAAGGTGGCAATCGAGCGTATGGTAAACAGTTATTGTAGAGTAAACTTTTTAACAAAATCTTTAAACATAAAATTTCATCGAAGCCATTTACGTGATACACGAAATATATATATACCTACCTATATATGTACAGAATAACTCGTTTACAGTAATAGGAAGATATTTACATAATGAAGGTAATTAAAACAAGTATTCAACTCTCAAACATTATAAGTTTTGTTATCTGCTAATTATCATTATAAAATTTCGTACGTAGCACCAATTAACCTATAAGGCGTTACATGAATTTTAAATGGGCACTTTCAATATGCCTAAGGTAAGTTAAGTATGTAGCAACATTAACAATTTGTAATGGTCGTGGGTTCGTTTCCCACAGAGGGCAAACACTTGTGTGTATGAACATGTCTGTTTGTCTTGAACTGGGTGTTTTTAAGAGAGGTACGGCGCAACATAAACATCCCGTCTGGTGAAATACCTCCACCTCACGGAAAACCGCAGCCAAATAACAACTCTCTGGAGGGTAGAGTTGCTGTGTTAGCAGCAGACGTGGCATTGCGCAGGTGATACTCAAGATATTATAAGCGTTAATAGGATACTGTAATCACTTTACATCAGGTGCGTCATATGCTTATAAGCCTCCTGACTTCCTATAAAAAATAAGACAACAGTCTGTGAATGTTTGTATAAAATTAAGTATTTCTCGCGCGATGGAACGGCTGCTGCAAACACAGCAGCATCTCTAGAGCTCACTGGCAACCTCACTTACTTGGATAACAACCTTCCAGGTTGTTGTTATGAGTAGTAGTAAACCTTTTGTACTTTTATTTTTTAGAATGTTTTTAATTTAAATATTTACCCTCATTATCTATACATGGCTGCCATCTAATCGGAAATTTATTTATGCCTTTGCGATAGAACTCTGGGGATCTAGATTCGACAAACTGTGTGAAAGCATTTTGTACTGCCTATTGGGAAGAAATTTTTTTACCACATAGAAAATTATCCAAATCACGAAACAATAGTAGTCAGTTGGAGTAAGGTCTGGTGAGTACGGAGGATGAAATATGGTTTCTAACTGCAGCTTCTGTAGAGTTACAACGTTTTCTCGTGTAGTGAGAGGTCTTGCGCTGTCATGGAGTAATAATGATGAAGATCAATTCACGATTCGGGGCTGTTTCACTGCCAGTTTCGCCATCATTGTTCGAAGTTCGGTGTAGTAAACATCTGCTGTTATTGCTTAACCAGACATGAGAAAGCTACAGTGAATAACGCCATGAACAGACCACCAAGCAGTTACCATTGCCTTTTTATTGGTAAACTTTGCTTTAGGGCATTGTTGCAGTTCTTGACCTGTGGTCAGCCATTGCATTTTTCGCTTACGGTTATCGTAAAGAATACACTTTTCGTTACATGTCACAATTCGATCCAATTATTTCTGTACCGATTCAACAAGCCAACACAAGTTTTAACACGCGTTTCTTTCTGCAGATCAGTCAAATCATGAGGCATCCATTATTTATTATTATTTATTTTATTAATTTGATGCAAATGAGTCAATATTATAGGTAAGGTAACATTAAACCGTGCTGATAATTCCTGGGTAGTGTGACTCGGATAAGCTTCCATCATATCCTTCAATTCAGCGTTATACACCTGTGTGGGTGTTCTTCCATGTGCTTCGATCTTCGAGTCGAAGTTTCCATTACAAAAGTGGTTAAACCAAAAACGCACGGTGCGTTCATTAGCAGTCTCCTCTCCAAACGCAGCATTGATATTGCGAGCCGGTTCTGCTGCGTTGGCTCCGCATTGAAACTCGTATTCAAAAAATTTTCGGATTTTCGAAGCATTCATTTGTCCAGTCTAAGAAAGGTTGTGATTAGGACTAATTATTGAGAACCTTTCTTCCCTAGCGGTTATCGGTTCTACGAACTAGTGGCCGGTTGGTGGCCACTTCAGCTTGCTTATCTCATGGGCTATGCGGTTACCTTAGTTCTACTGCGGATATCTACTGATTCTATCACGCAGAGAAGCCCTGAGCTCTTTCCAAAGCCTGCTGGGTGACCTTCAGCTTCCCCATACGGCATAGTGAAGGGGCACGTCTACGTAATTAGAAATTTGTACATAAATCTGATAACATGAATTCCCATGCCCGCATGATTCGAACCAGACACAAATCAATTAATAGGCAGGTTCATTACTAGGAAACCACACTACAAAGCCCCGAATCCTATATCAGTCTACTTTGAACGATAAATAGAGCTTACAATCTTAATTGGTTACGATTCACCACCGCAGGTATCTCCGCCTGTAATGGACGTAAGGGAGTCACAATAACATCGAAATTGTCTGCGAGGAGGATATAAATGCTAAATCTCGATAACGCTATAGTGTAAGCCATGTCAGTACATCAATTGAATAGGAATTTATGTGCAGTCATAGCCTGTAAAAATAACCAGACTATTAACAGTTCCTGTTCGAATCCTGATTTGGACATATACTAAGAAATTCGTGTTTTCGAATTCATGTATATACTCGTATTTGTGATTATCACTTGCTCGGCTGTGAAGAAAAACATCGTGACACGCACCTCCAAGAAATTATATTTCGAAAGACTTGTAAGTTAACCCAAGAAAGATCTTCGCTTCGGGTTGCGGAGATCTAAAGGTAGATTGTACTACCTTAATACTTGTGTTCCACTGAAGTGTGTGGTTGAGTGAAAAGATCACATATCCCAAAGAAGATGTTTATTGTCTTCGTTACAGTGACAGAATGATATTAAAACTAATAAATTAATTGCTAAACATTATTGCTTACGCTTCATTTCATGCTACACGCGCCGGTGTCCCAATTATTGTTTTGCAATAGAGTGTAAAGTTCAATATACTACACCACAATAAATACATTTGATTTGATTTGATTTGAAGGTAGAGTCTCCTTGTCAAAATAAGTATCTTCGCCGAATTTTTAAGTTCAGGTAGCGGACTCTACTAATCCTATTGTGTTAAGAAACGGGATAATGACAGGAATAACATGATAAAAATATAAATTTATGCATGTTAATATTTAAAACTTAAATGTTAGCTAATAAAAGCAGGCAGATCGTTAAATAATATGGAATTTGTATTGAATTAAAGGCACTTTAAATGTGTATTGTAAACTTGTTTGTGGTGTTAATATTAAATAAAAATAATATAAAAAAGTTATAGATAGTTTATAAATTCAATATAATTTTATTTAAAACACGTAAACGCTGATGTACACGAAAAGTTTCCGCAGTGTAATATGGGACATTTACTGTCCACATTTTCATATCTTAAATTCTTTTTAAGGTACGGTGTGAGGTAGCTGATTATTCGTACACTGTATCATCGCCCAGCGCTCGTAATGCTCGTCTCCACCGTATTTGCATTGTTTAAGCTGGTGTACTGATTTGATTACTTCTCTTTGTCACTGATGTATTCAAACAGATACTGCCTTTTTCTTAAAACGATGCAGATAAAAAACCTCGAGACAAAAACTTCTACTATAGAGAAGTCATAAGTTAGACCGCACATTACTTCAGGCAATTATGAGCATGAGCATCTGGATACTAATTGGGACCTTGTGATTCGATGCAAAGAAGAACTGTGAGAATTGTTGATGATCCTAAGCTCATACACGATACTGACCCTGATTGATTGATGACTGATTTTAACATCGAACGTTTGTTATCATGCCTCCCAGAGGAACAAATCATACCTTTCTTAGGTTACGTTATGTGTCTTACGAAATACATAATATATTTCTTGGATGCCCGGATTTCCTTAAGATGCTTTCCTTCACTACCGAGCAAAGGAATATTACAAATATGTATGTAAATCTAAAAACACATATTTAGCACATGCTTACACCAGGAATCGAAACAGGATCGTCGGATTATTGGTTGGTTCTTTACCCACTGGACTATCACCGCCGTGCGGTAAAATATTAGTTACTTCTAGTTATTTAATCCACAGCTAATACTGAAGTATAAAATTAATGAATCAAAGTTTATTTCCACAGCTGCGTCTCTTAACTGCTTCGGAATAATTATTAGCCGGCAATTATTTTCAAATGAAACTTTAATTAAGTTAAGCATTCAGATTGGTTAATTTAACAATTTCTTACCGACTCGCCGTACTTTTCTTTGTATTAAAGTCAAGCTAAACTAAGATTTTATATAATACAGCGATATCTTCGACACGGGGGGACACCCTTCTTAGACGTTAATACTTAGTTTCTTATTTCATTAATATAAATAAGCTGTTAAAATATAATAAGCTGTTAAAAGATTAAGGCGTTATTTTGCGAAAACCAAATTTACATATAATTAGATCGAACCTGTTCTGTGTGCTTCCGTTAGTAGATACAACATGCCGTCGCTGCCATAGCTGCTTCCGTTGTCTTTGGCTCATTTGCTGTGGTCGTCCTCGCGATTGCCTGCTATCTGAAATTGAAATAATTGAATTGTTGATTCTGATTTTTTTTTGGTCAGGAGTGGCCAAACGATGGGGATATTGTTCTTTGATTACCATTGTTGCAACACACACGTGGATGTGTAACATGTAGGATGACCGTGTCGCATTCAGTCATGAGTGCGGAATGTTTAGGTTGGGGAACGCAAGCATCATCTGGTGAAGCTGTACGGAGTATTGGAGAGGAAGCGTGGGGGAGCCGGCCACCATTCGAATCGCGGTGTGCGCTAGTACCACTGAAACTGCACGCGCTTCGTTGAATAGTGACGGATAATTATTTCTTACTGTTGTTAAATTTAGTTGTTAAGTTTAATTGTGTCCGTAATCTTTTATTTTCTTCCTTCATACGCCCACATACCTCTTAAAATCATGTCAGATTCTGATCCGGAGATGCCACAACCGATATATAAAACAAAATGTAAAAAACAACCTACTATCTCGGTGATGGATATGTTAGCTCCTACTAATAGCTATTTAGTGCCACCAAGGTCTGGATTCGATTCCCATACAGTACTAAACATTTGCAGGCAAAAATTATATTTGCTAGTCTTGGATATTTTTAAGAGAGGTACGGCGTATCAAAGTAATCTGTCTGGTGAATTACCAAATAACAACTTATTGGAAGGCTGTTTTGTACCTGCGAGTAAGTGACGTTACCAGTTTATAAGGAGGTAGCAGCAGATATGGCATCATATCAGGCGGCCCGTATGATTTTATCCTCCCGACATTGTAAAAAAAAATGCGTTTTTTGATATATAAAAGAGTTAAAAAGTAACCAGTAACCTCTTTAATCGTTATTCTTGAAGTAGTTTGTTATCTGATACAAACTACGTTCAAGTCGCGAGACTTGGCGCTAGAAAAAGAGCAAGATTCTCGGATGATTGCTGGAGAAGATAATACCTCACATGTTGCACTTCAGCTTTCTGGATTACAGCAATTGCACTGATCTCGCAAAAGATTTAAGAATGCACATTAGTTGTACTCAGAACTGATTCTATTTGTAGTGAAAAGTTTTTTTTTTTTATCTATATTAAATTATCAGCTAAGCCGACTCTCGCAAGGAGGCTTGTGTATAGTAACAAATTTCAATTGATGAAACTTTCGAGAGTAATGTCAAGAAAAAAAATTCCCAACTCGAAATAAATATCATTAATTACTACTTGAGTAATTTGTTATTTTAATTTTAATTTGTGGCTCAGTCGTGAAAGACGCGACTTTGAGACCAACGCTCGTGGGTTCGATTTCCACACAAGACAAACATTTGTGTGCATGAACATGTCTGTTTGTCTTAGCCTGGAAGTTTCAAGAGAGGTAGAGCGCCTCAAAGCAGTCCTTGTGTGGGAATCCAACCCACGAGCGTTGGTATCAAAGTCGCGTCATTCACGACTGAGCCACCGAGCTCGTCTAAACCACCATTTCTTGGGTTCACCATTGTTATTCCCTTCATGGATCAGAGGTAGTTGGTTTCGTCGCAATTCTTCTCACAGTATTATAAAAGAATAGAAAAAAATACGATCTTCGAAAATTGCGTCTATATCAAAAAGTGTTTGTTTGTTTTACAGAGTGAATACATTTCCGAGAACTACAATAAATTGGCCTTCTAAACGTTACAAAAACTCTGCGTAAAGCTTTTATCGACGGAACAAAGAAAGGTCGTTGATCGTCACGGGGGGCTTAGATTTCGCGCCTTTTAGATATTTGTGTTTGATCTCAAATTTCTCCTTATTTTTATACGAAAGCTATATAAATTTATTACCGTTCTGTAATTAAGATAGTATTTTCTAACTGCGTATTATATTTCTTATAAGGTTGTTTACTTGAAAAATAAAATATCCTGGTACAAAACAAACAAGATGTAAACAATTTTTAGTATGCATCAAAGAGGGCCCAAGTACCTTCACCTCACAGAAAACCGCAGTTAAATAATAACTTCCTGTAGAGTTATTGTGTTCCTGCGAGTCAATAATGTTAGAAGTAGGAATAGCAATGCGTGAGTGATACTGCTTTATTTTAATAAAATGACAGTGTCGTACAAAAATGCTTATAGAACAAGAAGTATTTTTTGTTATATATAATATGTTTCTCTATATTATTAGTAGATTTTAGGGATGATTTTTGGGAAACGTGTAATGTGCTGAAATAACATAATAGCCATTAGAATAATTATAATTTCACAAATGAAATAAGAAGAGGCATACTCTGTTGGTTCGGACATGTAGAAAGGATGCAGGAAGAATTACAAAACAGATATACGACGCGTAAGTAGAAGGATGTGGGAGTCGAGGAAGGCCAAGGCACACCTATCACCACCATCTAATAGATCGGGTGTTATCAGAAGGTAGCGTCAAGAACCCTAGGCACCAGAGTGTGCATGAAAAGAGCTATGAATGTTAAAGAAGCAAGTGAGATGTGTAAGGATCAAGTAATGTGGTGTTCGGTACTCCTCAAAAGAATCGACATGACATGTATGTATATATAAAATAAATGTATACCTTTGTATTACATAACGTAAGAATTTTGTGTACATTTTACAAAGTGAATTCACTTCCATAAACAACAATAAATTTCCCTTAGGTCATGCTATACGCCCGCAGTGCATGAGTTACTGAAAGAAAAGAAATCTAAACGCAACACGTATTCGCAGTTTGCCTTTTACAGCTATTAAAAATGGGTAAATTTAACAGTACGTGCCAAGCCCGAGGGCGCAAATTGCTCACTCCAAATCAATAGAACATTAAAATAAACGCAAAGCCATCAATGGAACCGTACGCAGCGTAAATTGGCGGATATCTCTGATAATAAATTCATGGTCGTTCAGCCCAACGAGGTTAGTAAAGGTGGCGCTCGTTTCGGGAATGGCGCCATTTGCCGAGAGGTGAGCGAATGACGGGGTGACGCATTTCGTATGAAGCGGATTCTGCGGATAAATATATTTGCACAGCGCGAACGCCGTTTTGGATTGAGATTATCTACAATTAAATTATAAATGCCAACTTCTTTTTCGTCCTTCTAGCGTTAGCACGTTTCTTAATCTATTAAGAGTAACGGGGCCTACTAACGAAACCTATGAATTTGGCGAATATTTTGACATGGATTGACTCAGACCGCCACGGTCTATAGTGAAATCCAGACCTTTCTGGGGTCAGATCTGACGTTTTTCGAAATATTTCTGAGAGATGCAGGTCTCCTCGTGATGTTTGTATGTATATAAATCTGGTATGTGCCCAAACCAGGATTTGAAACAGGGACCGCTTGATTATTAAGCTGGTTCTTTTCCACTAGGCTATAATTGCTCTATATATACAAATTAATTGTAACTAGTCTATAGACACAGGTATTGCTCGCTATCCGGAACAGAAACCGCATGCACCCTAAGATATTTTTATAGTTATAGATACATCTTACACGCTCTATAATATCTAGAATGGCGATACGAAAGTAAGGTAATTACTAAACTCTTCTTCTCCAAAACTTCCTACTCCTACAAAATTTCTTCTGATTAAATTCGTTGTGAGTTCCAAGGCAGCTGTAGTTTAACCCCCGGGACAGCAATGAACTTCGCTGTTTATTGCCTTTTTGGTGGTCGCCGCTGTTAATTCTGGCTACACAGGAGACACAGTGGTGGGTATGAGTGGTGCACCTATACCATAAAAAAAAAACGAGTTGCACTCAGGGAGCGCCAGCAAAAGTGAAAACTTGAACATTAACGTTGTGCATTTTTGAATATTTTGGAATGGTTAGGGAATAATTTCGCACGAATTGCTTTATTTATCAGTATAAAAGTACATGTATGTATATATTCATCATGTATGTGGTAAAATACAATATTCATTTATTGCGCTATCGTACACAAACATGACAATTTATAGTACATTAAAAATGTAACACTTCAGAACTATTACAATTATTTTACATTAAAAAGTTTATCTCTCAGAAAAATTATCTTTCATCCATAATTTCAACGACTCACCATCATCATTACCAGCATCATTATCGCCAATCTCTAAAACTCAAACACACACGTACACTCGCGCAAGCGCCCTGCGCCTCTTAAACCAAACAGCGATGTTGATAAACTACGTTGAACGAAACGCGTAAACGCCAACAATTTCATGGAGCTTACAACGTTTTGGTCGCGAGAAAATAATGCCCTATGAACGATCTAGCGCTTCATGTTTTAATTGTTTAATTAGAGGGAACTAATGTTTTAGCGCTGCAGCGAACTTAAGTTCTAATTCTCACCAAAATCTTACGGTCAGGGTCACGTGTCCTGACGGCCTGACGCGAGTTTAGCATTTTTTACTTATCCCAAAAAGTGCACAACGCCGCTAAAGAAGTTTTCACTTCAAAAACCCAACTCGCATTCAGTTGACCACGCTCTCGCGTCGCGTCTATACGTACTTCGCCACAAAGCATAAATCTCTTATGATATATATTCATCTCTTCCTAACGACAGGTTGTCATTTGTCTCTTTGTTAGAGCCAAGTGTCACTATTTATTATACTTAGATATAGTACTACTTGCGCCATTTTAAAACACACTAATGTTGGTGTATTAGTAGTCTACTTTTTGATACGTCGCCGCATGCACCCGCCGCCGACTGGCCTGGTCGTCGCAGCGACACGTGTTTCGCCTCTCCAAGAGGCATCCTCTGGCGCAGTAGATGTTAGTCGTTAGAATAACATGCATGTCTTGTAGAGAAGAGCAACCGCATGGTACCTGGTTTACATCTACTAACGGTAGTGGGCGAGTGCCGGCCGGCGGTAGTCCGAATTTCTTGCTATCAATTAGTTCTATGAACCAAAGTGGTTACCGTTAACTGAAACTTTATCTCATTTTTACCCACTTAACAATACTCAGTTGAACTTGTAATAAAAAAAAGTAACTTGTATAGTAAAGTGAAATACGTGGAATTTAAAATTAAAATTCTGAATATAAATATTTGTATGGCAGAAAAAAGTTCAAAGCAATAATATTTTATTACAGAATTTTTATTTTTGAATATATTTAGTTTGAATATATTTATATTGAGAGGTCGTTGCGCGTGTCATTCTAACCGAACACGCAGGTTAAACAACGTCGACCGCAGCCTGTCTATGGATGGGTTTGTCTATCTCGAGATGCTCCGTGCTTCGGAGGGCACGTTTAAGCCGTCGGTCCCGGCTGTTGTCGATAGATGACAGTCGTTAAGCTAAGTCAGTGGCCCTCGGGCGGCTTGAAAACACTGGCCTCCGCCGATCCGCATTTGAGCGGCGTGGCGGAGTATGCTCTAAACCCCTTCGGTTGAAGAGAGACGCGTATCTCTGCAGTGGGATGAGTAAGGGTTGATGTGATGTGATGATATTTACTTTTACAGTCTTTTTTTGTACCACTATGGTGGCAATCAAGCATACGGTCTGCCTGATGGTAAATAGTCACCGTAGCCTATGGACTCACTAGGGGTGTCACTCATGCGTTGCCGACCCTCTAAAAACCTATTCACGCCTTTCCTGAAAAATTCCATGCTGTAGGGAGTCCCTTGGAAAAACCTCGGCACATTCTCTACAGCTTGAGAGTTTTCGGAAGAAAACTTCTCTGGAACCGCACAGTACGCGACCATAGCGGTTCCAGCGTGTGAGGGTGAACTCCCCGACGTCGGCCGACTCTTATCACTTTTGATTTTTTTTTAGTTGTTTTTTTATAATATATATTCCAGTATAATTGGCGGGATCTGCTATCTAAGCCTATGGATTTCTGCATGAAGCGACAACATTTCTTTCTTAGGCTAGCTTAGCTTTCTTTTTAGGTTTTCTTTTTCTTTCTTAGGTTAGCTCTTACGTCTAACGAAATATAATTTCTTGGACATGTAGCTTCACTCACGACGTTTACCTTCACCGTCGAATTGAAAATTACACATATGTATGTATGTATATCTTCACGCTAGGTCCCTTGCGGGATACGCAGAGACAACCGAGCGCTGCAAGACGCGGTCCTTACACACTTCACTGCGCTTCTTTAACATTAATAGCTCTTTTCATGCACGCTCACCGGTTCCTGGGGCTCCTGACATCGTCTGATAAAACACGACCAATTACAAATATGTACATAAATTCGAAAACTTGAACATTTAGTGGTACATGCTTACATCAGATTAAAACCTACTAGGGCATTACTGATCTATAGGTTCTTACTAACCACCTGCCTGACCTGCTTGTTGTGCATCTGCCAGCAATTAGTTCATGCGAACAAGCGCCGGCCGGTACCCACGCACTACCGTTAGTAGATGCAACATGCCGACGCTACCATGGCTGCTCCGGTAGTCTCTGCCTCGGCTGCTGCGGTCGTCCGACATTTGGAACAGAAACCGCATGCACCCGCCACCGTTGTTACCATGACTGCCCTGGTCGGCACGAGGCATCTACTAACGATAGCGCGTGTGTGCCGGCCGGCGCTATGTCGTATGAACTAATTGGTGGCTGAAGCATACAAATCAGGTTAGATTCAATTGCATGTAAAATTTGACTTTCGCACTATAACGTCTAAATTTATCAAAATAAGAAGAGGAATGCTCAGTTGGTTCGGAAATAAGAATGCAGGAAGAAAGATTCACGAAACCGACATACAATGCGAAAGTAAAAAGGTGTACGTGCCGAAGAAGGCCAGACTTACCTACCATGACAAAACTGACCGTGTTCTATCAGAAGGTGATATTAGGAGCCTTAGAAACTGGCAAGCGTGCATTAGCAGAACTGTGAATGTTAAAGAAGTAAGTGAGACGTAAGGACCAAGACGTTAAGAATATAAACGTGAAGTTAAGAACACACAATCTTTATCATAGTCAGGTCCTCTTTACAGATTGGAACCATGGTGGTCTCGATCTGTATTGTCTCACAGACACATTCTTTCGAGAAGCATTTAGCTTACAGAATATTTGTCTTGCGAGAACTCCTCGGCAGAAACCTTTCTCAAAATGGATACGAAGGGATTTTTACAGGCTCGGCAATACATACCCTGCCAGCATCTGAGGTTGGAAGGTTACTTAAGACTAATAAGTATGTAATTAATGAAAAATTTTAATTATTGCATTAAATTTGTAATTCACTCATCAAGCGGTATCCAGTTATTACATTAGAGCGACTGTCATCTGCCCTCCTTAACTCTCAAAGGGGAACCAGACGAGACAATGAATCATGATTACACATCCAGAAGATCAGCGTGCAGGTTTCCTCAGGCTCTTTTCCCCCACCGGGAGCGAGTGGTAGTCGAACGCAAGTCAATTGTACCTACTCGTAAAAACAGAGTAGGCACCCGCCGGGGTTCGAATTTGTATCAATTTTGTAATTATTGTACCGTACACATCATATATCATATACTTCTATCAAAATATGCGGAATGACAATATCAAAGAAGATCTGAACTATATATCTATCTATTCTATGTATCCATAATGATAAAAAAGAAAGATTTAAAAGAAAAAAGAAATATGATTCAAACCGAAGCTTTGATCTCTGTAATATTAAAAAATGTATTACCCCTTATGAATATGTTATGTAAATGTGATTTATGGGATGACTTGACGAATTGATGATGTAATCATAACGTCACCTTATAAGCATCACGTAAATCATTCGATGGAAAATAATCGGGTGTAAGTGACTCGCTATAAGCCAGCCATTTTTCATGAGCCTGTGGGCGAGTAGTTAGCACTGGATACCAACAAGACTGAATCCATAGTGTAAATTAAAAAATAAAGGGTCCGGTATTGTTGCAAAACCTACATTATTTGTAGTAGGCGCCGCAAATTCATTTATTTATTTATGATAAGCACATCCCATGTTTTAGTCACAACTGATGTACTTGACAGACACGTATTAAAGATAAATTGCTACATGAACCTTTAATGAAATTAAAACAAAATACCTACATTTTAAGAAATTAGTGTATTAAAATCAATTTGTATTCGTTTTCTTCAGTTTTCTACATTTTCTTCTTCTTATTCCGTATCCTAAACCATTAGGATCGGCTAGGCCCCCTACCTAAGCCTAAGGATTTGGCGAAGATACTGATTTTTACACGGATCAGAGGGCCCAGATCTTTTATTTTTCTCCTTATTTAAATGTACATACTTAAAATCCATTTTTATTATAAATAATTATTTAAAATTAACTGTCTCAATCTCTGTCTGTCTCTACCTACACTGTAGAGACTTAGCGTGACGATTCAGTAGTAGTAATTATAATTTGTTACCATTAACTGAATTAATTGCAATAATGTAATTTAATTGAAACCAGCAAAGAGTATATCCCTGTTAATAGACGAAGTAAGTACACAATCAAATTGGTTCAATTAGACATGCGCACGCAATAATTAAATCACGTTTCGTGTTCATTAATTTATTCATTTTCATATATTTTATGCGAATTCCACGGCCGATCTAAGTGATTCAATTTTCGAAGACAGAATAAAACCAGTATCGGATATAAAAAAAAAAAAAGAGCTGGAGCATTATTACAAGTACAGCTAAGAGCAGATCACGTTAAACACTCGAAGCTCGATTGTAACTCTTATCACGAACAGCCTAAGAACAAAGGCCAATGTGTAAAGCTTGAAGTGTAATTAGCTGTACCTATGCGACTGAGTATCGCTAGGTTTATTATGCTTTTTTGTGTAAACTTGCTTTTGAAAGTCGAAAGACATCAATATAGATAAACTTGACAATAAAACTTTCCTAAATACATAACTTGATCGAAATCATGAGAGCCATTTTCGAAATACACTAAATATTTACATTATTTATACATACATACATATCATCACGCCTGTCTCCCATTGGTGTAGGCAGAGACTATAGAACGCCAGGTGCACCGATCCAAACATACCGCACGCGCTTCTTCCACACTCATCAACCTCTTTATGCATGGCCTTCGGTTTTGGGTACTTTTAATTTGGCACTTTTTCAACACATCACCAATTTGATCTATATGTGTGCGTCTAGGGCGGACCCTCCCGACATCACCATTCACTCTTGCCTGCCCATACACTTCTTTCGTAACTCTTTTGTCATTCTATCTAAATGACCAAACCATTTCAGCATACCTTTTCAATTTTGTCTCCACATCAGCTTTTATTCCACAAAGTTCTCCTATCGTGCTATTTTTTATTCTATCAATCATTCTCACTCCACACAAACTTCTCAGCGCTCTTATTTCTACGGCGTTTACCCTGCTTTCATGCTTCTTCTGCCATACCCATGTTTCACTACCATACATCATTGTTGGCGTTAATACTCCCCGAATCATGGCAAGGCAAGCTTTGCTCGATATGTTATCGCTTGTTACCACGGAGTACAAAGCATCGTTGATACGGTTTCCTGCTTTCTTCTTTCAATATCGCTCTCAAATTTCCCATCTCTCGTAAACATAGAACCCAGATACACAAATTCATGCACTTGTTCCTCTTTTTCATCTTCGATCATTATCTGATAATCTGTAACACTTTCATTTCTTTCAAACACCATCGCTTTCGTCTTCATTACATTTATTTCCATACCTTTCCATTTAAAAGCCTTGTAGTTCTTCCACCGAAGATGCAAGGAGAACCTGAACATCGGCGTACAGCAATTTTTTAATATTGATAAATATTGGTTTTAAATATTGACTCTTTCATTTTTATTCCATAGTCATACTCTTTCAAATCTGTCAAACAACTATCCATGGATAAGTTGCCAAGAAGCCAAGGGGATGCTAGACAGCCCTACCTAATACCACGTTCGATGTCTGTACAGTCTGTACAGACCCTGTTTACCCTGACACAGCAAGGACTCGAGTGCCCGTATCAAAATACTATCCACCTCATATATGGAGAGCGTAGTCCAAAGTTCGTCCCTCGCGACTCTGTCTGGATAAGTCTTTTCCAAGTCGCAAGTTGAACGCGCAGAAAACCTTTTTGTGTTTTGCTAAGGCTTTCTCCGTTAGTCACCTTAAGGAAAAGACTTGATCATGCAATTTGATCTAACCTGCTTTGTGTGCTTCCGCCACCAATTAGTTCATGCAGCCTAGCGCCGGCCGGCACCCACCCACTACTGTTAGTACGTGCTACATGCCGACGCTGCCATGGCTGCTCCGGTAGTCTCTGCCTCTGCTGCTGCGGTCGTCCGCCATCTGGAACAGAATCCGCACACCCCCACCACCAACGTCGCTGCCACGACTAGCCTGGTCGTCGCTGCGATACGTGTTTCGCCTCTCCACGAGGCATCATCAGCCGTTGTAGACGTTAATCATAAGATTAACATGCTACAAGTGACAGTGAAATCCATCGCAGTGCCGACCCTTATATTGAATTGAGGGTGGGGGTGGAATGGTGTGAACACCATCCACCATCCACCCCCACCCTCAATAGAGTTTATGTATATATGATTATATATAAATAGAGTTTATGATGATATTACCCAAACATATAATTATAAAAAACAGTTATTTTAATATTAAAAACAGGACACTTTAGTGGAAAATGGCCGATAACAATGGCAAATGCCATAAAATCATTGTTTTCTATCTCAAAACACCAGCAGTAAAGCTTCTATAAGCTGTTAATTATCCTTACGTCATAATCTAATAAATCTGTGCCATTAGACACTGGCAGATTCAAAGGAAAAAAGGAAATAACTAAATGTATTTTAATATCCATTCAAATCCTCGATATAGCAGATAACATCACAAAGAATCGACAGACAATCGCGTCCCCTTCGCAATAAGGATTTAGTCTTTGTGTCGAAAAATTTCTCAAATTGCCTGCGTTGGACCGAAGGACCGGACGATATTTAGGGGTCAACAGGCCAATGGTAGATTGGTAGGAAGAAAATAAATAAAGGTTCTTTGCTAATATATTGAAAAAAAATGGTTATAATAATATTGTTTTTGAAATGGAAATATGTTTAGTTTTTTATTTTATACAAATTTGGGAGGCAAATAAACCTAAGTAGTAGTCTTTGTTTGTAAACACTTGCAGTATAAGGATTGAGCGAATGATATATGGATAGATAGATAGATAAAATGTTTATTTTGCAACTTCCAACACATACATGCTATTGCAGTGTACAGTGTACATACAGCAATCAAACAAATTTGAGACATTACTTAATTACACATTGTATACAGTACAGACTTCAACAGCATGCGTGCGCTGCAGCAATACAAAAATGGTCATGGCTCAGTGTGGGTTTTTGCTTATGCATGCATGAGCAAAACACTGATTTTCTGCCACAGCCATTGGACTGATTCAATATATTTTATATTATCAGTATTATAGGGAATGGATTGGTAAAAGTGTAGTGTGAGGCAAACCAGATGTATAAGTTTATATAAAAATACTAGTGTAGGCGTAGTAGATATGTTTACAAGTATAACGGTTACTGAAAAAATACGTGTGTAAAATTATGTATAGTATATATATATATATAATTAAAACAAAAAGACTTTCTATATTGCAAAATCCGCTACCGAGCAACCTTGTGGTGATATCGCATATTGTCACTCCCGCTCTTAATATAGCAACTCCTCAGGAGTTTACCGATAAGCTAAAACACTTGTAGGAACACAACAAATTTCCGTATGGCAGCGTTTCTGTGAGGTGGAGGTACTTCCTTAGTCAAGCTACTTCGTAGCGTCATTCCTCTCTTTGGCCAGTATCTCGTTTATTAATTGACGGGGTGCATCACGTGAAGGTGAGTATTGCTTTGCCTTTAAAGGCGACAGTGAGCCAATCACACTATATACTCGTAGTTAGCGTATTATACAGTTATTATAATTGTTTTGTATCCGCTTACACTTGCATAAGTTTTGTTTATACATTGTTGGAAGGCATACAAACCTAAATCCCACCTGACAGATAATGGTTACCGTAACCTCTGAAAGCTGGTAATACAGGAATTATCTAATACTAATTAAGTAATTGTTTGAATTTCAAGTATAATACATACATACATACATATAATCACGCCTCTATCCCGTAGGGGTAGGCAGAGACCACTTCTTTCCACTTGCTACGATCTTTACATACTTGTATATTACATATACTATTTTAAATACACCTGATACATATATTGTCAATTTACTTTTAATCTGGGAAATCTTTTCTAAAAAACTTGTTAAAATTGTAAAGATTTTTTTTAATGTTTCTTTTGGAACCTTTATTTTGGCAAAACAAGATGGGATGACATATTGGTACATGGAATTAAAGCGTGGATGGTTTCTCTGAATGATAATATACATGAACGTTATCTTTCAATTGCGAGCACCAGGTAATCGAGGACATTTGAGAATGAGCTAAGTTCAAAAATATTACAGGAAGAACAGTTAGGAAAGGAAGTTGTCGGTGGACTGTTCAGGAACTATCACCAGAATAGTCACGGGCTCGTGTTGATTAATGCACAAAAATGTAGCTAAAGTTTAAGCACGGACATTGCAATGCCGCTACGATAACAAAACGAGGATTTCTTCTTTTAAAAGGAAGAAAATCCAGCCGCTTTATGAACGGGTGACAATGAGTCCACACCAATTTGAAGGAGCCAGGAAATCCCGAGAAAGTCCCATTTGTACATTGTCACTTCAAGATCAAAGAATTGTTCATAGTGATTGTTACACCACTGTGCGAGAACAGTACGAAAAAGATGACTGAAATGTCCCACGCCACTAAGAAAAAAAAAAGGTTTTTTCTTCGTTTACGTGGAACTTAATTGGTACGAGTACATTTGAGTTATTGATAACTACCCATTCGTTTCAGATACCCGGTATCTCAGGGCCATATATAAAATAGGAACATACTCTAATCAAACACGCAAGTGAAGCAGCTTCGAGAGCAGCCTGTCCATGAATTTTTCTATTGTGCAAGTTTTTCAAGTCCCAGCTATTGTGAGTAACATGGCGGAAAATGCTTTTAACCTCTTTGATTGAAGATTGACCCTGCGCGGTGGGATGAGTAAAGATTGGAGTCGTTGGGTCTAAAATGATTTAAAATCCTTACAACAACCTCGTAAAAACAAATTTACATGAGATCCAATGGGATTCTAAATTCTTTTGGATAAAAAAATATTTATTAAATAGATTCACAGTTTACTAAAATATCGTGTAATATACACAATAAAAAAACGCTTAAAATATGAGTAATGACTCTTTTCAACCAGAAGCTTTTATCTGATGAAGACAAGCTTAACCAATTTATTAAAACCTTAAAAATAAGTCTAAAACTAACTAAAATTACGGAACCCGCATTTATTTACTTCCTTCCATCACTTAATGAGAGTAGCCATGAAGATGCATTTACAACGAGGTTTCATTTCCGTCTTGTGCGAGATGAATGTCTCGGCGGGGACAAAGGGACGAAATGGGACGGCGCGCTAGGGTTGTCGACACCAGATAAAATGTATTACTACGTCGAATTTTGAAATAACATAAAATCTTTTTTTTTACTATGGGCTCCGTCAATTTGAACTAGACAATGACCGCTACTTTTGGCATGATTACATATATTGTGTCTTATTTTAGATATAATGTCCCTTTCACTCTCATATCTTTTCTAAAACTCCTTTCAATGGATGCATATAGAATATTTTTTGTTCCTTTTATTTTCGTTACTTCGGTATATCAATAGATTATAAATTTAAAACACTTTTACACATTATTAAAAGATAAAGATAAAAATTCTTTATTTGCCATTGGGCCCTCGCGGGCACTTAGACACGTCATACATTTTTTGAAATATAAACTTATAGTATCTTATTTAATTCTCCTATTTTACTTTTTCCTATTTTTTAATCTACTAGCATTTCGGAAATGACCATTGGCGAAGAAGAAATGCCGAAAGAAACTTGCCAATTTAGGTCTCTTTTAAAATTGACAATAGATATTACAAAAAAATGTACATAAGCATATTGGTATATTGGTATTGGTATTTTTATTTAATGGGTATTTCTAATACAAACGTAACAAGCCTATAATCAATATACGAGTACAGCACTTTGTTATAAGTTAGAAGTATAGACATGACCCAGTAAGATAATCATGAAAACATATCAATTACCCTAATGTACAACACTATACAATATAATCATAAACATTATTATTGCATTCCTGTCTGTTCTCCTATCTCGTGTAAATTATATTTGCGAATATCAATTATTCATCGTATAATTAATAAATCATATATTTTATTATCGTATATTTTATTTACAGCACAACTCAAGCAGATACGCACCCGTACCCACTACAGGCTGCAGCTGAAATTCAGTGTTTGCTGTTGAGCAATGTTACCACTGAGCTGTGGCCCATTCGTGTAGCGGCAGCACACGCATAGTGTTGTGCATCATAATTGTTATATCAGTGTTTTTAGACTTGATGTGTATTACATTTCTTTAAGCGTGTTAGTCAGAAATCAAATAAACGTTTTATCTATCTATGTACATACATACACTCGTATCGGGTCTATTTGTAATATTTCGCTGATGACCCTAATGGCGTATCTACCTACATGAAACTCTTGTTTTAGTAATAGTAGAAATAGTGATTTATCAGAAAAAGATGTCAGGAGACCTAGAAACCGGCGAGCTTGTATGATAAGAGCTATGAATGTTAAAGAAGTGAGTGAAGGGACTGAGTCATGTAGCGCTCGGTTCACTCGGTATATCCCCCAAGGAATTTGGCGTGAAGTTATAGATATATAAAATTGAAGTCTTCTATAAGAAATACACTGTCATTATAACCTATCTTTATCGTCGTAATTAGCATTGATTAGCCTGCATCCATACACCTAGAATAATTAACCCTTCGAAACCCGGGTGGTCGTATACGACCGCGAAATGTATGGGAAAACGTATATAACGGGTTCTGACAGCTCAAAGGATGATTAATAAGAAGATCTTAAATAACTTAAAAACACATTGTGGTAAATATAATAATTAAAATAAACAAAGTTCATACTTTATTCTGGTAGTCACGCATAGAAACACACCGGAAATTTTACGGCGCTGGCACAAAGCGCCTTTATGAATTTACATCTTTTCTTTGTGTCGACAACCCTGCGCAGATATCCTAATCACAGCGGCCGTGTGCGTGATGCCTCACTCGGTGGAAGTAAAAAGAGACGTTTTAGAAACCCCGCCCGAGATAAGGTACCTAGATAATAAATCACGGTGGTACTAAGAGCTACATTAGATTTTTATTACTTTCAAAGAAGAACGATTGTAGACTTTGTTGTAGGGATGTGCAACTGTTGATGAGGTTGTCAGATCGGGGATTACAATTGTGAAGTGGTTTCCGATTAGTTGAGCTTCATACAACACTAGGTGCACCCTTTGTCCTCGCGTATGGCCGGTACCCAGGAACATCTTTTTCTACTTTCTTTTTTAGAGATTAGCGCGTTCAAACAAACAAATAAACAAAGTTTTCCGCTTTATATATTAGTATAGATATATTCAGAATTCCGAGACTCAATGGTAGGCTAGTGTTGATCTTCTCAAAGGATAACACCACTTATGTACATCTGTTTGTGTACAACATGACTGTTTTCTTTTTATACAATGTCGGGATGGATGATGTTAAGCGGTTACGGTAGCCTATGAAATATTGCAATTAATTAAGTATCACAGTAGTAGACACAGTGACTTCTTGTGAGCTTACTGGTAACATCACTCACTCGCGGGAACGCAACAATTCACCAGATAGTTGTCATTTTTTTTTATACCACTAAGGTGGCAATCAAGCATACGGCTTGCCTGATGGTAAACAGTCACCGTAGCCTATGGACATTTGCAACACCAGGGGTGTCACTCATTTGACTGCGGTTTTCTGTAAGGTGGAAGTAGTTGACCAGATGAGCTGGTTTGATGCGCCCTACTTCTCTTAAAAGCAAACCAAGTCAAACAGACATGTTCATGCATTGTATTTGTCCTGTGTGGGAATCGAACCCACGAACCTTGGTGTTAATGTATTATTATAATTTGTTTTTTAATAAAATATTAAATTGATTAAATGGCTTAATATCATAATAAACGCCAAACCAATCTCACCGGCACGTGGTGCATCCTACATATCAGTTGCACTCACATAAGGACACAGATTCCACAAACAACACAAAAATCGCATACAAAGAGTCAACAAATGAACACACAGATAAGACAGTAGACATGCATGCGTGTCACAGTGGTACAAATAGGGTACAAAACATTAGCAGCGGGAGTAACTTGATATCAGGTGGGTTGTGTACTTGCCTCCCTATACGACATACTCTCGCGGGACTACAACAATCTGCCAGGTAATTGTTATTTGTTTGCGGTTTAGTGTGAGGTGGAGGTACTTCCGCAGAGGAACTGCTATCATACGCCCTACCTCCCTTATAAACATCCAGACTAAGACAAACAAACATGTATATGCACACAAATGTTTGTCATATATGGGAATCGAGTCTCGGTGTCAAATAAGCGTAACCCTCTGTAACAAACGACCTTGAAAACTTTATTCAGGACTGATGTCGTGACCCAGAATTACCATATTCGAATTTGGCCCAGAAAAGTTTTATATTATATTTATAATAGATTTTCCGGAACCTCAAGGGTTGGAGTTTGATGGATTTCCAGCATCGTCATATGTTTATAGTCAATCAGACGTCCTAATAAGTCTACATGTGGGTGGATAATTTGTGGAATAACTTGCCGGAAATCTTCTGTGTTTTCACTAAATCAGTCTTTTTACTTCACAACTAGATTGGCAAACAAGCATGCGTCCCGTATCAGATGGTAAGCCGTCAGCCGCAGCCTATTGACGCTCCCAATACCACGGGGATGTTACTCGCGCGCTGTCAATCTTGTGACCTAAAGATGTTTCGTCACAGTACTTAGTAATATCTCTGCCATATCTCACCCTTCAAACCGGGACACACCTTTGTAAATATAGCTGCTTGGCGGTAGAAATAGGTGAGACAGAGGTGCCTATGCAGATGACTTTTGTACAAAGTCTCCCTCTGGTAATTATCGTGGGGTAGGCAGAGAAAACCAAGCGCCATTAGATTCGCTCCTTACACCTCACTCGCTTCAGAGCTCAATATAGATAACTAGCTGCTGCCCGCGGCTCCGCCCGCTTGGAGTCAAATAACGTAGCCTATGTGTTAATCCAGATCATAATCTATCTACGTGCCAAATTTCATTCAAATCCGTTCAGCCGTTTAAGCGTGAAAGAGCAACAAACATCCATCCATACATACAAACTTCGCATTTATAATATTAGTAGGAAGTAGGATTTTAAACGTTTTAAACACATTTGCCGTTTCCTAGGGTAATTGTAATATACAACTCCTTAGCGTGGTTCAAAAATGATGGGTAACTAGCATTCGACAGATATTGAGATTATTGTGAATTTGTCGAAATTTAATTTTAGTATACGATAGAGACAGGAAAACGCCTGCCATAACTATCCCTACTGACTGAACGTTAGTTCCGCAGGTATATCTATATAGGTATATCTACCATGACCAAATTGGTCGTGTTTTATCAGAAGGTGTTATTAAGAGTCCTAGTAATCGGCGAGCGTACATGAAAAGAGTTCTGAATGTTAAAGAAGCGAGTGAAGTGTGTAAAGACCGCGTCTTATGGCGCTCGGTACTCTCTGCTTACCCCGCAAGAGATTTGGCGTGAAGTTATATTTATATATATATATATTAATAAATAAATATTGTCGGATAAATTACACTGCGCCATCTAGCCCCAAAGTAAGCGAAGCTTGTGTTATGGGTACTAGACAACTGATTAACTGATAATTTTGAAGACAGTGGTAAATAAAGTTAGAAGCATGCAAATTATTGTATTTTTTTTTCTACAATAATGATTATGGGTCCATCTTCGTCCATTGGTGAATAAATTATACAATTAATCATTAAAATCATATTATCCCCCGAAGAACATTTTGGACGAGTTGCGAATTCATCAAATTGCTGTTAACTCAAGGTATTAATATTTAACACGGCCGTAATAGCGCGTCGTTAAACTCTTAATTAACGGTGTGGGATCTAAAAACCGTAATGAATCATACTCGTAAAAGCTGAATATTTCATATATGTATACTCATATAATAGATACTGTGGTAGAGCAGAGATAGCCCAGTACATAAGTAACCGGCCTGCCTGACCAACTTGTCCCCGGTTCGAATAATGATGTGTACCACTAAGTTTGTTGTATTTATGTACATATTTGTAATGATCACTCGCTCGGCGGTGAAGGAAAACATCGCGAGGAAACCGGCACGGCACAGAAATTAAATTTCAAAAGACGTGTGACCTTACATAAGAAATGTATGATATATAAGAAATCCTTAGACTTAGATAGCGGACCCCGATAATCCTAACGGAAAGGGAAATGGAGATTACGCTATGAAGGAAAGAGTAACAGATAAAATGTTAAGAAATAAATCAATGTAGATACTTTTATTTCTTATAATATAATAACTTTGTGGGTCCAATTTTTTTATACAATGTCGGGAGGCGTACAAGTATACGGCCCATCTGTTGTAAAGCGGTTACCGTAGCCTACGAACGTTTCCAAAAGAAGACATATCACGCGCGCGTTACCACAACTCCTTGGAAACTTACTGGTAACCTCGCTCAGTTGCAGGAATACAGATAACCTTCGGGAGATTGTTATTTGCTCGCGGTTTTCAGTCAGGTAGAGGTCCTCCAGTTGGGCAGCTTTGATGCGCCCTACATCTCTAAATATTTATCAATTCCATAATACGCCTTTGTACGAAGACTATTCCACGTAGTAAATTAATATGTAAATCCGCGGCCAATTAACAACTCCCTGGGGGGTTATTGTGTTTCTTTTTCTTATTATTATTCTCAAGACCAGCCACTACATCACTACATCAACCCTTACTCATCCCACTGCTGGGATATAGGTCTCCCTTCAAACGAAGGGGTTTAGAGCATACTCCACTACGCTGCACAAATGCGGATTGGCGAAGGCCAGTGTGTTCAAGCCGCGCCCCTAGTCACTGAATTAGCTTAACGACTGTCATCTATCGACAACAGCCGGGGCCGACGACTTAATGTGCCCTCCAGAACACGGCAAAACTCGAGATAAACCCATATAGACAGGCTGCGGTCGAAACATTGCTTAACCTGCATGTTCGGTTAAAATGGCACACCCAACGACGCCATCGAGCAAGCTTATTTGATACAAATAAATTTCAACTCAATTTAATTCATTTGACAGTTAAATGCAGTTATTTTGCTTCCTTCCATCTACCAAAGGTGTAAGGCAGGTACTCATCACAATTTCTTTTATAATCATAAAACTTTTGATTGCGAAAATCGCTCATTTCTTTTGGCCTGCACCGCACTGAAATGTATGTAGGGTCGAGAGTTTCACATTTGGGGTAATTAATGTGTACAATAATCGGGTGGAGCCCATTAAACAGGCAATTACCGGGCCTTTTTAACAGTGTTTTATGATCCGGAGCGACTTCCCGAGTACCTGTCTGCAAGGTAGTCTTCTGAACTTAAGAGCGCATTTAGGTTTTATGTGTTAGTCACTAAAAGGTTCAGATCCTGAGAATGGAGGACATAAGGTCCATATGAATGAAATATTACAGCCAATTTCATCTAAACTATTTTGTTTATTCTTACGAACTGTCGCCGGGTCAGAACCCACCCACTACCATTAGTAGTGGCATGCCATCGCTGCCATGGCTGCTCCAGTCGTCCCTGCCTCAGCTGCGAATATCTAAAACACGAACCGCATCATTCACCGCTGCTGATGGAATTGATCCGATCGTCCCTGCTCCGGCTACTACGTGTCTTTTTTATATTCGGGAGGTAGAGAAGCATACGGCCCACCTGATGTAAAGCGGGTACCTTAGCCTATTAACACTTGTAATATATTAAGTATCACTCACGCGATGCCTCCTCTGCTGCTTACACAGTAACTCCTTAGGAGCTCATTGGTGACCTCACTCACATGCCCAAGACATTAGCAAAAAAGCTTATCGGTCCCTTTTTCCATCTGTCTAAAGCATTTGACTTTGTTTCGCACAGTAGATTTTTACGTTCGAAACTTATGGTATCAGAGGGATAGCATTACAGTGGCTTTCGTCAAACACAGCGACCCTCTAGGGAGCTGTTATTTGGCTGCGGTTTTCTGTGAGGTGGAGGTACTTCCCCAGACGGGCTGCTTTGATGCGCCCTACCTCTCTTAAAACATCCAGACCAAGACAAACAGATATGTTCATGCACACAAATGTTTGCGTTGTGTGGGAATCGAACCCACGAGCGTTGGTGTCAAAATCGCGTCACTCACGACTGAGCCACCGAGTCATCAATCGTCTCTGCCAATGTCCGCCATCTGAAATATGAACCGCATGCACTTGCCATAGTTGCTCCGGTTGTCTCTGCGACACGTGCTTTGCCTCTCCACGAGGCATCCTCGGACGTGGTTCATGTTAGTCGTTAGAATAACATACATACAGCGCCTGAGGATATTAAATTTATTTTAATTTATATCTTGTAGACTGTATTCGCAATGATGATGTTAGAAACAAAATTGGTCTGAAAGAGAGCGTCGGTGTTAAAATAAGAAAAGGCATGCTCTGTTGGTTCGGACATGTAGAAAGAATGCAGGATGGAAGAATGACGAAGCAGATAATACAATGCAAAATTGGAAGGATGTAGGAGCCGAGGAAGCCCAAGACTTACCTACCATGACCAAATTGGTCGTGTTCTATCAGAAGGTAATATCAGGAGCTCTAGAAACCGGCGAGCGTGCATGAGAAGAGCAATGAATGTTAAAGAAGCGAGTGAGACATGCAAGGATCGAGTCACTTGGCGCTCGGTTCTTGCCTACGCCGCAAGAGATTTGGCGTGAAGTTATAGATAGATAGATAGATAATTTATATCTTCATACAGGGTTCCTTGCGGTATAGGCAGTGAGAGCCGACCGCCACATTACTCGATTCTTAAAGCTCACTCGCTTCTTTAACATTAATAACCCTTTTCATGCACACTCGCCCGATTTCTAGGACTCGCATATCGCCTTCAGAAAAACATGCTTGATTCGATCGCGGTAGGACAGTGTTGGCCTTCCTCGACCCCTGCATTGTTCCACTTTCGCGTTGAATATCTGTTTCGTAATTTTTAACGAACACTTTATTTCTACATGTCCGAGCCATTTATCTTAACACCGTTACGCTTTTTTTTATGAAACCAGATTGCCAAAGAAGCATGCGACCCGCATTAAATGGTAAGCGGTCACCGCAGCCTATTGTCTCTCGCAACACCACGGGGATGTTACTCGCGCGCTGCCAATCTTGTGACCTAAGGCTGTTTCGTCACAGTACCCAGTAATTTCTCAGTCATATTATCACCCTTCAAACCGGAACACAGCTATATAAATATGGCTGCTTGGCGGTAGAAATAGGTGACACAGAGGTACCCACGCTGATGACTTTTGTACAAAGTCTCCCTCTGGTCTCTTTCAGATCAGCTCTGTTTCCAAATCATCATCGCGAACGCGACCTATAAACTTTACGTCCCAAAATTTGCACTACGCTCGCATTGAAATGTTAATGAATAATTAGTATAATAAGCGGGTACCAGATAAGTACACGAAACCGCTTGGTATCACTCGCGTTTCACTTTAACAGCGTAGCCATCTTGTTTTAACTAACTCAAAAAGCGAACTTTTTAAATAAGTCATTGTATTCGACACATAAGTTTTTTATCGTAAGCTTTTTCTGTACGTTCATAAAAGGAGCTCGACTGAGGAAGTACCTCCTCCTCACAGAAAACTAAACCCCTACATGAACTTGCAACGACACCCCTGTTATCATTACGGTACACAACCCAAATAATCCATTTGATGGCGCATAAAGACATCTTTTACTCATGCTGTGTTTTTTTCTATTAGTTCAGCATAGTGGCTCCTCTTTGCCTGATGGTAAGCGAAAGAGGAGCCTAAATCCCAACTGCAACTGACAAGCAAAGCAACTGACTGCTGTATTCAGCATCTACATATCTTTGAGTTCACTTATCGGCTTGTTTGGTTAAAATATTCTCATTTTAACCAATCAGCTGACAAGTGATTGTGACGTGTGAACCAACCAATTAAATCTGCGCGATCTTCACCCCCGATCCTTAGCGGTGAATTGAGTTGCTATGTTATATCGGTCTTAACGGCTCTCCATAGACCACTTCATTAGTCAGACCATTCAGTATACGTAGTATAGCGACAACATACGTATTCAATGTTCAATTACACTTATAATACTTCGTATACATAAGCCGTATTCAATACAAAGTAAGAAATCTACTAAGCCGCATGCATATTTAAGCATTTATACCACAATAATTATTAAAAGGGAGTACTTTTCTACCCTTTCTTACCCAAACAGCCTTTCGTAACAAGTGGGATAAATATATTATTAATGTAAATGTATTTTAGAAATATAAAGGACTGAACATTATTAAAAAAAGTATTTTAAGGAAAATTTGATACGAGGTTTATGGCTTAATGTTAATGGTTAGGGATTAAGGCTATTAGGTAACATTATCTCCTAGTAATCTAAAAGTACAGGACTTTTAATATTCAGGTGGCATGGTACATGTGGACAAAGAATCGACCCATTCACCAACCGGTCGCTGCTTCGAATCATGGCACGTGCTACTAACTTCGTGTTTTCAGGTTTATGTGCATGTTTGTAATGATCACTTGGTCGGCGGTGATGGAAAACATCGTGAGGAAACTCGCACGTCTAAGAAATTATATATCGAAAGACGTGTGACCTAGCCTACTTGAGATCACCACAATCCAGAGAGAAAACCAGAGCTTTGATTTTTCTCCTGGATTGTGGAGGTCTGAATCTGAGTTCAACGCGAAAGTGGAAGGATGTAGGAGCCGAGGAAGACCAAGACTAACCTACCATGATGATCGTGTTTTATCGGAAGCTGATGTCAGGAGCCTTAGGAACCGGCGAGCGTGCATGAAAAGAGCTATGAATGTGAAAGTAGCGAGTGAAGTGTGTAAGGACCGCGTCTTACGGCGCTCGGCTCTCTCTGCCTACCCCGCAAGGGATCTGGCGTGAAGATATGCATACATACATATTGTGGAGTTCTGACGCAATCCAGGACGAGCTCGTTGGCGCAGTGGTGAAACGCGTTGTTACGCTACTTTGACACCAACGCTCGTGGGTTCGATTCCCACACGAGGCAAATATTTGTGTGCACGAACATATCTGTTAGTCTTACTCTGGGTATTTTCTATGTATAATAAGTATGTATTTACAAAAAAAAAATACGTATGTTTATCAGTTGTCTAGTACCCATAACACAAGCTTCGCTTACTTTGGGGCTAGATGGCGCTGTGTAATTTGTCCGATAATATTTATTTATCCTACTAATATCATAAATGCGAAAGTTTGTATGTATGGATGGGTATTTGTTGCTCATTCACGCTTAAACGGCTTAACGGATTTGAATGAAATTTGGCACGTAGATAGATTATTATCTGGATTAACACATATGCTACGTTATTTGACTTCACGTGGGCGGAGTCGCGAACAGCAGCTAGTTATTTATATAGAAATCCGTATCTTCGCCAATTCCTTCTGCTTAGGTAGCGGACCCTGCCAATCGCCAATACTAATCCATTATTAATCGGCATAACGCTAAGAGGATGAAGTGGCAGTGGTACGTAAGCAAGCGACCCGTATAATGTGAAGCAGTTAGGACTCGCTCAGGGGAACGCGTTGTACATCACGCCGTGCGATTACATCAAACATGTGGATATTTAGGATAGTGTTCACTGATTTCCTCGAGATCTAAGATTACACGCGGGCAGCGCCGCGGCACTGCACTATCACACCCTAGTATTGCTATTAGTAAGTGCCACCTTTTGTGAATCGTTCCGTACATACCGTAACAAAGAAAGACTTTTCCTTGGAGAATCACGCAAGATTTCAGTCGCAGCATACCCAGTTGAATGGTCTTAGATAATATGGTCGATAGTGCAAAATTTTATGGTGGACATTCACAAGCTTCTTTTGTTCTATTTACAGCTCCTTAGAGGGTTGTTGCGTTCTTGCGTGCGAGTGAGGTCACCAGTAAGCTCCTATGGAGTCGCTGTGAGGTGGCATTGGGCGAGTGATACTCAATGTATTGCAAGCGTTTATAGGGTACGGTAACCGCTATTTATCAGGTGGGTCGTATGCTTGCATGCCACCCGACGATGTATAAAAAATAATGTAACAGTGGTAGTATGAGGAAGAAGAAGAAGAAATAAATGTATCGTCGATGCTAGAACGAAAGCACATCTTTAGTAAAACGAAGCATGAAAGAATAATTTCTTAGTGAGGAAGGCAAATGTACAAAAAATGGAAAATCAGCAGAAATAAATTGCACCTGAGATGATCATACTGGGTGACACCGCCATCCTCGTCGATTGCTGGTCCCTGTGCTGCCAACGGATTGCAGAGGCGCGATGATAATACCTTCGTACAACGGCAGCAGGTCAGGTGGAATGTATCAGCTAGAGGGCCGTCTGTTTGGTCAGTTTAGCTTAACTTGTATAGAAAAGTAATTAAGGAATGAAGGTGATATTCGAAGAAATACTGAACGAGCCATAGAGACACTCCATTGAAGAGGAAACGGCTATGGAGCAGTGATAGCCCAGTGGATAACGAACCGCCTCATTGACCAACTCGTCCCCGGTTCGAATCCTGGCGTGGACCACTGAGTTCGTGTTTTCGGTTTTATGTACATATTTGTAATATATCACTTCCTCGGCGGTAACGAAGAAAAAATCGGTCAAGTGCGAGTCGGACTCGCGCACGAAGGGTTCCGTACCATTATCTATAAAAACGGCAAAAAAATCACGTTTGTTGTATGGGAGCCCCCCTTAAATATTTGTTTTATTTTAATTTAATTATTTATTGTTAAAGTGAATATATAACTAAATATTCTGTGAATATTTTAAGCGTCTACCTGTTGCCGTTATCAATATCGAGCAAAAATGAGCAAAAAAATCACGTTTGTTGTATGGGAGCCCCCTTAAATATTTATTTTATTCTATTTTTAGTATTTGTTGTTATAGCGGCAATAGAAATACATCATCTGTGAAAATTTCAACTGTCTAACTATCACCGTTCATGAGATACAGCCTGGTGACAGACAGACGGACGGACGGACGGACAGCGGAGCCTCAGTAATTCCGTTCCGTTCCTTACTTTTTAGGGTTCCGTTTTACCCTTTGGGTACGGAACCCTAAAAAGTAAGGAAACCCGCGAGTCCAAGAAATTATATTTCGAAACACATGTGACCTAACGTAATAAGAGCTATCTATAAACTTGGTCCCCGGGAGAGCCTTAGAGAAAAATTCAAAGAAATAAATATTTTAACAGTCGCATCGCAATATATCTATGAAAATCTTTTGTATGTCCATAAAAACATAGACTCATTTTGTAAAAAGAGTGATACTCATAGCATAAATACTAGATATAAGCATAATTTTGTGTTACATGCAAGCAAAAAAAGTAATTCTTTTATGGGGCAATGTATACGATTCTATAACAAACTTCCCAGCAATATAAGAGAATTGTCAATAAACAAATTTAAAACTACTATTAAAGCCAAATTGTGTAGCAGGGCATATTATAAAGTATCTGACTATATTAATGATAAAAATGCCTAGGAGTGAGTCGATCAAATTATAATGTAATTAATAATAATAAAGCCCGCAGGGCAGCTTGTGGCGAGCTGTTGATGCGTAACGACACCACGGGTACCCGAATGCTCCAGAGAGTCGATCAGGGCCTTCGCCTCCGGAGTGTCTTCGTCGGTCGGAGTGGAAAGTCAAGAAGGCCCGCAGGACTCTCAGCTCTGGCTTGCCTTCATTGGCCGTCCAGAGAGGAGTCGATAGAGTATATAGCTCTAGCAGGTAATATGCTCCAGGGGTGGAAGTGTTAAAGGGCATAACGCCGCGAGTAACTTCGGAGAAAGCGCAGCACACCTCTCGACACCCCTGAGTCACTCACATCGGTGTTGCCCCCGGCCGAATTTCGCTGGCATATCGGGGGTCCATCTAGTGAGTGGCGAGCCACCGCCTTCCAAATGTAACAGTCAGATATGATAGTTATGGCAGGTGTCCGTCTCTCTTCTGTAATAGCCCAGTACTAATAATCCCTCCAGATCTCATTTCAATAGCTCAATTATTTCCGACACATTTGCAATAGTCCCAATTACCTGCCGTGACCTGCTCGTGGGTATATTCTCCCATTGATATCCCTTAGAGCAGGTCACAGTGGGTATAATACATTACATCAATCTTTTCTAAGGGGCCTCTACGCGTTGGATCCATATCCCCGCACACGCCTATCAAAAGACCGGGGTTAACATCCGTGATGAAAGAAAAAAAAAAAAAAAAAATATTATCTTTGGCTAAAGAGAACTGGCGTAGACCTGTAATATTAAGTACTGACGATCGCAAGGCTATATGGCAAAGTAAGGAGCTACACGGCGGCTACAACAAGGGCCTACACAGGCCTGATGTAGACACGTTGGCTTCCGTATCTGGGAAACCGAAGGTTTTGTCTGTGGAATTATGGACGAAGTTATTAAGACGAATAACTACCGGAAATATATCATAAAGGATGGCACGCTAGACATCTGTCGAGCGTGTCATCTTCCTGGGGAATCTCTCAGGCATGTTGTTTCCGGTTGTTCTCATCTTGCTAATGGCGAGTACTTACACAGACATAACCAAGTAGCCAGGATTATCCATCAGCAACTTGCTTTGAGATATAGTCTTGTAGTTAATGAGGTGCCATATTACAGGTATACGCCCGAAGCAGTTCTCGAAAATGACCATGCCACATTATACTGGGATCGATCTATTATCACTGACAGGACTATTGTAGCCAATAAGCCTGACATTGTATTAATAGATCGATCGACGCGCCAAGCAATCATTATTGATATCGCTGTTCCACATGACGTTAATCTTGTGAAAGCTGAAAAAGATAAACAAACAAAATATCTTGATTTAGCTCACGAGATTACCGACATGTGGGATGTCGATTCAACAATCATAGTTCCGATTGTTGTATCAGTCCATGGCTTAATAGCCAAGAGCCTCGACCAACATCTGAAGAGGCTCGCGTTGGGAAGCTGGGTTAGGGGCCAAATACAGAAGGCAGTCCTCCTTAGCACGGCACGTATTGTGAGGAGGTTTTTGTCTCTGTGACCTTGACCACTGATAGTTTGGACCTTGTTCCCGCTATCAGGAGGAAACTGTTTTTTATATTTTTAAATGTATTTTTTTTTGTAATGATATATTTAAAAATATATTTAATAAGAATACAATTTAATAAAGGAGATAATAATAATAAATATTTATTTGCATAAAACATGGTAGGTACATTTTCAGATCTTATGTATTTAATTGGTGAACATGCATGTTTTATCGTTCTATCGATGTGCAAACATTTCGTCATCATGCTATTATTTGAATATTAAAAATATATACAAGTATGATCATAATGTCGACTTAAATAATTATAAATAATCAATTTGAATGATATTTTTGGTAACTCAACTCAACATGTCAAAATTCAATTACAATTCGTTTTATGTGACCGTCACGGCAGTAATTTATAAATTCATTCACTTCGTAAAAGCAGTTGTCAATTAAAATTCCAAGAATAATTCTTTTAAAAACATTAAATTGTAAATTTTGAATGTGATTCGGAAGTAAATTAAATAGTTTAACGCACATACTATAACTGTTTCTAATAAAACAAGTTGTGGCTGCTGGGGGAACAGATAGCTTCCACGGGTACCTTACTGCACCTCCACCATTACAGTCATCATGTTTTTTTGTGAATAGCTGAGCATTTTTCTTTGTGTTAACGTTAAAATTTCAAAAATGTAAAGGGAAGGCAGTGTAAGAATCTTTAAATCTTTAAAGAGGGGTCTACGTTAAAGTAAAGACTTTAATATCTGATTGCAATAAAAAAGTATATTTAGTACCTAATGACGAAGTTAAGGCTACGGACATGACATATGATAGATCATGGCATACATTTGATGAGTTCAAAGAAAAAAACTTTGCATTTTGGGAAATCACATTACCTACCGCTGGATGGAAGCAAGGCACATGCACTTGTCCTCAATTCTTTAAAATATACACATGTAAACATATATTGGGTCTAGCTATTCGGCTGAAACTAACCACTCCACCTTTAGAGGCAAAATTGATTCCAATTGGACTCAAAAGAAAGCGTGGGCGCCCTACAAAATCAAAGCCTGCACTAATAATGCAATAGCATTTTTATTTTTTAATTGTTATTTTTTATTTTAGTTTTATTTTTTAAAGTACCTATTCATTATCTACCTCGATATAACTACTTTCGTTTATAATGTTACATAAATAAATAAAGATAATTTTTCATCTTTTATGCCTTTTACTGTTTCGCCATTAAAAAAAGTATTTAAGTCAAGAAATAATATTATAAACCATTAATATTTTTTTGCATGCCACAATTTGCTTTATTTAGACCTCATAAAATGTCGCACACAGTATGTTTTATATGACCATGTGCATATTTTCTTCTCATCTCATTTAATTTAATTTTATGATTTCATTAATTTTCATAATAAATTATGTAAATTTGTTTGGATACCAAAAGAGGGATGCCTGAGTTTTTCAGCAGTATTTTTATCAGTGCTCACCTAGTCATAAACTGCACGGTAGGGGAAAAAATTGTGACGATTCCAAACAAATGTAGCCATTTTTAATAAAAAGATTTTGACTTTAATAAAGGTTCGATGTTCCCACTGGGTTGTGGGATCTGACGGCAGTCGCTCCATGTCAAAATCAGTATCTTCGCCAAATTTCGGCTTAGGTAGCGGACCCCGCCAATCTTAATTGTTTATGAACCGAAATAACGCTAAGAAGAATACGACTGATGAAACATTGCTGTTCATACTATCAGAGTAGCTACCGTCTACTACGTTTTTAGGGTTCCGTATCACAACCCTTATAGGATCACTTTGTTGTCCGTCTGTCTGTCTGTCAAGACCTTTTTCTCAGGCACCGGTGGAGCTATGAAGCTGAAATTAACTTTTTCAGAGCCCAATATTTTGTAAAATTTTATGTAACAAAATTTTGTCTGAACACCATTTATACATGAAAAAAAGGGTCTTGACAGACGGACAACTAAGTAATTATAATTATAAGGGTTTCGTTTTTTCTTTTTAATTACGGAACCATATAAAGGACTATATGTTACAACATACATGGATACATTTATGAAGCATGTACTACTCGTATAATATTGGTCCATTGTTAGCCTGTATCTATTTGCTACTGGATACCTTTCTAACACTTTCCGAATTACAGACCCCACTTTCTACATCCTGCCCTTAATAGGGTGTAGGTAGCTAGAGTCCAACTGTCCTCTAAAAGGGACAAGTGGAACTATCCAGCCGAAATTATTATCAAATACTCAGATCTACAATCCCTTCTAACAGTGAAAAATCAAACTTCCAAGTCAACGCAATCAAAACATGCGGCTGTTTGTGCCTCGTTTATGCACATATTTTGATACTCGCAAGGGAATCAAAACCTATAGGGTACTTCCCGTTGATCTAATATCATGACAAGTAAAGATTAAATTAAAAATTTAAAAAACCCCCGACGCAAAAATAATGATATACACAATTATTATCATTAATTATTAATAATGATATACACAAAATCATTAAAAACAACGCGGGTTCCGTAAATCAAAAGAATTATGAATATTAAAGATGTGAGGACCGAGTCTGGTGGCACTCAGTACTTGCTGCCTAGCTTGCAAGGGACTTGTGGTGAAGATACATATTAAATAGAAAAAACATATAGGTATATGTTTGAGACTTTTTTTTATATAAAGTCGGAAGACATACAACTGTACGGTCCACCTGATGTAAAGCGATTATCGTAGCCTATGAACGCTTGTAACACATTAAGTATCGCCTGGTGCGATGCCTCCTCTGTTCCTAACAAAGAAAATCCCTAGGAGCTTACTAGTGACGTCACTTACATGCAGGAACACAACAATCCTCTAGGTAGTTGTTATTTGGCTGCGGTTTTCTGTGAGGTGGAGATACTTCCCCAGACGGACTGCTTTGATGCGCCCTACCTCTCTTAAGAATTTTCAGACCAACACAACAGAAATATTCATGCACACAAATATTTATCATGTGTGGGAATCGAACCCACGAGCGTTGGTGTCAAAGTCGTGTCAATCACGACTGCAGCGCCACCGAGCTTGTCAAAAAGATTTGAAGAGATTGCAAGCTTTAATCGTCTCAGCCCAACAGCTTGTCTCTTCGTAAACACAGTAGAATAAATTCAATCATTTGAAATTACTAGTTACGTCTGTCTAGATGTCCATTCATCTCAACACATCATCTCACTCGTCACTGCATCAAATACTGTTCACTTTGATTATAATTGGGACACACAGAAAGTTTTGCGAAAATAAAAAAAAGTGTTCTATTGATAAATATTTTTTTATTAAATCTTTTCAAAGTACTCTCCACCAGCCTCTATACAAAGTTTCATCCGTCTGAACCAGTTTACGAAACACTTTTTCCAGTCCGCCGCAGATACCTCATATATAGCCTGCTCGACCTGTCTTCCGGCGAGGAAAATTGTATCCCTTTGAGCTGATTTTTATATTCGGGAATAAAAAGAAGTCACACGGTGCTAGGTCAGGGCTGTAAGGACGCCGGTCAAACTCCTGGATTACCCGCCCAGGAGTTTGACCGGCGTTCTGTTATATCACCGCATGCAAACGGATAGAATAAGTTCCTCTGCATTTTCAGAGAAAACGGCATCCAAATAACGAATTAGTGGTAGTTGTACTAATAAATAAGATCATTAGGAAGCTATCAGCTGGATATGCCATGGGATGTGGTAGCCACTTCACGTTAGTCCCGTGTTACGTACGTGCATGAACGAATGTGTTGCTTAATAATTATTACTCATAATAGTCTATAGGTACTTTAAACATTTTTTTAGTTGGTCAAACTGCTTTTAATCACGACCTAATCAAATCTTATATTCGCAAAAAATTGAGATATCGCAGGCTATGAGATCTTGAATATATCCACGATGGGTCACGACTTACTTTCTTGGACACCAAAATCAACTTTGTTTGGTTCGTTGCGAAGTATTGTCATGGTCCAGGAGAATGCAGCTTCTTAGTCATGGGTTCCTATTTTTTTATAGCACATTCAGTTTTATTCAGGCAATGAATGTAGAATACTGTTTTGTGAATTTGAAAACTATGCTTTTAAAAAACTCTTTTTACAAAAGCGAGTGCTGTTCCGTTGAGAATTCCAGACACATTCAACAGCGGCAAGGTGAATACAGCTAATGTTGCGCAAAAAGCCTTTACATGATACAGTTCTGTAGCAAAGTGTACATTTTATAACGTGAGGCTTCATTTTAAATATAGTTAATATTATTTTGCGAAAGCTAAATTTACTATATCGAAACCTGCAAGGAAAAACATCGTAACTGATTTTTCACAGGGTGGATAGTAAGGCAGATAGGTATAGCAGGAACACCATGCTAACAGCAGTGGATGGGTGCTGGCCGGTGCTAATCGAATCGGTTCGCTGTGCCTACCCCGCGAGGGTCTTGACGTCGTATGATATGAAGATATTAAATAGATAGAAACTGACTTAGTCAAGTCATTCGAATGCCAGGACATTAAAACAAAGTTGTGTGTTCATCGCTCTTGTAGAAAAAATGTGGGGTTTTTATATCACTAAGGTGACAAACATGCATATGACCTACCAAATTGTAAGCAGTTACCGTTAGGGTAATTTCATTGAGGTACTTTTTTCTATCTATCTATAACTTCACGCCAAATCCCGTACGGGGTAGGCAGAGAGAACCGAGCGCCACGTGACTCAATCCTTACATACCTCACTCGCTTCTTTAACATTCATTGCCCTTTTCATGCACGCTCGCCGGTTTCTAGGTCTCCTGACATCACCTTCTGATAGTACACGACCAATTTGATCATGGTAGGTAAGTTTTGGCCTTCCTCGGCTCCTACATCCTTCCACTTTTGCGTTGTATATCTGCTTCGTCATTCTTTCATCCTGCATTATTTCTATATGTCCGAACCAATGAAGTATGCCTTTTCTTATTTTAACACCGACGCTCTCTTTCAGACCAACTCTGCTTCTAACCTCATCATTGCGAATACGGTCTACAAGCATTACGCCACAAATTTTGCGCAACGCTCACATTTCAACCGCATTTATCCTACTTTCATGCTCTCTCTGCCATACTCAGCTCTCGCTTCCATAAGTAAGCCTCGGGACCAGCACTGCATTGTGTATAGCCAGCTGTGCCTTCTGGCTCAGGTTTTTAGGTACTTTTCTGTGTACCATTAATTAGGTAGGTACCTGTAAATGCTGACGACACAAGAAACATGGCTAGTTTGTCAGTTGCTCGAGTTTCCTGATGAAATCTTTCACTTTTTTATATCACTAAGGTGGCAAATAAGCGAACGACCTACCTGTAGGTAAGCATTGAAATAGAATACTCCTCTCCAGAGTATTGTTATTTACTTCCTATCTTCTCTAAAGTGGATTTTTGTTCAAAATACAACATCGGAATTTGTACAAGCATACAAACTACACGATGTAAAGAGGTTACCTTGTTCGGGCTTCACACCCATGAATGAAATACAACCAATGAAATTGTGGACAAAGTCTAATTCAAACAGACAAAGTCGCGGGAACCGCTTGTTATCTATAGAGAAGTTCATGAGATTGCCATCTGAAAAAAAAACCCGAGTCTACCATAGTATTACGAGGCTACTATAATATTCAGCGCGCGTCGAGCCAAATGACCTAGGCTTTTTATGTATCCTTAGAAACCATCGTCTTTCACGTGCCGGAGTAGTTTCTTTCATCTCGCTGCGAACAAAAGCCGCCTTAATCCTGTGCATGAGGATCTGAGATTGTTAAGGGTACCTTACATGTGCAAGGCATTTTGAATAAGGGGTTTTTTATGTACAACTTCAGGAGGCATACAAGCATACGGCCCACCTGATGTAAAGCAGTTACCGTAGCCTCTAAACGCTTGCAATACATTAATTACAATGCTTACACAGCAATGCCTTGGCATCTTACTGGAGACTCACACGCAGGAATACAACAACCTTATAGTTGTTCTTTGGTTGCGGTATTCTGTGAAGTGGAAGTACTTCCCCATATGACTGTTTTGATACACACTACCTCTCTTAAATACACACCCAGACCAAGGCTGTATCCCCTAGGTTAGGCTAGGCTGTAAATAACAATGGTTACATAGCCTTACTTGCCTTCCGATGTTGTATAAAAAAAAGAATTAATCATATCGAAAATATTGTTCATCAATTCCGCAACATTACCTTACCCCAAATCCCTTATGCAATGGCAGAGAGAACTAAGCATCACGTAACTTTATCTTTGCATACCTCACTTGTTCCTTTAACATTGCTCTACTCATGCACGCTCGCCGGTTTCTAGGGCTCCTGACATCACCTTCTGATAGAACACGATCAATTTGGTCATGGTAGATAAGTCTCTGCCTTCCTCGGCTCCTACATACCGCTACTTTCGCGAAAGGATTTTCTTTATGATCTTAGGGTTATTTCTTATGTGATGGAATAAGATATGCCTACCACGCAAGGGATTTGGTGTGAAGTTATAGATGGATAGATGGAATAAAATATTGAGCGGCCGCGGTATATATACTTTGTACTTGCGTTCGCTTATTTTGATGAACTTTACAACGATGTAATTATAGCCATGCACATTTAAGAGAAGTACGGCGCATCAAAGCAGCGCGTCTAGGGAAGTACCTCCATCTCACAGAAAACCGCGATCAAATTCCAACTTCCCATAGAGTTGTGTTCCTGCGTGTGAGTGAGATCACCAGTCACCACCAGCTTTTTTTTATATACTAGAGGGGGGCAAATGAGCATGTGGATCACCTGATATGTGGTCAACACCGCACATAGACATCAACAACACCAAAGGGTCTCTGATCCGTTGCCAGCCTTTTTAGGAAAACTTAGGCTCTTTCTCGAAGGCACCCATGTCGTATTTGCTCCGGAATACCGCTGAGGGTAACTTATTCCACAATTTCGCCATACGTGGTAGAAAATGCCTCTAGAAGCGTACGGTAGTGGATTGCCTCTCAACAAGATGGTGAGGGTGAAATTTAAGTTTGTTGCGAGTGGTATGATAGTGGAACTCAGCGGGTGGAATTAAGTTGAACAACTCCTCCAAACACTCCCCATGATACAATTTGTACAGTACACAAAGAGAAGCAACGTCTCTTCGTGTACAAAGCGAGTCTAGCCGAGCGGAGATCACTAGATTGCCGACGAATCTAACTGTTCTGCTCCTGAAAAACTGCTCTGTTAGCAGTAGATGTGGTATCGCGCGAGCGATATCAACCGTTTTACATCTGCCGGGCTGTATACTTATATGCTTTCCTAAGTTGTATAAAAAAAACCGAAAGCGTACTATCGCGATGAGTGTGGCCCTTCCACAAATGAAAGAAATACTAAAATCCCGCATTTTTTTACAACAGTCGACACAATCGTAACAAAAATAATTGCTACCTCGTCCCTTCATAAAGGTAAAGCCAACAATACAAGTGGTAACAAATTCCCGTAGTATATTCAACATAAAACAGGACAACCATTAAAACAGCGTAATAGACGCAGGAGTTATAACCCTGGCGGATACGCTTGGAAATTTAACAACGGGACAAGGTTTAAATTGACAGTGAGCTGCCCTTAATGTTTGTCTGTCTAACAGATACAGGCGTTATTTTGCGAAAATCAAATTTACATGCAATTTGATCTAACCGGCTTTGTGTGCGTGTGGCCATTAGACTTGTAGCATGTTGTTCTTGCGCCCGAGGATGTCCTATGGAGAAGAGAAATACGTGTAACGGTACAGGCCCACCACTCATACCCACCACTGTGTCTCCTGTGTAGCCAGAATTAACAGCGGCGACCACCAAAAAGGCGAAAACAGTAAAGTACATTGCTGTCCCGGGGGTTAAACTACAGCTGCCTTGGAACTCACAACGAATTAAATCAGAAGAGATTTGTAGGAGTAGGAAGTTTTAGAATTGACTTCCCCTCTTGGCAAAGTGAGAGACAGCAATATGACAAATAAGGCATATAAAAACCTCAAGGAGATGGCTAGTCAAGTGAAGCTCTAGTCAAGAAATACGTGTAGCGGAAACGACCAAAACAGTCATGGCAGCAACTGTGGCAGGGTTTCTGTTCCAGATGGCGGGCAATTACGAGCACAACCGCAGCAGCCGAGGCATAGCCGACCGGAGCAGCCATGACAGTGACTGTATGTTGCGTCTACTAAGGTGCCGGCCGGCCCTTGTTCGTGTTAACTAATTGGTGGTGAAAGCAAACAGAGCCGGTTACATCAAATTGCATATTTATCTATCTATATATTGGAGCAATGCCCCATGTGGTATAGCATGAAATAACTAATGAAGAACCGATGAAACGAAATTGCGTTGTAACTCAACTCATCGCTATGGAACGGGAGTAAAGTAGAACACACTACTCTACACTACGTTTTAGTGAGTGACGGGTGCCTTTATACTTTATTACCACCCCACTGGTTTATTAGTTTGTGGGTTATAGGCAGCGAGAACCGAGCACCACAAGACTTGGTCATTAAAGAACCCATTCGCATTTTCAACATTCATAGGTCTTTACATGCGTGAGCAGTAATTGGCCAGTGGATAAGGAATCCGCCTTTTTAGCAGAGGGAGACTTTGTACAAAAGTCGTCTGCGTGGGTACCTCTGTCTCACCTATTTCTACCGTCAAGCAGCTATATCTATATAGCTGTGTTCCGGTTTGAAGGGTGAGATATGGCAGAGAAATTACTGGGGCGTCAATTAGCTGCGGCGACTGCTTACCATCTGATGGCCGCATGCTTGATTGCCAATCTAGTTGTGTAATAAAAAATGAATAACAGATCCCCGCGAATCCTAGCATATACCACTAAATTCGTGTCTTCACTCGGGATTTATGTACATATTTGTAAAAAAATATCATTTGCTCGGCGGTGATGGAAAACATCGTGAGGAAACCTAAGATCTGGTTTTCCCTCTAGGTGGTGGTTTGACGGCAGTCGCTCCATGTCACAATCAGCATCCTCGCCAAATCATTAGACTTAGGTAGCGGACCCTGCCAATCCTAATGGATTAGGGAACGGAATGAGGGTAGGAAAAAGAAGAGGATGCATACTCTACAGTTCACCTTATGATAAACTTCTAATCACGACCACCAACTTGATCGAGGTAGGTTGGTCTACCTAGGTTCCTACATAGTTCTACTTCAGCGTTGTATATCTGTATCATCAACTCAGTTACATCATAGTTGCCTCGGTATTGCGCAACGCTCGCATCTATATTTTACACGACGTTGGGACGCATACAAGTATACGTTCCGCCTGATGAAAAGTAGTTACCATAGCCTATGAACACCTGCAACACATTACAATGACACAATAACCCCTTAGGAGCGTGACGGTAACCTCACTGACTTTTATGGAAGAATGTCTACTTCCCCAGACGGGATGCTTTGATGTACCCTATTTAAAAACATCTCAACCAAATCAATCAGACATGTACATATACACGTATGTTTGTCCTGTGCGGGAATCGAACCCACGAGCGTTGGTGTCAAAGTAGCGCTACTAACCACTGCGGCACAGAGCTCGTCAAAACCTGGATTTTGACGTTTATTAGACATTTCAGTGATTATGCATGGCCGCCATAAATTATTATTATAAAATGATGACCACACACATTACGATGGTGTGTTTACGAGTAATATTTGTTTACGACCTCTGGCGAATGTCCGCCTGTACTATAGATGCAGCGTAATGACTTCTGGTCATAACAGCGAACGCCATAAAAGCTTAAATAAATTGAAACCGAATTCATTGAAGTTCCTAAGTAAGTTCTGGTGTCGTCGGCAGAGAACTTTGCGGCCTTCCGCTGATTCGCTCACGCGTGGTCTGCACGGAGGAGCGCGGAAGAGGCAGTGGAATGGGTTCGAGAACGGGAGGAGGAAGAACGCAATCATAGAGAATATATGTATTAAGCCAGGTCCCTTGCGGGCTAGGCAGAGAGAACCGAGCTCCATAAGACACGATCCTTGCATAATTCACTCGCTTCTTAAACATTCACTGCTCTTTTCACGCACGCTTCCTAGGACTCCTGACGTCACTTGATAAAACACGACCAATTTGGTTATAGTAGGTTAGTCTTGGCCTTCCTCGCCTCCTAAATCTTCTAGTTTCGCAATGTATATTTGTTTCGTTAATCTTCCATCCTACATTCTCTCTACCTGTACGAACCAACGAACCTTTTCATATCTTAACACTAACACTCTCTTACAGAGCAAATGTCTTTCTCACGTCATCATTACGGACGCGGTGGATAGAGAATGAAACAAGATTACCCACGAGCGCTATCGGAGCGGTAGATGAAAAAAAATATTTGAATTTTCTGGCAATTGTCAAAAACAACTGTCAATTATTAATTTCATTTTTTTTTTTAATTTAACCACGACCAAATTGGTTCTTGAGCCAGGATTCCTTAACGATGGCGGAGAATGACATTCCGATGAAGATAATCCAAAAACTCATCCCACTGCTGGGATTTGGGTCTCTCTACAATAGAAGAGGTTTACAACATACCTCGCCACGCTGCTCAATTACAGATTTGCGGAGGCAAGTCAGTCCTGGCTGTTTAACTACGACTGACTGCTTATCGTACCCTCGAAGCACAGATAAACCCATCCATAGACAGGCTACGGTTGACGTTGCCAAACCTACGTATTCGATTAGAGTGACACCGCGCACTGAAGTACATAGGTAGATATGAATGAATACTCACCTATCTGTTTTACTAGGATACGAGTGCATTCCTAGTAAAATAGACAGGTGTGTATTCACCTTTAGGTCTCGCACGTATGGACGTCATCCTTTAATAGACTTTTTCAAATGCATGAACTTTCACAGAGCATAACCTTAGCTTTTAGAACGTTCAGTGGAGCTTTTTCTTGTACTGCGTCTGGTGACAAAAAGCATAGTTTTATATATAAAACGTCGGAAAGCACACAAGAAAATGGTCCACCAGATGTAAAGCAGTTGGTATGGATGGTCTACGAATGCTTGCATACAGCCTGCCTAATGACAAACAGTTTCACAATTTAGCCTAGTCATTCAACCAATCGTGGTACGCAAATATGTTATACAGTGATATTAAATTTCCGATACTAAATTAGATACTTCACTGGTAATTAATTAGGTTATCGTCAAATTATGTCATTTTTATAATTAAAATATTCACTTAATGAGTAAAATCACTTGTCAAAAGTCACTTGACCAATTAAAAATAAATTACAATGAAATTAAATCTAGTATTCAAAGGCGGACTTATCGCTAAAAGAGATCTTTTCCAGCCAACCTAGAGCGATTGACAGATTACACACATGGGCGAAAGCACAAACGTACACCAATTCACTACACATACAATAGTTATTCTGCTTCTTCTTAACGTTATTGCGTTTCCTAATAGGATAGGACTGATTTTTTATTTTCGAGAATAAAAAGTAGTCACTCGGTGCTAGGAGGGCACATTTTTCTCCGCGTCACAAAAGAGAAAACAAAAAAAACCAAAGGGCTGTAAGAAGGGTGACCCAGGAGTTTGACCGACGTGCTGTCCAGGACGTCCCTCGTTCTGAGCGCGGTGTGCGCGAGTGCGTTGTCGTGGTGGTGGACCAGTAGCCCGCGGAGTCCTGTATTTGGTCGCTTGTTGCTCACAACAGAGAAAACTTCTGCCAAGCATTTGGTAGTATACCATTCGAGAGTTGGGAAAAGTTGCTTAGATTTGTCTATTTGGTAGAGAATTTTTCGAATTTCTATATTTTGAAATTTCTTATTGTTCCCTTATTTATTTTAATTCTTTATATATGGAGTGTAAGATTTTGTCCGTATGATAAATTATGTCACTTATCTGTAAGCTGTTTGGAGAGGTGTGACCTTTCTGTGTAATTGTTTTATACGCTGATATGTGTCCATGAAATCGTTTGAAAAACATGATTAGTTAGACCGATATAGTAAACATGTTCATCGCAGAACAACTCATAGATACTGGATCTTTCAATTTCATCTTTTGATCGTGAAATATATAATTGAAAATAAAATTACGCTGTGTTTTCTTTTAATATCCTAACTATTTTGTCCGTAATATTTCCTAGTCATGAGAAACTCGCTGCGTATTTATTTGTCGATAGATTTGGAACCGCGAATAGTAGTTTATCAACGATACTACTCACATGTATACGCAACAATTTATCGAACGCCAATTCGGAGTTCTAAAACGAGAACTAACCAACAAAATAGAGGCAGGCGGGAAACGTGATGGCTTCTAATAAACGCGCAGAGGCCATGCCGTCCGATCAACAGTACTCGTTTGAAATATGATTCGTCGAAATGAAAAAACGCTGAAACGTATTCCAATAGTCACAATCCATATCATTAGCCTGCATCAATATACTGCTGGAAGTAGGTTATATACTATATATATATATTGCGTATTTTACCGCCTTTACCATGGCGAGTGCTCTGAAGAACTGTTTTCCCTTATCCCACCCTCACCCTTCCGTCATAGAACCACACGTGCGGGCTTGCGATGTCATAGTTCCACGGTTGAGAATATCTCTTCGTGTACCAAAAAGTTCGGCAACTCCTATCTTTGTCGTACCATCAAAAAGTGGAACGCCTTGCCTGCACATGTGTTCCCTCCTTCCTACAATATGGGATCCTTCAAACGAAGCGTGAAGAAGCATTTTGCGGGTCAGCATGGCCAACGTCAACTGACAGGATGCGGGATGTAGTATGCTGTCAGTTGCAGTTGCGATTTGGGCTCCTCTTTCGCTTACCATCAGGCAAAGAGGGGCCACTATGCTGAACTAATATAAAAAAAAAAAAATATATAATACTTTCTACCATTCCGATGATTCGCTTTTCGCATTCATGTACTACCGGTCGCTCGATGGTTGGCGATATATCCACAATCTTTCTTTGCCCTACAGCTGACCACAAATTTTAGATTATTCGAATTAACTCCTTAAGAAACGATTTTGAGTTATAAGGTCCGTTACGGAAATTTTATTTAAGGAGCAAGATCAAGTGTTAACTAAAAGTGATGGCGTTACGCTCCTCCGCTTAGAAAGAGACGAACATATACATCTGTAGGATTTAACGTGTGAGAGAAAGGGATAGAAGTAGCTAATAGATTCAGGCGTTACTTTGCGAAAGTCGAATTTACAGGCAATTTGATCAAAACTTCTTTGTGTGCTTCCGCTCCCAATTAGTTCGTACGAACTATTGCCGGCACCCACCCACTACCGTTAGTAGATGCATGCCGCCGCTGCCCTGGCTTATTCTAACGACTAACATCTACAGCGCCTGAGGATGCCTCGTGGCGTCAATGAGGCATCCTCAGGCGCCTCTTGTCGCGCGCAGTCGTTAGAATAACATGCTACGAAAACATTCGTAGCATGTTATTCTAACATCTACAGCGCATAAGGATGCCTCATGGACGCCACGACATCGGCATCCTCAGGCGCTGTAGATGTTAGTCGTTAGAATAACATGCTACGAATGTTTTCGTACCAAGTCCATAGACTAGGCTGACGGCTTACCATCAGGCAGACCGTATGCTGGTTTATAAAATTATTTATGGAAACAAGATCTCCTCTTTCCATAATGCTCGTACTAAATTAAGAGATTGGTAATAAAGAAATTGCCTACAATAGGACGTGTTATCACAATCTAAGGCGGATATCTATATATATAAAACTAGAGTTCCTGACTAATTCACTGACTCATCAACTCCGTAGCCAAACTCTTGAACCCAGAAAGCTGAAATTTTGCAAAGAGGTTACTTTTATAAACCTCACGAGAGTGAAGAGGGGCTTGACAGTTTGTATGGAGTTGAAAAATTATTTCAAGTTAGTGACTTGAAACTTTATACAGATACTCTTTATTAAAATCCAAAAAAGTAGTTTCAAAAATTAAAAAAAATTTAATTAATTAATTTATAATAATTAATTTATAATAATTTATAATAATTTATTTTAATTAATTTCAAAAATTCCACCCCGGGTGTAATGGAGGTCAAAAGTATTTCTTGAACTAAAAGTTGAATTATTAAGAAATTGTTCTTTTTTAAAGTGAGCTGCTTTAGACTGTAAATATACTCTCAATCAAGACGTCAAATAAGTAATTTCAGCGTTTTTCAAAATTCCACCTTTAGGGGCAGAAAGGGGGGTTGACAGTTTGTATGGAGCAGAAAACTTTTTGAAGTTAGTGACTTGAAACTTTGTATTAGAATAATATATAATATAATACTCTCTATTAGAATCCAAAAACAATTGGTTTCAATGTTTTCAAAAATTCCACCCTTAGCGAGGTGAGGTGAAAAGGGGGTTGAAATTGTGTTTGAACGAGACGCTAATCTATATTAATAGAAATGGAATTCCTGTCTAATTCACTGACTCACCAATAGGTTCCTTTTGTAATGCATATGAGAGATAAGGAAGATTTTTTTGAATTTCAACCCAGGCAGATATTTTTTTTAGTGGCTTGAAACTTTTATGTTTTTAAAATAGGCAATGTTGAGAATAAAGAGGTGCTTTCAGTGTATACAGCCAGTATCAAATAGTTAATGAAAACCGAACAGGCCGTGACATATCTTCATTACTACACAAATAAGGATATTTGATACTTTTACTAACTATTTAATGCCGACTGTACTAAAAAATAAGAAGTAAAATAAAAGCAAGTAAAACTGCTGAAATTCCAAAATCTACGCGTGCGAAGCCCCGGGCATAAGCTAGTATGTACATATAAGTTTTATTAAGATTACATTACTTCATAAAAAAATAAATGCATATTCATATTCATTAACTTATGGCCGGACTAGGTATGCTACCTTCCCATTATACTTAGCTGACTTACATTAATCTCGGAACTCTACACATTTCCCTGAAAAAGTGTAATCACTTTTAGGCCAAGGGATGGTAAATATTTTATGAGCATGGGCACACAAACAAAACAGCTTATTTTCTTGAGTAGGCGAACTATTTGCATTTGATAACCTAACAGTCTAGCTTTTACGACTTGCGAAGAATGTAATTTACATGACAAAGTGTGTATGGTTCGATAATAATCCGTCTCCTTTGTGAGGAACACTAAAACGGGGCAAATATATTTATCAGTAACTTATGGTTGAATAAATTGGATGTATATTGCAGCGATAGCCCAGTGGTTTAAGAACTAGAATATTAGGCGAATGGTCCCTTTTCCGAATCTTGGTGTCGACATGTACCACTAAAATCGCGTTTTTGGATATATCTCTTCTTTTCCGAGCGTTCTCTCGTTTCTTATTCCATTAGGATTAGCGGGGTCTGCTACCTAAGCCTAAGAATTAGGCAAAGGTACTGATTTTATACGAAGCGACTGCCGTCAGACCCCCAGCAACGGGAAGAAAAACCAGACCTTTCTTAGTTACATGGCTTTCGAAATATATAGGTAATTTCTTGGACGTACGGGTTTCTTCACTGAGTTTTCCTTTACCGAATCTGTGATAATGACAAATGTTTTTATATTTATGTACATATTTGTAATTATGACTTGTCGAGACAGTAACAGATCTACATATAATGCCAAAGTTCCGAAAATCTTTCAGTTCGAACATCCTGTTAAACTAAACTATTCCTGAGACGTTACAATAAAGGGTGAGACTTTTTGAGAGATTTTTTGACGAACTCGGTGGCTCAGTCGTGAATGACGCGACTTTGACGCCAACTCTCGTGGGTTCGATTCCCACACAAGACAAACATTTGTGTGCTTGAACATGTCCATTTGTCTTGGTCTGGATGATTTAACAGAGGTGGAGCGCATCAAAGCAGCCCATCTGGAGAAGTACCTCACAGAAAACCGCAGCCAAATAACAACTCCCTAGAGGGTTGTTGTGTTCCTGCGTGTGAATGAGGTCACCAGTAAGCTCCTAAGGAGTTGCTGTGTAAGCAGCAGAGGAGACATCGCGCGAGCGATATATGTTACAAGCGTTAACAGGCTACGGCAACTGCTTTACATCAGGTGGACCGTATGCTTATATGTCTTCCGACGTTGTACAAAAAAAAGTCCTTTGTCAGTTGCCGCTGCAATTTGGGCTCCTCTTTTCTGCGTAATATCGATCATCGGCCCTGGATATTTGCCTTCACGCCATTTACCTATGGGGCATGGAAATACTTCTCATTTCAAAATACGTAATATTTTTCTCCTTTTTATTTATCTATCTATATATTCACGCTAAGATCCTTCCGGGGTAGGTAGAGAGGACTAATAGCCACACGACTCGGCCCTTACACACCTCTCCCCTTCCTTAACTTCTACATCTCTTTTCATGCACGCTCGCTAGCATTTAATAAACTTAATTGAGTTATTTACGAGTACTTTAGTTACTTAATTAACTTTACTTCATACTTTCAGACTGCTGAACTACTCATCTTATTAAAAGGAAAACTTAATGAAGTCTAAGTTACATTAAAACACAGACAAAATAAAAATAGAAAACTGTCGTAGTGAGCGGCAGTTGAACTTGCAGCACCGAGGGTAAACAGTTCGTCCATCACAGCAATCAAGTCTCGAAGACTCAATCGAAATTTTCTTGTTTTATCCAATAATGTTGTAAGTTGCCCACAATTTATGAGGGAGTTATTGGACAGCGGTTGTCTGTGAGGTTTAGGTACTTTCAGGCAGCTTTGATGCACCCTACCTCTTTTAAAAAACACCCTGACTAATACATACAGACATGTTCATGCTTGATGTGTAAATGCTTGTCTTGTATGGGAATCGAATTCACGAGAATTAGTGTAGCGTCCCTCCGAACTCCGAACTCGAAAGACTTGGGGCATTTAACTGAACGAACGTAAGAGATGTTCTTTTCGCTGGGCTCCGATACTTATAGTAAATAAGTAGTTGTAAAACACATGCTTTACAATTCTGTAAGTATTGGAGAATCCAACCCAGAGAAAGGGATAATCCTTTCTCTGGGTTGGATTACCAGATATGCTCCAATGCTTTTCCTTAAATAATACGCATACACGTAGAGTTGTTGGATGATCACATTATGCGCCTTCTGATCTACCTTATTTGTTTCATTGTAAATAAATATTGTAAATATTGTCGGACAAATTACACAGCGCCACCTAGCCCCAAAGTAAGCGAAGCTTGTGTTATGGGTACTAGACAACTGATAAACATACGTAAATACATTTTTTTTTGTAAATACATACTTATTATACATAGAAAATACCCAGACCAAGACAAACAGACATGTTCATGCACACAAATGTTTGTCCTGTGTGGGAATCGAACCCACGAGCGTTGGTGTCAAAGTAGCGTAACAACGCGTTTCACCACTGCGCCACCGAGCTCGTCGCGCTCGCTCGTCATAATGGAAGTTTTCGAAGTAGTATATTTTCACACATTTTTCTCTGTTCCCTTTTTATTGTGTGTAATATTTTTTTGAAGGGAAAACTTCTTCAGCGGCGTTGTGCACTATTTGGGATGAGTAAAAAATGTTAAACTCGCTTCAGGACATATGACTCTGACCGTAAGATTTTGGTTGAACCTCTAATTAAACAATTAAAACATGAAGCGCTAGATCGTTCATAGAGCATTATTTTCTCGCGACCAAAACGTTATAAGCGCACTGAAATTCTTGACGCTTACGCGTTTCGTTCAACGTAGTTTCTCAACATCGCTGTTTGAATTAAGCGGCGCAGTGTTTGGGTTTTAGAGATTGGCGATGATGATGCTGGTAATGATGATGGTGAAAAATGTTCTGAAGTGTAAAATTTTTAATGTAATATAAATTGTCCTGTTTGTGTACGATAGCGCAATAAATGAATATTGTGTTTTACCAAATACATGACAGTACTTTTATACTAATAAATAAAGCAATTCGTGCGAAATTATTCCCTAACCATTCCAAAATATTAAAAAATGCACAACGTTAATGTTCAAGTTTTCACTTCTGCCGGCACTCCCGGAGTGCAACCCGTTTTTTTTTTATACTACGTTGGAAATTGTTATTTGGCTGCCGTTTTCTGTGAGGTGCAGATACTTCCCCAGAAGCGCTGCTTTGATGTGCTCTACCTCTCCTAAAATATCCTGACCAAGACAAACAGACATGTTCATGCACACATATGTTTGTCTAGTCTGGGAATCGAACTCGCGAGCATCGGTGTCACAGTAGTAAATATGTTGGAACATACTGAACAATGGAGGATATTTTAACCAATAAGCCGATAAGTATCCTTATGTTGATATTTGAACTAGCCAATGAGAGCCGCGCGTTCTCCGTTCCTATTTTTCTACACAGCCGAACAACTGATAATTGTATACTATAAATAGTGTATAAATCCAAAATACGAAATTGGCGGTAGGTGCATGCCAGCAATAGGATTTGAACCTTCCAAATTAAAATCTCTTAATTTTAATAACTTTGATTTGTTCTTCCTCATATCACTCGACTGGCAAACTAGCTGAAGTGATGTGACTGCCATAGGGTTCAAACAAGGAAAAATGGATTCAGTAATTAGTTCGTTTCATGTCTCACCGAAAGTCCGTTCAATTCAAATCATAAGTAAGCAAGTTGTATTACTTTCGAGTATTACGAGTGTGTTATAAGAAAACTTGATAGCATCATTGCGCGTGCCATTCTAAACGAACACGCAGTTTAAGCAACTTCGACTGCATCCTGTTTATGGATGGGTTTACTTCTCTCGAGCCTTTCCGTGCTCCGAAGGTGCGTTAAGACGGCGGGCCCGGCTATTGTCTAAAGATGACAGTCGTTAAACTAAGTAAACTAAGTCAGTGGCCTTCGGGCAGCTTGAAAACACTGGTCTCCGCCGTTAGCAACATTGTGGAGTATGATCTTATAAGGTACATCGCTGATGAGGAGAAACGACTAAGTATAGGAAACAGTGTGAGCTATGGGTAAATTTCTAGGCAGCTGAAATCTAAGCCAGAATGCACAGCTCGCTGTACACAACGCAGTGCTAATCTCAGCTCCAGCTTATGTAAGTGAAAGCTGTTTATAGCAGACAGAGCACGAAAAAATTAGGGATCACTGATGATGAAGTATCTACGACAAGAACGTCCTAAAAATATCATGGTCAAGGGGTAGTATAGCTTCACAAACTACAGCGAAACCCGGATTAACTCGCAATAAGGTGATGCTGAGTGTCGTAGAATTGGAAGGCATCGTTAATTATGAGCAGAGCAAAACTATCGATTTCTACTGCCAACAGCTGATGAGACTCAAGCAAGAAATAGTGTGGTTTTCATCATGTTAACACCAAATCACACACATCATTAAGCACTTAGCAAATACTGAGAGTTGGGAAGTGTTAATGCCATATAGCCCTGACCTTGCAATCTCAGATTTCACATTTTTCGGTCTCGTCAGAATTCTTTAGGTAGTGTTAGGTAAAAACCAACAGAGGGCTGTCAAAATTACTTGTCACAGTTTTTTGATCAGAAGTCTGAAATTTTTTACAGCAATGGGATATATCACTACCCTCAAAATGGCAACTAGTTATCGAAGAAAATGGCTTATTTACACTATAATCAAATGTAATTAAACTGCAATGAAAATATCTTGAATGTTTATATACACAATACGAAAATATTGTTCCCGATTCTAATATATACTACTCGTATATAAACATACGTACATACATAAACTTGATAAGCCGCGTCCCAAAGCAATGAAATCGCAATAAACAGTTAACTGGACTTTTGGAGAATCGCTAATTATTAATTTATGTACATAGATCACTTACTCACCTATATTATAGACATCACTAAATTCTATAAAATAAATTAAATAGTTCCTTATTGTCGTAATAAATAATATTTCTGTATTAACGATGCTAAAATACGGTAAGTACATAATATATTCTAATAGCAAGTAAGCAAAATATGCGTGTGATAGAGAGACAAGCACATAGTTTCTCGAGGTGATAGCATCTTTAACCTAATTTGTCGCCATAACTCTCAAAATAAACAAGCCGAGATGCAGTGGGCCGGCTGCATCTGCCATGTTAGTAAGTGCACTAGGAGATAAGTCCTAGAAAGGAGGTCATCTACAAACCAACAAAGCGTTGGGCCGCACCTAAGAAAAAAGGACGATCGATTGCAAAGAAAACTTTAAAGATAGAAAATCGTTACTTGCCATTGGGCACTCGCGGACACTTAGATAACGCAAATTTGTATAAGGAGTTGCTGTGTTAGCAGCAGAGGTATTAGGAATAGGAACTTAATATCGCCAGCGATATTATAATAAATATGCAAGCGTTCATAGGCTTCGATAACTATAACATCAGGCGGGGCATATGCTTGTATGGATCCCGACGTTGTGTAACGAAATCTCGTTATGTTGCATGTGAATGGACGCTGAGAAATTTAAAGAGAGAGAGAAAATAAACACATTCTCACCTGACATCGTTGTCTAGACTCTAAGTGGTCTGTTTATTTGTAACACCTTACCAAGTTCGCGGTGCTATTATTTATCGCTAAGTGGTCGCCTGAATTCGGTTCGTTCTTACCATGAATATTGTATGAATTTTGACTGGAGCTAACATTGTCCATTATCTTGGTACGTGGTCTCATGAAATTTTGATGTTTGTGACTTGTGAAGGCGGTGGTCAGTCGGGCACAGGTAGGAACAGTATGCGATTGAATAGTTGCGGACAAAGTATGAACACAAGGTAAACCTACTCATTTGCATGGGCTATATTTGCTAAAATAACTAGGTTATGTTATGCATGCACTGCACTTGGCGCATCCCGCTGAAAAGCAATTGACGTTCTCGCAGATAGGGCTAATTGATATTTATTAAAATCGGACATATGTGCATATTTGAAGTTATCACTTGCTCGGCGGTGACGGAAAATAACGTGAGGAAATACGTACGTCCAAGAATTTATATTTCGAAAGAACCTTACCTAAGAAAGGTCTGGTTTTCCCCCTGTGTTGTGGAGGTCTACCCCAAGCCTACAAATTTAGAAAATACTGATTAAAAGTCAGTTGTACCTTCTCGAGTATATGTATGTAACACGTTGCATTAATCTTGTCGTACGAGAATAATATATATATATAACTAGTCCATAAATACATATATCGTACTATCGACAGGGACACTTCCTCTATTAGAGCTGTTAGAACTACAAAGGCTGTTAATACTGTTAAAAAATCTTATCGTGAGAAATGAAGATTAACGCTAGGATTCTGTCGCGTATAATTAAACAATATATAATTAAACAAGAAGAGAGTTTGTAGTTCATATACAGGACATGCCCTGAATCAATCCCTACAGTTGAAAAGTGCGTTGTGTACGTGGTACGATCAAAACGCCTTCTGTCCCGTTACGTAGGTGAAAGGCACAGAAATATTCTCGATGAAAAAATTTCACGATTGAAGAGTACTACAACAAGCAACAGGACAAAGTATACGCACATAGATCTAAAGAACCCAAGTGGTCGGAAAGGTACAACGTGGTCATCATCCTGCGTTTGTAATGATTTGGTGAGGGGTGTCTTATCAAGGAGTCACTAAGCTTCATTTTTGTGACGAAAGGGTGAAGACTTCAGCCAAAGTGTATCAAGAGACTGTTCTGAATCGTGTTTTGAAACCTCTCAGCAATACACTTTTTAAAAATGTACCGTGGAGTTTCCAGCAGGACTCCTGGTCACAAGGCACGAACTACCCAAACCTGGTTCGAAACCAATGTTCCGGACTTTATAAGACCTGAACACTGGCCCTCATTTAGCCCAATCTAAATCATTTAGACTACGAGTACAAATGACGGTCAGTTTTAGAGGACATGGCCTGCTCAAAACGACACGCCGACATTGTGTATCTTAAGAAATCTCAGGAGCAATCAGAGAGGGCTCAGTCCCCTCTGGTATCTGGTTCAAATCTTGCTATGCACCACTAAATTCGTGTTTTCGGATTTATATACATATTTGTAATGATCAGTCTTTCGGCGGTGGTCCAAGAAATTATATTCCGATAGACGAGTGATCTAAACGAAGAAGGGTCTTTTGCCTCTGTATTGTGGAGGTGTGACGGCATACGCTCCATATCAAAATTCGTATCTTCACCAAATCCTTAGGCTTAGGTAAAGGACCCCGCCAATCCTAATAAATTAGGAAACGGGCCAACGCTAATAAGAAGATGGTAGTGACCTGTCAGAACCTGTTATATACGTTTTCCTATACATTTCGCGGTCGTATTCGACCACCCGGGTTTCGAAGGGTTAAAAAAAACACCTATATTTCTTATTCATGGTCACCCTGTCGCTGCCCAATACAGCTACGTATGTCTCTCGGTACAAGCATGCATCCAGGTGTGCACAACGTACAAGATTAGTCCAATTTCCGTAACGGCGGCATGTATACGACTGCATTCAAGTCCATTCCGGCTAGGAAGCAAACTAGTCGCAAGATAAATATAAAGATATATCTATAGATGACCGGCTCGGTAGCGCAGTGGTTAGTAACGTTACTTTGACACCAACGCTCCTGGATTCAATTCCCGCGCAGAACAAACATTTGTGTGCATGAACATGTCTGTTCGTCTTGGTCAGCAGCAATTTGGTGCCACCGATTAGCAGCGTATGCTTGCCGCAGTATCGTACTGAAGAGTCAGAGATAGGCACTAATTCTTCTGACTAAGGTATACAGATCCGTCAGTACGGCTGCCCCGACCGTTTTGGCTGGAGGCCTCCTTGCAGATCTGGAGGTAGTCCGTGCTGGTCACCTTGATGGGGCGCGTAATACCGCGGTTGGTGGGGAGATGAGCCAACGGAGACGCGATATTTGGGCCGCTGCGGTTCGTGAGTGGCAGGATCGCTGGGCTGACGAAGTTAGGGGTAGAGAATTAAATCGATTCTTCCCGGATGTGGAGGCCCGGCTCAGGGCTACCTGGGCCGTGCCCGATTACCAGGTTTCAAGATGCTCCTGGAACATGGTATATTTCGTAAGAGACTGCATGAACTGAGTAGTGCATGTATCGAGTATGTGTAAATGCGGGGAAAATGAGGAGGACAGAGGCCACATATTGTGGTCCTGTCCCAGGTACGATGATCTGCGTTGTGTGATGATGGATGAGAGATACCACACCGATCTTGTGTCGTCGGAAACTTCGCGGCTTTCCGCAGGTTCGCCCATGCTTAACGTGGGAGAAGAAGTGCTGAAGAACGGGTTGAAAAGGCTGGGTCGCTAAAATAGATCATAGTATGCTTATAGACGGCAACGAAGGCGTAAGCGTGCATATCAAATATTTATGTGCATGAACATGTCTGTTTGTCATATGAGAGCTCGATGTCGTCGTTGCGCGTGTCATTCTAACTGAACACGCATGTTAATCAACGTCAACCGCAGCCTGTCTATGGATGGGTTTATCTATCTCGAGTTTCTCCGTGCTTCGGAGGGCACGGTAAGCCGTCGGTCCCGGCTGTTGTCGATGACAGTCGTTAAGCTAAGTCGGTCCCTAGGGCAGCTTGAAAACAATGGACTCCGCCAATCCGCATTTGAGCAGCGTGGTAGGGTATGCTCTAAACCCCTTCGTTTGAAGGGAGACCCGTATCTCTGCAGTGGGATGAGCTTACCCTTAGGTTGATGTATTAAAATAAATGATCAGAACATTTTTGTATGTTGATAATAAATGTACATTGATATTATGTAATATTACCAAAACATTAAACAAATAATGCTTAATCGCTGTCTTATTTTGTTCCCCGAAGAAATTATTATATTTTCATATTTATCGTCCCCTAATACACAGTTTTAATGCTTTGTCTATCGTATGAAGGGATTTATCTGTATTGTGGAGGATAAGCAGTGTTCAGAGTCCTTTAGTTATAAGATTTTCGGCGAAATGTGACCTTTCAAGATGTTTCATCTCTCGGAACATCTCCGTACGTGTAATAACATAATCTCGTAACAACACCAAAGATTATTTCTTCAATTGAAGTTAAGCGAATTAAAGTAGAAAGAAAAAAAAATGGGTGTTAGTACTTATGTACGCGCGTGAGAAGTTATACTTCGCTGGCATCATTAAATAAATATTTAACATTAATAACTTAATATTATTTAGTATTAATTATATTAAATAATAATATTTTTATTTATAAGAAGGGTAATTGGAGTAAAATTAAAAAACGTCTATCAAGTAGTAGCGGCGATGTTTATGGAATGTATTACATACAAGTCAAATGTAAAATACAAATGTTATACATTTTTAACTATAGCGCCATCTACCGGTAATACCGTGAAACATTTAGCAGCTTCACTCTCGCTCTGTCTCATTCTATTCCCCCTCCATGGTAGCGTTAAACGTTTAACGCAACCTTGATGGAAATCGCATTAAAAGTATAAATACAAAAAGAAAATTCTATTTTTAAATGATGTTTCTTCACGCGCGTTTATTATTATCCTTTATTGCACAAAACACTATATAGATACAGAGTAAAGTATTTCATTCGCAAAGGCGAGCTTATCTCTAGAAGAGATCTCTTCCAGCCAACCTCCAACAGTGGGATATATTGTTAGGTACGGAATAGCTGTAAGTGCCTGATAAATGTTACGTACACAGATATTTAACATACATACATATACACAAACACATATATACATATAAATATATATATATATATAGATACACATACATACACTTATTTCTGAATAGATAAATAATAATCTTTCAATTTATTTTTAAATGAGAATACAGATGGGCTTTCACGAATTCGAGTGGGTAATTTATTCCACAGCTGGGCAGCACGGTAAGTAAAGGAGTTATAAAAAAAGACCGTTTGCGCAGCTGGGAGCAGTAGCGTCTTGGTATGGCAGGGACGACGAGAACGGGTGGTAGGGGGTAGGAGGTTGAATCGGCGGCGGAGGTACGTGGGAGCAGCAGGATTATGGAGGATCTTATAAAGAAAAGTAAGGATATGGACGTTGCGGCGGAAACGAATAGGGAGCCATTTTAATCGGTTGCGGTACTCAGTAATGTGGTCACATTTCTTAAGTCCGAAGATAAACCTAATTGCAAGATTTTGCAAACGTTCCAGTTTATTTAGAAGTGTCTCACTTGCATCCAAATAGCATACATCGGCGTAGTCGAGAAGAGGTAGAAGAAGAGCATTGCTAAGCATGACTTTAGTTAAAAAGGGGAGAAAGTTCTGGAGCCGCCTAAGGGAGTGAAACGAAAAGTGTATTCGTTTGCTAACCTCATTGACTTGAGCAGACCAAGATAAATTACTGTCCAGGATATGGCCCAAGTTTTTCGATTTAGGAGTGTACGGTATCTCAGTGCCACTGTAAACAATCTTTGGCAATAAACCCAGTTTAGGCATTATCCTGCTGCTGCCGATAATCATTGATTGCGATTTTTGAGGGTTAACCAGTAGACCAAACGATGCAGCCCAGTCCTTAACAGCATCAAGATCCGAATTCAAAGATTGGACTGCTAAGCACATATCTGATGGTACAAAATGGCGGTATATTTGTAGGTCATCTGCATACAGGTGGTAGGAAGAAGAAATAGCATGAGTAATTTGATTAATAAAAATCGAGAAAAGAAGTGGAGATAATACGCCGCCCTGTGGTACACCGACTTTTAAGGTGGACCAACTTGAACAGTTGTCATCAATTTTGATGCACTGTTGTCGATCTCGGAGATAGGAGTCAAACCATGAGATTGCGGTAGGAGAAACGTTAAGTGCACGAAGAGTGCCAAGTAACATATCAAAATCCACTGAATTGAAAGCACTGCTAAAGTCAAGTAATACAATAACAGTAAGTTCTTGCCTATCCATTGCATTACGTATATCTTCTGTAACATGAAGCAAGGCACTGACAGTGCTGTGCGATGGACGAAACCCCGATTGAAACGGGCTGAGTAGATCGTTTGCAGCTAAATATGAATGAAGTTGCTTGTGGACAGCGTCTTCTAAAACTTTAGAGAGAATAGGAAGAATTGATATAGGAAGATACTCTGAAAGAGAAGAAGGGTTGGTAACTTTAGGATATGGAATAACGTAAGCCTTTTTCCATGCCGTCGGATAGATATTTGATGCCAGGGAGAAGTTAAGTATGTGCGTAATAACCGGCAAAATATCGTCCAAGACAAGCAATAGCATATCAAGTCTCACGTTATCGCTGCCCACAGCTTTTGTTGATATCGACATTATGGTTTTCTTAACATCCTCCTCCGCAATGCTATGAAAAGAGAATGGAGTACAATTAGGTCGCAGCGTATTGGACAGTGCACGGAGGGATGACCCTTTAGTGGTGTCATCTAGAACTATAGGAGGTTTAGAGAAGTGACAGTTCAAGGCATCCAAATCATGAATTATCTTAGTCGAATTAGAGTTATTGCCCACGCCAATTGACCTCAAAAATTTCCAAACTTGTGAGGTTGATTTATTACGAAGACTTGTGTGAATATGACGACGTTTTTCATCCCTACACAACCTGTTGCAAATGTTACGTAGTTTTTTATAGTTAGTGAGGTTGTCATCGGTGGGTTTTCTTTTGTATGCAGTCTTAGCTCTGTCTCTCCTCTTCATCATTTTCTTAATAGTAGGCGTGAGCCAGGGTGCCGGAAAGTGTTTTAGTCGTACGGCTTTAACAGGAGCATGAGTATCATAGATATTAGTAAGCCATCGTGTGAAGATCTCAAGTTTTGTATCTACATTATCACAAGTCCAAACCTGCGCCCAGTCTACGCGGCGCACGTCCTCCCTCAAGCGTTCCAGATCAATATTTTTAAAGTCACGCTGAAAAATAAGTTTACGTTTATGTTTTATAGAACGTATTTTATACGATAGAAAAAGAAGGTCATGATATGAAAAAGGAGCAGTTAGTTGTCCGTGAACGTTGACAAGTTCCGGCTTATTGGAAATTATTACGTCAAGTAGAGAAGGTCTTGAATTAGGAGCGTGATGAGTAGCAGAAAGAGATAATATGCTTAAATTTAGCGAAGATACTATAGCATTAAGAGACCGTGATCTAAAATCATCCTTCAGGAGACAAGTATTGAGATCACCCATTACAATAACATGATCATAATTGGGAGAAAGACTTTCAAGGACAGTTTCAAAGTGATTAAAGTAATTAACCGTATTGTTAGGAATGTACGCGACCCCAAGAAGAACTCTTGTGTGGTGTAACACAGCTTCGATGAAAAGATATTCAATAGACCCAGAGTAGTCACTAGGTGATTGGGCAACAATTGTGCAGGGAATGCTGCCACGAATGTATATAGATACACCACCACCTCTAGCCCCAACACGGTCATTACGAAAAAGTTTATAGCCAGGAAGAGAACAAAGTGTGGAAGGAAGTGTTGGTTTTAACCAAGATTCAGAGATAAGGATGCAGTCGACTACGCCATCTTCAAATGTTGCCAAGAAATCGGAGTAATGACTAATAATGCTCTGCGCATTGAAGTGTACAATATTGAAAGCTTTAGGAAAAGCAGAAAAAGAATGCAGAATGCAAGTTATCGTTAAGAGTAGAATTGTCAATACTCCGATCCGAAATGCCATCGCTCGTGTCATCACCAAAAGCACTACCGTAACTGTTTGACCCAGAGCATGATAGATAATCGTCATCACTATCGAAAGACATATATATATATATACAATAAATACTTAATAGATATATAATACTTAATAAATATGAATATATGATATACAGGCCAAGCAAGAATGCTCAAATAACTAAATATCCAATAATACCCGACTCTCATTGGCATTGGTTGAAAGAATTAAACAGTATAAAACAGTGCACAACCCGGTTTTACAAAACCACAATAAGAATGATTTCACTTAACGTTAGTCAACGTTTACAGTCTTAAAACAAATGAATCCATTACATAGACATAAGAACAAAAAAAAATAGAAATAAAGACTATGCAATAGTAATTAAATAAAAACAAAACAAAAATAGAACGAGTGCCACAATAAAGAACATTAAAGTAATAATTTGACATCTGTGAGCATTACACGCATACATAATCTGCGCAAATTGGAACATATTTTTCTAGTTGACGTTAGCTGCCAAATGAACCTGACATGACAAATCTGTCAGTTTACAATAATTTAAGTGACTTTAAAAAATTTAATTATACTTATCTACATTTACAAAAGTATATTGTGGCACAGCACAGTATTAAAACAAAATGCAGGTATTTGATAGCAAAGTTTCGGTTAGTAGCAAAAAACAAAAGTAGTCAGTGAGTTATAATGAAAGTAAGCAGGTACCTACATACTAGTTACCTACAAAATACCTGCGACATTGATTGAAAAATGGATTTCGTGAACTTAAACAGATACTACCTAGATGGAAATCAGTTTCACTGGGATGGCGCAACCGGCGGAAATTGTACCATCAGTTGCTGCAGTTCGGCTGTTGCAACAACTTTTCGTCGACTTTTGTCAGGAAGCTGTACCACGATCACACCATCAGAGGACCAGCACTGCTTAATCCCAAAGTGCTTTCTGGCCGCCACAAACACCTGCTGCCTGGACTTAGTAAGGAACTCAGTCACCACAATACCGGATCCTTTGAGGGATGTTTTTGCAGACCACACAGCAGTTCGATGCCGCAAGGAAGCAAAGCGGACGAGGATAGGTCTAGGCTTGTCCTTCTTAATCCCGAGACGATGGCAGGCCTCTATATCACACTCTGCAATCGATACCTTCATGGGTTGTTTAAAATATTTCTGTATTTTGCTCACCAAGTCCTCCGTGTTGTCTTCTCTTACACCGTGGATGAGCAGCACCTTACGCCGGCAGTGATTCTCTTGACGGTCCAACCCTTCCATCAGAAGTTCCATTTGTGACTTGATCATACTAATGGCTCTCCACATAAATGCCTTGAAAGTATGGTAATCGGAAGCAAGTGTCTTTAATGTATGGGCAGCGCCTGTCACTGTAGTACCTGGTTGCTGAGTTAAACTCTTCTCAAAGTCGTCCATTCGTGTAGTGAACAGTGCCACAAGCTCAGTCATATTTTTGTTCAACATGTCCGCCACATCCTTGTTGTTCATGTTTTAATTGTGTGAGTGATGATGTTCAAAGAAATTATGCCAATATGAGCAGGTTAGTCCATTTAATGGAAATACATAAGATTTATAATTAAAATTATACTTTATATAATAAAACTTTTAAAATAATACTGGAGCAAAATTTTGTGTTCTTCACTCTACAACTACCCACGCAGAAAAAAAAAAAGTTTAGTGATTATCGTAACGCTTTACGCGTTTACGCGCGTAATGAATTAAATTACTTTTTAATTATATTTTTTAACTTATATAGTAGAAGAAAATCTTATGAGTTAGCGTCACTAACATGTTAATGTCAAGAGTATCTCTATGAGTATGGGTTTGTACTTCTGTTACGAGGGTTCGATTCCATCACAGGACAAACATGGACGTACGTGTCTGTTTGTCTTGGTTTGTTTTTATGACAGACTAGCTGTGGCCGACACCGCTTCACTGGGAATTTTTTAAGGTTCCGTACCTCAAAAGGCAAAACGGAAATCCATTATCTCAGTGATGGGTGAAGCTATCAAGCTGAAATTAATGTCGCAAACTCAGGTCTGTAATCCCTTCGAGTAGAGAAAAAAACAAATTAAAAAAAAATAAGGCAATCAAAAGATATGGCTGTTGATGACTCTTCGCAAGGGAATCATGAAATTTGGTAAGAAGCAAGTTCCGTGTAGCGCAAGTAAAGGAAAAATTTCTAAAACCGAAAAATTGTAGTTACGTCACAAAAAATAAACTCGTGTAAATATTTTTTTACAAAGCCCTTGGTGAGCGAGTCTAACTCGCACTTGATAGCTTTTTTTAATCTCTAAACCTTCTCGATAGTGTGTTGAATATAAACCAGAAGTTTCATCACAATCAGATGAATGGTTTCAAAGTCTATACTACACTGACATAGATACAAACATTCTTTGTGTTTTATATATATAGACGGGGAGAATAATAGCAGTGAGGGAGTCCCACCAAATCACATTGATATGTTTTTACGTCGGAATTAAGTCTTTTTTTATACAACGTCGGGTGGAATATAAGCGTACGGCCCACCTGATGTAAAGCGGCTACCGTAGTCTATGAACGCTTGCAATCACTAGCGCGATGCCACCAATGCGGGTAGGGCGCATCAAAGCAGCCTGTCTGGGTAAGTACCTCCACCTCACAGAAAACCGCAGTCAAATGGCAAGCTTTCCGGAGGATTATTGTGTTCCTGCGTGTGAGTGAGGTCACCAGTAAGCTAATAAGGATTTGTTATATCGTGCATAGGCTACGGTAACTGCTTTACATCAGGTCGGCCGTATACTTGTATGCCACGTTGTATAAAAAAATATATATAAAATAAGCAACATAAAACAAACTTTTTTTGTTGCTGTTTTACTGCGGGCAAGTGAACAGTTATTACGGCCGGAGGCAGTGAAAGGCTGTATTCTTTGTGAGCACATTCAAGCGATAAGCTAGCTCAAGTGGCACATAAAATCTCAGAAATGAATAAGTACCTATTCTACGTCTAAATGTTCAGTGCTATAATTTTGCTGGACTCTATATTTTCTACCGCGACGGGTAATAAACAAACATAACGACAAAGCCTGGTACGAAGCGGTTACCGCAGCCTATGAATCCTAACTGTAAATAAAGTCGCTTACCCAGTTTTTGTGGGCGCTCGTTTGTGAAAACTTTGTTTTAGGGTTCCGGAAAAACGGAACCTTTATAGGACCACTTTGTTGTCTGTCTGTCTGTCCGTCTGTCAAGACCCTTTTTCCCGGCGACGTAAAGAGCTATCAAGCTGAAATTAATATCAAATACTCTGGTCTGCAATGCCTTCGAGAAGTGAAGAAATAAAACTAGGCTTTTTTTTATACAGCGTCATGAGGCATGCTGAAGAATGCAGTGCCACCTGATGTAAACTGAATACCGTAGCTTATGAACGTTTGCAATTCCTGAAGTATTAACTGCACGGTGCCAAGACTGCTGGTCACCCAGCAACTCCTAAGGAGCATACTGGTAACCTCCCTCATTTCCAGGATCACAACAACCTTCCCAGAGAGTTGTTTTTGGCTGCGATTTTCTTGTGAAGTGGTGGTACTTTCTCCGATGGGCTGCTTTAATGTGCCCTACACCCAGGCCAAGACAAAGAGACATGTTCATGCACACAAATGTTTCTTCATTATTTGAATCGAACTCATGAGCATTGGTGCTGAAGTACGAACTGTCACGCCACCGCCGTCGTTTTTTTAAACATGAGAAGGATGTAAACGTATGTGTCACCTAATGGTAAGCGATCACCGCCGCCTACAAGTATTAGTAAAACCAGAGGGACATACTAATTATTTGCCAGTATTTCACTTTTATGTCTTGAGCTCGGTGGCGCAGTGGCAAAATGCGTTGTTACGCCACTCAGACACCAAAGCTCGTGGGTTCGATTTCCACACAGGAGAACCATATGTGAGTATAATCATGTCTTCTCTTTGTTTATGGATTTTTAAGGAGAGTAACGGCGCGTCAAAGCTGTCTGTTTGAGGAAGTCCCTCCTCCTCATATAAAACTGGAGTCAAATAACAACTCCTTAGCCATCCAAGTATTTTTGTTTGTTGTGGTCCTATGAGTGGGTGAGGTTACCAATAAGACCCTATGGAATTGCTGTGTTGGTAGCAGAGGTTGCATCGCGCGAATGATACAATATATATATATGTATAGATAGATAGATAAAAAAATAAAATAGACAGAAGAAAAAAAGTTGAGATTTCGATGGCGTCGTCGCGCGTATAATTCTAACCGAGCACGTAGGTTAAGCAACGTCGACTGCAGCCTGTCTATGGATGGTTTTATCTATCTCGAGTTTGTCCGTGCTTCGAAGGGCACGTTAATCCGTCGGTCCCGGCTGTTGTCGATAGATGACAGTCGTTAAGCTAAATCAATGGCCCTCGGGCGGCTTGAAAACGCTGGCCTCCGCCAATCCGCGTTTCAGCAGCGTAACCCTGCAGTGGGATGAGTCAGGGTTGATGTGATGTGATGCGATGAGATAAAAAGTTTATTTACATCAAAGAACACGTAGGTACGTAAACTTATCTCAACATAGAATAAGCAAAACACTGGTTTAGTATACTCAATTTATTTATTTATTTATTCATTTATTTTGTGAACATAGGTGATTATTGATGTACAACAATGGGTAGGATTCTCTATGTCCCGCCAATGGGCATACAAAATTAATTCTACAACAAATAATTTACATGCAATTGTCATCAATATGGTATTAAAAACAAATTCTAATTTAAATACAACGCTTTCCAAATTACATTTATGATGTTAAATTACATTTATTATAATGTCAATATGTCAATATATGTCAATTTAATCATATCTTGAAGAGCTCACAATGCTTTATCAGTCAAATATTCATCCAAAGTGTAATACGATTTTTGAACTAACAGATCATGGAGTTTCCTTTTAAAGGCATTCATTATTGGCTCTTCTCGTATGGATTTTGGTAACTTGTTTTAAATTTGTGGAGCCCTGCAGAATATACTTTTGTTTAAGAGAGCCGTTCTCGAAGGTACCGTACGTAACCTATCCAGTAGACGAGCACGCGTGTGGAACTCAAACAGTTCCTGGTTGTATTTTACGAACTTAGCACTTTCTAGAATATATAAGCATGGCAAGGTTAGAATCTTTAGTTTAACAAAGTATGGTTTACATGAATCCATTTTGCGAAGGTTGCAAATTGCTCTAATGCAACGCTTTTGTCCTCTGAAAGCAAGCATTCTATCTATGGAATTTCCCCAGAATATTACACCGTATCTGAGTATTGATGCAACGTACCCGTGATAGACAGTTAAGGCGACACATCGAAAAATTAGACCAACTTTCATCGAATAGTATAGGCTAATGACTAAACTGACGGATCTAAGATTTTAATATAAATAACTTCATTTCTTTATCTTGAATTTGCTTGCTCAAATACGCGATTGTGTAAAATTGATTCGATAATAATTACTTTCGAAAACACCTCCTGAAATTCATTATTTTTGAAATTACAACGAAGTTGTTCTGTTTATACGCTTCAAAATTACTTAAATCTATTAGTAATATCTATGTTTATAATATGGTTGCTGCATATTTTGATAAGTGAAACATGAAATTTTTTAAAAATATTTTAAGTTTCTGACAATTTCTAAGCGATCACATTCGTCTTGGGTGCTACGTGTTTTCGACCTTATTGTGCGGTAATGAGGATTATAAACGCGTTGACTAACTACATCCAGCCAGTCCGGCTGCAGCCCGCTTCGAGGTGAGACCTATGTCGACTGTCTGCTCGAGCTCGCTCCATTTACATCGCGACACCGAAGTTTTTATAATTAATAGTTGTAAATATTCAATATTATAGTATTTAGCGTAAGTGTATTATTATTAGATATAAGTAGTAAATAATATTATAGGTTTATATATATTTATTATACTGTTGTAATAATGGGGAACACTAAAAAGAAAATATATAGAATAAAAATACAAAGAAAATGTTCGTAGAATGGCGGAGGCGAACAAGCCAAGGTATTTATTTTTTTTAATTATTATATTCATTAAACATATTATAATAACATTGTGTAGACATATTTCTAGTTTTTAGAACAGTTCCTAGGTATGGTTGGCCCAAGCTATTTAATTCCTCTTCAAACTTTTTTTTTAATTTTGCTTACTTAATAACTCTATATAAAACTGCATTAATTAAATAAGAGTTATTTTTTGCAGGAATAAACAGTAACATTTGATAATTGGTATACATTATCCACAGGCTGACCGCGTACCTATATAGGACGTCAAACTCCTATTATATCCATTATAATCTGACCGAACTCCGACTTAGAAGTTGTACGTCGGTGGAGGTCAGGTTACGTTGGAAATTTATACCAATAAGGTTCGCGCTCTCAGCACATAGCAACCAGTGGAGACTCTTTATTTCTTTGTATTAAAATAAAAACTTATAAAATAGAATATTTTTGCTGTTTTGTTTTTTAGGAGAAACTTACTAAATAAACATATTCCACTAGAAGAATCACTACTCGATTTATATGCTACTTTAACGTAAGTGTCATACGGGACGACAAACTCATAGTAACCATTATAAGCTCACCGAACTCCGACTTAGACATTGTACGTAGGTAAAGGTTAGTTTACGTTGGAAATTTATCCAATCAGAAGATAGAAAACCAGTGGAGGTATTTTTTTTTTTTTTTTGTATTAAAATAATTACTAAAATAGTATATTTTGATAGTTTTTAAAAAAACTCGGTATGTTTCATGTTAAAGAAGCGAGCGAGGTGTGTAAGTACCGAGTCATGTGGCGCTCACGAGGGATTTAGCGTGAAGATATAGATAGATAGTATACTTATACCCATGGTACTCGTGAAAACAAATAATATTTACTATGAACCAACACTGAAAACACAAAAAAATCATCTATTCTATACATTGTGGTTAGTATTGAACTATTGTACGGATTAGATTTATTTTGCAACATCAGAGATGGTCCTGGTTCTTTCTTCTTGAGAGTTTAATAAATAACAAGGAAACGTACAACAATACAAAACACAGAGTATACATAAGTAAAATACAATAAATGTCATTATACTGAAGTTAAAGTTATGAAACAGCAAGAAAATCATTTGTCACATGTTTTTTTTAAATATGAATAGATTATAAAATCTATTTGTATATATGTATATTAGGGTGTCCCTTATTTTTCAAAGTTTTTATTTTCTAACGCATATGTCTTAGTTTTGTTCATTTGCTTTTAAAACACTCGGAAATTAATTTTTAACTTATTTGGATTACGATAATCCGTGCCGAATTACATCGAAACATGTTCATACAAGTTGCGCGGCAGTGCCGCACGTACTCGCGGTATTCATTTGTTCAAATTCAAAGTCAAAATCTTTTTATTCCGTAAAAATGGCTACATTTGTTTGAAATCGTCACATTTTTTTTCCCTACCGTGCAGTTTATGACTAGGTGAGCACTGATAAAAATACTGCCAAAAAACTCAGGCATCCCTTTTTTGGTATCCAAACAAATTTACATATTTTGTTAATTACATTATAATTGGATCGACTCACTCCCAGGCATTTTTATCATTAATATAGTCAGATACTTTATAATATGCCCTGCTACACAATTTGGCTTTAATAGTAGTTTTAAATTTGTTTATTGACAAATCTCTTATATTGCTGGGAAGTTTGTTATAGAACCGTATACATTGCCCCATAAAATAATTACTTGTTTTGTGGAGACGGCTTGCATATAAGACAAGATTATGCTTATATCTAGTATTTATGCTGTGAGTATCACTCTTTTTACAAAATGAGTCTATGTTTTTATGGACATACAAAAGATTTTCATAGATATGTTGCGATGCGACTGTTAAAATATTTATTTCTTTGAATTTTTCTCTAAGGCTCTCCCGGGAACCAAGTTTGTAGATAGCTCTTATGGCTCTCTTTTGCAATAAAAAGATACTGATAATATCCGCGGAGTTACCCCAAAGAAGAATTCCATATGACATAATACTATGAAAGTAGCTGAAATAAACTATTCTAGCCTTATCAATATCAGTGAGCCGTCTAATAGTTTTCACTGCATAAGCTGCAGAACTTAGTTTTCCTGATAATTTTTCAATTTGTGGGCCCCTTTGTAGTCTGGAGTCAATTGTTATACCCAAGAACACAGTTGTCTCCACAGAGGCTAAATTAGTTCCATTAACATGTACATTGGTAGCCACCTGCCTTACATTAGGTGTTGAGAACTTAATTACTTTAGTCTTTTTATCATTTAAAAGCAGATTATTAACACTAAACCAATGAATAACTTTAGAGAGAGCATCGTTAACTTCGTCATAATTACCTAACCGTCTATTAATTTTGAATGTCAGTTATTCTCGTGATTAATACGTAATGTTTTAACTTTTATAAGATGGCAGTGGAATTGAGAAGCAATAAATCAAGTATTTTCTTAGTTGGAGACGTAAATTATCAAATAATAGGCGCAAAATTACCGTCTAACCGTCAAGTTTTTCCTGTACTTTTTTATAAAATTCCCGAAGTTAAATTGACTGTTAGTGAAAGCGCATACCTAGTCATTCGAGAGTGTATTATATTTAGGGAAAAAGCTAGGATCCCTACCAGAGCTATACCTAACTGTGTAAAATAACTTGTGAATCTTCAACAGGAGGGAGTTGCAAAAAAAATCCAATTTTCTATTTCAATTTCAATCTAATTCAATCTGATAATTTTATTTCTCTTATTTATTCCAAATAAAAAAATCCTGTGTTTACTCGGCGCTATCAGCCATTATGACACTCGAACATCTATAACTTCAAGCCAAATCCCTTGCGGGGTAGGCAGAGAGAGCCGAGCGCCACGTGGCTCGATCCTTACATATCTCACTCACTTCTTTAACATTCTTTGCTCTTCTCATGCACGCACGCCGGTTTCTAGGGCTCCTGACATCACCTTCTGATACAACATGACCAATTTGGTCATGTTAGGTAAGTCTTGGCCTTCCCCGGCTTCTACATACTTCCATTTTTGCATTGTATATCTGATTCGTCATTCTTTCATCTTGCATTCTTTCTACATGCCCGAACCATCGGAGCATGCCTCTTCTTATTTTAACACCGACGCTCTCTTTCAGACCAACTCTATTTCTAACATCATCATTACGAATACGGTCTACAAGCCTTACGCCACAAATTTTGCGCAGCGCTCGCATTTCAACCGCGTTTATTCTACTTTCATGCTCTTTCTGCCATACCCAACTCTCGCTTCCATAAGTTAGCGTTGGGACCAACACTGCATTGTGTATAGCGAGTTGTGCCTTCTGGCTCAGGATTTTACTGCCAAGAAGTTTTCCCAACGCTCCATTCACACTATTCCCAGCACTCACTCGTCTTTCCACATCTGCGGTGTACCTTCCATCCCTGCTGAAAGCGCATCCAAGATATACAAACTCATCCAATTGTTCCAACACTTCATCATCAATCGTAATCCTTACATTAGTTCTGGATTCTTCTCTTTCAAATACCATTATCTTTGTTTTCTTCGCATTCAATAGTAAGCCTTCCTTCATACAGTCGTCTTTCATCGCTGTGACCAGTGTTTGCAGTTTAGATGGTGTATCTGCTAACTAAACATATGTGTCCGAATCAACAAATGGCCCGCTTTAGCCTCTCGATAAACAATGTTGTATTATGTAGCTGGTGTTTCATTCTTCTTAAGGGGGGTCCAGTGGCGCCTCAAGGAATAAAATATCGTATCTTAGCGTGGAAGATAAACATTATAAAGTCATGTGTTGCGTGTGTTACAAATACAATAACGTACTTTTACGTCATTAAACCAACAATTGAAATGTTTTGCTTTCGTTGTTATAGGCATAATTGCCAAAAAACGGCCTCTTTTAGCACTTTTGCTTATAACAACGATAGTGGAATATTTTGAGTGTTGGTTTAATGACGTAAAAATACTTTACTATCTTCGTAATAAATGCAACATAAGATTTCATAATGTTTATCTTCTATGCTATAATATGTTTTTTTATTCAATGAGGGCGCCACTGGACGAGACCTAAGTAAGAACAACATAGATACCAAGACATGTTAACTTGTAGAGATATAAACATAAAACGATGTCATTGATTTCTCTTTCAATAAACTTTTAAAAGTGAATACGTTTCTGTAGTTTTTTATTACTATTATTACTATTGTTTTCCGTCTAGCTTAAATAAATATGTTTGGTTCAGTATGTATAAAGCTAAATAATAATTAAATCAATAATTTTTATTAAATATTGATATTATAAATTTTATTTAAGTGTGACGCGACTCTGTAGCTTTTCTGTTCGTTTGCATTGACTATACGTTGACCCCAGGTTACCTATTAGGCGCTAATTTCAAATTTTACAAATCGAGCGTCGAGTGTCAATTGAGGGGCGCGGGGTGATTGGGCGGAGCCATTTTAAAGCTTCACGATCGAGGTGTCGCCTTAACAATGCCGATTCATTTACAGTTTTCCTTAGATTATGCAAGGCATAGGAAAATTTATTTAGTTTTGAGCGTAGATTTTGTATATGTATTTTCCAATTAAGTTTGTTGTCGATTTCAAGTCCTAGAAATGTTGTATTATCCGTGTGGTAAATTTTATTATTTAAATAATTAATGTCAAGTTTTTTAATGTCAATAGGTTTTTGTCCGAAGTTCATAATTTTAGTTTTATCTAAATTTATTTTTAAATTATTCTCGTTATACCATTGTATTATTTCAATCAATGTATGATTTATATTAGTTTGAAGCGTAGGATAGTTATTTTCAGTGAACAGAGTGAGTGGTCATGCACTCATCCTGGTCTGATAATAAGTTAATATGGACATCTTTTATGCTAATTAATAATTAGGTACATAAAATATTCCCGGCGAATCACACAGCGCCATCCAGCTTCAAACCAAGCAAAGCTTGTACTGTGATTACCGGAGAAACTATATATTATTATAATATAGCTGTATAAATATTTTAAGGTAAGAAATGGCATGCTCCGTTGATCCGGACATGTAGAAAGAATGCAAGATGAAAGAATGACGAAACAGATATACAATGCGAAAGTAGAAGGATGTAGCAGCCGAGGAACGCCGAGACTTACATACCCTGACCAAATTAGTCGTGTTTTATCAGAAGGTGATGTTAGGAGCCTTAGGATCCGGCCACCCTGCATGAAAAGAGCTATGAATGTGAAAGAAGCGTGAAGATATACATACATACAAATATTTTAAAATAATTATTTAAATATGCATAAATATAATAAACATTGTACATAGAAGATCTAAATTTGATATACGAGACAGTTGCTTAATTTTATAACTATAAATTAATTAGTAAATTCTTAAACTAAATTGTAAAATGTAGACAAAATAACTGAAATTCTACTTTAAAATAAATGTGGTTTTTATCCTACTAATATTATAAATGCGAAAGTTTGTATGTATGGATGGATGTTTGTTACTCTTTCACGCTTAAACGGCTGAATGGATTTGAATGAAATTTGGCACGTAGATAGATTATGATCTGGATTATCAATCAATCAATCATTTATTCTGAATTCTGTGTTGAACAAATAATTGAACAAGAATACACAAAAAAATATATATATAATAAAAAAAAAATTAAAACACTTCCAAACAAATAAATAATTATCAAGCTAACAATAAAAAGAATTAAATGTCAAAATTATATAAAAGTAATAAACAGTTAATGTCCAATAATAATATTTTTTTTATAATTATTTGTGGTCATCGTTGGGTTAAATATTCATGTACAGAGTAGTAGCACTTCAATAAGAGATATTGCTTCAATTTGACGTTGAACTCTTTTGTGTATAAAATATTTTTAATTTCAAAATGTAACTTATTAAATAATTTTCTCGATTGATAACGGGCGTTATGCTGTGCAACGTTCAGACTTGGTACAATATTTTAAGGTAAATCCTTCCTTCTCGTTTTTCCCTTTTTTTCATTTCTTCATCTGTTTCAAATTCTTATATATGTTTAGCCAGATATTTTAATAATACTATTATATAAAGACTTGGCACAGTCAGAATACCCAGTGCCTTAAAATGTTCGCGACATGAGACCTGTTGTCGTATACGAGATATTATTCTGATTGCTCTTTTTTGTAAAACGAATGCTTTTTCTATATTATAATTATATTTTTTTTTTATTATATTTATTAACACAGGTTACGTTATTTGACTCCACGCGGGCTTAGCCGTGGGCAGGAGCTAGTTCAAAATAATATATTGCAAGCGTTTATATACCACGGTAACCATTTTACTTCAGGTGTGCCGTATCCTTGTATGCCTCTAAACAATGTACATAAAGAAGCAACTATATATATAAAAAATCATATCCTGCGGTCATAAAACCTATTTTGAAGTTGAAATGTATGTAGGAGATAACGTGGCTGATTTGGGGTTGACAATAGATCCAAAACTATACATAATTCAGTATCACTTAACGCAACTATTCAGAGGTCGGTAAACTCACGGCGAGAGAGGTACGCCGACCTCTCATCTCAGACGGCCGACGACAGAAAGCCCTACCCTCCTACCCTCCCGGGATGAATGACTCGTCAATATCTTGTCTTTATATAATCTTGTGTATCTACTTGTATTATTAGGAGGCGTCGTTGCGTCGTCGCGAGTTGGGTAAATGAGTGTTTGTCTATTGCCGGGTGATTTTTTTATACTACTAACAATGGCCTCGACCAGCGTGTGTTGCCAGTGATGACATACGGAACTGAAATGTGGCCCTTCACTGCGGGCCGTATGGGGCAAGTTCAAGGTTTCTCAGTGTACTATGGAGAGCTATACTCGGGATTATTTTGCGTGATAGAATCAGAAATGATCCCAAAAGATAAGTATACTGAAGTGCCCCCCCACTAGATGGAGTCGATGGATGCAGAAGACGAATACGGGCTGAGATGATCATGATGATAATGATAATGACACGGCAAACAAGCAAACGGCCCGGTGGTAAGCTACCATATAATGGACTCTAACAACACCACGGCCCTCACTAGTTCGTTGCAGACCCTAAAAAAATGTATTTAAGCATAAAATCTCATATAAGGAAGACGATGAGGTTTGAGTGAAGCACCCTGACGTACATAAAGGGCCTTCTTTTTCTTCTCAGCTTATCCCGTTTCCTGATTCATTAGGATTGGCGGGATCCGCAACCTGTAATATTACTAGTTAAAAAGAAAAGGGAGTTCTAAAAGGATTACAAATTTATTAGGGCTATTATTATACTACTCTGTGTAAAAAGTATCGGGAATATGTCAATAAAAAGACCCGCGTAAAAGAGGTCGTTCTAATTTTTTTACTGCATGTTGGTAGCACTGTACTGATTTAGCGCGCAAAATTTGAGCGGGATCTGTCATTTAATTTGTTTTAAACTACACTTTTTGTTGGTCATAGTTTTGAGTCCTCGGCGATTTTTACAATGGAAAATATTGTTGAACAAAGAGTGTGCCTTAAATTTTGTGTTTCAAATGATATTTCATGTGGTGAATCACTAAAAATGTTGCGAAATACCTACGGCGAATCGTGTATATCGAAAACAAGGGCTTATGAATGGTATAAGGCTTTTAAAGAAGGCCGAGAAGTAGTAGTAGACTTGCCTCGTTCTGGTAGACCTTCAACCGCTACGACCAGAGAAAACATCGACAGAATCAAGAAGCTAGTGCTCGAAAATCGACGTATGAGTCTGAGAGAGTTGGCTAGTGAGGTGAACATATCTTTTAAGTCCGTCCACAACATTCTCATTGACATTTTAGGCATGAAACGCGTCGCCGCTCGACTAGTTCCAAAAGAGCTCAATTTTGTTCAAAAAGCGCAGCGAAAGCATGTCGCTGAAGACATGGTTTCCCGAGCTTCTACGGATCCGACCTTTATGAAACGTATAATAACTGGCGGCGAGACATGGGTTTATGAGTACGACATGCAAACAAGCCAACAGTCTTCAGAATGGCGTCTCGAAAACGAGCCGAAACCCAAAAAACCGCGGCAAAGTCGCTCCAAAATCAAGGTGATGCTGACAGTTTTTTTTGACTACCGTGGTGTGGTTCACTCCGAATTCCTTCCAGAGGGAGAAACAGTGAATAAAGAATATTATTTAGGCGTCATGAAGCGTTTGCGTGAGAGTATCCGCCGAAAACGTCCAGATTTGTGGCAACACAACTCATGGATGCTGCACCATGATAATGCACCATCACACACAGCCATTATAGTGAAAGAGTTTTTAGCGAAAAATTCAACAAAAGTTCTCGACCAAGCACCGTATTCACCTGATATGGCTCCGTCTGACTTTTTTTTATTTCCCAAGTTAAAATTACCACTTCGAGGAAAACGTTTTGAGTCGATAGAAGCCATAAAAGAAAATTCGCTGAATGAGCTAAAGGCCATACCGCAAATAGCCTATGAAAAATGTATGGAAGACTGGGTGAAGCGGTGGAGATGTTGTATTGCAAGCGATGGGGCCTACTTTGAAGGCGATAAAATAAATTTAGATGAATAATTTGTATTTTTTGTTTTATTGACAAATTCCCGATACTTAGTACACAGAATGTATATGAAAAAACGTTTCTTAAAAGTTCGGCAAATCATGGTCTTTAAGAACTCGCGATTGGAACGATTTAACATTAGGTTTACTGTCCCAAACACCGGCGAATGTAGCAAGCGGCCGCCTGCTGTAGTGAGCCACCGACTGCAGACGGGCACGCCAGCGGACCAGCCAGCACGCAGATCCGCGAGGGACTCACGGACGTCGCAGACCAAGATGCAGAAGTTGGCAGGAATTGGTGGGGTCGAACACCGCAGCGGTATAGGATGCCGGCCGCCGTAGTCCACAGCAGGGGCTGAAGTTATTCAAATAATTTATGGTTAAGTAAGTATCCGGAGATCACGGGATGGGTAAAAGAGAATAATATGCCGACGAGTTCACCGCGTAGCCAACACAGCAGGGGCTGGTCGTCTCAGACGCGGTACACCGTGTGTTCCCGATCAAATCTTCCTCCATACTGTTCTGTTTCTTTGTCGTTTGTCCAGTTAACATCTTTAATAGAATTTACAAATTAATTTTTACTACTTATTATGACAAGTGACAGTTCATAGAGTTCGGAGAGACAATAAAAAGGTTACATATATTACAACCCTAAGAATAAGGATTTGGCGAAGACAATTATTTTGATATGGAGCGACTGCAGTCAGACCTCCACAAGGTAGCATTTTGGGACCACTGCTATTCCTTATGTACATTAATGACCTACCAACTGTTACTAACCATAAATGTATTTTGTACGCTGACGACACTACATTATTAATTGAAAAAAGAAAGGACATCGATTTCGAAATGGACATTAACAACACTTTGAAAAATATAATTACTTAGCTCAATCAAAATAATTTAAGCATAAACATGACGAAAACAAAAATAATCCATTTTAAAACCAAAGTTAATCAAACTATAGTACCATTAAACATTACATATGATAGTATTAAATTAGAAGAAGTGGAATCTACGGTATTCTTGGGAGTGACTATAGACAGTCTTTGTAACTGGAAAGCTCATATAGACACACTTTGTACTAAACTAGATAGATTTGTTTATGTGTTGGGAAGAGTAAGAAGCATAGCATCAGAGCAAGCTACTCTCCTGGCATACAATGGATATGTGTCATCCATCTTAAGATATGGTCTAATATTATGGGTCAACTCTGTTGACCTCACTAAAGCGTTCATATGCCAAAAAACATATATACGAGCAATAAGCAATGCGGAATTACTGGACAGTTGTAAACCTATGTTCAAAAGGTACTCAATTTTACCTACCTGTATATTTTTGAACTGTGTCTCTTTGTACAAAAGAACCAAAAAATATTCAATACTTATGGACAAAATGCAAATTCGAGGACATGACACAAATATAGACTGGTGACACCTATAATACGACTGGCACAATTTCAAAAAAATGTTTACTGTATGACTACAAAAATATACAATCATCTACCTGACAGTCTTAAAGAGCTCAGGTTACGAATTTTCAAAAAGAAATTGCATGCCATATCGTTAAATAAATGCTATTATTCAATTGACGAATACTTACGCAATAAACTGTGAATTCACGCGCCCAAAATTGGGTAGAATAAGAGCATCATGACATATCAATGTAACATCTATATAACCTTATTTTAGTGAATAAATGAATCTTTATCTATCAAGCCAGCGGGAAAACCAGAACTTTCATAAATAAGGTCATACGTCTTTCGAAAAACAATTTCTTGGATGTGCAGATTTCTTCACGACGTTGTCCTTCACTGCGCACTGAGGGATAATTACAAAAATGTACATAAATTTCAAAACGAACGAGACGAATTTTGTGGTACATGGCCACGCCAGGATTCGAACCAGTGAGTTATTACTCCAGTTGTTTACCCACTGAGTTATCACTGTTGCGAACGACGTATGACTTCTATTGAAAAATAAAACATTGAGGGACCTCCATTCTCCTCATTCAATTCATGCAAACATTTTTGATTGGCAGACCGACCTACGACGTAACAAAAATATGAAGTGAACAAATGAATTCAGAGAGTACAGAATATGAATAAATACACACGTGTATGACACGATAGAACAAGCAGATGAGATGAGAGACTTGGCGGGAAGGTTTTTTTGTATACTACGTCGAGAGGCACACAAGCATATGGCCCACCTGATGTAAAGCGGGTACCGTAGCCTGTTAACGCTTGCAATATATTAAGTATCACTCGCGCGATGCCTCCTCTGCTGCTTACACAGCAACTCCATGGGAGCTTACTGGTGACCTCACTCACACGCAAGAACACAACAACCCTCTAGGGAGTTGTTATTTGGCTGCGGTTTTCTGTGAAGTGGAGGTGCTTCCCCAGACGGGCTGCTTTGATGCGCCCTACCTCTCTTAAAACATACAGACCAAGAGAAACAGCCATGTTCATGCACACAAATGTTTGCCTTGTGTGGGAATCGAACCCACGAGCGTCGGTGTCAAAGTTGCGTCATTCACGACTGAGCCACCGAGCTCAGTGACGTAGATCCTCAATGTAATAAACGCTTGGAGCACATTAAGTACCACTCGTGCGATGCAACCTCTACTGCTAACACAGCCTTAGGAGCTTATTTGTGACACTCACTTGCAGAAACATACCAACCCTCTTGGGAGTTGTCATTTGTCTGCAATTTATTGGTATAAGTTACACTTTAGCTCTCTTAAGAGCCTCCAAACCAAGACAAACAGACATGTCCAAGCATACAAAAAATCTACGACTCTTGTTATCATAGTAGCGGTACCAACCCGGCCAAATCGGCCCGTTGATATAATAGCATATTTAAGTTTTAAAAACCGTTTCGTTTTTCACTTATGGCAACGTAATCCTAAAACCTTGGCAGAAACTTTATTCGTCAGAATAAAAATAACAACGAAGCATAAAACTCTGTTATAGCCAAGACGGGAACAGTCCAGTACTGACACAATTTCCTTTAAATGCTAGCTTTTAGGAACTAGAGCAGAAACAAGTGAACTATATATTAGCAATTCTACTAGACGAGCTCTCTTTATACGAGGCGGTACGTGGACGGGACGAAACGGGGTACCGCTATTTATAAAAGGACATGGGTACCGTTTATTTCGGATTTGATTTCCGATATTACTGTACTATAAAAAAATCGGCCAAGTGCGAGTCGGACTCGCGCACGAAGGGTTCCGTACCATTATCTATAAAAAAGGCAAAGAAATCACGTTTGTTGTATGGGAGCCCCCTTAAATATTTATTTTATTCTATTTTTAGGGTTCCGTACCAAAAAGGTAAAACGGAACCCTATTACTGAGGCTCCGCTGTCCGTCCGTCCGTCCGTCTGTCACCAGGCTGTATCTCATGAACCGTGACAGTTAGACAGTTGAAATTTTCACAAATGATGTATTTCTGTTGCCGCTATAACAACAAATACTAAAAAATTGAATAAAATAAATATTTAAGGGGGCTCCCATACAACAAACGTGATTTTTTTGCCGTTTTTATAGATAATGGTACGGAACCCTTTGTGCGCGAGTCCGACTCGCACTTGACCGATTTTTTAGTATTTGTTGTTATAGCGGCAACAGAAATACATCATCTGTGAAAATTTCAACTGTCTAACTGTCACGGTTCATGAGATACAGCCTGGTGACAGACGGACGGACGGACGGACAGCGGAGCCTCAGTAATAGGGTTCCGTTTTACCCTTTGGGTACGGAACCCTAAAAACGAGTGTGCTTTAGGCCACACGACGGAAGTAAAACTTCTTTAGCTCTATAGTGTGATACAGACAATAGGCCTGCACTGTGTCTTACATATACGAAACTTAACTCGCTATGAGAGAGAGAGAGAAAGAAAATGTGCGCTCGCACCTCTCTCTCTCTTGCCCCAACAGTAATATATGAAACGTAACTCTCTTTTTTCTATTTTCGCTAACTTATATATCTCTCTCAACTTCCGTTCGCCTCGCCCGATCACACTTTTCGTAACGCTCTCGTCACGCATTCACCACCTTACTCCCCAAGTCAAGCGTGCGTAAACAAGTAATTTAATTTACACTCTGATTGTATGAGATAGTGACTTTATATGTCTGTTGCATGTCTACTAAGACTAATTGTGTGTTATAAATTATATATCCAACACCTGTAATAAAACACATTTACTGAATAAATCTTATTCTATTCTGTTCTATTTTGTTAAATTCTGTTCTATTCTATTCTAACGAACTCTCCAGTCATCCCGTGACTATTGCGTCTGCAACGTCGCAGAAATATCGGAGAAATATAAAAACAAATCGTGGTTTTGTTTACTTTTAATTAAAACACAACATACAAGGGAACTATATTGTTTTACTTCACAAATAGTAAAAGTTGTATCATAGATATTAGTTTCGTCGTAAATTAACTTTAAAATGTGCTAAAGCTCGCTTAAGACTCGCAGGCGAGCGGTAGTTATGGCGGGAAAACTGGTATATTTTGCAAGCTTGGCCGTAGCTTACGAGTCTGCGGTTATTTATAGGTTGTTCCATTACAATGTTATATATCTATATATAACTTTACGCCAAAACCCTTGCGGGATAGGCAGTGATTACCCAGCATCACATGACTCGCTCCTTGCACACCTGACTCGCATCTTTAACATTCATAGTTCTTCTCAAGCATTATCACCCATTTCTAGGGCTCCTGACATCACCTTCTGATGAAACATAATCAATTTGGACATAATAGGTAAGTCTTACTTTCCTCGGTAAGTAGATCCTTCAATTTTCGCGTTGTATTATGTATCGAAATACTTTCTTTCATTTTTAGGGTTCCGTACCCAAAGGGTAAAACGGAACCCTATTACTGAGGCTCCGCTGTCCGTCCGTCCGTCCGTCCGTTACCAGGTTGTATCTCTTGAACCGTGATAGATAGACAGTTGAAATTTTGTGTGTGGAGCATCCCCAGGGTTGCATTGATGCACCCTGCCTCTATTATATGGTTAATCAACAGTATTTACATAAAAAACTTGTCTTAATTATATAGCATGAAATCACAATCATACATAAATACTATTGAAGACTAACATAACTTTTTTTAAAAGTTATTTAATAATGACAGATTATAACAATGTAACAATATCAAGGACATTGTCTATTTTCTAAATATATGCAAATATCAAAGTGTCGGTGTTAAGATAAGAAAAGGCATGCTCCGTTGGTTCGGACATGTAGAACGAATGCAGGACGAAAGAATGACGAAACTGATATACAATGTAAAAGTGGAAGGATGTAGGAGCCGAGGAAGACCGAGACTAACCTACCATGACCAATTTGGTCGTGTTTTATCAGAAGGTCATATCAGGAGCCCCAGGAACCGGCGAGCGTGCATGAAAAGAGCTATGAATGTCACAGAAGTGAGTGAGGTGTGTAAGGACCGCGTCTTATGGCACTCGGTTCTCTCTGCCTACCCCGCAAGGGACCTGGCGTGGAGATATACATACATATATACAAAGACGTTATATTATATATCACTTACAGCAAATGGAGTTCGATCATTCGACGATTTGTGATTTTATATTTCGGAATACAATAGTTAACGGACATTTTGCAAACGATGAAAGACTTTTTACAAAAATCATCGTTTAGAGAGAAGTTTTGGATCATGAATTAAAATATCGTATCGTATATGTAAAGTTCAATGAACGACATTATTTTTCATCGCTTGGTTTTTGTTTAAATAAAAAATATATAAAAAAAGTTATTCTTTATTTCTTTATTCTATATGTATATTCTTTAGTTTCTTTATTTGACGAGCTCGGTGGCTCAGTCGTGACTCAGACTTTGACACCCAACGCTCGTGGGTTCGATTCACACTCAAGACAAGCAATTGTGTGCATGAACATGTATTAAGAGAGGTAGGGCACATCGAATCAACCCGTCTGAGGAAGTATCTCCACCTCACAGAAAACCGCAGCCAAATAACAACTCCCCAGGGTTGTTGTGTTCCTGCGTGTGAGTGAGGTCACCAGTAAGTTCCCAAGGCGTTGCTGTGTAAGCAGCAGAGGAGGCATCGCGCGATTGATACTTAATATATCGCAAGGGTTAATAGACTACGGTACCCGCTTTACATCACGTGGGCCGTATGCTTGTATGCTTAATTTTTTTTTTTAATATTTTTTTTAAATATCTTTTTAGGGTTCCGTACCCAAAGGGTAAAACGGAACCCTATTACTGAGACTTCGCTGTCCGTCCGTCCGTCTGTCACCAGGCTGTATCTCATGAACCGTGATAGTTAGACAGTTGAAATTTTCCCAGATGATGTATTTCTGTTGCCGCAATAACAACAAATACTGAAAAATCGAATAAGATTTAAGGGGCTCCCATGCAACAAACGTGATTTTTTTGCTGTTTTTATAGATAATAGTACCGGAACCGTTTGTGCGCGAGTACGACTCGCAATTGGCCAATTTTTTTTTTTTATATTGTCGGACAAATTACACAGCGCCATGTAGCCCCAAAGTAAGCGAAGCTTGTGTTATGGGTACTAGACAACTGATAAACATACGTAAATACATTTTTTTTGTAAATACATACTTATTATACACAGAAAATACCCAGATCAAGACAAACAGACATGTTCATGCACACAAATGTTTGTACTGTGTGGGAATCGAACCCACGAGCGTTGGCGTCAAAGTAGCGTAACAGCGCGTTTCACTGCCTCCCGACGTAGTATAAAAAACAAAAAAAAATAGCTTTACAACTTTACTATGCAGTTCAGCGTTAAGTTAACACGTGTAGCATGTTAGTTATGATTTAATAAGAATGTTTCGTATACGTAAAGTTAAGTCAGACCATTAATTTACTATTAATATATACGGTGAACTTCGGCCTTACTTCCGTCTAACTCCACAAAAGATTCTTGAATCAAAGTCTCGATGTTAAAGACGATAAAGTAGAAAACGCAGCTCCTATTCGATAGTTTACCGATCAATATCATGTCACTTACTGACTTTAATAATTAATTGATTCAGAGGTGTTATATTGCGAAAGTCAAATTTACATGCAATTTGATCACATGTACTGTTTGTGCTTCTACCACCACCATCACATCACGACTCATCCCACTGCAGGGATACGGGTCTCCCTTCAACCGAAGGGGTTTACCATACTCCACCACGCTGCTCAAATGCCGTGGCGGAGGCCAGTGTTTTCAAGCCGCCCGAGGGCCACTGACTTAGCTTAACGACTGTCATCTATCGACAACAGCCGGGACCGACGACTTAACGTGCCCTTCGAAGCACGGAGAAACTCGAGATAGACAAACCCATCCATAGACAGGTTGCGGTCGACGTTGCTTAACCTGCGTGTTTGTTTAGAATGACACGCGCAACGACACCATCGAGCTCTCTTTGCACTTCCGCTACCGCTTGATTGTAACACGAAACGCATGTACCCGCCACTGTATCTGCCCTGGCCCTATATAGAAGTCATTAGAATAACATGCAACCAGTGGCGTGCACTCCATATAGACAAAAAGACATTGCCTACCCTATCAATTTGATAAATACCATCCGATGTTTCATTCTTAAACATAGTTTTTAACTAATATTTCGTATAAAAAACAAAAAATTAAAAACAGCTCCATCTATCGGTATTGGTAAGTTATTAAAATCATCGCTAGTCATATTCAAATCGCAGCTAGGCGCTACGCTACACCAGCGCCGCATTGGCAGCTTTTAACGGCGGAAGACACTAACTATTTCTGTCTAAATTTACGTATGTGTGCCGTGTTGTTAATACAAATACTGTAGTGTGCATTCCTGTAATTACATTGCCCACAATAACACAAATAACGCACACTATCGCATAGTATAGACAATGTCTATTCAGCTGAACTATAACGTAAATTACCTAAGTGTCGCGAGCATTGCTACGTAACTATTTTAAAAAGTAGTTTGCTGCATATAATTATAGTGAAAGATATTGCCATTTCTTTTTTTCGTATAAAATTGATTTTAATTTTATTTTGATTTTAAGACGGCCGCCATTGTTTTTGTTTTGAATCGATTGAGTGGTAGCAGACGAAATAAGATTTTAATGTTTTAAAGTTGATAAATATGGATGAAATTCACAGCGAAAGTTGTTCATGTGGTGTGTGTAGTGTTCGGTGAATAAAAACAAGTGATCACATACATCATTATTTCCACAAGACTGGGTAACCAAAATCAACATTCTGTATTTTTTGGTAAATTAATAGCTTTAAAAAAAATCTGCCTACCTTGAGGTTAGCATTGAATTCTAAATACTTACATCTACAAGGATGCCTCGTGGAGAGGCGAAACACGTGACCGCAGCCAGGGCAGCAATGGCGGCGGGAGCATGTGGTTTATAGGTTTGACTTACCTTGGAAACGGTTACATACTGATTTCTACAAGGTGAAGGATATATGATTCATCTTAATAGTCAGATGCATCTGATGAGCTCGGTGGCTCAGTCATAAATGATGCGACTTTGACACCAACGCTCGTGCAACAAAACAATTGTGTGTGAACATGTTTGTTTGTCTTGCTCTGTTTTTGAGGAGAGGTAAGACGCATCGAAGCAGCCCGTCTGGGGAACCTCTGCCTCACAGAAAACCGCATCCAAGTAAAAACTCACTAGAGGCTTGTTGTATTTCTGCGTGTGAGTGAGGTCACCAAGCTCCTAAGGAGTTGCTGTGTCAGCAGCAGAGGTAGTATCGGGCGAGTGATACTCAATGTATTACAAGCGTTCATAGGCGATGGCCACCATTTTACATCAAGTGGGACATATGCTTGTATGACTCCCAACGTTTTATAAAAAATGAATTTAGCGGCATACGAGCGCATACTCCTTTGGTTTCCAATCACTCATATATATGCTATAGATATCTTTACTGCAGCAGCCGAGCTCAATGTAGCTTACGACGTAGCTCAAAAAAACATTATGAACTCTCATCGAATTGATTTAAGATTCTATTGTGCCTGTGTTTGCGTGACTAATATAAACTGAAACTTCAGTAATATGATCACTTCGAGCTTTCCTTCAGCGTACCTTCAATTAATCTTCAAACCTTTATCTTTAGTTGATGGTTTTATTACATTTTTATTCTAACAGTTATATTGGAGTGTTGGCAGGATTGACGAGCTTGGTGGCGAAGTGGCGGAACGCTACGTCAACCGCTTTACATCAGGTGGGCCGTATGTTTGTGTATATTTACGCTGGTATACTTCCCGACGTTGTACAAATAAAAAAAATTGCAGTATTCTATGATCATCATCTAATATGGCGGGTTGATGCCTTCATATAGACCTCTTGCTGCATCCCGAGACTTCCTGATCGGTATCCCGTGGGAACCGCTTTTTCTTACTTTCTTTCGTGATGTTGAATAGCCTATAGCCTTCCTCAAGAGCTGGGCTATAAAAGGCAATTTTCTTTTCAAATTCGACTGGTAGTTCCAACGCTTAGCACGTTCAAACAAACAAACTTTTCGCTTTATGTTGTATCGGTTTATCCGTTACACGCTACATAGAAATCCCTAAAATAAAAATCTTCTAATCAACATAATCGGTAAGCGAACGTAAACAAATTTGAAATCATTGAAATTTAGTCTTAAATCGTCGCACCTAATGCCATCTAGTCTGTATAATGCACACCTTGTTTGTAAGTCGGTGCTATCTACCGAAAGGTGTCGCTATGATGAGTTACAGCTATTACTTTTATATAATATTATAATATTCATAAATTCCAATATTCATTTTTAAAATAATTCATAATTTAGATTCTACATCTTAGAACGTTCTGGAATTAGAAAGAAAGAAAGAAAAACATTTATTCGTACACAACACAACACTGAACAACAATATATACACAGCAAAACATATATACAAAACTAAGCAATAAACACAGCAAACAGTGTTGTGCGATGTAACAAAATGGTGTGGACTCGGTATATTGTCGAAGCCTGTGTACAGACCCGACACTGATTTTCAGTACAGACCAGTCTTTTGTGACACCGCGATCGGAACAAAAAACACTATGCACTAAGACAAACAACAAACACTATAATTAACCAAAATAAAAGAAAGAATATAAAACATGCTTAAATGTACTGTACATTTAAGCATAAATTTAAGCACAATAAAGCATAAATCTAAAGATACTACAAAAATATTCCGATTGTGAGAACCGAGCGCCTAAACGCAAAAGCAGATACAAGACGGAAGAACAAAATAAATAAAAAGCGTTCATGACAAGTGAACTAAAAGAAAAATAGTACTGTCATGTATCGTTACAAAGTTAATTTACATAACATTTATGCAACTACATATGCTCCGCACACAGGGATGCGCGAGTCAGGGCCAACACAAGACTGGGGCGACACGGCAAATGAATTTTCAATAGAAAAATCATCATAAATTTGTTAATAAAATTTCCGTAAGGTAAGTGTAGGTAAGGTAAGTGAGAAACTCAATTTAATATAAAAACCAGTGTTTAACTAGGATATCTGATACAGATACAGGACAGATACCTGAACTACAGTAACGTTGTCCACGTAAAATCTAGGGACTCTACGTGAATTAGATATTTTCTAAATAATAAAATATATCTTATATTTAAAGTAAACTTGCCAGACCTTAACAGACTTATTCATGCTGATATAGGTGCAGTACACTTATGCTAGAATTACGGTTAACAACATTTTTAAATCTCTAATCGAGTGGGGTTCTGTCATTTGTTCCCTAACTCAGTTCCGGTCGTTTTCGTTCGAATCGTTCGTTCAAAATGACGACGGAATGTGCATTTCTTCCTCGGATTTAGCCAATGCTATTCACGAACAGCTATCTGTGGTGATTATATAAAAATATATATATATTATTCAAAAAGTCGAATACAACGATCACTATTAATACTACGGGTGCCATCTCAGTGCAGTGATTGAAATACAAACCTCAATATCTACATATTGGGATTCACCCGTACGTATATACTACATTTGCCCAGTGCTGCCGGATCTGTTCTGCCAGGACATATGACGCCCGTCGAAAGTGCCTGCTCCGCTGAACTAAGCTCGTCGCACCTAGCCTTCCGCTGCCTCCCCCCTACCCCCATATACGGTGTGCATTCCGTAGATGTAGACTACTCACGAAAAAGCTAAATGTCACTAGATAACCGTAGCGGACTTACCCACGATCGCAAACTGTGAACTTTGCAAATAAATCTTTGTCGGTATTTCTTTTTTCTCATCATAGTGGAATACTGACCCTTCTTGCTCCAGGGGCACTAACCTCTGCGGCATGTATTAGTATAGATATAAACTACTGTTCGCTCCAGTGTGGTCGATCATTATCATAATCGCCATAACATAATCATTACGGAATATTTGGGGAAAACGTGAATTCGATGGGGATTGAACCGTAATAGATAAACACTTAAAATTATACATATAATGTTAATATGGCCGCTATAAAAACATGCAATGAAATAAAGTTAAATATTGAAGTAGAACGATGTAGGAACCGAGAAAGGCCAAAACTCACTCATGTCTATTATCAGGAGATGATGATAGGAACCCTAGCAGTGATAGCTCAGTGGATAAGGCATCGGCCTATTGAACAAATAGTATCCGTTTAGAATCCAGCATGTACCACTAAATTCGTGATTTGGGATTTACGTACATACGAGTATTTATCATTCGGCGGTGAACGAAAACATAGTGAGGAAATCCACTCGTCCATGAAAAATATATTTCGAATGATGTTTGATCTAACCTCAGAAAGATCTGGTTTTCCCTCTAGCTTCTGGAGGTCTGACGGCAGTCGCGCTATGTAAAAATCAGTGTATTCGCTAAATCCTTAAGCTTAGGTAGCGGACACCGCCAATTCTAATGGATTAGAAAATGGGATAACGCGAAGAAGAAGATGTTAGAAGCCCCAAGAAACGGCAAATGAGCTATGAACGTTGAAGAAGCGAGTGAGGTGTATGGGGTCTGATTCATGTGGAGCTCGCTCTACCTACCCCGTAGGGAGTTGGCGTGAAGATGTAGATAGATAGATTAAAAGTTAAAGGCGTCCCCCATACAATAAACAGGTATTTACGATGTAATAAATATGTAGAGTTTCATATTGCATGGTGGTAAGGAACCCTTCGAGTACAAGGCCGGCTCAGACTTGCCGGATTATAATTCGGATTAGGTTTCAAAATAAATTATTTAAGCAAACAGCTGCGAACTCCAAATTACTGCCACCCTCCACCATTAACATCGCAATTGCACCTTTTATTGTCCGTTTTTAATTAATTTGTCCACATAACAGCGTGTCACATGGTCGCCCTACTTGGCGAATGATTAAAACCAATTAAAAATGCCGACATGTTTTAGGGTTCTTTCTTTCGAGCGACCGTAGATTTGCAACGCATATTCATGATGTATTATAAAGAAACACGACCAATTTCGTATGATGTGTAAATCAACCTCAGTTCATACATTTTTCCACCTTCACGTTGCATATTTTTTTCGTATTTTTTCTAAAACATACTGTTCGTAAATGTCCGAACGAACAAAGCATGCTTTTCATGCTTTTATTGTATTGTATAATAGAAAGTTTTCATGGATTTAAATATTGTTTTTAAGAGGGGTACGGCGCATCAAAGTAGCCCGTTTGGGGAAGTACCTTCACCTCACAGAAAACCGCCTAGAGGGTTGTTGTGTTCCTACGTGTGAGTGAGGTCACCAGTAAGCTCCCAAGGAATTGTTGCATCAGCAGCAGTGATGCATCGCGCGAGTAATACTTAATGTAGTACAAGCTTTCATATGCCACAGTAACCGCTTCACATTAGTTGAGCCGTATGATTGTATGCCTTCCGATGTTGTATAAAAAAATGTACATTATACATACATTCATCTCTTTTAACATAAACATATCTAGCTAATTTTAAATCTAGAACCTTCATCTCTGCAATGTTTTGACCGACCGACATTTAACCCACTCTTCATTTAACTCGTACAAAGGACATATTTAATGGTTTTCGCTTGCGATTAACCAAACAAATAAATATGCCTGCAGTTACTAGAATATAAATGTAAAATACTTCATACTAACTTATATTAGCCATTTGCCACTAGATATAATATGTGAAAAATGAGGGCATAATTCATAGAATGTTCTTACGTTTCATTCGATTATTATTAGTCATTTATAGTAAGAAATTGCAGATTTTTACTGAAAAATCAAAACCCGTTTTTTTTTTCAAGATGTTACTGAACATGTCTGTTTGTCTTAGTCTGAATGTTTTAAGAGAGGTAGGGCGCATCAAAGCAGCCCGTCTGGGGAAATACCTCCACAGAAAACCGCAGCCAAATAACAACTCCCTAAAAGGTTGTTGTGTTCCTGCGTGTGTGTGATGTCACCAGTAAGCTCCTAAGGACATGCTGTGTAAGCAGCAGAGGAGGCATCGCGCATGTGATACTTAATATATTACAAGGTACCCGCTTTACATCAGGTGGGCCGTATGCTTGTATGCCTCCCGAAGTAGTATAAAGAAAAAAATGTCATACATGGATCTTCGTCATAGCGTTATCCCGCTTCCCAATCCATTAAGATTGGTGGGGCCCGCTACCTAAACCTAAGAATTTGGCAAAGATACTAAGTTTTACATGGAGTGACTGCCGTTCAACCTCCGCAACCTAGAAGAAAACCAGATCAATCTTAGATAAGATCACACGTCTTTTGAAATATTATTTTTGCACGTGCGTGTTTCCTCACAATGTTTTTCCTTCACCGCCGAGCAAGTGACAATTACGAATATAAATATAGTTACGTCCCGCGGACTGGGTTAAGTGAAACATCGACTCCCTCGTAAATAAATGATTTTCTCGTTTAATTTTATTTCCAAAGTAACAAGCTTAAACACACATTACTTAATTGCAGACAAACGTTATCTATTTCAACTAATCAATTAACTAGATATCTCCCAGAAAGGCTATCGTAGTCGATATCATATCTTTATGCGCTGACATCACGTACACGTACATATTTCGGCGTCTTCGAAAAAAACAATTATGTTGCTGGTTCCTGAAGTGTGAATGTGACTGAAAAGAACAGTGCCTTTTATTTGATAGTGAACCTAGCCGTTTTTTGTCGAGTTTGTTTACTTCGTGCTGATTCGAAGCTGTCACTCAGTGCGTGCTGTGATACGTTTCGTGTTGTGTCTTCTTCATGATCCTTGCGTAGGAAAGCGGGTTTTGCGCGATCAACAGATATGCACGTTTCACCGATTTGGATTTTGTAGTTTGTCTGTTCTGTCTAACATTGGGTATAGTCCTTCATATAGCAAGGTTAAACTCTTCTTTAGGTGATCGCACCTGACGAAAATATGCAAACATGTTGAAAGTTCTGGAAATGCGAATATCGATAACCTGTGTGATATCCTTTTTTGTACATTCGTTACTTTGTTGATGTCATGGCGGAGCTGTTCTTTGAATTCTCCGTATGTCTGTTGAGTTGAGTTGTTTTCGAAAAGTCACCAGGAAGTCGTAGCTGTGTTCCGTATATCATCTCAGCTGAGCTTAACCCAGTGTCTTGACGAACACATGTTCTTAGGTCGAACAATACTGTAAGCAGTTCGTCAACCTTGTTTACTGTCGAGTCTCATGCTTTTAAAGAGCGATATCATCTTTCTATCATTCCATTCGATTGTGGACGGTATGGGGTCGACCTGATTTTTCTATTCGCATTACCCTGGAGAGCTGCGCGAAGATTTCTGATTCGAATAGTCGACCCTGGTCTGTGGTAATTCTTGCTGGTGTTTCGAATCTTGTTATCCATCCGCTGTATATGGTCGAAGGGACGGTTTTAGCTGTTATGTCTGCAACGGTAAATGCCTCTGGCCAGGACCTACAATGGTTGAATATTGGTATTACTTATCTTGTCCCTTGCAGGGACGGCAAGCGACCAGTTATGTCTCTATGTATATCGGAAAATCGCTGAGCAGGCAAAAATTACCCGAGCGGTGGTATAGTGTGTCTAGTTACTGTGGCCTTTTGGCTTTGTAAGCATGATTCACACTATTCATTAATATCCGAGTTCATTCTAGGCTAAATGTATCTTAGTGCTATTAATTTCCTGGTTGTTCGTTTTCCGGGATGACATAGACTATGTGTTTTATAGAATATATATTTCCTTATTGATTGGAAAATATAGAATCTATTTTTTTCTGTAGAGGTGTCGCAGTAAACTTTATTTGTAAAAGTCTGTGGCTGTAGGTACTTAATTTTGAGAGTTTTGTTTCGTTGGAGTGCTTCAAGTTCAATGTCCGTTTTGTGTTTTCCAGCTAAGAGCTCGTACTTTACTGGAGATGGGAATGAGATTACTTCGTCAACTCTTGACAGAGCATCTGTCACCACGTTCTCGTACCCACTGACGATTGTGTACTTGTGATCTGTTGAATATCTGTAATGTATTGTGAGATTAAATCTAATTGCCTATTCTACGCGGATTATCATTTAATGATGTTTTTTTAAGAGGCATGCGTGAGGACTTTATGGTGGTGAAAATTGCGAATTCTCTCCCTTCTAACAGTCTTTGGAAACATTTGACTTGGAAATGTTATATATACCTAGCAGCTCCTTATCGTATGTCTACCTTGTTTGGGTTTCACTCAAACTTTTCGACAAGAGTCCTAGTGGTTGCCAAGATTTCCTTATTTTCTGCTGGAGCACTGACCCGACACATTTTTCGGCCGCGTCCGTGAGGCTGATTTCGCCGTTTTTGAAGGGTGGAAAAGATTGGTGGCTTCTAGTATATTTTCCTTACTATTTTGGAATGCTTGCTCAGCTTCTTGTGTCCATGTAATCAGTGTTCTATCATATTTTTTTGAGTTGCGTAGATACTTATTTTATATTGACTGGTGTTTCGCAGCCACTGTTGCTGTTACGATAAAAACTCGTATGCTCTAATAAGTGCAGTTTTAGGTATGTATATCCTTTTCGGCGATAGGGATACTAAAATATACCTTTTTGATGTCGATCTTGCTGAATACGCTTTTTTCTTCGGCAACGGTAGGAGATATCGAGCAGTCTCGTTAGCGGGTATTTCTCGGGAATAGTGACTTTATTTAGAGCTCCATAATCACCACATGGCCGCCATTCGCGGTTCTTCTTCTTGACTGGGTGTCAAGGGCTGGCCCATGGACTATCCGATATTGCCATATTTATCATATCTAGAAACTCCTTTCTAGCAATATTATATTTGTCTGAGGGTAAGGGTATGGCTCGTGCTGATATTGGGGGCCCATGCGTTTCTATGTGATGTTCCTCGATGTGCATTAGGCTTGTTTTCCAAATAAAGTGATCTCGTTACGTCTTCCTATTTTCGAGTAAGTGCCTGATTCTATGCTCATAAGAAATGGTTGTTACGCGTGGTTTTGTCGGGCGGCTAAAATAAGGCGGCCATACGGGTGAATAGCACAAGTTTCTGCTCTAATTGAATTTTCCCTGTGGTTGCGATTGTGACCATACTCGAGTATTCCATGCGCAGGTTTGTTGTTATTTGAACGCTCTGCTCTTGAACTTATTATGAAAATAAGAAAGTCTAGTTCGGTCTCCTGACCTAGACCTAGAGTGATCGTAAACACGGGTCCAAATTTTGACCCAGGTCCCATGTCGCCGGGTTAAATGAGTTGTTATTCTGCTATGGTTTTGGATGGGATGGAGGCACATCCCTGGACAGGCTGCTTCGATGTGTCCCGCTCTCGTAAAACATTACTGTGTTTTTACAACCAGAGTATGGCGTATAGTAATAGTACTTGATAATTACTGCCTTTAAATTGTGTGTGTAACGAACAGTAAATCTTCGTGATATAGCAATAAAGTATAATTTATTGCCGAAATATCAAGATGCAGGTCGCTTTGTACTCTATTGTGCTCTCTATTGCCGAACAATTGAGTAATTGTAAACCTATATAGACACATAAATCATCTGAATATTATTTATGCTTTGCCAATAGCTACTATGACTTAACTATATTGAATTTATGAAGTCTGGATCCATTGTGATGTATTTAAAGGCAGATTTCATATACTGTACATAAGCGTGAAAAGTAGTAAACAGTAACGTGTTAAGAGAGGTAGGGCGTATCTATACAACTCAGCTGGAGCACCTTGCAGAAACCCGCGGCCAAATAACAACTCCCTGGAGGGTCGTTGTGTTCCTGAGAGTTAGGGAATGTGAGTGATTCGTGTATTACAAGCAATTATAGGCTACGAAAACAATTCAAATGAAGTGGGTCGCATATTTTTACGCTTCCCGACGTTGTATAAAAAAATATTTGTATAGTTGCGAATCGCTGTTCACCACTGTGAGAACGAAAGTAAACACACTTTATACGTGGTCTTTAGAACTCGATAAGCGAATAAGTATTTCATAAAGCGCTTCCGTCAACCAATGAACTTTCAGAATACAAGAAGTATCGCTCATGAGTAGCTATCTTCATTCATTTCGAATATATAGCCATCCTTAAGACTGTGATGTTCTGTGAGGTACAAGAATTTATACACTCGGGCCGATTAAATCTAGTCTTGCCCTTCCACCATATTTCCATCGTCAGGCTTTGGCTAAAGTAAAATAAGGAAAAAAGTAGACAATTTGATCTAAATTACACCCACTACCGCTAGTAGATGCATCCTATCGCTGTCATGGTTGCTCTGGTAATCTGCAGGGAGCACTGTAAGGGTGACAGAAATTAGTCGTTCTGTATATAAATATGTCAATCATTTTTAATAAAGCAGTGTTGCATCAAACGTCATTTCACTTAGTTCTCTCCATTGGTAGACACCTTCCGTATATTCCGTGAAGCATCCTCAGGCACTAGACAGGCACAAGTTGTGAGAATAACGTGTTACGAATGATAAACACAACGCAATTCCATTGAAAAGAAAATAGATAGACCAGAGGGAGACTTTGTACAAAAGTCGTCTGCGTGGGTACCTTTGTCTCGCCTATTTCTACCGCCAAGCAGCTATATTTATATAACTGTGTTCCGGTTTGAAGGGTGAGATATGGCAGAGAAATTACTGGGTACTGTGGCGAAACAGCCTTAGGTAACAAGATTGGCAGCGCGCGAGTAACATCCCTGTGGCGTTGCGAGCGTCAATGGGCTGCGGTGACTTACCATCTAATGCGCCGCTTGTATGCCGATCTAGTTGTATAAGAAAAATAAAAAAAAAGATATTTAGTGAGAATCAATCCAACTAACAACAGCGCAGGAATTAACTACACCATACGAAAGACCGCAGCCAAATAACGATTCAGGAGAGGGTTATTTTTTTTTCACCAAGAGTAAATTATATATAAATATAAATAGATAAAAAAGTGCGTCTGTACTTATTTACGCACGTAAGAACTTATACTTCTTTCGTGTAACAACACAAATTTCATTCCCTACCGTACATAAATTAATGACACAGATATGTAGATATATCTATGTGATATATTTTATCTGTACGGATGTAAAACATTTGTTGTAGATTTATAAATAATTATTTGAATACTTAAAACTTGAGATACATTTACTGAACAACTTTCTGTGTCGATTATAGACGTCGCTGGCACAAAAATTCCCTCACTTCATTTTCCCTAACGCACCGATAGAAGTATAACTACAAAAATGAAATTATTACGTAGAAATAGTTACGTAGAACGAATAAACATTATAAGAATTATGTCCTCAAAATTGAATTTGTGCGCTTGAATTGAATCCGTACATTATTTATCTTGGCGAATGGCTAATAAAACTCCGAGTGACCACAAAGTATTTCATATTTATATTCTGGCAACTACAGACATATTTATTTGTTTGGTTATAACTCGCCAACGGAAACCATTAAGTCTGTCATACGAGTTATATGAAAAATGGGTTAATGTCGGTAGCTGAAAATAATAAACGCTTGCAAAACATTGGAGAGATGAAGGTAATAGTACAAAAATTGGCTAGTTGTGTACATGCAAAAGACATGTACGCAATATCCTTAGTCTACAAAGTAATAAAAACTTTTAAGGAATTCTCGTTGGTTTGAATATGTAGGAAGAATGTAGGATGAAATAAGTAAGAAAAAATATATAATGAAATTCTTTGTGTTTCATCAGACAGTAATGTAGGTGATAGATATGATCTTCGATCTCTTGAAAGTGAAAATACTGATAATAAAACATGTCAGAATTTTTTTCGGCAGGAATTGTGGTTAGTTAAATACGAAACCGTAGATAATTGGTTTAAATCATTCGCCAAGTAGGGCGACCATTGTGACACGCTGTTATGTGGACAAATGAATTAAAAACGGACAATAAAATGTGCAAGTGCCATGTTAACGACGAAGGGTGGCTGTATTTTTTTTTATATACTACGTCGGAAGGCATGCAAGCATACGGCCCAACTAATGTAAAGCGGATACCGTAGTCTATTAATGCTTGCGATATATTAAGTATCACTCGCGCGATGCCACCTCTGCTGCTTACACAGCAACACCTTGGGAGCTTACGGGTGACTACTCACACGCAGGAACACAACAACCCTCTAGGGAGTTGTTAGTTGGCTGCGGTTTTCTGTGAGGTGGAGGTACTTTCCAGCTTTGATGAGCCCTACCTCACTTAAAACATCCAGACCAAGACAAACAGACATGTTTATGCACACAAATGTTTGTCTTGTGTGGGAATCGAACCCACAAGCGTTGGTGTCAAAGTCGCGTCATTCACGACTGAGCCACCAAGCTCGTCAAAAAATACGAAACCCTACCTAATTGGTTTTAATCATTCATCAAGTAGGACGACTATGTCACATGCTGTTATGTGGACAAATTAATTAAAATCGACGAGGGGTGCATGTTTTGTTGTTTGTTGTTATAGTGGCCATATTAACATATTATATGAAAATTTCAAGCAACTGTCTATAACGGTTCAAAACAGCTCTGTAACAGTCAGATGTACAGACCGAAACCTTAGTAATAGGGCCACATCCATCTTTTGGTTGCGGAATCGTTAAATTTATAAGACAGGTCTGAAAATATATGTATGGGTAAGATGGGGTATTAAATAATATATCTATCTATAATTTCACGCCAAATCCCTTACAGGGTAGGCAGAGAGAACCGAGCGCCACGTGACTCGATCCTTAGATACCTCACTCGCTTCTTTAACATTCATTGCTCGTTTCATGCACGCTCGCCGGTTTCTAGGGCTTAGTTTTTCTATAAATAATATATAAATGTCCATATACCACATCAACCCTCATCCCACTGGGAAACCCGTATTCCTGATACGGGTTTCCCTTCAACCGAAGGGGTTTAGAGCATACTCCACCACGCTGCTCAAAGACGGATTGGCGGAGGCCAGTGTTTTCAAGCCGCCCGAGAACCACTGACTTAGCTTAACGACGGTCATCTATCCACAATAGCAGGGACCGACGGCTTAACGTACCCTCGCATGAAGAAACTCGAGATAGATAAACCCATCTATTGACAGCCTGCGGTTGACGTTGCTTAACCTGCGTGTTCGGTTAGAATGACACGCGCAACGACACCTTAGAGGTCTAAAATTTCTATTGCACAAACGTCAATAGACCAATTGACGACGAATTGCTTCTGCAGCTGAGCTAGGTGTGAACCCGTATTAATGCCCAACCCCTGATTTACAATATTTCACAGCCTCACAAGGAGTTTTAACTATATTACATTTTTGTTATTCGTGTGCTAACGTATTTGGAAATTAGAGTTTGAATGAGTGTAAATGAGTAGTTGTGTTTAGTTTCTTTGAAAGTGAATGAGTGTCATTTGGTTGACGTATAAGGCTTGTATGTATGGTTATATGAGTGTGTGCTTAAATGTAGTGTGAATATTTCGTGAGTGTGCGAATGAACGTGATGTTATGTATGTTGTAGGTCAGTTTGAATTATTAATGTGCCTCGAAATGATTATTTGATGATTATTACGTCTTTGCATTTTTATAAAACGATACTGATAAAACTCTCGGTTTCGTCGTAAGAAAGCTTCCGTAAGAAATCACAGATTTTTGCATGTTTTTATATTTAGATGGTACCTATAAGTTTAAAAGTTTTGTTGATTTTATTATATGTGTACGGATCGATAAACGGACAAAATCTATTTATAAATTTAGATCTAAATTGAGGTATATCACAGACCGACTGTTGTCTACGTTCAATCAGAATTATATGATCATATATCAGTTTGCTGTGTTGAATTATACGGGTTTTTAATAGATAAAGCTGTCGAACTGTAAGTACTTCGTAAATATTATAAAGTTGAATGGTAGAGTACCGGGCATGTTTAAAGGTACAGACTTTCAGCACTGCACGTTGTGTAATCTCAATCCTCTTCATATTAGTTCTCGCCACACAGATATCCACTATGTCACAATGATTGACAGAGAGAAGAATATATATTTTTCATAAGCAATATCTCCTCAATATGATGAAGTTTTTTAAATAGATAAATAAGCTTGCGATATCGTCCGCATATTTTTTTTATTTGTTCCTTAATATTTAAATTGCAATCAATTGTTATAGATATTTAACACAGTGAACTCGTGTAAGGGATATACAAGAGCATTCAGAGAGAGAGAGAGACAAGCAAACATCTGGAATAACATTGTGGGAATTTTTAGTGTGAATTTCCGCGCATGCTGAAACAAATATAATTTAATTTATTGATATTGAGAGTAAGCATGTTGTCGTGGAGCCAATTACTAACTAGATTAAAACTCGACTGGGCAGCATCGAAAACCTCATCCCATGTAGCGGCAGAAAACAAAAGAGCAGTATTATCTTTTAAGAGATAAGTTTGTCTTTAGGAAGATGTAGAGATGTGAGATCATTTATGTAAATGAGGAAGAGAGTATAGTAGTAGTATAGTATATCTTCACGCCAAGTCCCTTGCGGGGTCGACAGAGATAACCGAGCGCTATTAGACGCGGTTCTTGCATACTTCACTCGCTTCTGTGACATTCATAGCTCTTTTCATGCACGCTCGCCGGTTCCTGGGGCTGCTGACGTCACCTTCTGATAACACACGAGGAAGAGAGTTGGGCCTAGAATGCTGCCCAATGGGACACCATGGGTCACTTAATGATCATTACTAACGAGTTCTCCTATCCGAACACATTGCCGTCTCTCTGATAAATAGCTTGCAAAAAGCTTGAGCTGTATTCCTCTAATTCCTAGCTCTTCCAGCTTATGTAATAAGATAGGGACGGAGATCGTGTGAAATACTGTGGATAAATCCAAGAAGATAGACAAACATTTCATTCCCTTATCCAAATTAATGCTTATATAATCTGTAAGTAACTTCACTGTCTCCTCTGTAGACCTGTCCCTGCGAAAACAGAATTGGTTATCCGATAGTAATTTATTTTTCTGGAGATAAATTGATTGCCTTCTATTTAGATTTTTTTCCAATATTTTAGATATGGACGGTAGCCACTCAAGCGTGCTCTTATTTGACTGATGAATGATTTTAAATGGTCATGAGATCATGACTGTATTTAGAAACAAAAGTATTCCCAGCGTCCCAAGAGGCGCCATTATCTTCAAGTGTTGACAATTTTTTTATATCCCTAGAAAGGTTGGCTATAATTATTAGGATTTTTTGGTTATTGTATATTACTGGGATTATCGTATATGAAAATAATCGTTATGGCGGGAGAAAACAAAATCGGTACGGTATCGATAGTTTATTTAATTATTTATTTATTTAATACTTTATTGACCACAATACAGTTGGTTCAAACGGCGGACTTAATGCTAATTGCATTCTTTACCAGTAAACTCAGTTTGACATTTCTTTTTTTGGACTTTAGGTTCTAATTGCATTAATTGGAATCAATTAGTCTAATTCCGTATATAATAACGTATTCGTGGTATTTTTTACTTGGATATAGCTACAGTAATATGTAAATGGTGCACAATATGGTCTAACGAAGCAAGGCGTTTGAGTGGGTAGTATCGATATAGGTCTGTAATTATCGAGTATATGTACGCAATTCATAAATTATAATCATACATCGGTTGTCATACATCAAAATTGTAGCTAATTGAGTCTTCAAAATTGTAGCTACTATGTGAATATGAATTGTGATAATTTGGTTTATTTATTGCAATTACTTGAAGATTTGTCACAATTATAAGTAGATATCAATGCGTACGTGTAAGCAAATCACGTCACGCGCTAGTAAGCAACACGTCGTGCTTCACCTGCTTGGAGGGGCTGGCTGAAGTTGTTTGCAGGCGCCTATAAAAGCGACCGACCGTCTTGCGGAGCCACTTCAGTTCGAGTCGTCGTGCTGTGAAGGCTGAATAAAGAGGTAGTACGAAGACTACGACGAAGCTCTGCCCATTTGAGCTGGGATTACCGGACCGTTCGAAAAAACATCATAGGTTATTAACTTAACCCTTTTTTTTTATTTTGACGCGGGGAAAAATGCCTTACGCACACCACCGGTGCCTGGGTGGCCTCCGGTGGTAGTGTGGGACTCCCCGTCGGCTGCCTGTCGTATACCCACTAAACAACCCCGCGAAATGCCATCGGCCGCGTTGGTGTGGTGCACCGGATCTGTCAGCAACAGGGTACCACTGCGACTGGCCAGCCCCTCAAAAGGGGCCGGACTTCTTCTCTCTAGGGGCCATCCCGGCAAATTGGGACAGCCCCTCCCACAGGACAGGTTCCCATCCTGACCCCTAGTCCCACAGGTTAGGGGGGCGGCAATAGGTGCGCGTAGCGCCTACGCCGCACTTCCGTCCGCCGTCTCCGGAGCGGGACAGCCTCCGGATCGTCCTCCCTGTCCCGCTCCGAGGCCTCCTTCTGAGACATGACCGTCTCACAGAAGGAGGCTATCGCCTGCCAGGCACTGTCACTCCCGAGCATGGAGCGGACCACGCTCGGGAGCGAGAGGTCCGCGCTTCCTAGCGCGGACACCAGATCGCGGCGCTGCCAAGACCACCTGGGACACTGCTCTAGAGTGTGCTGAGCAGTGTCCTCGGCCTCACGACCCGGTGCAGGTACTCTCCGAAACACCCATGTCCGGTGAGCACCTGCACCATGCGGAAGGTGAGGGGTTTGCGCCGGCGGCGCATCCACTCCTCCAGGACCGGGCGCAGCGCATCCGCAATGCGGACTCCATAGCGCGGCTGCGCCAGGTCCTCCCCCCACCTCCGCATCATCTCCACTTGCCCTCGCTGGCGATACCACCCCACCTCCACCGACGTGGGGCGCTCGCCGAGACTCCTCCTTTCGGCAACGAAGCCGTACACCTCGGCGAGCACCTCCGCCACCAACTCCCAGGGCGGGTCGCCAGCGAGTGTAAGTTAACCCTTCGAAACCCGGGTTGTCGAATACGACCGCGAAATGTATGGGAAAACGTATATAACGGGTTCTGACTGCTCAAAGTTGAATACCGAACCGTTTTATAACATCTTGGGTTTCATTCAAACATTCATCAGAGATGAATGATTGCCGAGACGTTAACAGCAGCAAAGTTGGCGTCACGCCTACTGAAAATTCCACGCAGGCCGTTACTTCGACATATATAACACTTGTATTTGACATTAGTCTTTGTCTGTATTACATTCCATTAAACATCGTGGCTCCAACGACTTATTTAATTTTAATTAAACGAAACATCAATGCAATCATCGCCCAAAAGGCTCGTGGGTTCGATTCCCGCACTGAACAAACATTTGTGCGTATGAGTTGTGCGGTAGTCTTGGTATTGGTGTTTATCTATCTTTAACTTCACGCCCCTTGCGGGGTAGGGAGAGAGAACCGAGCGCCACGTGACCCGATCCTTACATACCTCACTTACTTCTTTAACATTCATTGCTATGCTCACGCACGCTCGCCGGTTTCTAGGGCTCCTAAATCACCCCACTGGTAAAGCGCCTCCACTTCACAGAAAACCGAAGCCAAATAACCACATCCTGGAGCTGAACGCTATGCTACAAGCAGGGCTTAGCGATACTTAATGTATTGCAAGCATTAATAGGCTACGGTAATAACTTTGCATAAAGCCAGCCGTAAGCTCGTATGCCTTGTGTTGTATAAAAAATAATCTACAGATTTTTTTACCACTCGCGCGTGTGGTAAGTGGCACCTTCTGCTGCTAACACAACAGCTTCAAAGGAGTTTGCTTGTGACCTCATTCATAGAAGAACACAAAAACCCTCCTGGCAGTTGTTATTTGGCTGCAGTTTTCCATGCGATGGAGGATACTTCCTCATATATTTTTGATGCGCCCTACGTCTCTGAAGATCGCCACAATGTAACAAGTATAAATATAGACGGATAAACACATTATCTAAAAATAGTTCCAATTCTTTACCCTCAATAAATATAAATAATACCTCATATATTATGAAATACGGTTCAGTTATTATTGTGGTTCAAATGTCCGCTCATTTGAGCGTACAAAAACCAATAATAAACAAACGGTATTTATAATCAAAACAACAGCTTTATTTAAAACGATGAGTTCTCTCACTAAGCTATTGAAACATTGAACGGTTCTACTTTAAAAGGACTATGAATTTATAGTTGTTTTAACATTCGTTGAAATACACTACTTTCGATGATTCCATAGCTTCATTTGTCCGCCACAGATAGCAATGCCTTCGTTGTCTCTGAAATTTTTGAAACAAAAAAAGAGTTTCGTCTTTCCCTAGCGTTATCGTGTCCTAATCCATTAGAATTGACAGGGTCCACTACCTAACCCTAAAAAATTGGCGAAGATACTGATTTTGACACAGAGCGACTACCGTCAGATCTCCAGAACCCCAGGAAAACCAGACCTTTCTTAGTTAGATCACACGTCTATAGAAATTTCTTGAACGTGCAGGTTTCTCCATGATGTTTTCCATCACCGCCGAGCAAGTGATAATTATAAATATGTAAATTAATCCCATAATACAAATTTAGTGGTACGTGCCAGGATTTCAACCGCGGACCTTTTACTCAATATGCCGGTTCCTATCCACTGGGTTATATATAATATAATATGTATGTAGTTGATAGATTCAGGCGTTATTTTATAAAAGTCAAATTTGCGCGCACTTTGGTCCAGTGCAAATATTTACATGCAATTTGAATTAGCGCCTGCGTTAGTTAGCATGAACTAATTGGTATCGGAAACACAAAATAGGTTAGATCAAATTGCATGTAATGATCATAGAATTAACGAAAATACGTAAACAAACAAATATTCTAGGGCAAATTACGCAGCACTATTCAATCCCATAACAAAGCAAAGCGGTACGGATATTAGACAACTTATGATCATAACCTTTATTTCTTTGTAAATATGCTTATATTATATATAATACTAACCAAGACAAACAGACATATTTATGTACACTATTATTAGCCTTGAGAATCGAACGACGAACCTTGGCGCTAAAGCAGCTATAGAGCTATTACACTACCCGATTCATTTAATACAGTCAAATTTTACAAGAATAATAAAATCGTAGATCTAGTTTTGGAACAAGTGGATGAAATTGTATATCTACGCAATTTCTTCTAAAAGCGCATCATGCCCTGCCGGCCGTATGGGGAAGCTCAAGGTCGCTCAGCGTGCTGTGGAAATAGCTGTGCTCGCGGTTTCTCTACGTGATAGAATCAGCAATGACAATATCCGCAGTAGAACTTCGTGATATAAATAATCGTCTGCGTTCTTCAGTGGATCCTTTACTGAATATTCTTTTGCACACCAGTAGAACATACACCAAATCTTTCTCGGTTCATGCTGTACAATTGTGGAATTCACTCTCTTTGCACATTAAATTGTCTCCTTACATATATTTTTATATTATGTTCTATTTTATCTAGCTACTTTCAATTTTATTATTTATTTTGAGATTTATTACTTTTATATTTGTATATTATTATAATGATATATTTCGTTTACGTTGTACTACCTCGCCTCTCGCCTACCACATTCAAATAAGACACTCAAAGGTTGACTGAAAAATATTCCTTATAGGAATAAGTCCACCTTTGTACATTTATTAATGTGTTACATTTAAAATTAACATATTTCATTGTTATTTTATCTAGAATAAAGATATAAAAAACAAACAAAACAAAAAAACCGACAAAGTCTAAAGTATAAACAAGATTAATTGTCAGAGGGCTGGTCACATATTTCACAGAACAACCGCAAGGTATGAAAGATTCTCGAATGGCAGTACCGTACTGGTACACGCTGTGTGGAACGATATCCTACTGGATGGAGCGACAACCACAAGTGGTTTGAAGAGAGTCGATGAATACAGACACGGGATCGAGGCTAAAGGTTCTGTAGGGGGTAGGCCTATGTTCAACAGTGGAGGAATGGAATGACGATGATTTCAGACATCGAAAGGGTTTACAGACTACGATAAACACACCCCGTAAGGTAGCCCGTATTCCTGTTTACCTTCACAAGTTGTGTAAATAAAACATGTAAATAAAACGCCGGGCCCGCTCGGTAACGTCTAACAATAAAAGAAAATCGTTAAATGTAAGTTAGTTGCTAAGTGTTTTTACGGTTACTGAACTTGTTAACTTCGACTGTATCATTAAATTTCTATTAGCTAACATTAAAATCTCTGCTACAAAAGGTTTTTATTGTTTTTATTATTTCTAGTGTATTACTGCGTATATTGATAGCTCAATGGATAGAAAACCCGCCTATTAAACTGGGGTCGCTGGTTCGAACCCTAGCATGTACCAATAAATTCGTCTTTTGTAATTATCACTTGCTCGGCGATGAGGGAAAACATTTGAAAGACATGTGTTCGATTTTCACTCTGGGTTGTGCAAGTCGGACGGTAGTCGCACCATGTCAAAGTCAGTATCTACGCCAAATCCTTATGCTTAGGTAGCGGAACCCGCCAACCTCAATGAATTAACGTTAGGAATAAGAGTTTGCTACTCACGTAAACACCAGGCTCGTCTAAAATAAAATCTGTGGCATCACTCACGTGGGACCAGAGACCCTGAATGAACATTTGTTTTGGACCTCCAGCTTATATCTGAGTATATTTAAAAGTTTTAGGGTTCCGTACCGCAAAAGGAAAAACGGAACCCTTATAGGATCACTTTGTTGTCCGTCTGTCAGTCTGTCTGTCAAGACCCTTTTTCTCAGGGACGGGTGGAGCTATCAAGCTGAAATTAATATCAAATACTCGGGACTGCAATCCGTTTGAGCAGTGAAAAAAATAAACTTTTAAGTCAACGCAATCAAAGTCAAAGTCAGTCAAAGTCAAAATCTTTTTATTCCGTAAAAATGGCTACATTTGTTTGGAATCGTCACAATTTTTTTCCCTACCGTGCAGTTTATGAATCAAAAGACACGGCTGTTTATATTCCATTTATGTTGCACATAGTTTGACACTCGCAAGGGATTATTTTCTGTTCACCTAGAATCATAATATTTGGTAAGAAGTTAGATCATGTAGCACAAGTAAAGGAAAAAATCTGAAAACCGTTAATTTATAGTCACATCACAAAAAATAATTTTGCGCCAATAATTTGTGAAAAAGAAATTTTACGGAACCCTCAGAGCGCGATTCGGACTCGCACTTGACAGTTTTTTTTAATTCAACTTCGTACCCACCAAAGTTATAATTTTATTGGTGACATTTGCAATTGAAAACAACCCTCGCTTCATTGACTGCCCCCTCTCTGGCCACCCTAAGTGCGGCAACAAAGTATCCATTAAGTTATTGCTTAGCACTGCAGCCGCGACACAGTTTATATGCATAGGCAATTGTACCGGATGTAATGGTTAAAGGGGTTGGTAGAAGAGGGTGACATCTTATGAAATATATACATTACACGCATCTGACTACGAGGGAAAAACATATACTATATGGTAGTATGGCAAACACAGATGTTGCTAATGTGCGTAGGCTACGGTGACTGTTTACCATCAGGCAGGTCATATGCTTGTTTGCCAAGTTGTACAAAACAAAAGTCAATTTTCAAGAGTGGTAAGGTCCATCAAAACAGCCCATCCGGGTACTACATCACAGTAAACCGCGGCCAAATAAAGGCTTCCTGAAGGGGGTTGTGGTGTTCCTGCGAAGGAGTGAGGTTACCAATGAGCTCCTAAGGAGTAGCTATATTATTAGAAGGGCTGACAACGTACGAGTTTCATGTAATGTGTCGCAAGCGTGCATAGGATACGGTAACCGCTTTCCAATCAGATGGGCCGAATGTTCGCACGGCTCTCGACATTGTTTAAAAAAAACAAGCACATTATTACCGTAGCCTATGAACAAAGCTATCATTCGCGTGATGCCACTTTCGTAAATGTATCTTTTTTATTAATTGCAAACTGTAACTATTTTGTACCACGTCAGTTGTCAAAAAGTGTATGCTTTACTAACTCGCCGAATGGGTATCGGTTAACGTATCCTATGACAGCTTGCAAAAGCGTATGCTATTCGTTCGTACGTATAATATAACACAAACTGAAATGTTTTCTCGAAGTATCTTCGGGATGAGTCCTAATATTTATAATAAGCTACCTAAAACTATAAGAGAACTGAATAATTTAAATGAGTTCAAAGCCTACTTAAAAAAAAATCTACTACTCAAATCTTATTACACTATTAACGATTTTCTATTTGATAAATTGTAATCACTAATAAATGTAATAAATTAAGCTATAACGTTGTTAAATTGACTATTTAAATGTAAAGTCTGACACTAAATTTGACATACTGTATTTGTAATTAATTTTGACATGATGTCCAAACGTTGCTTCATTTAATGTAATATTAACAGTGTAACATTTTGACATTTTTATTTATTATTTCAGTCTAAGAATATTGTACGCCAAAACGGCAAGTCGTAGCGTTTTAATTATTAAATTTAACATCGTATTATGTAAACTACCTATAAATAAGCAATAAATGAGTTTGAGTTTGAAAAAAAAAAACAATAATATAATTGTAACACGTATCTATCTGTCTTTATATTTTCACACCAAGTCCTTGTAGAGTAGGCAGACAGAATCTAACTCCACATGACTTGGTTCTTACGTACCTCATTGACTTTTTTAACATAGATCTTTCCATGCGTACTCGTCATTTCCTATAATACCTATACATCCCCTTGTATACCATCAATTCACAATAAACAATATTTTTAAGAGTGGTAGGATGCATTAAAGCAGCCCGTCTGGGGAAGTGCCTCCACCTTAAAGAAAATCGCAGCCAGATAACAACTACCTAGAGGGTTGTTGTGTTCCTGTCTGTGAGTGAGGTCACCAGTAAGCTCCTAAGTTGCCGTGCTAGCAACAGAGGTGATATCTCGCGACTGATACGCGAGGGCAACGGTAACCGCTTTCCATCAGGTGGGCCGTATGCTTCCATGCCACCCGACGTCGTAAAAACAAAAATATGTTGCTGTAATATTGAGAATCTCCGCCGATGTAAAGTCGATTAAAAATGATTGGGAGGACAATCAGGGTTAAATCCGAATGCTGCGGGAGGCTCAGTGAGGATTCCAAATTGGAGTTTTCTCACTCTGACATCTTAGATTACCACTGAAATCTTTTTAAAGTCACTCGGAAAATAACAAGGAAATAACAAACTGAATCTCTTAATCCCGCTCCGATAGGCCCAATAACGCCTCAAAAACGATTCAAAAATGTACAAAAGAAATATTGTTTTCACCGTCTGTCTGTCGTCTGTATTAATGAAATAGATTGTCAATCAGAAAAAACAGCTGGGCACCCTCGGGGGATTAATAATCCAGCCGACTTTACTGGGGTTAATACCTACCAACATAATATATGAACCAGTGTACAAATTAGTAACTGATAGCGATTCATCATAGTATTCATTTATTTAACACTTCAATGACCACAATACACTTGGTTCAAAAGGCCGACATAATACTAATTGCGTTCTCTACCAGTCCACCAGTAACCGTTGGCAGATGAGAAAAAATTTGCGGTTTTTATTAAAATGAAAATTAAATTTGATGATGTTAGAAACAGAGTTGGTCTGAAAGAGAGCGTCGGTGTTAAAATAAGAAGAGGCATGCTCCGTTGGTTTGGACATGTAGAAAGAATGCAGGATGAAAGTATGACGAAGTAGATATATAATGCAAAAGTGGAAGGATGTAGGACCCGAGGAAGGCCAAGACTTACCTATCATGACCAAATTGGTCGTGTTCTATCAGAAGATGATATCAGGAGTCGTAGAAACCGGCGAACGTGCATGAGAAGAGCAATGAATGTTAAAAAGGGAAACAGATATGTAAGGATTGAATCACGTGGAGCTTGGTTCTCTCTGCCTACCCAGCAAGGGATTTGGCGTGAAGTTATAGATAGATAGATAAAATGAAATTTGAATCGAGCCTTGAATCTAAAGATTATTTTATGTTTAAAAACTTATTCTTTCGGTTACGACAAGAAAATCTACATACATAAACATAAAAATACATAAATAACTACGATAATACATACACATTCACAATAATACATACAAAACCCTAGTAATACATACATATTTTCCTCTATAAATAACTGTAATTTAATTATGTGCATAATATATTATGCCGAACTTTGTTCATAGCCACAAACTTCGGCTTAATCTATATTTATGTTATATTACCTTTAATGGGGAGTATTAAGGGGGAGACCTATGTTCACCAGTGGACGGCTGATATGATGATGATGAAAAATTATGTTAGGTTTATTGACTTGACTTGCCTTGAAGACACAGACGAATAATAATAATAATAATTCTTTATTGTACAAATTTGTTTTACAATGTAATGTGCAGGTGCCTCCAGTTAAGTATAACAATACCTGTAGGAGGAGGCGCCGCTCTTCACTGATTAACATTTAAGTATAAAGAATTAGAGAAAAACAAAAATACATGGGTGTTATTCATTGTGGAAGGAATCACACAATCAAATGTACAAATAACAGATTTCATCTATACATAGTGTTAATAGAAGGAAAAAAGAAAAGGGATACAAAATATTGCAAGTTCAATAGTTTACTCGTGTATGTCTGTGTGTTTGAGAGTGTGTACGCGCATGCGAGTGGTGGTACTTGTTGGTGAATGAGGTGTTTATGTAATATTAAGACTGGATATGAAAATGTAGTACGAGTCTGTGTTTAGGAATTCGGAGTGTTTATATTAAATAATATGATCAACATTATTACAGGGAATATATTTTCCCTGCAAAATAGATTCCGTCTCATCATAGCACTTTGTCTGCAACCATGCGTTTACTGTTAATTTAGCTTTGTGTGTTGTCATAGGATAAATATTGGTGTGTTTATTGACCTCGTTATACAAGTATGCAGACTGGCAGGAGAATTGCCTTCTAAAAAATGTAGTTCTGAAGCTTCTAACCTGTGCTATTACGTAATTTCTTCTTCCGCTCAATTTTTGAGGATCGTATTTCAGGTTTTTATGAAGCTTTATGACAGACTGTAGAATATATAGTTTTCTCACGGAAAGAAGATTACACAATTTATAAAGCCTTACAGTAGAAAATGTGTAATGTTTAAAGTGCATAACTTTCAAAAGTGATCGTTGAGCCCTCTCCAACTCTAAACATTTAGTTTTATTAGCTCCGCCCCAAATTGGGATGCAATAAATTAATATGGATTGAGCTAGTGATACGTATATTTGTTTTAAAAGAGTTTTTGATGCGACATGCCTAAGCTGTTTGAATGTCCAAATAAGTTTTCGAATCCTGCCCATAACCAGTTCTATGTGAGCATGCCAGGAGAGACGCTGGTCGATAACAATGCCCAAATATTTAGTATAGCTTACTCTCGAAATAGGAATACAATTACAGTTGGTATTTTTATAGTCAGGTGTACAACAACAAATTTTAATCCCAAATTCATTTCCTGGTTGAGTTCTTGTATAATTTGTAAACGTTATATAGTTTGTTTTTGAGGTGTTCAAAGTTAATAGATTTGAGTTTAACCAGGTGGATATAGTTGCGAGTCCTTTCTCTGCCTGAGTACGCACAGTGTCCCAAGACGGACCAAAGAAGACAACCGCTGTGTCGTCCGCGTAAGAAAATACCTTGCCATTAGTGAGTTCCATGTTACATAGGCTGTTAATGTAAATTAGAAAGAGTGTAGGGCCAAGCACGCTTCCCTGAGGAACCCCATAGGTTATGCTGGTCTCTTCACTAATATGGTTTCCCACGCGGACACACTGCATCCTGTTTCGTAAATAGTCCTCGAATAATCTAAGTGGTGTGCCTCTGATTCCAATGGCTTCAAGCCTGCGCAAAAGAATGGCAACAGAAACAGTGTCAAAGGCTTTTCTTATGTCTAAGAAAATTGCTGTGCATTTATTTCCTTTATCCACTTCATCAACTATAAGCGAGGATAATGCTATAGCTGCATCTTCTGTTGATAGACCTTGTTTGAAGCCGTATTGAGATTTAGATATTATGTTAAACTTTACTAAGTATGAATTCAAACGGTTATTTAATATTTTTTCAAGAATTTTTGATATGACAGGGAGGACAGAGATTGGTCTATAATTTGACACGTCGCCTCTGTCGCCACTCTTAAACACAGGCGTAATTATAGCTCTTTTTAGAGCGGCAGGAAAAATACCAGATTGAAAGCAGAGGTTGACCAAATGTGTGATGATGGGTACAACTACTCCATGAGCCATTTTAAGAAATAGAGTAGGGACATTATCCCAGCCCGGAGCGCTATCAGACTTAAGCTGCATAAGGGTAGCATATACCTCATTAGGGTCAGTGTCACTGAGTACAAAAGATGTAAGTTGAGTACCGTCAGTAGGGTCCGTGACATGTGGCTGTTGGTAAAATGAGGCAGGTTTGATATTTTCTGCTAGACTTTTACCAATGTTAGCAAAGTAGTTGTTGGCAAAGTTAAGTGAAATTTTTGGGAGAGCTTTAATATGTAATAAGTCTGAATTTTGGTTTGTTTTATTGCGGTAGGTAATATTATTTATAGTTTTCCATAGATTTTTAGAATTACTTTTATTTTTATCTAATTGTTCTCTTTCATAGTTTCTTTTTAGTTTTTTTAAAAGGCTATTGCAAAAATTGCGGTAGCGTCTATACGTAATTTTTAGAATTTCATTTTCAGGATTAATATGTAGTTTTTGTTGCATACTGTTTCTATTTCTAATACATTTTAAAATGCCAGGGGTAATCCATGGTTTAATAATGCGTTTATTGCATGGAACTATTTTAGTAATCGTGTTATCCAGTAAACATTGTCTTAACTTATTAATTAAATGATTAGTTAACAGTATAGGATCATTATATAATATTAAATCGTGGACGTCACTATTTTGCAAATCAAATAATGCACTTTCGAAGTCAGTTATTGTTTTAGTTTTAAAGTTATCGCGAATTTGTGTTACATTAGATAATTTTAAGAAAATGGTTTTATGATCTGTGATAGATGTATTTAATACATAGATGGAGGCAGAGGTTCTATTGTAATCTAATTTTAAGATAAAGTGGTCCAAGCAACTAATGTTTCTAGTCGGCAGTGTATGCCCGGGAAGCAAACCGTGTGTTGCATTACGAATAAATATTGATCACTTTAAGTTATGCTCAAATTTGTGTTCATAGTTTAAACAATTGCTATTTTCTATAACGTGTTATGACGACTTCACGCCGGACTAATAACTATCCACATCAACCCTTACTCATCCCTCTGCAGGGATACGGGTCTCCCTTCAACCAAACGGGTTTAGAGCATACCACGGTGCTCAAATGCGGATTGCCGGAGGCCAGTGTTTTCAAGCCGCCCGAGGGCCACCGACTTAACAACTGTCATCTATCGACAACAGCCGTGACCGACGGCTTAACACGGAGAAACTCGAGATAGATAAATCCATCCATAGACAGGCTCGCGGTCGACGTTGCTTAACCTGCGTGTTTGGCTAGAATGACACGCGCAACGACGCCATCGAACTCTCTCTAATAACTATCGGTCATTCCAAATTATGCCTGTAATTTGCTTAGAGCCGTTTTAAAATACGTTTTAAGTTAAAATACAGTGATTTATATTTAATAGATATGACAGTCATATCTATTAAATATAAAAACTTTAATAGTTAATAGATTCAGACATTATTTTGCGAAAGTCAAATTTACATGTAATTTGGTCTAACCTGCTTTGTGTGCCGCCACCAATTAGTTCATGCGGCCTAGCACCGGCCGCACCCACCCACTACCGTTAGTAGATGTAACATACCAATGCTGCCATGGCTGCTCCGGTAGTCTCTGACTCGCCTGCTGCGGTCGTCCGCCATCTGGAACAGAAACCGCATACTCCCACCACCACCGTCGCTGCCACGTCTGGTCCGGTAAAGGATTAAATATCTTTTCGCTCACACCATCCACCCCCACCCTCAATTCAATATAAGGGACGGCACTGTGATGGATTTGTCACTTGTAGCATGTTATTTTTACGATTGACGTCTACAACGCCTGATGATGCCTCGTGGAGAGGCGAATCGCGTGTCACAGCCATGACCAGGCCGCCAGTCGTGGCAGCGACGGTGGCTGGTGCATGCGGTTTCTATTCCAGATGGCGGACGACCGCAGCAGCCGAGGCGGAGACTACCGGAGCAGCCATGGCAGCGTCGGCATGTTGCATCTACTAACGGTAGTGGTAGCGCTAGGCCGCGTGAACTAATTGGTGGCGGAAGCACACAAAGCAGGTTAGATCAAATTGCATATACGAGTACTCGTAAAAACTTATTTGACAATTTAAAAAATCTGCCAAGTGCGAGTGGGACTCGCGCACGAAGGGTTCTGTACAATTATCTATAAAAACGGCATAAATAAAAATAATCACGTTTTAGGTTTTCGCGATTGTTACACATTGAATTAAACAATTTTTAACGGAAGTATCGCGTATTTTATTTATTTTGTTGAACCTGACGTTTCGAACGCTTTGCAGCGTCCGTGGTCGCAGGAAGACTGTCTTAGTCTTCCAACAAAATTTAACAAAATAAAAAGCGTATTTTATTTCCAACAAAATAAATAAAATACGCGATACTTCCGTTAAAAATTGTTTAATTAATCACGTTTGTTGTATGGGAGCCCCCCTTAAATATTTGTTTTATTTTAATTTAATTATTTATTCTTAAAGTGATTATATAACTAAATATTCTGTGAATATTTCAAGCGTCTACCTATTGTCGTTATCAATATCGAGCAAAAAAGAGCAAAAAAATCACGTTTGTTGTATGGGAGCCCCCCTTAAATATTTGTTTTATTTTAATTTAATTATTTATTCTTAAAGTGAATATGTAACTAAATATTCTGTGAATATTTCAAGCGTCTACCTGTTGTCGTTATCAATATCGAGCAAAAATGAGCAAAAAAATCACGTTTGTTGTATGGGAGCCCCCCTTAAATATTTGTTTTATTTTAATTTAATTATTTATTCTTAAAGTGAATATGTAACTAAATATTCTGTGAATATTTCAAGCGTCTACCTGTTGTCGTTATCAATATCGAGCAAAAATGAGCAAAAAAATCACGTTTGTTGTATGGGAGCCCTCTTAAATATTTATTTAATTCTATTTTTTATTTGTTGTTATAGCGGCAACAGAAATACATCATCTTTGAAAATTTGAACTGTCTAACTATCACGGTTCATATATATATATGCATATCTTCACGCCAGGTCCCTTGCGGGGTACGCAAAGAGAACCGAGCGCCACGTGACTCGATCTTTACATACCTCACTCGCTTCTTTAACATTCATTGCTCTTTTCATGCACGTTCGCCGGTTTCTAGGGCTCTTAACATTACCTTCTGACAAAACACGACCAATTTTATCATGGTAGGTAACTCTTGGCCTTCCTCGGCTCCTACATCCTTCCACTTCCGCGTTCTATATCTGTTTCGTCATTTATTTTTATTAGTTATTGATATAAATAAACTCTCCATCTAACTCTAACGTAACTCGTTATTGATATTTCTTGTGTCATTTTGATTAAAAACCTTAGACTAAGACAGGCTTGATACTGGCTACTGTATAAAACAAACAAAGTACAAATTACTTATGCATAGCATATGATTGTATTATTTCCGTGGTCGTTACACCGAGGCGCACGGCTGGGGTCGCCATCCTGCCACCTCTCTGGGGATTTTCCACTTCGAAACATCGACTGCGGGCAAACTCTAGCTAACGAATTCGCGTTTTAATAAACAGAAACAAAAAGTTTTGCTTGCGGTGTACGATTGTTTTTGAATGCTTTTAATTGTATTTCTGTGTTTAATTTATATTTTTACATAAACATTATTTTATACAGCTTCCGAGGCAATAAAGCATACGGCCCATCTGATATGAAGTGGCTACCGTGGTTCGTGAACGCTTAATGTAGAGTATACTTAACGTATTACAATCATTCAGAGGTTACGTTAACATGGAAAGTTTGAAATGGAAGTTTGACACACGGAAAGTCAGCAGGAATAGATATGGTTACCTACGTTGGGGACGCCTTCTGATTTTTGAGCACATTATGTTGGAGAACCGGAAGGGTCCCGACCGATTGGAGACGCGCAGTCATCGTGCCCTTGTATAAAGGCATGGGGTCTCGTATGGACAGTGCCAACATCACTTTGATCAGCTTAGTAGCTAAAAAAATATTGAAAGGAGAATGAGGGTGAAATCCGATGAAATGCTTTGAAAATGGTAGAGGATCTACGCCCCAAGTTTTTTCACTCCGCAACATCCTAAGAAGCTAAAGAAGCCTCTGGCTATGGACTGAAAGATTTTTTGCGGGTTTGTGGATCTTGATAACGCATTTGATAGAGCCGTGCGAAATGATCTGGAACATTTTGCCCAGATATGGGGTTCATGGTGACCTGTTCCGTGCTGTGCAACCCACTTGTGCTAAACAATCCTCATGGTTGTTTAGCATGTGTGCGGGTGGACGGTAGCTTGTCCTGGTTTGACACCAAAATATTGGTGTCAGACAGGGATGCGTGCTGTCGGCTCGGCTATTCATCCTGTATCTGGACAGTTGTATTCAGAATATAAGAAATATAGCCACACCGACATAGCGGTTAAATGTAGTGGGTTGATCCTTCCTAGCGGGCGAGGTAAACTATTTTAAATTTCATCATAATCATCATCATCTCAGCTTGTGTTCGTCCAGCCTTCCCTCTAGAGTACCCCTCGTCTCGATCTCCCTACAAACCTCTTGAGGTCTATCTAGTGAGGGGTCGTTCCACCTGAGTGCACTAGTACGGAGAACCATTCGAGAACTTTTCTTCCCCAGCGGTTGTCGGTTCTATGAACTATGTGGTCAGCCCACTGCCACTTCAGCTTGCTTATCCTGTGGGTTATGTCGGTTACCTGAGTTCTACTGCGGATATCCTCATTCTATCACGCAGAAAAACCCCGCGCATAGCTTTTTCCACAGCACGCTGAGCGACCTTGAGCTTCCCCTCACGGCCCACAAATTTCAATTTAAACTTATTACTACAATGGACATAAATACGGAGAAATTCATATCATATATCATAAAGTAAACATGAGCAACACATAAACAAATTATGGGATAAAATAAAAATATTATTTCCAGGAATCGAATATCCGAATAATTTGTTTAATCCGGATGCAACCTTTAGTCAACATGAATTGCGTTCAATTCTCCGAATATTTCTATTTGCTTTCACATTTCACGTATCTCATTTTCCATTGATGGTATGAATTCTCCATCAATAATAATATGTTTTCATCCATGATATTAACGTATCAACAGTATAAATATAAGCACTTGTACCACTTACCACTTGCCTGCTTATGAATGTATCCCGCGCTCACAAAAACCTTGTGTTTTAGGACCTAGATGTGTCAGCAATTCAAGCCTATGGATTGGAAATTATTTTGCCCAATAAGCCGATTATTGCCGCGATGTTAATCTGCGAACTAGCCAATAAGAGTTGTGCCTTCTACTTTGCCTTGTAATGTTAAACCTTTTTTGATCTTATTCAACATACATTACATGAAATCTTTTCTTTGCATGTCTCTGTTAACTTCATGATAAGTCAGTTGTCATAATTTATTTTGTAAAATTAAAATTTTTAAAATTCTAGATTTTAGGACTTAAAACAGTAAACAAGGCAGTCTGGAGGATGATTCGATAAGAAAACAGACTGTGCACCGCGTCTGAGACCACCAGGCCCTGCTGTGTTGGCTACGCGGGGAACCATCGTCATATTACTCTCTTTTCCGAACCGTGTATCTCCGAACACCTAATTAATCTAATATATAAATACCTGCAGCCCCTGTTGTGGACTACGGTGGCTGACGATACCGCTGCGGTGTTGGACCGTAAGGCCATCCCCACCGTTACCTTCAACTTCTACATCGGGGTCTGCGTGCTGGCTAGTACGTTAACCTGCCGTCTACAGTCGTCGGCCCACTATAGCCGGCGGCCACTTAGTGCATCCACCAGTGATTCAAATTAGACAATTTAAAACGCGAGTTCTTAAAGATTTTCATTAGCCGAACTTTTAATTATAGACGAGCTCGGTGGCGCAGTGGTGAAACGCGTTGTTACGCTACTTTGATACCAACGCTCGAGGGTTCGATTCCCACACAGGACAAACATTTGTGTACATGAACATGTCTGTTTGTCTTGGTCTGGGTATTTTCTATGTATAATAAGTATGTATTTACAAAAAAAAATGTATTTACGTATGTTTATCAGTTGTCTAGTACCCATAACACAAGCTTCGCTTACTTTGGGGCTAGATGGCGCTGTGTAATTTGTCCGACAATATTTATTATTATTTATTATGCTTTTTTTATATATATCATATAATGTAAATAATAGCCTTAAATAAATTTGTAACTCTTTTTAGTACTCCCTTTTCTTTATCTAGTAACATAACAGCCTCCCGAGCCGTAGCAGTGAATTGAGCATCTACGTAATATTGGTCTCATCGATCTCTTCATAGGCTATTTCCATCAAGACTTCCTTCTACCGACGTTTGTCAACGTCTGATTCGCTAACCATGTATGTGTATATAATGGAGTTAGAACCACGCGCCCGCGCCTGTTCTCGTTGCTGTGCGCCACGTGCGAGCACTTAGCACTTTCATGCCCATTTTCTTCCCGTCTCGTTGTATCAATGTAAAAATAATCTATCTTCTTCTTCCTAGCGTAATCTCGTTCTTTAATTAGGATTGGCGGGGTCCTCTACATAAGCCTAAGAATTTGGCGACTGCTTTCAGACCTTCACGATTCAGAGGGAAAAACCAGCTTTCTTTAGTCAAAGGTTTTTCGAAATATAATTTCCGCGATGTGCGTTGGTTTTGATTTCCTCACTATATTTTCCTTCCCGTCTAGCAAGTAATAATTACAACTATGTGTATAAATAGAAAGCACGAATTTAGTAAGAATATAGTAGTAAGGACTTAATTTAGTAGTAATTTGTGTAAGGACCGCGTCTTATGGCGCTCGGTTCTCTCTACATACGAGTTTAGTGACACGTGCTTCCAGCAGGATTCGAACCGGTGACCAATTGATAGGTCAGTAATTGGTAAAGATAATTTATCTATCTAATTATGACTTCGCCAAGTGCCTTGCGGGGTAGACAGATGATCAAGCTCGCTCGACGAGTTCGGTGGCGCAGTGGTGAAAGGCGCTGTTACGTTACTTCGATCCTAACGCTCGTGGGTTCGATTCCCACACAGGATAAACATTTGTGTGCAAGAACATGTGTGTTTGTCTTGGTCTGGGTGTTTTTTAAGAAAAGTAGGGCGCAGCATAGCAGGCCGTTTAGGGAAGTACCTCACAGAAATTGCAGCTAAATAACAACTCCTTAGAGAGTTGTTGTGTTTCTGCGTGTGAGTGAGGACTAAGTAAGCTCCTAAGTTGTTGCTGTGTTAGCAGCAAAGGTGGCATTGCGCTAGTGATACTTAATGCATAACAAGCGTTTATAGACTACGGTAACCGCTTTACATCAAGTGGACCGTATGGTTATATGCTTCCAGAAGAAAAAAAAGCACGACGTGACTTGATTTTTAGGTATAGATAAAAAAAAATATTGCCCAAAAATGCGCACACCAGGACCCAGGGAAAACCATTGGGTCCTTATCGAGCGCGTTCAGACCGATTACATTCTTTAATAAAATCTTACTCATTTCTCAAAGTTTTAGGAATTTAGGATATGACCATTGGTACAGAAGAAAATATTTTCTTTGGAGCCAGGATCTCCCCAGCCAGGTCAACTATCAGAAACTAATATTTCAAATTCGACGTGTGTATATGTTATATACAGACTCCAAAACGGCTGGACTGATATTGATGAATTTTTTAGTGAATTTTCAGAATAGCCCAGCGGGTGATCCTGTGAAGTTTGGTAGCGATCGGCTCACCCGCGCGAAGTCTGGTCGGGTCGGTAGTAATCAATAAATTCGATAATATTTTACAAAAGTCAAATTTACGGGCAAGTTGATCTAAATTATTATGTGTGTGCTTCCACTACCAAGTAGATCATGCTAACTTGCGCCGGCCGTCATCCACCCACTAATACGTAGATGTATGCTGCCACTGCTCTTGTCCCAGGTTGCTTCAGTTGTCTCTGCGATTTCCCACAGTGCTGATACGCTGTAACTATAACCTCACATACCTACCTCCTAAACCAGAAGATCCACGCAACGGCCACTCCCCTGGCATTCCTGATGTTCAATGTATATACTACTACTAAATCAAATTTTACTTATTCCACTGCAAGGATATGGGACAGGCAGGAATCTCCCTTCAGCCATAGGTTTAGAGCCTACACCACCTGCTCAACTGCGGATTGGCTGATGACAGTATTCGAGATAGATAAACCCATCAATAGACAGGCAGCGTTCGACGTTACTTGACCTGCGTGTTCGGTTACCATCGAGCTATCCATATAATTAGTTACAGTTGAAAAACATATATTACCTTTCCTTCGTGTCAATGTGACAGATACTTGTATAAGACAAAACCATTCACCGATATAACGAGATGACTAATCAAGTACATGCGAGTGCCATGCTCTGTTTAATTATATCTTAGCACTATAATGAATCTGTGATAGCAAGTTAACATATAGATTCCAGTAATGTAACGTAGACTGCTGAATCGCATTAATGCCTAATAATTCACTACTTAAGAGGGGGCACTATGCTGTGCTAAAGCGAAATGGCGCCCTCGTTTTGTTTTATTAATAACGCTGAATTTAAGACCAATTCCAAAAAACGCTCAATACAGGAACTGAAGAACCGTATTTATATTTTTTTGAAACATATCTTGTATTTATAATGTACTAGCTGACCCAGCGAACTTCGTACCGCCTCAGGATCAATAAATGGTGTGTTAACTTATTAGATGGTATAAATTCTTATTATCCTATTCCTGAGGAAGACAAATCCAAAAACACAAAAATCATAAAAAACGGGTCCAGCCGTTCTTGATTTATAAATGGTGTAACTAACACGACTTTCTTTTATATATATAGATATGCCAATTTGTACTAGAGACATCGTAAAAAAAGAATTTCATATAAAATGTATGAGAAATGTAATTTATATTGTTTTTATATTTTTGTTATTGTTTTTCCATGTTTTAATACTTATTATCCTATTCCGGACGAAGACAAATCCAAAAACACAAAAGTCATAAAAAACGGTTCAGCCGTTCTCGAGTTATAAATGGTGTTACTAACACGACTTTATTTTATATATATAGATGTACAAGTAACCAAAATTTTTATTATTGCTTATTGTGGCCACTTATAAGAATAATCAAAATTATGACTAATTGTACGTAATTGACAGTAACTAATTGTAAGTAAATAATAACAAAAATAGAATGTCTCAAAAAAACATAGGTGTGGTTCTTCAGTGCTTGTATTGAGCGTTTTATGAAATTGGTCTAAAATTCAGCATGAAGCTAAGTGGCCCTCATTTTGTTTTTATTAACATAAAAACAAAATGAGGGCCACTTAGCTTCATGCCCCCTCTTAAGGGCATCTACACAGATCTACTCTACCAAAATATCTCCGACTGGCGCACCGAGGGTTCCATAATAATATATTTTGCAACAATTATTTTTTGTGATGTAATTGTGATTAATTATATATGTTCCGATTTACACTAAAATCGCTCACAGTGTCCAAAAGTTTTTGAGTAGATCTCTGGGTTTGTGACTTGATTATTTTTAAAACTGGATCCCAAGCAGGTGGTACTTGCCAACCATCTTCTCTATTGAAATTATTTCTAGGCATGTAGTGATTCTCCTTGGCGACGATTTGTGGTTTATCGAACCGCATGTAATGCTGGTCCAGTGTATGTTCACAAACTGCAGAGTTTTTATCACGCCTATTCTTCATGTCAGCAATGTGTTCTTTCACTCGAGTGAGAAGAGATGCCTCTTCGTTTATCCTATGTGTGATAAACCACATTCGCAATCTAATTTGTATACTCCTGCATCTTGTAAGGAGATATTACACTTTATATTATTATTATTATTATACTTTTTTTGACGAGCTCAGTGGCGCAGTGGTGGAACGCGCTGTTACGCTACTTTGACACCAACGCTCGTGGGTTCGATTCCCACATAATACAAACATTTGTGTGCATGAACATGTGTGTTTGTATTGGTCTGGGTATTTCTATGTATAATATGTATGTATTTACAAAAAAAAAATGTATTTACGTATGTTTATCAGTTGTCTAGTACCCATAACACAAGCTTCGCTTACTTTGGGGCTAGGTGGCGCTGTGTAATTTGTCCGAAAATATTTATTTATTTATTTATTATTTATTTATAGGCAGATAGAAATAGACTGATCTTCTTAAGGGGCTTGAAATAAGTTTTAATTGAAGCTCGCCGTAAGATGTTGTCAATGACTCCCTTTAAGTATGGTAAGATGGCAGGTTGACGTTCAACTATAGGTAACTTCGGGCGGCTTCTGTGGCGCTGGCGAGGGAGTTTGACATGTTGGAGTTCCTCCTCTAGATGCTCAGCGTCGCAAAATCCGTGTGCTCTCTGAAACAAAGATTTGCCTACGGTAGCTAACAGACATGGATGGTGGTGTGAGTTACCATTGAGATATTTGTCTAATGGGTGGGTTTCCTATACACTATAAGAGTAAGTGAGTTGGCAAATTTCAACGTGTGGTGACGGGGAGTCCCACACTACCACCGGAGGCCACCCAGGCACCGGTGGTGTGCGTAACGCATTTTTCCCCGCGCCACAAAAAAAAATGTTTTATCGGTTCATGATGTCGATCTGGTCAATATCCATAAACAGTCAGCTCACTGAAGAAAAATCGAGATACCATTAAACCTTGTAGCCATTTCCTTTGGAAATCTCGAGAAAGTACTGTGAGTGGAGCAATAAAAACACAATGGCAGTTAAAACGAATAAGTGCAAATAAACCGTTTAGCTAACTATAAAATGTGAGCATTTAATTGCATCTCGTATCATTTCTATCGCTAGAGATAAGCAGACATCCAAAATAGAAAAATAGGCAGCCGTGATTCTATTCGCTAGCTAGGGGAGGCTATAGTTGAGAGTCGGGACACAATGTATAAATCAAACAGTATCTAAGTTTTGTTGGGCGAGCGATTAGCATGAAGATAAAAAATGTTTATTTGCCATTAGATCCTCGTGAGCACTTGAAAAATTAATGAATTAATAAGAAAATGATTATCATGAGAAATAAATAAGATACGCATTAAGAGAGGTAGGGCGTATCAAATCAGCCCAATTAACGCCTATAAAATATTGGGTATCATTCGCGCAATGCCTCCTGTGCTGTTTACATAGCAACTCGATACATAGCAAAGCGATATCTATCTATCTATCTAACTCCTTAGGAGCTTACTGGTGACCTCACTCACACGCAGGAACACAACAACCCTCTAGGGAGTTGATATTTTGGCTGTGGTTTTCTGTGAGGTCTTCCCCAGACGGGCTTATTTGATGCGCCCTACCTCTCTTAAAACATCCAAACCAAGACAAACAGACATGTTCATGCATACAAATGTTTGCCTTGTGTGCGAATCGAACCCACGAGCGTTGGTATCAAAGTAGCGTCATTCACGACTGAGCCACCGAGCTCGTCGATATTTATAGATATGTGACAGATTTATAGATGATACAGCTGCATAAACATTGTCACTTGCATCAAATATTCATTGCAGTTAGTCGGTTTATACAGGATTACTTATTTATGTAACAGGAGAAACAGCTATATTTACATGATCGTATACTTGTTGGATTGTTTTGGATACAAGAATATCATTAGTTTTGGTATGCAAATAACTTATCATCAATATTGTTAAAATTTATTTTATCCGCATATAATGCATAATGTTAACTAGCAAACAATTTGTTTAAAATAATTGTTATAATTGCTTGAAAATTAAAATTACGATTTTTTACATGTTTTTGTTTTTAATGGGTCAATTCGTATAATTTTGTAATGCGATGCTTATCCACATGTGGAGCACATAGACCGGCCGTGTTAAAGTCGATTCTAGCGGCGGATAAGCTGAGCAGCCTTTTCGGATTGGGCCTCGCTCATAGTCCACTTGCTAGGTTAATATAGTGTTTGGACTTCGCGAAAGAACGCCCACAGGTGGGGCGGCTAAGTATGCCCCGAGCACTGTAGTAATTGTTCTGCGTTTAAAATGAATCGACATTACTGATGCCTTACTTTTATATTTTACCATAAAATCGGGTGTTTATTGGAAATGTGGATACTGAATATTAATGTTTATAACAGTTAGGGGCAGCTCGCCTGCGCGGCGCCGCGTCTCGCCCCTACCACCCCGCGCTCACCCCTCGCTCAGTCATAAAGAAACGTCGGTCAGACCACGTCGTTTTTCGCCCCTACACCGATATTCGCTAGTGCTCTAAGTGATCAACATACATACAAAGTGCGAAGTGCTAAGTACAGTGTGAAGTGAGTGCTGTGCAAGTGTGGTTAACACTTTGAGTTGTGTGCCCGATAAAAGGATTACATCCTGTATCTGTTAACACGTAAGTGTTTTTATACTTATGTCGATTCCGTGTTTTGACGCGAGCGAGATTTTATTCGATATTGTTTTTTTTTTAAGTCAACGTGTCACAGTTTCTCTTAGGTAATGTTTTTATTTACTTATTATGACAATTTTACGGCCAGTGTAGTAAAAACAATATTCATAACTAGCTTTTTCCTGTGACGTCGTCGTCCGCGCGGTAGACATTCGACATCAGAGTTCCGTACTCACTTTCGTCTCCTATTTCACCCCCTTAAAGAACGATTTTGTTTACAGTAAACTTTTATGTTGAAATGAGCTCGTATATATTTTATACATTTCTTCAAAATTGACCAAGTTTCATACAAACTTTCAGCGCTGGTTTGCCACACTTAAGTCATTCGAAGAACGTTAGTGTAAAATTTCATACTTCTAGACCCAGCGGGGTTTCAGCTGTGCGCTGATCAGTCAGTCAGTCAATCAGTCAGTTTCTTACTTTGTAGCACTCGTTATCGCTGACCAAGAAGCGTGTCATAAGTAATTAAGATTTTGGGTGTTATAATTTTATGGCATTTATAAACATAGATAGGAATTATGGACATAAAAACAGCAAAGGCAGACTTATCCGTTAGAGGGATCACTACTTATCGTCAATTAATATCAATGGTATGATATCAAAGGCATTTGAAAAGGCAAGCACACCTTTATAACTGCGATATAATGGGTCGACGTATTTATGAGTGATGAGTAGACGTAGTTACTAGTGTGTTTATGTTTTTTTGTATGTATGGGTGTATGGGCTATCTAAGAAAGAATTGAAATAGGATATCTAAATAAGATTAGAAAAAAAAGATTTATACAATTAATAAATTATTAGGTACAATTTAAGAGAGGTAGGGCGTATCAAAGCAATCCGTCTGGCGAAGTACCTCCACCGCACAGAAAACCGCAGCCTGCCTAAAGGACTGTTGCGTTCTTGCGAGTGAGCGATGTCACCAGTAAGCTTGTAAGGGGTTACGGTATTAGCAGCAAAGGTGGCATCGCGAGAGTGATATTTAATGTATTGTAAGCGTTCATAGGCTACGGTAATCACTTTCAAGTGGGACGTATGCTTGAATTCCCCCCGACGTTGTACAAAAAAAAAACATGATAAATAACACGATATATGACCTTTTATTTCATACAGGTAACTTTATTAAGTTACTACCTGCACAGAGAGCTTCTTCCTCTTCGTGTTATCCCGTTTCCGAATCCATTAGAAATGACGGGGTCCGCTACTTAAGCCTAAGGATTTGACACCGATTTTTACATGGACCGACTGCCGGTCAGACCTCCATAGGCCAGTGGAAAAACCATTTCTGTCTTAGGTCAGATGCCTCTGGAAATATAAATTCTTGTACGTGGGGGTTCCTCACGACGTTTTCCTTCACCGCCGAGCGAGTGATAAATATGTACATAATTTCGAAATTTAGTGGTACGTGCTCTCACCAGGATTCGAACCGTGGACCAGTTGGTCAATAGGCCAGTTCCTTATCCACTGAACTATTACTGCTCTATGACTGATAAATAAAAATGGTTGCCGTAAAATAGGCCCTAACAAGATGTTCTTGCGTGAATAAATTGATACTTTTGGGCAAGTTGCACAGCGCCACCTAGTTACAAACTGAGCAAAGTTTTTGTACAATTGATTCAAGACATGCGTGTGTAACAATTATGTGTGTGTAGGCAGAGCTGACGGCGTGTGTTCGAGTAGTTCTGCAGGCCAAACCAGGAAGTCTATAATAAGTCTGTTTCAAAGACAATAGATAAGAGAAATAAAGAGCAACCTGATTAAACCAAAACCTACATTTGAAAATAACATGGAAGTGTAGATTTACACCGTAACAATATCATACGCCTTTTTGTAAATAGATACTTTTAATATATAGAAAGACATCAGATCAAAACCAACAGAGAAGTTCACGTACTCAAATATTTGTGCGGGAATCGAGACCATGAATTTCTGTGTCAAAGAAGTCATTGCTTGGAGTTCAACCGCCGGGCTGGTCATGCATGATTTTAAGAGAGGTAGGGCGCATCAAAGCAGCCCGTCTGGGGAAGTACCTCCACCTCAAAGAAAGCCAAAAAACAACTCCCTAGAGGATTGTTGTGTTCCGGCGTGTGAGTGAGATCACCGGTAAGCTCCCAAGGAGTTGCTGTGTAAGCAGCAGAGGAGGCGTCGTGCGAGTGATACTTAATATATCGCAAATTAATAGGCTACGGTACCTGCTTTACAGCAGGTGGGCCGTGTGCTTGTATGCCTTTCGGTGGAGTATTAAAAAAAAAGATTTTTATTTTCATTTGATATGTACATGAGCTAACTCTACTTTCAAACTACTTCGGTAGCACGCATGGACGGAATACCCAACAGAGAACCGGTGAAACGATATTGCCTTGTAACTCACTGATTACCAGAGGGAGACTTTGTACCAAAGTCGTCTGCGTGGGTACCTCTGTCTCGTCTGTTTCTACAGCCAAGCAGATATATTCATATAGCTAATATATTCATATAGCGCTGTATGGGTTAGATCTCTTTGCCTTTCCCCTCGGGGATAAAAAGAACCAAAAAAAAAAAACTGTTGAAATAAATTAAAAATTGTGTTAGTATAATTTGCACACAGGTTGCCGACAATTGTGTGCCTGTGTTTATGTAACTTTTAAAATGGCGTAACAGTAATATGCGGTCAAAATTTTCGAAAGCTACGTGCCTGTGTTTGAATTCATGTAAGAGCAATGTGCTAGCTATAGCCTATTCATGCCTGCGATTGAAAAATTCCAGAATTGTAAAGAAATGTTATGACTTAAAGATACAGACAGTCTGATGCCTTTGCTTAAATGGCGCTAAAGATTGTGTGCTAGTACTCGTAACTGTAGCCGTCGCAGATCGCTGGGTGGCATTATAAAAACAGCGTTTAAACTTGAAATATATTATAATAGAGCGAACAGATACAACTTGTAAGAAAACCAGTCGAGAATGCGCAAGCTTGCATTGCCAGAGGAACACCTGGCTCGTCACTTATATATCAATTTAACTTTTTTTTTTAAACTTTGTCGCCCATTTTGACCTTTTTGACTTAAGAAATATGATATTATATAGTTTTTAAGACATTCCTATTCGACTTTTTAATTTACTTTTCAAATCTGAAATAAAAATTTAAATTTTTCTTTTTGATAAATTTGTCGGCTATTTTGACCGTGTTCCTTAAGAGATAGGAGGTTGGTTTTTCAGACATTCCTATTCTACTTTATTATGTTGAATCCGAATCTGAAGTCAAAATTCGAATATTCGAAAAAAAAGCGACAGACACACACAGACAAACGCACGCACAGACAAACATATAGATTTCATATAGGAACGGTGTTCCGGAAAAACATTGAAAATCTAAATCATATTTCGAAACAGACACAAATGTCAGTCCTAAAAAAGAAAACCAAAAAAGTGACATTTTAAAATAAATTATTATAATAACCAAACTTCTTAAGAGGCAGCAGTGTGGCATCTCCACCAGTAACGTATGTACTTAAAGTTACCAACAGTTGTATGTACAAACACACGTTTAAATAGCCCAAAACAACATGTAACTTATGGATTTCGAGCTATCAGCAGTTGTGTGTGTGTGTGTTAGTAAAAAGATGTAAGAATAACTTACTGGCTTCAAGCTACCGACAGACAGTGTAAGAGCAATGTGCGGTTTTAAAGCTGCTAACATTTCTGTGTGTATGCTTAAATTGTTCTAAAAATGGTGTATCTATAATGTATCGACTGAACTCGTAACTACCGACAGCTTTTGCCTTAATTATACCTTATGAAGGTATAATTAAGGCATACATTGCCTTCATGTGTGTCAGAATTCGATCGGATATTAATCCTACTAATATTATAAATGCGAAAATTTGTATGTATGGATGTTTGTTGCTCTTTCACGCTTAAACGGCTGAACAGATTTGAATGAAATTTGGCACGTAAATAGATTATGATCTGGATTAACACATAGGCTACGTTATTTGACTCCATGCGGGCGGAGCCGCGGGCAGCAGCTAGTTATAAATAAATTTGATATTTAGATGAAGTTTGCATTTGAAGTTTTCCTATCCGATCCGAGATACCTGAGGGTGGTCTCAGGAGCCCGGAGAACCGGTAAGCATGTGTGAGATGAACGCATGTTTAAAAAGCAAGTGAGAGGTGTCTGGCACTTTCAGGGACTAGCGCGTTCAAAACAAACAAACAAACAAACCCTTAATATATTACTATAGATGAATTCTATACTCCACCCAGTTTTGGTATAAAAGTTTAATTACCTGAACTGACCTATTTACCCTAATAAGTATATTGAATCTGTAATTCATCTAATTATAGATAATTATTCATTAGTAATTACAATGGTTAATTGTAACTTTATGGGTTAAATATATGAACGAAATATCAGTTCAAATTTAATTACTGCATGTGATCACGTTACCTTTTTTGAAACCCAAAAAAAAATAAACAAATTAAATGAAAATCTGACATACAAATGGCCACTCAGACAGGATCATCACGGTGTGCCTCAAAGCAGCATCCCAGGCCCACTGCTATTTTTGATTTATGTTAATGACCTACCAGACGTAACTTGACGAGCTCGGTGGCTCAGTCGTGAAAGACGCAACTTTAACACTAACACTCGTGGGTTCGATTCCCACACAAGGCAAACATTTGTTTGCATGAACATGTTTGTTTGTCTTGGTCTGGATGTTTTAAGAGAGGTAGGGCGCATCAAAGCAGCCCGTCTGGGGAAGTACCTCCACCTCACAGAAAACCGTAGCCAAATAACAACTCCCTGGGGAGTTGTTGTGTTCCTGCGTGTGAGTGAGGTCACCAGTAAGCTTCCAAGGAGTTGCTGTGTAAGCAGCAGAGGAGACATCGCGCGAGTGATACTTAATATATCGCAAGCGTTAATAGGCATCGGTACGCGCTTTACATTAAATAGTGGTGGGCCGTATACTTGTATACCTCCCGACGTAGTATAAAAAAAACAGACTACTCATCTATACTATTTGCTGACGACATATCGATTATTTTGTATAAAAGAAAATGTAATGCAGTCAGCATGAAAAAGAAATTAATGATAGAATTAAAAAATATATTACTTGTATAGAATGCAATAACCTGAGTATAAATATTAATAAAACAAAAATTTACCAATTCTATAACAAAGATGGAAAGCTTGTCTATTTCATATGACAAAAACTCCTTTAACGAATGTTTTACGACCAAAGTTTCAGGTATTATCTTAGACACACATCAGACTTGGAAGGAACATGTGAATACAGCATGTAAGAAAATTTAAAGTTTTGTGTTTGCTTTACATCTTTCAAACATTTGTAGAACAAAAAATTGCATTCTTGTCCTACCTCCGATTTGTTTGCTCAATTTTGAGATATGGACTGATCATTTGGGCAAAACTCTGTTGATATAAATCGCGATTTTACAATACAAAATAAGTATCCGAGCCATGCGTGTAGCCGATCCTCAAGAGTCATGTCGACCATTGTTTGAAAAGTTAAACCTCATGACACTACCTGCTGTGTACATATTTGAAACAACATATCCACATATACACACTGATAAACAGACCGCCTGTTTAGCCAGAACAGCTACAACACGTCGATTGTATTATAATTGCTTACCGGACTCCATTAAATAATTTCCTTTTAATTTATTTCTTTATTTATTATATAAATTACTTTCCGAAAATTGCACATTGAAGAATTTAAGGCATTGAAGTATTGATAATCGATGAAAATGACTTATTCTAAAATGAACTTACTCTCTGATTAGTGTAATTGAGAGATTGACGAATTTAAGATTCTCTATATGTATTTAATAAATCACAATTAAAATTATTTTTAGGAAATTGACAAATTGACAATGATTAAATTACAATAATTAGTTATAACATTTCCATGCCAGTTACTGGCGTGACACGCTTATTGCAAATGTATATTCTATCTTTATATGTACATCGAGTTAATAAAGACATTTGATTTAAAAGATAAAAAATCTTTATTTAGCATTCGGTACTCGCGGAGCTTGCATGTTATGCTTATGTTTTGGAAGATATTGCCAGGCAGAGAACTGTTTCAGGGGATTTATTATATTTTCAAAAATAATTTACAAAAAAAAAATCTCCCAGTCTTTGCAAGCCGATGTACCGGCGTGCGTAAGTTATTTCTTGTTCTAACATTTTCAATGAATTGTGAAAACAACTTCACATTCGTATTATTAGAAAAATACATTCTATTTATATAAACATACTGAGCGATAACTGTGAGAATATTTATTTTTTTAAACAGTCCCCGAAGAACTTCACCGGAGACCACATTATAGATAGAGAAAATGAGAGACTCATTTTAAGATTTTCATCAACATATTATAAATATAATCACGAAACGATCTGTCAAAACCTTTACTTTGAATATATTCATAATAACGTTGTTTGAAATATTTTAGAGTGTCTTTACACAGAATTTAGTTTTAAAACATTTTTTTTATACTTTCACACCTTCAGGTATTTCTGAATGGATTCTAGTATTCCATTATCGTCTGGTATTCTGCCCAGCCCATGTTTAATAAGCTGTTGACACATTTAGCTGTCGAGGTGACCAATTATTCTGAACTGCAAGGGCTAAGTGCTCTAATTAGTACTGCTTTTGCAACTACTGCATATTTCATTTGATTGTTATTTTTATTGTACAATAAAAAATAAAAAAAAACTTATCCTTACCCTAGGAACAAAGTAGGCGAGCGGCCAGGTAGTTCAATAAAATCAAATCATCATCATCTCATCTAGTATTTGTCCACTGCTAAACATAGGTCACCCCTCTGTGATCATCGCTCCATCTAGTAGGGGGAATGTCCCACACTGCGTGTACTAGTATAGGGACGACATTCGAGATCCATTTTTCCTCAGCGGTCATCGGTTCTACGAACTATGTGGCCGGTCCACTGCAACTTCGGCTTGCTTATCCTTTGGGCTACGTCGATTACCTTAGTTCTACTGCGGATATCCTCATTTCTGTCACGCAAAGAAACCTCGAGCATAGCTCTTTCCATAGCACGCTGAGCAGCTTGAGCTTCCCCATACGGCCCGCAGTGAAGGACCTCGTCTCAGTTCCGTATGTCATCACTGGCAATACACACTGTTCGAAGACCGTGCCTCCAGGCGTTGAGGTATATTGGACGAGTAGATGTGTCGAAGTTTCCCGAACGCTGGCCAGCCGAGTTGGATCCGTCTGTTGATCTCTCGGTCGAAGGTCGAAGACTTACCTAACTGAATAACCTGCCCTAGGTAGACACATTCGTCGACAACTACGAGCTTAATGCTTCGCACCGTGACCGTGACATGGAAATGCGACATGAAAAAATGTAGATATCATAAAAGGCGGTTGAAGGATATGACCAGGAGAAATGCCAACCCGCCTGCGAAGCGTGGCAAAAGCTCCCTCTATGTAAGTACAAGGACGATGAAGTAGTTCTCACCAAAGTCATATTGTTTACTAAACTGGAAACCCTACGCAACCAATTTTGCTTTATTGACATTACTTTCTTTCAGTTCAAAAATCTACTTAGCATTGATAGCCTTTTCATTATTATCCTTGTATTCTCGTGAGCTTTTAATTCACTTTCTATCGGTTCTTCACCAATCTTTTTATTAATTAATATTTTATTATGTAATCATTACAATATACTTTCAGCGTGCTCTTCTCGTCTTTTTTACTGTAAACTCCGCTGATGCTGCAAAATTTTTCTCGAAACAGCTAATTTGAAAACATTATGACAAGATTATGATCCATTAATGTATATTTTAATCAATTTTAATGGACTGCTAATGACAAAACAGAACCGGCGGATGTAAAGCAAAATTAACTTTACACGAGCGGGATTTTATCCTCGTCTGCCGCTCCGATGATATAAAAAATGTGTAAGTTCGGCGTAGCTCATGCTGGTTACTAAGACAGTGAGCCACTCGAGGATACCAAATTTTTACATAAACTACGCAAACTTGAAAATTACAAAAGTTTTGTGATATACGGCAGCCTTCCTAGGATATACTTCTTAGTCTCAGTTGAACACAAAACAGTTTTTCTCATCTATTTGTTAGCTGAATTTCTTCTTTCCTTTTTACCTCGACACGTAAAGTAGGGATATATTGTTTTATTCGCGCCCACCCCATGGTGTGGAGAGGTCGTTAGATAAGTTTTAAAAACATTGTGGGTATGGGAAGATTACTTTTCGATATAGTGATCTGTTTGCGAAATATAAATATTAAAAGTGTAATTTTTGGTTAGACTCGAGTGTCCCGCCCCCGTGCCAACGAAACTGTTGTATTTGGAAATGTAAAAAAATCATGGTAGTATGTAAAATTATATTGAATTTAAACTTTTCACTGGTGAGTTGCTCGTTGTGCCCTAGGGAAAGCTTAGGCAATTATCCCACAATTTAAGAGCCGCGCAGCTCCGGGGAAGTTTCCCATCGAAACGAAAACGCGTTCCTTGCGACTAGAGTGCGCGTGGATGACTCCACAGCTGACGGCGAGCGGTAAGATTACCATTACTTTCCTGATTACTGTTAACAGTCGTAAGATTTCTGACATAAAATAGTCACATTGTATATCTGCTTCGTCATTCTTTCATCCTGCATTCTTTCTACATGTCCGAACCAACGGAGCATGCCTCTAATAATCATCATATACAGTAAGTATCACTCGCGCGTTTCCACCTCTGCTGCTAACACAGCAACTCCTTAGCAGCTTACCGTTGACCACACTCACACGCTAGAACACAACAACCCTCCAGAAAGTTGTTGTTTGGCTAGTAGTAGTAGTAGCTAGTAGTAGCGGTTTTCTGTAAGACGGGCTAGTAAGACAAATAGACATGCTTACGCACACAAATGTTCGTCCTGTGTGGGAATCCAATCCACGCACGTCGATGTTAAAGTCGCGTTATTAACCACTGTGGTGAGCTCGTGGAATCTAACATATACTTGGTGGAAACACAGCCTAAAGGGATACACGGCGATCTATAAAAAAATACTTCAGTCCGCAGTGCAATATGTTACAGAAATATGAACGATAGAACGGTGAATGGGGAATGTAGGAAACTGTTTTCATCACAGCGAGCAGTGAAGCGGGGATCCGGTATAATTTAATGGCACAACCCTTATGAGTGCGCAATGCGCATTGCATAACGGGATGAGGATGCCGCCTGGAGCTGCTTAGTTCAGTCGAGAAATAAATTCACCTACAGATTATAATAACGAACGCTCGACTAGAACAAACGCACTATATTGTACTAGAAGAAATCGGCTCCATTATATAGATTAAGTTACTTAGTTCAATTATTTATTTCTATCTATCTATAACTTCACGCCAGATCCCTTGAGGGGTAGGCAGAGAGTACCGTGCGCCACGTAACTTAATCCTTACACACCTCACTCGCTTCTTTAACATTAGTGGCACTTATTATGCACGTACATTTTCTAAGGCTCCTGACATCTTCTGATTAAACATGGCCGATTTGGTCACAGTAGGCAAGTCTTCGCCTTCCTCGGCTCCTACATCCTTCCACTTTCGCCTTGTATATCTGCTTTGTCATTCTTTCGTACTGCATTCTTTCTACATGTCCGAACCAACGGAGCATGCTTCTTCTTATTTTTACACCAGCGCTCTCTTTCAGAATCATCAATGCGAATACGGCCTACAAACGTCACGCTATAAATTCTGCCCAACGCTCGCATTTCGACCGCATTCACAATATATATATATATAATATAATTATTTATGTATTAGGATTATGAACATACAGCAGTACAGTGCAAATGTAGGTTAGGTTTTTGTAAACAATTTTCTAAGGCTTTGAAGGGTGAGATATGGCAGAGAAATTACTGGGTACTCTGATGAAACATACTTAGGTCACAAGATAGGCAGCGCGCGAGTAACATTCCCATGGTGTTGCGAACGTCAATACGCTGCGGTGACCGCTTACCATCTAATGCGGGCATGCTTGTTTGCCAATCTTGTTATAAAAAAAAACCTCGCCAACCCTAATAGATCAGGAAACGGGATATCCCTAAGAACGAAGTGATAATTGCTGATGTGCTTTAGGCATGTGAATCTATATGGTAAGGAAGCTAAATTAATTCTAAGCGCATCATGGGTGTACCATTTTATACATGGAAGAGTGTGGCGGTCGCTCGCTGGATTAAATCCACTTGCATTATTTATGCGGTGACCCAGTCATATGAGGAAAATTTTAACATACATATGGTTATCTCTATATTTTTAGTACAACGGGCCAAAAGCCTGGGTTCCTTATCTGGTTTTCATGTCTCTTGGGGCGATACGTCTTGGCTTGCTTGGTTTTATATCTATGTACCAAGTTGATATAGCAGTAATACCTGAGTACGTAAAGAACCAGCCAATTAAACTGTGGTCCCTGGTTTGAATCCTGGTGGACATTTACTATTAAATTCGTCTTTTCGGATGTATCACTAGATGGACGGTGAAGAAAGACATCGTGAGGAAATCAGCACGCCCAAGAAATTATAAGTATAATGTAAGTGACTTAAGAAAGGTCTGGTTTCCCCTGTGGGTTGTAGATGTCTGAAGGCATTCCATGTTTAAAGCAGTATCCCTAATTGGTTAAGAAACCAGATAACGCTAGGTAGAAGCAGTTCAATTTAGCGACTGGCTTCTTATACACTTCTTTATTATATGTAGCTATTTTCCTTAACATTCGCCAGATTAGACTGATTAGGCGATATCCCGAACTGGACATCTTCCAGTATCTTCCTATTCTTCCTAGCTTGATCCCCTTTCCTAATCCATTAGGCGGGGTACTCTACTAAAGCTTTAGCGAAGATACAGATTTTTCCATGGAACCACTAACGTCAGATATCCACAATCCAGAGAGGAAACAAAGGGGAAAGGTAAGGCGCATCAAAGCAGCCCAGCTGGGAAAGTACATCCCACTAACAGAATACCGCAGCAAAATAACAATTGGCGGACTCCTTTAGGGGTGCTGTACCTGTTTCTTCGTACAGCCCGTTTGGAGATACTTCTCCAGACGAGCTATGGTCATCAGTCTACATCTCCAGACGGGCTGTATACTGGAAGTACTTCTCCACCGCGGTGGTGGGCCTAAGCTTGTATGACTGTAGACGTTGTAAAAAAAAAAAAACAATGCCTAACTACCAGAAATTATGGTAACCATAATTAAGATACCGTATTACGCCTATACCGTACATACAAAAATTACGTTCTTATACGTTTGTACATTTGTGTATTTCGTAGTCTGGAATATCAACGAGTTGCCTGCGATTGTTAAGCAAAAGCGCGTATTATATGCGGACGATACCACCCTTATAATGGAGGGTAAAGACAAAAAAACTTTTTTTTTATACAACATCGGGGGGCAAACCATAGCCTGTTAACGCTTGTAATATATTAAGGATCACTCGCGAAATGCCTCTGCTGCTTACACAGAAACTCCTTAGGAGCTTACTGGTTGTCTCACTCACACGCAGAAACACAACTACCCTCTAAGGAGTTGTTATTTGGCTACGGTTTTCTGTGAGGTGGAGGCACTTCCCCAGACGGGCTGCTTTGATGCGCCCTATCTACCTTAAAAAGTATAATAACTAAATATGAAAATGAAATATATCTTGGGCTAAATTCTATTATAGAATTGCTAAAAGCGAACAATTTGAATATAAACATAACGAAAACCAAAGCAATTTAATTTCAAACATACAAGAGTAATGTTTTAAGTATAAATATATAAATTATAATGATACGCAAATAGATACAGTTAACACTACAACATTTTTAGGCTTACCTACAGATTAATTTTGTAATTGGAAAGAGCACACAAATAAGGTGTGTACAAAAAGTAAATAGATTCGTTTATATTTTATGTTATCAAAAAGCCAGTATCGTTACAATCATAAGCCCAAGAAGCTTACCGTGGCTATGTAGAGTCAACTTTACGGTACAGCTTCATTATTTAGGGATATTCAAACGTAGGTACTACCTTTGTAGCTCAAAAGAAATGCATTCGAACGATTTGTAGCGCGGATCCATTAGAGAGTTTTAAAATAATATTTAAAACTGTGAAGTTACTTTCTCTTCCATCCACCACCACATCAGCCCTAACTCATCCCACTGCAGGGATTCGGGTCTTGCTTCAACCGAAGAGGTTCTTAGCATATTCCACCACGCTGCTCAAATGCCGATTGGCGGAGGCCAGTGTTTTCAAGCCGCCCGAGGGCCACTGACTTAGCTTAACGACGGTCATCTACAGACAACAGCCGGGACCGACGGCTTAACGTGCTCTCCGAAGCACGGAGAAGCAAGAGATAGTTAAACCCATCCATAGACTGCGTAGCTGCGATCGACGTTGCTTAACCTATGTGTTCAGTTATACATGCGCAACGACGCCATCGAGCTCTCACTTTCTCTCTCAGGGCTATACATTTATGAAATATGTATCCTCATCCACATTTACAAAAAATATTAAGTGTAGCAAAATAAGTAAACAGGCAATAAATAAGCATAGACTCCGGAACACCGAAATAGAGATTTACCCTTTACAAAAATAATGCGCATTGCATGGCGATCACTAGTTATGACAAGTTTCCGGGCCATTTAAAGGACCTCAACCCTCGTCAATTAAAAAAAAAAACATGTCTCCACGTAGCTTATAAATTAATGTTATTACTCTGTGCATGATTTAGATAAAGACATGAAACCAAAGTGGTTAAGTTAGATAGCATGATTGAGACATCATCATATCCGCCGAAGGACATCCACTGCTGAACATAGGCCTCCCCCTTAATGTATAAATGGATTTATTTTTAAATATCAAAAATTAAATATGTTATTGTAATGTACGTGGGTAGGGAACGGGAGAGCAGTAAGAAGATTGCGTGCGTACGTCTCAACGATTTATTCTCGACTGAACACAGTACCCGTAACTTATAATATCTACCCTACTCTTATTACTAAATAATACCCACATAACTAATTATAAATCAGTAATGTGGAATGTAATAATTTGGTGTGCTGCGCTTTCTCCGAAGTTACTCGCATCGTTATGCCCTTTAACACTTCCACCCCTGGAGTATATCATCTGATAGGGCAATATGCTTTAACGACTCCACTCTGGACGACCAATGAAGACAAGCCAGGGCTGAGAGTCCTGCGTGCGTTCATGAGTTTTCACTCCGACCTACGAAAGCACGTCGAAGACGAAGGCCTTGATCGACTCCCTGGAGCACTCGGGTACACGTGGTGACGTTCCGCACCAACAGCTCGCCACAAGCTGCCCTGCGGGGTTTATTATTATTCTAAGTGCATACCTTAGTAACCATAAATTAAGATATCTGATAGATAGATAGATAGATAGATAAAACGTTTATTCGATCACTGATTAACACACACAAACAAATGTAAAAACAATAACACAACAAGTCTAAAAACAATAATATAATAATTATGATGTACAAAGGTATGTGTGTGCTGCAGCAATACGAATGGGCCACAGCTCAGTGGTGAGATTGCTCAAGAGCAAAACACTGATTTTCAGCCGCAGCCTGTAGTGGGTACGAGTGCGTATCTGCTTGAGTTGTTACAAATGAATAGAAGTTAATTGAAAATAATAAAATAGGCGATTTGATAATTATGCGATGAATAATTGAAAATTAGCATTGTGAAATTATATATAAAATTAAATTATAAGTTAAGTATAATTGACAGTGCCGCTAGTATCGAGCTTCAAGAACATCAATCGCTACAGGTACCGTGTTGGAATACCAATTTTTTGACTTTCTAGTAAAAAGGATTTGATATTTTTTTTGAATGAGAACATGGATGTTATATGTCTGATAGGAGGTGGTATATTGTTCCAACATTTGGTAGCCTGATAGCGAAAGCTGCCCCTGAAGGCGACGGTTTTATGAGCTTGCACTGTCAAATAGGCTCGACAGAATCTTCTACCATATTTATTTGACGTCTGAGGAAATTTTAATTTGTCGAAGAGATACTGTGGACGATGGCAATTGATCACTCCGAACATCATACACGATAGGTGCAATTTTCGACGCGATTCCATATTGAGCATATTAGCTTTATTGAGGTAAGGCGAGATATGCGTACGAGGAGGAATATTGAAACAATAACGACAGCATGCATTTTGAACACGTTGTATTAAACGCTGTGTTCTGCATAGTAAACGAGGTCCATAAACTAAATCACCGTAATTAAGTCTGGACAAAACCAGTGATTCACACATTTTGATACGAACTTCTTCTGAAAGCAGATTGCGAATTTTATATAATACTTTCAGACGGTAAAAGCAGTTCCTAACAACACCTGCCACATGGGCCTCGAAGCGCAATTGACTATCGAAGATTATACCGAGATTTTTCGCTTCCTCTACCCTATCTACAGGCTTGCCGTGTATGGTGAAAACAGGGTTCTTACATGTGATATTATTTATCACCGTCTTCGATCCAAAAAACATGCATTTCGATTTAGAAGGATTAAGCACGAGGGAATTCCTAACAGACCAATCAGCAATGCTATTAAGATCCTCGTTCATCCTTTGAACGGTTAGTGAAGTCATAGAAGGAGACACAGATATATACACCTGCACATCGTCGGCATAAATATGGTACTTACAGTGTCTGATCACACGCGATAGATCGGCGCTGTATATTATAAAAAGTAGCGGTCCCAATATGGAACCCTGTGGTACACCATGATTCACGGGTTTTGATTGAGAATAGCAACAAGATCCATCACTTTTCATCAGCTTTACTCGTTGTGTTCGGCCATTCAAGTAACTATAAAACCAACTGATGGCGTGATGATCCAACCCATAATAGGTTAGTTTTGACAATAAAAGAGATATATCGATGCAGTCAAATGCACGGGAAAAATCTAGTAAAGTCAAGATAGTACCACGTCCGTTGTCCTGTTCTTTAAGAATATTGTCAGTTACATCTAACAACGCTGTGAGTGTGCCACGGTTTCTACGGAATCCCGATTGGAATTCGGGTAATATATTATTTTTTTCTACATATCTCATTAATTGTGTGTGTACAGCCTTCTCCAAAACTTTGGAGAGGAAAGGCAATATGCTTATAGGTCTAAGATCTTTGCATTCTGTTGGATTATTTGTTTTAGGAACAGGAGTCACTAGGGAGTCAATCCACTGTGAGGGAACGATACCAGTGAGAAGTGATCGATTTACAATCTTTGTTATAATACCAAGGGTACAAGGGAGAGTCAATACAATCATATCCCTGCTAATACCATCCCATCCGATAGCGTTCGACTTTATAGAGGTGATATAATAAAAAACTTCTTTCTCTGAAACAGGCTGCAACTGGAATTTTGAATCACTGTATCGGTGATGCTCATAAAATGCATACTCAGAATTTGGTATAGTGTTTTTGATTGGTAAATCTAAAAAGTGATCATTAATGTGATCAGGGTTCTCAAAACAACCAGGCAATACATCGTTTTTACTAGGGTCCACTAGAATCTTTTGTTTTAAATTTTTCCAAAATGTTTTACTATTGTTGATCTGAGAGTTGATGTGGTGATTAAAATATGCACGCTTCTCAGAAGCTATGCTCTTTTGAACCAACTTCTTAAGGTCAAAATAATATTTTTTATGTGCTTCTGTTCTTGTCTTCCGGTACCTTTCATGTGCATCATTACGCATTTTAATCATTAGTTTACAGTTATCAGTTATCCAGGGTAACGAATGGTTAGACCCGATTTTAATTTTTTTAATAGGGGCATGGTCATCATATATTTCAAGTAACATTTTGTTGAACTTATGAACCATCAAATCGACACCTGACAAGTCAGATATCGATTCCCAGTCCGCTGAATATAGGTCCCCATTAAAGGCATCCATATTCATGTCTTTGATTGGACGATATGAAACGCATTTCTGTACTGACTTTGGTTTCTTTAGCATAAGTTCAACATTAATCATGGCGTGTCCAATAGAGCCCGTGATATTGTGAACCGACACATCCCGTACCGGAGCATTGGTGCAGACAAGGTCTATCAGGGTATTCGTATTATAAGTTGAATGAGTAGGCACAGTGACCACCTGTTTAAGATCAGTACAGCGTAGAAACTCGGTGATTTTCCCAACGTTGACGTTCAACACATTTAACATATTTACATTAAAATCACCAAGTAGTATTAAATTATCATGGTTAGAAAAAAACATGACAGATTCCGTTAGAGCATCAATAAAAGTGTCAATGCTCAACCATTGTGGTCTATAGGCCGTCCCTATTGCTAGATTTAGACCACTGACACGTGTCGATAGCCACATCTGCTCGATACCAGCGACAGGGTGCTTAACAACACGCACACGAACACCGTGCTTCACATAAAATGCTACCCCTCCTCCGCGGCCGCCCCGCATATTTGAAGGCCGGGGAGAGCTGTGCAGTCTGTAACCGGGCGCAGTGGGCGCACACGCCTCCTCACCAGGTCTTAACCATGTTTCATTTATTGCTACAATATCAGCTTCAAATCGAGTCATTGCAGTCAGAAAATCATCATGTTTGGTATTGAGTGAACCGGCATTATATAAACCCAGTTTAAAAAACTTGTTTTTTCGAGTCATCATGATTCTAGTAAACGAATGCAGAGACGACGTAGATATAGCGCATAATTTAATGCAACAAATATTACTTACTTACTACTTACGTAGTTCAAAAGTAAGTGATTGCAGGTTCGAAATATCAAGAGTTTCGTTATGGGCAGTAGCATTGAGATTTGTTATTGGTAGGGTCAAAGATAAGTCCACCTGCGCGTCCGGACTTTTTATCGCTGCTCCGCGACGCTGCATAACATAATAATTTTCAGGACGCACGGGAGTATTGGTGTTGTCCATTTTAGGCTGTTTGCTGACACACTGCACGCACTTCCAACTAGCCCTATGTTCAGGCGTCATAATTTTTAGGCGCTCAGTTGATACATTTGCGCAGATATGGTCGTATGATTGGCCGCAGGTGCCACAGCCTATGTACTGATGGTCTTTTATTGTATTTAGGCATCCAGCACAGCATACATTATGTGACTGCATTTTAGGCACGTCAATTTAGTTTAGAGTGCAAAAACAAAAAAATCACAATAAAAAATAAAAAAATCAAAAACAAAAAGTAATTATATCAGAATCGAACACAGCAGTGTAAGGAACATAGGCACGTATTCTACCGCAGCGCTGTCACGGTAATAATATTAAATGCGAAAGTAACAGTCACATACGCCGTTGCGTAGTAGGCTAAAGTTATGCCGGGCGGGCAGGCGAGTGACTAACAATGATTCACAAGCTCACCGCACTGAATCCCACAGAACTACCGTGCAATACACTGATAATTACACTGTTAATTCTTTGATTTGCACTATAATTATCGCACTTTAGAACTCGGTTCAATCACTATTAGTAAGTTTTTAGAGTAAATATTATGCTATTACGAATTTCAAAGCGAACTATCAACAATTATCAAATAAAACGAATTAATAAGTAAGAGCATAAACAAACACGTCAGATACGTTCCGAGTCGCACCCGCAACCGTATCGTATTACGCCTGTACCGCCTTTCAAACGCCAATGGTATCCCGGTGTCCCATGATTTTTTCCCCCGTTGAGTGCCAATGGTATCGGTAAGCCCCATCGGCCCTAGCATCATGCTACTTTTAGGCGCTCGACGATTTAGCTGCTTTACGGAAGCTAGAAACCATTGGCACTCAACGGGAAAAAAAATCCCGGGACACTTCGATACCATTGGCGTTTGACCGAATAGTTACAAAACTTACGTCATCATCCGTTTGTACGTCTGTATATTTCGTAAATAGTCTGGTATATCAACGACATGCCTGCGAGTGTTAAGCAAAAATGCGTATTATATGCGGACGATACCACCCTTATAATAGAGGGTAAAGACAAAAAACCTTTTTTTTTATACAACGTCGGGGGGCTAACCGTAGCCTATTAACGCTTGTAATATATTAAGTATCACTCGCGAGATGCCTCCTCTGCTGCTTACACAGCAACTCCTTGTATAGTCTCGTATACGTGTATACCTTAGTAACATGAACCAATATATCTGTATTACGCCTGTACCGTAGTTACTAAAATTATGATATCTTTCGTGTATTTCGTGTGTACACGCAATTCGACTTTCAAATTGTATACAGTGATAGACAAATTATAGTATACATCGACGTAGCAGGCGAGGGGAAGAGCCGAGGCAACGCATAAACAGTGACTTGGCGGTTTACACGATATGCAAATCACTGTGTAACTAAGGCAACGTACTTTAACAGCTTTGTAGCTTACGACCCCTTGCTGGCTGAATCCATTTCAGACGTGCGTACAGTTACCAAGTGACTTGGAGGCTATCAGATATATGGGTCTTTATTTTTATTTCTCACACAAATTTAGTCGTTTAATAGAATTGTAATGTATATGACGATGTCACGACGAGATCGGTGGCTCAGTCGTGAATGACGCGACTTTGACACCGACGCTCGTGGGTTCGATTCCCACATAAGACAAACATTTGTGTGCATGAACATTTCTATTTGTCTTGGTCTGGATGTTTTGTTTGTCTTATGTAATATACTGCAAGCGTTTGTAGGCTACGGTAATCGCTTTACAGCAGGTGAACCGTATGCTTGTATGTCTCCCTACGTTGTAAGAAAAAAATAACAATAATATAAGAAGGAGGCAACATAGTAAAATAAAAATGTCCGACATAAGTGTCCAATTTATATTTACGAGTATATAACTCGTATATTCTTGAACACAAATTATTATACAAGGTGAGAAGGCAGACAAGCATACGGCCCACCTGATGTAAAACGGTTACCGTAGCCTATTAACGCTTGCGATATATTAAGTATCACTCGCGCGATACCTCCTCTGCTGCTTACACAGCAACTCCGTGAGAGCTTACTGGTGATCTCACTCACACGCAGGAACACAACAACCCTCTAGGGAGTTATTTTTTGGCTGCGATTTTCTGTGCGGTGGAGGCACTTCCCCAGACGGGCTGTTTTGATGCGCTCTACCTCTCTTAAAAACTCACGTGCAACTTCACTCACTAAGCACATTTAGAGAAGTTTTAATTCGATGTTCCGAGGTAAAGAAGCAGCCTATAAGCCTGATGGTATGCGGTTAAAATATCCTATGAACACAAGGAGTATGACTCGCGGGTTGCTCCGCAGAAGATTCCTGGTAAACTCCCTCACTTACAGGAACTACAATTCAAGTGGTAATTTGAATGCGGTCCTGCTATGACATGCCTTACCTCTCTTTATTTAATTCTCAATTAGCAGAATGCAAGACGTCGACATTGACTATAAATCTACGTCTATCTTAATATACATAATTCTTCTGTACGTGTGTTTGTCAGCTAACTCACTACTAATATATAAAATATATTGTTGTTTGTTTGAACGGGCAGTCGTATTTGGATGTTTATTTTTCCATTTGATTGCCCAATGCTTGAGGAAGCGCACAAGTTATTTGACATTACGATACGGCCCTCAGAAGCCGAGGAAAAAGGAGGTAGAAAAACCGGTTCCAACGGGATAGCGGGATACGTGCGGACGAAGCCGCGGGGTGCACCTAGTATAAGCCACTTACACGTCAAAACCTTTGTTTTACGAGCGACCGTAAGACATATTAATCAAATTGGTGCTTTATTATAATTCACGGTTGGAACACAAAGGAGGCAAAGAGGGCTTTTATCTTGAAAGCTTCAAAAACAAACGCTCCCAAACACACAGACCACAATCAGAGGCCGGCGCCGTTTCAAAAACATGAAAACATCTGAGGTGAACTTCCCCATGTTAGAATTCCTTGGAGGTGCAAAATGGAAAAGTGGGGTTATTAGCAAGTGAAATTGCGGACGCTGTTCCGAGCGTAAGGGTAGATTTCCATTCGCCTGCACTTTTGAATAAAAAAAAGAAAAAGTGTAACCAACTTCAATGAAAACGCAATGTAAAGATAAAGATAAAATTATTTACTCGCCACTCCGGGCACTTAGACACGTCTGGCTATTTTTAAATTAAACCTTTCTTGTAGGTTTCGTTTTTTCTTAATTTACCAGCTACGTATAGTTATTTCGTCTTTACGGGTCTAATCGACTTCGAAAAGTATTCCAAAATAAACAACCCTCTATAGTTTAATCATAGCCATCTGTCTGTATATCATCGTTTCAATTTACTCGTAGATTATCTGATGGGATAAAATAGCTTTGACTTGCGAAGGTAACAAAATATGCCACATAATTAGACCCAACTTCTTCTACCCTCGCAGGAGCGATGTGTTGGTAGTCCAAATTTGACGTGCTCGGTGGCGCAGTGGTTAGGAACGCTACTTCGACACTTCGCTCGTGGGTTCGATCATCACACTGATTAAACATTTATGTGCATGAACAAGACAGTTTGTTTTTGTCTGGGTATTTTTAAGAAAGGTAGGGCGCATTATTGTTAGATTCATACGAGTACCTATATACATGCGCTAATGGATGATTGGTTATTGCATCAACGTCGCGACTCTTATAGATTTATTGTTAAAAATACTCGCCCATTGTTCCGCAAGTTCGAATCGTTGAGATTTTTAGGTTAATCAACATTTAAGTAAGCGCGGGGTGTATTCATGTGCAATGAAGTGGTTCATTGGTTTGTTATCTTAAATTTCTTCGTAGTACCGACGGAATACTGGGCCATCGGTCGTGGCATGGTGGATGCTCTAAAGGCCTTTGGTTGAAGAGAGCCTCGTTTTCCTGCAGTGTAATTAAAAGTATGTGCTGACGTAGCAGTGGACCATATGCTTGTTTGCCTACCAATGCACGTACGTATCTATAATAATGAAAAAATCGGCCAAGTGCGAGTCGGACTCGCGCACGAAGGGTTCCGTACCATTATCTATAAAAACGGCAAAAAAATCACGTTTGTTGTATGGGAGCCCCCCTTAAATATTTGTTTCGTTTTAATTTAATTATTTATTCTTAAAATGAATATATAACTAAATATTCTGTGAATATTTCAAGTATCTACCTGTTGCCGTTATCAATATCGAGCTAAAAATCACGTTTCTTGTATGGGAGCCCCCTTTAATATTTATGTTATTCTATTTTTTAGTATTTGTTGTTATAGCGGCCACAGAAATACATCATCTGTGAAAATTTCAACTGTCTAACTATCACAGTTCGTGAGATACAGCCTGATGACAGACGGACGGACGGACGGACAGCGAAGTCTCAGTAATAAGGTTCCGTTTTACCCTTTGGGTACGGAACCCTAAAAAAGAGTCCAAAGATTTTTTGAATCTTACTACAGTGGCAACAATGTGACGGAATTCGTTCAGTAATGTACAAGAAAATGTATTTTACAGAAAACATATGCCTTATATGGCTTTCAGCAGTAATGTAACGTTACCTGAGATTCGATATTGTACCACATTACATTCGCATTAAGGTATATTATCATTTATCATCGTTATCAAAATATTATGCTTGTATCACGAATTCAGAATAACACTATATGCGAGTTATGGAAAAGGAAAAAGAAAAACCACGTTGCGTTCCGTGTTTACTCAGGTAATGGAGAACCCATAATATGAACTCCATATTTCTCTCACCATTTAAACATATGCTATAAAACTATCTATCTTCACGCTTATACCCTTGCGGGGTAGGTGGAGCTGTGCTATTGCGGTTCTTATATACCTCACCAGCTTCTTTAATGTCCATAGCTTTTCACGCACTCTCGCTGATTCCTTGGACGTCTGACCGCCTTTTGACGAGCTTGATAGCGGAGTGGTTGACACCAAGGCTCATTTTTTTATACTACGTCGGGAAGCATACAAGCTTATGGCCCACTAGATGTGAAACCTTGAGTATAACCCGCGCGATGCCACCTCTGTTGCTAACACAGCAACTCATTAGGAGCTTGCTGGTGACCTCACTCACACGCAGGAACACAACTCTCTAAAGTGTTGTTATTTGGCTGCGATTTTCTGTGAGGCGGAGGTACTTCCCCACAAGGGCTGCTCTGATGCGCATTACCTCTCTTAAAACATCCAGACCATGACAAACAGACATGTTCATGCACGCAGATGTTTGTCCTGTGTGGAAATCGAACTCACAAGCTTTGGTGTCAACGTCACATTATTAACCGCGGCGCCACCGAATCTGTCACATAGAAATGCACATTTGTGTGCATAAACAAGTCTGAGTCTAGACTTGGCCTGGCCTTTTAACAGGGGTACTTCACTGCAGCATAATCTTTTAATTTATAGCATGTACCACCTGCCAGAGAATATGAGCTACTTATGTGGAATTGGAAAACCGATGCCGTTAACACGCAGGTTAAGCAACGACCGCAGCCTATCTACGGATGGGTTTTTCTATCTCGAGTTTCTCCATGCTTCGGAAGGCAATTTAGGCAGTTCCAACTGTTGTCGATAGATGACAGTCGTTAAGCTAAGTCAGTGGCCCTAGGAGTGAAAACACTGGCCTCCGCCAATCCGCATTTGAGTAGTGTCTTGGAGTATGCTCTAAACCCCATCGGTTGAAGGGAGACCTGTGTCCCTGCAGTGGGATAAGGAATAGTTGGCGTGGTGATTGACGTGGAATTGAGAGTAATTTATTCACCTTATACGCATTCCTCGTCTGACAAACGAACTGTAGAACGTAACATTCCAATAAAAACATACGGTGAATTGTTAAAATGTAGCTTCTAGAATGTTCTTTGAAATATATAGAACTTTATTCAACGAAATTGTTATTTCTCCGTAGAGAGTTTCAGATGAAACAACAACTGAGCTGAAAGATGTAATACCCGCTGCAATCTAAATGTATTTTACAGCCAGAGATATTTTATTACGTATTCAGATACGTTACAAGCTTTTATTTAAATTTACTTGATAGCCTGTAGATATGTTTGGATTAAATTTGTTAAAGTTGTAAAGAAGCATTTAGTTCAGAAACTAATTATAAGGGCTTGGTCCGCGTTGCTGTTCTACTTCAAGCGGCAAGCACTGCCACCTGATGAGAGGTAATTAGCTGTCTGTCTGCAAAACAAAGAATATCAACTCAAAGCAAAAGAGAATAGGAAGGTTTAAGATATTTTTTTTTGGCTATTAACATACTGTTTTATTCAAGGGATGTGACATACAAGCAAACGCAGAGTTGAACCCTATAATATACATACATAACAATTTGATGCGTTGACATGAATATTTATTTCTAATTTAATTGTAATATATATTATTATTTGTAATATGTTTTTAACATGTTGCTTAAGGTTAGACAATTGTGAAATTGGTAGTGAGTGAATAAATGAAATGACACTACAAACTACAGAAGTGAATGGGATTAAGAAAGAATACTACTAAAAATATAAAATATCAGTATTCTCGGAATTATACGACTGTAAATGTAAAAGAGACCATTCATTTTCGTGATGTGGACACTCGCTTGCATTCCTGTGTTACATTTGTTCTCGATATTCCGAGTCAGAAAACAAATTCGTACACACAGTCCTTTTCTGCAAAGTCAGTTAGCCTTTGGGACGCTCTTCCTCTGGAGGTAAGATTGGCTTCCTCTTTAGATTGCTTCAAACTCCGAGTCAATAAATTTTTAACTGGTGATTTGTGATCATTTATGGATGCATACCTAAAAATGTATCTCATGTTTGTTTGTTTTTAGTTGATGTATTTAATGTATGTACATAGTTTTGTCTCTTTTTCATTTTTATGTATTCTTTTGTTTATTAGCCAATTCGTTATATGTATTAGATATCTTTGTACTTTACTTTTAAAAAAAATATAATATTGTTGTAGTGAATCGGTGTACGTGTGTTCTTTCGCCAATGTAAATTGTTCTATCAAAGACTCTAGGTTGGCTGGAAGAGATCTCTTTTAGGGATAAGTCCGCCTTTGTAACTTTATTTTTATTGAAAATTATTTTGAATATAACGTACAATAAAGATATTACAACATCAACAAATGTAATCAAAATCAAATGATACAAGAACTAATTCCTTCTTTTAATATCATCCATTCAGGCTAACAAAATACTGGTTATATTGCTACGCTTGTGTATAAAGCAAAAGAGCGCGCGATTTAAAATATAAAAAAAACCTTCATAACGATGCTCTGAACACATTTGACTGTAATAGTAACGAACATACTGTTTAAAAGCCTTATCCAATGTTACATCTAATATCACAATAGAGGGCTCGCCCCAAACTCAAATCAAAAGCGCCCATTGTCCTTCGAGTAAGCATCTATTTCCATGAAAACAGTATGTAATTTTACATTGAAAAAGGGTAGGTGTAAATTAATGAGGCTGTGCACACGAATCATTACCTCATAATTGAGTGGTGTGCTGAAATAAAGCGAAAGCAAATAGTAATTAATCATGAACTTACAGTCGTATGACCGATTATAGCGAGCATGCACTGCAAATTAATAACATGATTTATTGACAATTTCACCAATGAATAATAATTCAACATCATACGTAATAAATTGGTTATTTAACATGGATTAGAGAGCCCGTACGTGCGTAAAAGAGATGAATTGACATGCGTTTGCCAACATTTAAGTTGAAATACTGGTTCGCTTTGGTTCCAATCCTGGCGTGTACCACTGAATTTATGTTTTCGGATTTAGGTACACATTTGTAATTAGGTAGTGACGGAGACCATTGTGTCCTCACAATGATCAAGAAATTATATTTCGAAATTTCGTGTGAGATAACCTAAGAAAGTTCTAGTTCTTCCTCTGGGTTGAGGAGGTATAACGGCACTCGCTCTATACAAAAATCAGTATCTTATGTTATGACTCTAATAATTTTAGCGCATTAGGAAATACTTTTTTTTTTACTTCCACATGTCAGGAGCCTTAGAAACCGGCGAGCGTGCATGAGCACTTAATGAATTTTAAAGAAGCGAGTGAGGTTTGTAAGGATCGAATCACGTGGCGCTCGGTCCCCTCTGCCTGCACCGCAAAGGACTTGTCGTGAAGTTCCATAAATCCTACTATATTGTCGCATGATTTTTATTATTTTATAAATGGTTATTTATTAAACAAACAACCGTACGACAAATAGAAATTCTACAAATGCCGTGTTTTGGAAATGTCTTTTTGATCATGTGACGAATAGAAAACGTAATTATATGTAAATATTTATTATTATATAGCAGTTCTATTGAGGCAAATCGAGGAAGCCCTTGCTATGAAGGGATCGTATTTGTGTATGTAGGGTCTGAAAGGCAAAGATTTACTGTCTTTTTTTCTTGCTTTAGCGTTCTATAAGAGTACCCAAGGGATCGTCAGACTGCGTTTGGAAAACCCCTTAAAAATATAATTAAGAACAAAACCATTAACACTTTCATGGAGTATGAAGTCAATTTGATTTCATAAAAGTTTAAATGTTGGTGTTGGAGTACCCAAATAAATGTATGTATGTATATCTTCACGCCAAGTCCCTTGCGGGGTAGGCAGAGAGAACCGAGCGCCATAAGACGCGGTCCTTGCATACTTCACTCGCTTCTGTGACATTCATAGCTCTTTTCATGCACGCTCGCCGGTTCCTGGGGCTTCTGACATCACCTTCTGATAAAACACGACCAATTTGGACATGGTAGGTTAGTCTCGGCCTTCCTCGGCTCCTACATCCTTCCACTTTTGCATTGTATATCTGTTTCGTCATTCTTTCGTCCCGCATTATTTCTACATGTCCGAACCAACGGAGCATGCCCTTTCTTATCTTAACACCGACACTCTCTTTTAGACCAACTCTTTCTCTCACGTCTTCATTACGAACGCGGTCAGCAAGCGTTATGCCACAAATTTTGCGCAATGCTCACATCTCGACCGCATTTATTCTACTTTCATGCTCTCTCTGCCATACCCAGCTCTCACTTCCATAAGTTAGCGTTGGAATTAGCACCGCGTTGTGTACAGCGAGCTGTGCCTTCTGGCTTAGATTTGGGCTGCCTAGAAGTTTACCCAACGCTCCATTCACCCTATTCCCGGCACTCACTCGTCTCTCCACATCAGCGGTGTACCTTCCATTGCTGCTAAAAGCACTTCCAAGATATACAATCTCATTCACTTGCTCCAACACTACATCATCAACCATAATCCTAGTGTTCGTTCTGGTTATCTCTCTTTCAAATACCATTATCTTGGTTACCCAAATAAAAAAAATAAAAAAACTCATTATGTACACATATGTTTATTCTATGTCGGAATCGAACCCAACAGCGTTACTCTCATAGTCATGTAATTAACCGCGGCGCCACCGAGCTCGTCAAAGGTTTAACTTTGTTATACTGACTTCAGGGAAATGGGAGTTTCACCAAATTTAATATGACGAAAAACGCTAGAATTTCTTTCAGGGAGCTCCTAATGAACACTACCTTAACAGGTGGGGTTGCAACGCAGCTTGCTCTGTGTTGTTATTTTCAATACGCTTGCATACTACTGTTTCAGACCTTGTTCCATTGACGCGCGAGCTAAAAAAAAAGATAACATAGATCTACTTGAATTTTAGGGTTACGTAGCTTAAAATGAAAAACGGAACCCTTATAGGATCACTTTATTGTCGGTCTATCAAGACCCTTTTTCTCAGGGACGGGTGGACCTATCAAACTGAAATTAATATCAAATACTTAGGTCTGCAATCCCTTCGAGCAGTGAAAATCTCAAACGTCTAAGTCAACGCAATCAAAAGATACGGCTGGTTATGCCTCGTTTACGCGCATGTTTTGAAACTCGCAAGGGAATCAAAACTTATAGGGTACATCCCGTCGTCTCATGAAATTTGGTAATAAGCAATGTCATTCATGAAGCACAAAGTGAAGGAAAAAACACGAAAGCCTTAAATTTGTAGCTACATCACAAAAAAAAACTTTTTTTGCGATAATAATTTGTGAAAATATTTTTTACGGAACTGTCAGAGTGCGAGTCGGACTCATCTTCACGGCTTTTTTTTACTAGAAGATATCAATACGCAATAGGAGACAGCAGAGAATGTTAAAGAAGTGAGTGAGATGTATACGAATGACATTATGGCTTCCGGTACTACCTACTCACTCCTCAAGGAACCAGTAGATTATAGATAGAAGATCTAATAGACAAGAATACTCAAAAAGGCATTCAGGGTGTTTATAACGAGGGAATGACTCATAGCTTCCTATAGTAGAAAAACTTAGATACAACTTTGCGAATCGAATGGTTACAGTCTCATTTCACTTACTAACTTAATTGATCAATCAAGATACGAACGCAAGAACGCAATCTGTCTTTAGATCTGTCTTTAATTATCTCAAGCATTTCAGTGCTTCAAAGAACGCGCTAAGCCATTGGTCTTAGCTGTTGTAGATAGCTTTGGATTTAACTATCTCATCTTCCAATAGGTACTTTGCCGCAGCCGGGGTTGCGTACAGACTTTTATAGATTTTTAGTGGACTTCGTCATCCCTTCTTTTATGGTTTTGCTTGGATTGTTCCGCGTTTCGTGTGTTCTATTAACTAGTCTCATATAAAAATATGTCTGTGGTAGATAATAATAATTATAAATAATATTTAATTAATAATGTATAATGCGAAAGTAGAAGGATATAGTAGAAAAAACAGGAGGAAGACTAACCCAGTATGACCAAATTGATCGTGTTTTAATCAGAAGGTGATGTCATGAAAAGAGCTATGAATGTTAAGAAGCGAGTAAGGTGTGTAAGGACCGTGTCTTATTGCGCGTCATTCTTGCCAACACTCAGGAGGTGTTAGAACGGTGGAGTGAATATTTTGAGGAAATGTATGAGTATGCCTCGGACGCTGGCAATGAGAGTGAGTCGGATGCTTACTCCACGTTGACAGCGTCCGACGAAGGCATAACTATGGATGAGATCGAATGGTCGATACGAAGCTTGAAAAATGGAAAATCAGCGGGAATTGATCTGATCACAGCTGAGATGATCAAATTAGGTGGCACTTACGTCCGGGACGCCTTCTGGTACCTATGCAACCTATGCTGGAGAACTGGAAGGGTCCCAATGGACTGGAGACGCGCAGTCATCGTGCCCTTGTATAAAGGCAAGGGATCACGCATGGACTGCGCCAACTATAGGGCCATCAGTTTGATCAGCTTAGCAGCAAAAGTATATGGAAAGGTGATTGAAAGGAGAATGAGGGTGAAATCCGATGAAATGCTGTGGGACGCACAAGGAGGTTTCCGAAATGGAAGGGGATGTACGGATCAAGTTTTCTCGCTCCGCAATATCGTAGAGAAGCATCTGGCCATAGACCGGAAGGTTTTCTGCGGTTTTGTGGATCTTGAGAAAGCCTTTGATAGGGTTGTGCGAAAGGAACTGTGGGACATATTGCCGAGATATGGGATTGACGGTTCACTGCTCCGTGCTGTGCAGTCCACTTACAAGGATTGCTCAGCATGTGTGCGGATAGACGGTGGCATGTCACCCTGGTTTGATGTCAAAATTGGTGTCAAACAGGGTTGCATGCTATCTGCTAGGCTGTTTATCCTGTATCTCGATAGTTGTCTGCAGAGAATAAGGTCAACGAATGTGGGATTGCGCATGGGTGACCAAGTGGTGAACTGTCTGCTGTATGCAGACGATGCCGTGCTATTAGCAGATACACCATCTAAACTGCAAACACTGGTCACAGCGATGAAAGACGACTGTATGGAGAAAGGCTTACTACTGAATGCGAAGAAAACAAAGATAATGGTATTTGAAAGAGAAGAATCCAGAACTAATGTAAGGATTACGATTGATGATGAAGTGTTGGAACAAGTGGATGAGTTTGTATATCTTGGATGCGCTTTCAGCAGGGATGGAAGGTACACCGCAGATGTGGAAAGACGAGTGAGTGCTGGGAATAGTGTGAATGGAGCGTTGGGAAAACTTCTTGGCAGTAAAATCCTGAGCCAGAAGGCACAACTCGCTATACACAATGCAGTGTTGGTCCCAACGCTAACTTATGGAAGCGAGAGTTGGGTATGGCAGAAAGAGCATGAAAGTAGAATAAACGCGGTTGAAATGCGAGCGCTGCGCAAAATTTGTGGCGTAAGGCTCGTAGACCGTATTCGCAATGATGATGTTAGAAATAGAGTTGGTCTGAAAGTGAGCGTCGGTGTTAAAATAAGAAGAGGCATGCTCCGATGGTTCGGGCATGTAGAAAGAATGCAAGATGAAAGAATGACGAAGCAGATATACAATGCAAAAGTGGAAGGATGTAGGAGCCGGGGAAGGCCAAGACTTACCTACCATGACCAAATTGGTCATGTTCTATCAGAAGGTGATGTCAGGAGCCCTAGAAACCGGCGTGCGTGCATGAGAAGAGCAATGAATGTTAAAGAAGCGAGTGAGATATGTAAGGATCGAGTCACGTGGCGCTCGGTTCTCTCTGCCTACCCCGCAAGGGATTTGGCGTGAAGTTATAGATAGATAGATAGTCTTATTGCGCTCGCTTATCTCTGCCTACTCTGATAGGGACCTGGCGTGAAGATATACGTACATACTTTATATTAATTAATAATTACTCTTTTTATTGAAATGTTTATAAATAAATTATGCACCTTTGACAGCGGAATGTTAAATTAAGAATTTTATCATTATTAGTTATTGGTACACAGGTTGATGATAATGATAGTACAAAAAGTCGTCAATCTAAAATAAAAAAAAATACAATAACATTTTAATAAAAGATACACATTTTATAATTAATAATATTACCAGTATTTAAATAATAATACAAGATATATTTATATATATATTATTATTATTTAAATACATGAATATTTTATTAAAATGTTATCGTATTTTCTTTTATTATATATGTATATTATATTAACGCCAAGTCTTGCGGGGCGTCAATGTTAGTGACTTTCTAATATTCATCAATCAGTAACATATTTGAGACTATAATATTACTATTACTGTATTCATATACCGTTTTCGTAATTTAGAGCGAGGTATTTGTATATCTACAGTCTAACAAATATATACGCCACCATAACCGGTACGCTACCGTAGACCGCTACGCTATTTAACCCAGCTACGCCGCGCGCGCTGCTACCATACCTAAACCCGCTACGTTGTCTCACTTGCTACGCCGCGTAGCTCTCTGCGTGGGCTTCACGGTAAACGTAGATAAATAAATGACATTAGAACGCGTAGAGAACTTGTAGCTAACTATTTTTTAATTTTTATTATCTAAAATGTCGCTGTTTGACTTTACGCAAAGCATAAGCTATTGTTTTTTATATTCTATGAGCATGAAACGAGCATTCGTCGATGAGAAGCGGTTACTGAAAAACTTGTTTCTAAGAGAACCCTGTAAAATTGGATGATATTTCGGAGAAGGAACGTTCGTCCGAACGTATTTGTGACTGGCATAGATCTCGCGTAAAAGTATCCACATTGCTTTATCATTACTCGACTTTATGACGAGCTCGGTGGCGCAGTGGTGAAACGCGTTGTTACACTACTTTGACACTAACGCTCGTGGGTTCGATTCCCACACAGTACAAACATTTGTGTGCATGAACATGTCTGTTTGTCTTGGTCTGGGTATTTTCTATGTATGATATGTATTTACAAAAAAAAAATGTATTTACGTATGTTTATCAGTTGTCTAGTACCCATAACACAAGCTTCGCTTACTTTGGGGCTAGGTGTCACTGTGTTATTTGTCCGACAATATTATTATTATATTATATATATTAAATTAATATATCTAGATACCACATATTTCTTTGTGAACAGGGTACGGCCTGCCTGAGGGTAAACAGTCACCGTAGCCTATGGACGTTTGCAACACCGGTGGTGTCACTCATACATTTCCGAGCCTCTAAAAACCTCTTCCCGCATTTCTTGAAGAACTCCACGCTGTAGTCACTTGGAAAAACCTCGGCTGGGAGCTCATTCCACAGCTTGAGTGTTAAAATATACCACAGGCTACTTCGCACCGATCAGTTCGATAGATCACACGCTCACGCCTTGTTCAAATCAAGTAATTGTCAGTGTGAAATATAAATATGTATATTTCCTTTGAAATTGATTACTTTTGGTTATTTTTTACTGTTAGTAGTGAAAAACTCCAGTGCGCAAACTTGAGTTTTAATGGTTATCAGTTTGAATATAGTACAGAAAACTTATAGACATGTTTCTCGAGTATTTTTCAATGCAAAAGGAAAGATAATTGAAGCAAATATTGAACAAAAAACGTGAGCTCGCTAGTATAACACTATTTTGATAAAAAAAAAAGAAGTAGAACTGAAGTCCACAGTACATCGTTCCGCAATAGATTACTTTAAGTAAGCACATGTAACCACTGTGGAAGTAGAAAGAAGTTTCAGTTATCTAAAATTGATATTTTCCGCGAAACGACGTAATTTTATAACTGAAATTGTGCAAAAGTTTTGGTTGTCTGTCGTAAAAATTACAATATTAATAGTGATTATTAATTTCAATACAGTTAACAATCGTATTCTTATCACTATTCTAATAAATATTTGATTGGTTATACCTTTTTTTTTATTCAATATCCCATTCGCTGTGTGATTTTAGGCAGAAAAGTTAAAAACCTGGACTTCTATGTATTGATGTTTGTTGTCAATCATTCGTGCCCCCGAGATAACCTCACATCAACCCTTATTCGTCCTACTGCAGAGATACCGGTCTCCCTTCAACCGAAGGTGTTTAGAGCATACTCCACCACGATGCTCAAATGCGGATTGGCGGAGGCCAGCGTTTACAAGCCGCCCGAGGGTCACTGTCTTAGCTTAACGACTGTCATCTATCGACAACAGCCGAGATCGACATACGTCCATCTTGTGAAGATTGCCTAAGTGTGCAAGAGAGGGGTATACTTCTGTCAATGTCACTCAAAAGTCAAAAGAGTCTTGTCGCATTGCACATAATAATGTTACGGGTATACAGTCATTATGCAATAAAGTAGGTCAGACTAGTGAAGGATGACTGCAAAAGATTGAAAACATGGAGCAAATATAAAAGAGGCTACACACACTGGGATTGCCAAGTTCCCCTTCATCCCAATGAGCGTCGCGTATTAATTTGTCATAGTTTTTCAACGTGTTTGAACACGGTATGCTTACGCGTTATTTCAATACTTTAAAAAAAAAGTAAAATTGGCGTCATTTTAATGTCATAAAGTAACTTTCGAATTGCCTTTTTCGCCTGGTCTACCTATCTATCAGAAAAGCCAATCTCAAATACTACTGTACGAGTGGTACTAGTATACTGTATTTTTTTTTATACACTGTCGGGAGGCATAAAAGCATATGGCCCACCTAATGTAAAGCGGTCTATTATCACTCGTGCGACGCTACCTCTGCTACTAACACGTAAGTTAAAACTTCATTTTAGCTTACCGGTGGCCTCACTCACAGGCAGGAACACAACTATCGTTTAGGGAGTTGTTATTTGGTTGCGATTTTCTGTAAGATGGAGGTACTGTCCCAGGTGGGCCACTTTAATGAGCCGTACCTCTCGTAAATATATCCAGACCAAAACAAACATGTTCGTGCACATAAATGTTTGCCCTATGTGGGAGTCGAACCCATAAACGTTGGTGCAAAGTAGCGTTAAAGCGTCACCGAGGTCGTCAAACTTAAAATTTGATGTTGTATTCATTTATCTGTTTGTTTGTTGATGTATTATTATGTATTATATTATATGATATGAATCCACTTGATCAAAACTATATTATACCTTATTAAATGATAATATGATACTAAATAAATTAATGCAATTAGATCTAATCTGCTTTGTATGATTTCATCACCAATTACCCATTACAACTACCCACCCACTACCGTCAGCAAATGCATGTCATCGCTGCTATGGCTGCCCTCGTCTCTCAAGTGAAGCTTAAATATACATAATCATAATACAGCTTACAAAGGCGTTGTTTTTAATTTAATTTTGGTGCTGCCATTATTATAATTAAATTTAGCTAATAAATCTTCCACTTTTTAAAAGAGTATAAAAAGTTTAGTTCTACAGTGCTTAAAAGCTCTCTAGAAATAAATTTAAACTTAGGACTTGCGAAGTGTAAAGACAGATACTTAGTCTACGGCCATTTTGTTACTTAAATGTGTTTTATATAAAGTCCCTTCGACTTGTATTTTATTGAGCCGCTAATGTGATGAAAATTAATTTTCTTATCATGAAGAGTTCCGGCATACAATCTGCCTCTCCAGCTTAATAAGTGGATTGCTGGCTTCCTGCATGAGCTTAGAATCTATGTCCTTTGTGTGTGTGTGTGTGTGTGTGTCAGTGAATGCCGGTGTTTTTTACAGGGCTCCGTTCTATTGCCCACCCGATTTTTTCTTCATATCAATGACATGCTGCTACTTGATACTATTCATTGCTATGCACATGATAGTGCGGTCCATGGGCGATATTTTCGGCGGCCTGGTGCTGGTCGGACAAAAATCGGTGCGCGAGAGTCTTGTCGTTGAGCTGAATGGAGGTTTGCATGTCATAAGTAAATGGGGTTCCTACAACCTGGTTAAATTGAATGCCAAGAAAACTCAGATGTGCGCGTTTACAACAAAAATGTCCCCATTCCATCCCATCCCCAGTCTTCAGGGCGCTTCCCTCAGTATGCGAGATGGCCTGAATATGCTAGGCATGGATATTCGTTGCGATCTTAACCAGTGAAATTACATCGAGAGCCTCACCTTCAAAAAAACTCGGAGTCCTGAACAGGGTGCGCTGGTTCTTCACGCCGGACCAGCTATGTCTGCTTTATAAGACTCAAGGTCGTACCTACGTGGAGTATTGCTCGCATCTCTGGGACGGTTCCGCACAGTATCTTCTCGAGATTCTTGATAGGTTGCAGCGACGGGCTTTCCGCATAATCGACCACGAACAGTTCACTTAAAACCTAGAACCCCTGCGACTTCGTAGGGACATTGGCTTGCTAAGCATATTTTATCGCCTTTACCATGGTGAGTGCTCTACCCTCCCGTCAGGGAACCGCACGTTCACGGCGGCTTGCGTTGTTATTATTCCACTGTTGAGAACATCTCTTTGCGTACTAAAAAGTTCGGCAACTCCTATCTCTGTCATATCTTACCTGCAGATGTATTTCCTCCTTCCTACAATACGGGATCCTTCAAACGAAGCGTGAAGAAGTACCTTGCGGGTCAGTATGGTAGCGTCAAATGACAGGACACAGTAGTCCTTTGTCAGTTGCCGCTGCAATTGGGGTTCCTCTTTTCGCTTACCATCAGGTGAAGCGGAGCAACTATACTGAGCTAATTAAAAAAGAGTTGTATCCTGTTGACATGATTATACAATGTGTATGCATCTCATCAGGGTTTAACTCATTTTGATAAATTTTTACGTAGAAATAGCTCATATCACTCGAGCAGCGACAGCTAAGGTTTTTATCCAACCAGCTTACAATCGGGTGGTACATGATCTTTGACGAGCACGGTGGTGCAGTGGCAAATCGCGCTGTTACGTTACTTTGATACCAACGCTCGTGGGTTCGATTCCCATACATACAAACATTTGTGTGCATGAACATGTAAATATGTATTTAATGTATGTATATATGTATATAACAAACCGCAATCGTGATTGTGATCGCAAAGGTCAACTGGTAGATAATGCAACTAGCATTAAGTCCGCCTATTGTACCAACATGTAAAGTGGTCAATAAAGTTTTAAATAAAAAAAATAAAAAATAAAACATGTCTGTCTTGGGTGCTTTTGAGAGAGGTAGGGCGCATCAAAGCAGCCCACACCACAGAAAACCGCAGCCAAATGACAACTTTCTGCATGGTTGTTCTGTTCCTTGCTGCATGTTAGTAAGCTCCTAAAGAGTTACTGTGCTAGCAGCGGGGGTGGTATCGCGCAAGTGACACTCAATGTGCTACGAATGTTCATATGATAACCGCTTAATATTTGGTGGGTGGTATCTTGTATAACTCCCGACGTTCCAAAAAATGACTTATTCGCCGGCGATGGAAAACATCGTCGCACTCGCACTTCCAAGAAAATATATTTGGAGAACGTGTGATCTCATGTAATACGGATCTGGTCTTCGCTGTATGTTGTGAAGGTCTGACGGCAGTCGCTCTGTATCAAAACCAGTACCTTCGTCAAATCTAAACAAAGATAGTACCTCGCCAGTTCTACTCAATTTGGAAACGGATGAACGCTAGGAAGACTATCATAGCTTAGGTATAACATTGGTGAATATCCTACTAATATTATAAATGCGAAAGTTTCTATGTATGGATGGATGTTTGTTGCTCTTTCACGCTTAAACGGCTGAACGGATTTGAATGAAATTTGGCACGTAGATAGATTATGATCTGGATTAACACCTAGGCTACGTTATTTGACTCCACGCGGACGGAGCCGTGAGCAGCAGCTAGTTTATAATAAGTTTAGTCTCAAAATAATTTTGAGATGCTGAGTGAAACCTGAAAACGAAAACTCTATGGTTTGACTTGTGGGTGGATATTTTTAATGAGACTAATAATTACACCTAATTAGCAAAGTAATTTAAATATTCTAACAATCTATTATGTGCTCTATTTCCAAGCAGTCTAGTTTAATTTTGTCCAGTATTTACTAAATGGGTAGAGTTACTAACTCTACCTACTATTAAAGGACCTCTTTGATCCTTCTTCGCATAAAGTTCTCTTTAATGATATGTAATTTACGAAACTAACAGTAATTCCTGTATATAAACTTAATGAATACTTAAGACGCACCATCGTCCATGCTATATAGAACCTTAAACTTACTAATACTTAGGTACTACATTAGTGTTAAGATCGTGTGTATCACATAGGTAATGAGTTAACTATATAGTCAGCATACAGTATAGATTTTCGAATCTTGAGTGTTATGAAATCGCGTATATTATAATAGAGCTTATTTCAAATCACTGTCTGTGCTTATTTAATTGACTTGTTCGAGCTTGCAGACTAACGCTGACTGCCACGCACCTACTACCGTTGGTAAAAAATATGACAGTAAATTATGATCTAAAGATATTTTATATCTTAAAGATTTGTACATCGCTGATGTGGAAAGACGAGTGAGTGTCGGGAATAGTGCGAATGGAGCTTTAGGAAAACTCTTGGCGGTTAATGCTTAAACCAGTAGGGACAAATCGCTATACACAACGAACTGCTGGTTCCAATGCTAACTTGTGGAAGCAAAAGCTGTATGGCAGAGAGAGCCTGAAAGAACGAAAGAAAAATTTGTATATATAGAAAAAATACTAAACAGCTATACAAAGACAATTTTGAAACTGAAGTTTCGAATCAGCAAATAATTTCACAAAATACTGAAAAGATGATGATGATTATAAATGCTGAAAAGTAAGTAGGGTTGTATTTGTTTTACATTTCAAACGGGAACCGAACCAACCAGGCGTTAACTCAAACGTCCATTTCGGGTTTCTGTGAGCAATGTACATAAATGTACATGTGAGCAATGTTTCATCGACGGTGATGTATCTTTTGACGTATAATTATTATCTATACATCTATACATATAAATAAAATTGAAGTGTCTGTCTGTGATTTCAAAATTAAGCCTTTATCTTAAGCTCATGTTATTATTTTTACGTTACCAAAGCCTAAATACGCATTTTTAACTTTTTTGTCTGTCTGTCTGTCTGTTTGTCCGGGCTAATCTTCGAAATGGCTGAACCAATTTGGACGGGACTTTCACTGGTAGGTAGAGAACTGTTCAGAGCAGAATATAGGGTACTTTTTATCCCGTAAATATTTCGGGTTCCTGCGTAAAAAATACTACTATACAATTTTATTTTTATTATTTTCATAGAAAAGGTATTTTTGTGACATAAAATAGCTACGCATTTTTTTATGTAATAAAAATAAAATAAATCAATAGATGGCGCTGTATGAAAATGGAATCGCTCTATGGTTGCATCTACGACTCTGAACTTTGTTTTTTTAAACAAAGAATTTCAGGTCTATACATAAATAAAGGCTACTAAAACCCCAAATCTCATGCCTGCGAAGCCGCGGGCTTCAGCTAGTTTACTAATAATATACAATGTCGGATCTCTTTATAGGAACGCGTAATAAATAAGAAGTCCTTACAGATTGCGGGGCAGGCGGAGAAAACCGTCACATAACTCGGTCCTTACCCACCTCACTCGTTTCTTTAACATTCATAGCTCTTTTCATCCCCAGTGCCTAGGACTCCTGACACCATCTTCTGTCAACATCGGATCTATTTGATCATGGTAGATGAGTTTAGTCCTTACTCGGCACCTACAACTTACACCTACCTTCTAATTTTACGTTGTATATCTGATTAGTATTACTTTCCTCCTGCATTCTTTCTACATGTACGAACCAACGCAGCACGCCTCTCCTTTTCTTAACACCAACAATCTATTTCGGACAAACTCTCTTTCTCACATCCTCATTGGAAACTCGGCCTACAAGCGTCACAACGCAGATTTTGCCCAAGGCTCGCACCTCGATAGCGTTTATTCTACTTTTATGTTCTTTCTGCCACCCAGCCCAGCTCTCGCTTCGTAACATTAGCTTTGGAATCAGCACCGCGTTGAGTAAGTGCGTAAGCAAGATAAATAAAATAAAAATACTTTTTGCTAAACGTTTTCTTTATTCTCGTCTATTTTGATTCATTTTTTTTATGCTATAAATTCTCTGCCCTAATCTAATTTCGTGTAGTTATAATCGTAAACAAGATCGGGCACTTACTTTAAAAATGTACGGAAAGTAGCCCTCAAATTGTACGCTTGTTCAAGCTTCGCTCGACAGGATCCACAGATAGCGGGTGAAACATCCCCGAGATTGCGCTAGGATAGCTTTTAACGAGATTTTCATAAGCGTTAGGTACTAAAATTTCATTTATATTTACTAAGTACAACTTGGGAGAAAATTATTTTTTTGAAAATCATTCCGTCAGAAAGATTGCGCGGTACAATGGTGAAAATAAAAATAGTTAAAGATAAAAATCTTTCTTTGCCATTGGGCCCTCGCGGATACTTAGATATGTCTTATATATATAAAATAAAATTTTATTGTATGCTATTAATTACTTATTACATAATTTTTTTCTTGAATAATTAGCATTTGGAAAATTACCATTGTCTAAGAACAATTGCAAAAGAAACGTGCTAATACAAGTATTTTTCAATTAATGTTACAAAATCTATGTAAGTAACAATACAATAATCATGATGATGGCAATTGATAAAATTATACATGTGCTGAATCATTTCCAGACATCATTGTCAGCCACATATTCATCGATTCTATAATAAGCCCTTTTGCAAATAGTGCTCTTGATGTGCATTTTGAAGACATTGATAGAATGTGAAAGAACTGTTTCAGGCAATTTAATCTTATTAATATACATATATCAATATTATTATAGAATCGAATATAATTTACAACGTCGATTTCCAGTCTTAATAAGCCGATTTTCCGCTTTGCGCAGCTTATTTCTGCTTCAAAGATTTTCACTGAATTTTGTAAACAACTTTATATTTTTATAAACGTATAATTATGTTTTCATAAATATACTGTGATGTAAATACTCGTATGTTACAAACAGATCGGACGGCTCTCTTTTATAAGACAAAAAATGTTGTAATATTAACCGCTTTTCTACATACCAGTACACGTACGACATTATGCTGTGAAAGTAACTGAAATAGACTAAACGCGCTGTTTAACGAAAAACAAATGTCTGGTGATTGATAAAATGCATAGAGATGTTTTGTAGTCAGCTCGAGTAAGGAACCATTTACGGAAGACTACGCTCAAATACCAACGCACTGAAGGATTGTTGTATTTCTGCAATTTTTTTTCATGGACTTGCGCTACATGACATTGCTTCTTATCAAATTTCATGATTCTAGAGTACCCTATACGTTTTGATTCGCTTCCGAGTAAAAGATGTGTATGTGTATGCGCATACATATATGCACATACACATACACATCTTTTGGTTTCGTCGACTTAGAAGTTTGATTTCTTCACTTCTCCATGGGATGACAGACCTGAATATTTGATATAATTTCAGCTTGATAGCTCCACCTGTTGCTAAGAAAAAGGGTCTTGACAGACAGACAGACATGCGGACTTTTATGGACGGAATGTATGGTACGGAACTCTAAAAAATTATAAAACCGATTCATAACGACAAGTCGCTATTACAGCTATGTTCTCTGTTATTTCTTGCAACAACCTGTTACGTTTTTTTCTGTATCCGTTCGTTAATATATAAACACATATATGTATACCTATAGTGAGGTCGGTAATTTTTGGCATCGGGAGGCATGCATACAACCCTCCTGATGTAAAGTGGTTATCGTAACCTTTCAAAGTTTACGATAACTACTTTACATCAGGTAAGTAATAATATAATATAATATATATACCCTTGCAATATAATTATAACAGAGTACTAGGATTGTCCTGATGTAAGCTGTGTCATTTTCAAGTCCTAGGTTAGACTAACTCATAGCCGCCTGCATTAACTCCTTATTTCTGTATAAAGTACAGCCCTACTGAAGCTAATAGATTTCGCGCATTCTTAATCGCGTATTATAATGGAAACTTTTTATTACACTGTTTTGAAAGTAATATATTTTTATATCTCTGTTTTCTGCAGATTTTTTTTATACCACAACGGATAGCAAACAAGCATGTGGTCTGCCTGATGTAAAGCGGTTACGGTAGCCTATGATCGCTAGCAACAAAAAGAATGTCGCTAGCGCATTGGCACCCCCGCTTTCCACACAACAACTCCTCATCTTCTGGTGACCTCACTCACTCGCAGGAATACAAAAATCATCCAGGGAGTTGTTATTTGGCTGCCGTCTGCCGATGGAGGTACTTCCTAAGTCAGGCTAACGTAGTGCCCTACCTCTCTTTCGCCAGAGCCTCGTCTGCTGATAAGCAGAGTGCACCACGTGCAGTTAAGGTTAGCTTTGGCTCTAAAGATGACATTGAGCCACTTAAACCCCAAATTGATGATGCGTTATTAGAGAAGAAATACCACCTCGTCTCCGAACGGTTGTGTCCATGATGAAAATTAAGGGAATGATGAAAGTCTCAGAATTTACCGGCTTATTTACTTTATTTCCAAAAAGTCTTGGTTAAAATTCGCACGATGATTGTAATCAGATATAGTATTTTAATTGTGTCTCATATTATAAGCAAGAACGCTTTCCAAAAGAAATATCAAAAATGTAAGAAGGTACAATTAAAATTACGAGAGTATAAAAATAATAACAATATAGTTAGAATTGACCTCCACTCTAACTATATTATTATGCAGCGATACAGTTCAATTCCAACAATTTGAAGTTTAAATCAATTCCGATACATGATGAATAAATTTCCAAAATAATCCTACAGGTATTATTAAAAAGATATAAATAACTATATTACTAATGAATAAATTAAACTTTAAAAGCTTATTTTTAAGAGTACATCATTCACCGAGCAGGATCATTAAATCGAATCTCGTATATAATTTGATTGAACAGCTGCATTCATCGCCACTGTGTCTGTATTTTTACGTTAATGATCTATGTATTTTTAGTCTGTGGCCTGCTGCGCTGACAGTCTTTCAGTCGGGATTTTAATTAACTTCGTTTGATACTTCACTTGTTTCATATTATTCTTTCTGTCATGCATTTCGTGGTATTCCTGCGAATTCCAATTGATTTTAAATATTCCTCGATGGCTGCTGCTGTGTTATTACTTCTGATCTCGTGAGTTCGATCCCACACAGGACAAACATTTGTATGGATGAACCTGTCTATTTGTATTGGTCTGTATGTTTTTAATGTTTACCTATCCTAAAGGTGATTATACTGAATTATATACCGAAAAATATATATTAATGTATCAAAAAGATTCAGGCGTTTTTTTTTTTTGACTGACATATTTTCATTTGACTGAAAATACTGTTGCGGCTCATAAGCCCTAAGCATTTGCTGCGTGAAACGGAACTTTATTCCTTTTCTGTACTGTATGTCAAAAGTGACATTTTTCTTTTTAAATTTATATTGCAACTAGCTTTGTTAGCCATGTTTTGTTTCATATAAACAACATTATAAACTTACACAAGAGTTTTATTGGCTCCAAGTATCCAATCGAAGACATAAATTGGTGACCCATGAGGGGAACACTTTCAAAAGTCTGCAACAATCCATACATATTTGCCTACCTACGCAGCTAGCTGCACGCTTATGTAAATGCAAAATGGGTGACATGGTGCTTATACAAGAAGACCATACTTCCTTTAATCTGGAGACTTGGAAGAGTTGCTCGGCTATTTCGTGGAACAATTTCCAGAGGAGTCGTACGAAGATCTCTTACTTATCTATGTCCACTGCCAACAGAAGAGTTTGACGTTGAAATCGATATTTCAACGAGGCGGGAGTATGTTGCGGCACATAAGCTACAACCATTTACTTGCATAAGTTGCGTGAAATGGAACTTTTTTCCTTTTCTACAAATGAAAGTGAAATCTATGTGAAAAGTGTCATTTTTCTTTTCCAATTTAATATTCACGTCAAAACAAGCTCAGTTAAAGTCATGTTCTGTTTTGTATAGTTTCGTTAGGCTCCAAGTATCCAAGTGAAGAAAACCAATTTTTTTTCGAATGCTATATGCTTTGAATTCTAACTCAACGGTTAACCGCAGCTAAACGTGATATATAGTGCAAAAGAAGATGAGAGCCAGGTCTTCATGGTCACAGGTATAACTTAACCTAGCAATGTCTTACTGCTACTAATTCCAAATCTCACAAATACATTTTGGTACTAGTTATAAAACATAGTGGAAAACGACATGTTTTGATAATCGGACAACGGCTTTAACATGATTATTTTGTAGAATTTGAAACATAATTAAGTTTGTAGAAACACAAAATATGTCAACAATTTATTTGGCATTTAAAACTTCGTCACACCGTTTTCGAACAATTTAAATTCGAACAGAAAATTAGAAAGAATGAAAATAAGATAGGTTATTGTTTTATTGAAAAACCTCTCCCTGTAGGATTGTTGTGTGCATGCGAGTAAGTAAGGTAACCTGTAAGTTTCTAAAGAGTCGCCGTGTTAGCAGTGTTGCAAGCGTCCATAGGCTACGGTAACATCTGCCTGTATGCCTCCCGACATAGTATAAAATAAATAGCCTCGTGATGTATTCACCGACAAGTCTGAAACAGCCATTTTCTGTGACCTCCTTTTAAACGTCGAATTTAAATTTTCCTTTCTTCTGCGGTGTTTATGTTTCGTAACACATCCTGAAAATTTCAACTTTCAGGCCCCAGCGCGGCTGGCTGATGAATAACTGAACATACTTCGTTATTTATGCTTATACATTCTCAGCGAGCGGTTGGCGGTGCCGGTTTTAACTTGACGGCTATATGTTTAAGTAAATGGGAATATTATATTTTCGTGTGTCTTGACTGTGGAAATATTGTGGAATTTCCATTTAATGGAAAGTTCTTGACGAACTCGCTGGCGCAGCGGTTAAAAACGCAACCAACGCTCGTGGGTTCCCGCATAAGACAAACATTTGTGTGCATGATCATGTCTGTTTGTCTTGGTCTGCATGTTTCAAGAGAGGTAGGGCGCATCGAAGCAGCCCGTCTGGGGAAGTACCTCCACCCCACAGAAATCCGCAGCCAAATAACAACTCCCTAGAGAGTTGTTGTGTTTCTGCGTGTGAGTGACCAGTAAGCTCCTATGGAGTTGCTATGTTAGCAGCAGAGGTGGCATCGCGCGAGTGATACTTAATGTATTGCAAGCGTTAATAGGCTACGGTAACCGCTTTAGACCAGGTGGGCCGTATGCTTGCATGCCTCCCGACGTTGTATAGAAAAAAAGAGAAGAGCTGTGCATGTTAGTGAAGCCAGTGAAGTTTGCAAGGAACGAGTTATTTGACGTTCGGTTCTGTCTGCCTGCCCCGGGATTTGGCCTGAAGATATAGTACAATCTTTTTCTTATTGGCGTTCTCCCGTCTCTTAATACATTAAAATCGGCGGAATCCGCTAACTAAGCCTAAGGATTTGGCGAAGATACAGTTTTTTTGCTGCGCGACTGCCGGCAGACCTCTAAAACCAGACCTTTCTTAAATTCGGTCACACGTCTTTCGAAATATAATTTCCAGGACTTGGTGTCCTCACGATGTTTTCCATCACCGCCTAACAAGTGACAATAACGAATGTATGAATAAATCCGAAAACAACCCCTATTGCAAATGTCCATAGGCTACGGTAACTGCTTACCATCAGGCAGGCAGTACGCTTGTTTGCCAACTTAGGGGTATATAAAAAAAGCATACGCCCCACCTGATGGAAAGCGGTTACCGTAGCTTCTTAGGTGACCACACTCACACGCAAGAACACAACAACCCTTCAAGGAGTTTTTATTTGGCTGCGGTTTACTACGAGGTGTAGATACTTTCTCAGACGGGCTGCTTTGATGCGCCCTGTCTCTCTTAAAAACCACCCAGAGCAAGACAAACAGACATGTTCATGCACACAAATGTTTGCGTTGGGTGGGAATCGAATCCACGAGCGTTGGTGTCAAAGTAACGTAACAACGCGTTTATCTCATATCTCGTCAGAATCTATAACAAAATATGCGTAAAATGTATAGACATCTTCGTCAGGCGTCCCTGTATGTAACGATTCATTACAAGTACCTCCACCGCTCGTATGCATAATACCAAAAGCTATTTATAAAGACACCACATATTTGAATACCAGACGGAAATATGCAAATTTCGCCCTTAAAAGGGCCTGAACAAATGGCTCTCTCAGACGCCCGAACGACGAGGTTACGTTAAGGGTTGCCGTACAATGAACAAGTACTGAGATATGCATGCAAATTGAATTATGAAACATCGACCATTTACTTTATACTTCGTAACTGTACATACATGTTATTAAATGGGTAGGTATTGTAAACTTTATTATATACTCTAAGAGATTCACACATTTAGGGTACCTTGGTAAAAGATATCCTTGCAATCTGCCCCTCTCTCGTTCCTCTCTAGTCGGGCAGTCAATTCAAGAGTTAGATAACAAGGGACACTACCTCACTGGAGTATCTATAACGTTTTGTGCTGGAGAATGTAATCCAATCTCCGCGTGAATACAAATATATGCAATTTGATCCAACCTGCTTTGTGTGCTTCCGCCACCAATTAGTTCATGCGGCCTAGCGCCGGCCGGCACCCACCCACTACTGTTAGTGCGTGCATCATGCCGACGCTGCCATGGCTGCTCCGGTAGTCTCTGCCTCGGCTGCTGCGGTCGTCCGCCATCTGGAACAGAATCCGCATGCCCCCTCCACCACCGTCGCTGCCACGACTGGCCTGGTCGTCGCTGCGACACGTGTTTCGCCTCTCCACGAAGCATCATCAGGCGTTGTAGTCGTAAGAAACGTAATCGTAGTTCTTACGATTAACGTCTACAACGCCTGATGATGCTTCGTGGTGACGGACGACCGCAGCAGCCGAGGCAGAGACTACCGGAGCAGCCATGGCAGCGTCGGCATGATGCACGCACTAACAGTAGTGGGTGGGTGCCGGCCGGCGCTAGGCCGCATGAACTAATTGGTGGCGGAAGCACACAAAGCAGGTTGGATCAAATTGCATGTAAGTTTGACTTTCGCAAAATAACGCCTGAATCTATTAACAATACAAATATGCTCCGCTAAAGGCATAATGAGCCGTCGAGGACATGTCTCTCTTGCTGCCCGAGCTCTTGCACGCTATTTTTGGGCGTTACGTATTATAGCAAGCAATGGCACTATAGTCGAGTAATCGTCAAATATGTGCCCAATATCACACTTTATTTAACTTTCTAACTTAGTAGTACAAGTATGAGTTGCATGTATTAGATCTACTATAACTTAAGATGTATCAAATGCAACCTTTTCTGAATTGATCAATATATTGCTTATTATTATTTTTATTTTTTTGATAATGATAATAATGGTTTATTCACCAATACTACATGTTACATCCAATCAGTTAATTAATTTCACCTAATTTACATTTGTAGTTTTATGAGCCCCGATTCTCGAACTAGATCTGACCTGTATCTTGAGAATCGTGATTCTTTCTCATCTGGCTAAATATAACATATTTCAGTATACCTACACACAACCCATTGCCCATTTGTAATATAATCACATAATCTTAATTACAATATGTTTACAATTTAGTGTGTTTAAAGCAACAATTAGGTTGAAAAAATATATAGTCTACATACATAACTTCACGCCACGTCCCTAGTGGAGTAGGCAGAGAGGACCCAGCGCCACACACAGCACAGCACAGCACACATCCCGATCCCCGCACACCCCATCCGTTCCGTCAACACTCACACCCACCCCAGACAACCGCCTGCCGGCCTCCAAGGCACGGAGCCACCTTCAGATATAGTCTATATTTGTTTAACAACATGAACATGCAATTGATAACATACCACTAAGTAATTATTCATAATCGCACTTACTCGATTCTGAATGTCGGTAGTGCGATAAAATACACAATAGTTGCTTCGGCCAAGTGGCGATTTATAAAATAAGTTCAACCACTGCGACTACAGACCGAAGACAATTTGTAATGTTAATTCATAATAATATTAAGTACACCTACACAAATATTTGCAACATCAGTTCATATTAATATTGCAAATAGTTGTGTTGAATATGTATGTATATCTTCACGCCAGGTCCCTTGTGGGTAGGCAGAGAGAACCGAACGCCATAAGATGCGGTCCTTGCACACTTCACTCGCATCTTCGACATTCATAGTACTTTTCACGCACACTCGCCGATTTCACCGGGCTCGCCGGTTCCTCCTAACATCAGCTGCTGATAAAACACGACCAATTTGGTCATGGTAGGTTAGTCTTGGTCTTCCTTTGCTTCTACATCCTTCCACTTTCGCAATGTAACGCTTGCTGACCGCGTTTGTAATGATGACGTAAGAAAGAGAGTTTATCTGAAAGAGAGTGCCGGTGCTAAGATAAGAAAAGGCATGCGCCGTCGGTTCGTACATGTAGAAAGTATGTAGGATGAGAGAATGACGAAACAGATATATTATAAACAGAAGCACACATCACGGGATAGCAAATTTAGTTATATCATCAAAGTATGAAAGTACACTACAGAGTAATGGTTTCTTTCCTCTAAATGAAGGTAATGAAATGAACCAGGCTGTAATTCCACAGTCACAAGCAATCTTTTCACAACATACGTAATTTGTTTTTGCAAGCGACTCTACTAAAATTCTCCTGAATTAATATAATAATTTTATGCTTACTGCAGTGGCAAAACGACGTGGATCTTGGCCTCCGTCACTATTACGTCATTTTATACGGTATTGTACCGCTGCCGCCTGTTGCTACCTCCGAAACTTCTTTCCTTCAGCATGTCTTCACTCCAGTGATACCTAGGACGGCCGACCACTTGGTCGCCCTGGATACGTTCTCTTTCGATCCTTTCCCATTTTCTCTACGTGCCCGAATCAGCGAAGTCTAGCCGCTTTGATTTCTCCGGTGATATTTGGTCTGGACACTAGGTCTTCTATCTCCCGATTCATCCCGACTCTCCAGCTGCCGTCTTCCCTCTGCATTGGCCCCAGGATTTCTTGAAGGCATAATTATTTTATTTATTTTCGAAGGCATAATTAAGTATTTTATTTATTTTCGAAGGCATAATTAAGTATTTTATTTGTTTTCGCAGGCATAATTAAGTATTTTATTTATTTTCGAAGTCATAATTATTTTATTTATTTTCAACGGCATAATTATTTGCCGCGGTTAATAACGCGACTAGACTACAACGCTCGTGGGTTCAATTCTCATACAGTACAAATATTTGTGTGCATGAATATGTCTGTTTATCTTGGTGTGGGTGCTTTTAAGAGGGGTACAGTGTATCAAAATAGCCCGACTGGGAAATTTTCGCCACCTCACAGAAAACCGCAGTCAGATAACAATCTCTCTGGAGCGTTTACCAGAGGGAGACTCTGTACAAAAGTCGTCTGTGTGGGTACCTCTGTCTCACCTATTTCTACCGCCGAGCAGCTATATTCATATAGCTGTGTTCCAGTTTGAAGGTGAGATATGGCAGAGAAATTACTGGGTACTGTGACGAAACATCATTAAGTCACAAGATTGGCAGCGCGCTACATCCCCGTTGTGTTGCGAACGTCAATAGGCTGCGATGACAGCTTACCATCTAATACGAGTCGCACGCTTGTTTGCCAATCTAGTTGTATAAAAAAAGGGTTATTGTGTTCCTGAGTGTGAGTGAAATCACCAGTAAACTCCTATGTCAGCAGCAGAGATGTAATCGCGCGAGTGATACTTAATATGTCGCAAGCGTTCATAGACTACGGTAACTTTACATCAGGCGGTATGTATGCTGGTATGCCTTCCGACGTTATATAAAAATGAAAACGGGTTGCACTCCGGGAGAGTCGGCAGAAGTGAAAACTTGAACATTAACGTTGTGCATGTTTGAATATTTTAGAATGGTTAGGGAATAATTTCGCACGAATTTTTGCTGAGTTACCCATGTCTAACAAACACACACGCACACTCGTGCAAGCACCCTGCGTCGCTTAAACCAAACAGCGATGTTGATAAACTACGTTGAACGAAACGCGTAAGCGCCAAGAATTTCATGGCGCTTACAACGTTTTGGTCGCGAGAAAATATTGCCCTATGAACGATCTAGCGCTTCATGTTTTAATTGTTTAATTAGAGGTAACTAAAGTTTTAGCGCTGCAGCGAACTTAAGTTCTAATTCTCACCAAAATCTTACGGTCAGGGTCACGTGTCCTGACGCGAGTTTAACATTTTTTACTCATCCCAAAAAGTGCACAACGCCGCTAAAGAAGTTTTCACTTCAAAAAATACTGCATACAATAACGTGTATTTTAATGTACCTATTAGTATCAATTATAATTAAAATTATTAATTAGTACTATTAGTTAGTGCATGAAATGAATACACCGGTGCATATCTCCACCCAACGTCTTTGAATGGGATGTTCGATCCAATAGTTTCCTGGATGTGGTGATCATTATTACATACATAATGCTTGCTACGGAACAAGTGAGCCAATTTTTCATCAAACATCGGCTATACAGAGTAATAGCCGAGGTGTACTACATTGATCCTCAATCGATCAACTCATCTAAAACCAAATTGATGATTTTTCATCCGTACCAAAAGCGACCCTTAAATATAAATTTTAATTTTAATGGCACACAGATAGATTTAGTTAATTAATTTACGCTTCTGGGAATAGAAATAGATAAAAACATAAATTGGAAATTACACATTAAAAAATTGAAAAATAAACTCTCTAAATTCACATACGCACTACGAGAAATTAAAAAAACTACAGACATGCAAACGTAACTTGCCTTATACTATGCTTATGTTTATTCCCTACTCACATATGGAACAATATTATGGGGGAATAGTACAGACTCGAATAGTCTTTTTACGAGCCAAAAGAAGTTAGTAAGGATACTGCACAACATAAAAGCTCCTGAAAGTTGCAAACCCTACTTCAAAAAACTTAAAATTTTAACCCTGCCTTCCATATACATTTTGGAATTATGTAAATTTGTTCGAAAATACTCTGAATTTTACACAAGACGAGAACAAATTACACAGGACCGCTCTCTCAGACACAGAAACAAATTGATCATGACAAATTCTCGATTAGCTCTGCACTCTTCGGACCCTCTTGCTATGTCCATAAAAATATATAATAAAATCCCACAAATAATTAAAAACTTAAATAGTGACATGCAATTTATAAAACATTTAAAAATATTTTTAATAGACAAAGCCTATTACAATTTGAATGAATTTCTAAATGACATAATAAAATAAATTAATGATTTAAAATTATTTATCGACTGTTTTTTTTATATATCTTTTTTTTGATTGGTTAATTTAATTTAAAATTATGTTCTGATTTTAATGGATTTGGTTTCCTCCTCTCTTCTATTGCAGTGCCCATTAGGGTCCATAATGATCTGAATGTGTTTTTCTTATTTACATCACCTATGTATGTAACATTATGGAAGCAATAAAGACATTTGATTTGATTTGATTTGATCCTAGGTGGAGCTGCTCTGCTTATTGCGATCTGTAACAGCCATGGCTAGACTAACGCAGTATTTAAATAATTTTGATCTGTCTTTCCCCTTAACCACTTCGGAGACTGTGTTTTCGGTGGCCCGCATTCCCAACTCCTGCTCCAAATCGTACCTCTGTTTGGAGAATGCGGTACACCGAAGCAATATGTGCTGCTCTTTCAGAGCTCACTGGTGACCTCCCACACTCGAAGAACACAACAGACCATCTGGTAGTTATTATTTGCAGCCATTTTCTGTGAGGTGGATGTACTTCTCCTGGGTTCTTCCTGGAGATTGTAGTCCGTTATTTTGACTGACGTGGTAGTTAGAGTTCTCTGGATGAGCTGATCCGTCGCATCATGTTTATGTTCAAAGTCAAACTTATTTGCTTATTGGGCACCTTATTCAATACCAAACGAGATTTTGAGTTAAACATTATGAAAATGTGGTACACCACATCAAAGCAGTGCAGTGGCTCCGCCATGTAGGATTCCGTAGCTAAATAACTTCAGTGTGAAGTTTACTACTCCTGAGGAATTGCTGTCTTAACTGTGCGGATGAGATTTTTTGAGTATATATACGTCAGGAGGCATTTAATCATATGGCCCACATAATGTTAAGTGGTTATCGTGCCTTATAAGCGCTTGCAATATAGAAAGTGTTACACACGCGTTACCACCCCAGCTTTATATGACAGCAAATTATTAGGCGCTTACTGGTAACCTCACTCACTCGCAAGAACACAACAACCCTCTAGGGAGTCGTTATGTGGCTGCGGTTTTCTGTGAGGTACTTCCCTAGTAGAGTTGTTTTGATGCACCCTAACTCTCATCCAAATCAAAACAAACAGACATGTTAATGCACACAATTGTTTGTCCTGTCTGAGAATCGAACCAACGGGCGTTGGTGTTAAAGTAGCTACTCCACCACCGAGCACGTCAAATATGTCCGTACGCCACGACTGTACGGGAACATTCTCATACAACTTCCACTTCATCTTCTGCGTTCTCATATCCCCCATTTTCTTTGGGTTCTCTATATTGACGGATAAATTACACAGCGCCATCTAGCCCCAAAGTAAGCGAAGCTTGTGTTATGGGTATTAGACAACTGATAAACATACTTAAATACTTTTTTTTTTTGTAAATACATACTTATTATACATAGAAAATACCCAGACCATGACAAACAGACATGTTCATGCACACAAATGTTTGTATTGTGTGGGAATCGAACCCACGAGCGTTGGTGTCAAAGTAGCGTAACAACGCGTTTCACCACTGCGCCACTGAGCTCGTCAGATGAGCAGTGGACGGCGGAAATGCAATATTCCGTTGTTGTCCGTAGCCCTTGGCTAACTATAAAACTTTGAGCGCCGCTCTGTTCGCAAAACCTTATGCATAATTTATGAATGAAACGGTGTATTTCAACAATTTAGGTCGCCATAAACTCAACAACAACTTGCAAATACCGATATAGCCCGTTTTGTTTATAACTTTAATTGAATTTGTAAACTCCCCTACTAAATGTGTGTGATATACAGTCACTGACCTTAAACATTGCACATCATTATTAATTTGATGTTTTGAACTGTACTGATGCTTGTGGCATTATTTTAATAAGGTTTAATGCATATCTTGTCATATTATTCCACTCTACTTGATGAAAGGTACCGTCCACTGTTTGTAATCCATTACTGCCCTAAAGAAAAGGTTATCTTTAGTACTATAAGAATAACTTACATGTAGTTATCGGAATTGTAACGACGTGTTTTGAGAAAAGCTTCCTTTAGCAGCAGTAATTCGATAGCATGAGTCCCAGAAGATTTGCTCGCGAGTCAGTGGGTTCGTACAATCTACGAGCTTACGAGTAGATCTCTAGTATCTTAAACTTTGAGATATTTGAGATAGACACTTCATTTGCATAATACAAATTACAGGAAATACAATAGAAAAGATTCTTACAAATGGCAAATATTACAACACGGCGGGCTTATTGTTAATCATTGTACAGAAAAATATAAGGCTAGTACGAAAGGAAATGATGAAATAAATAAGTTCACACTAATTAAAATTTATATTATTAGTTACAAGTATACAAATATAAAATTAGAAACTAAACTTTGTACACTCTAAGACGTCTCGTAATCAGGCGAAAAATCATTACTCATTCTATACAACCAAAATGGCGAATAGAACAGCGTAGTATATTTGTAAATATCAAGCAGGGAAGTTACTAAATATATTGCCTACTAACCTTAAAAGCTAAACAAAGCAAATTATTTTAAAAGGCAATTGAGGTCCTTTTTGTTTGATAAGTATTCAGTGAATGAATTGTAATTTTATGGAATAAAAATTATTATTCGTGATAGTAAAGCTGAATATTTAATTTTAGAATCATTAGTGTAATGAAATGCTATGAATTAAAAATATAATCTATTGTTAATTATTAATTGTACGAGTATTTTTTACTAAAATATTGTAATGTATAATTTCCGACACAATGTATATGGAATAAATTACTAAATGACTCCAAGGCCATGTTATCATCAAGTTAAATAAAGCCATTATGCATGGTGGTGGGCAAAAGATTGGAAAGAAATTTGGGTTGTTGTTTGAGCTGTTGTTATTGTGTCCACTATTATGAGCACTAGTGCTAGCTTGTGCGCTGGTGGTGTATTCACGACGTAATGTGTAACCAGGGTTAACCTCCATTTGCAGGAGTAAGCTAGCAGATGACACGACTCTCAGAGGAATTGAAATTAAATTAATAAATAATAAATATTGTCTGACAAATTACACAGCGCCATCTAGCCCCAAAGTAAGCGAAGCTTGTGTTATGGGTACTAGACAACTGATAAACATACGTAAATACATTTTTTTTTTGTAAATACATACTTATTATACATAGAAAATACCCAGACCAAGACAAACAGACATGTTCATGCACACAAATGTTAGTACTGTGTGGGAATCGAACCCACGAGCGTTGGTGTCAAAGTAGCGTAACAACGCGTTTCACCACTGCGCCACTGAGCTCGTCAATTGGATACAGAAAATAAAATTTAGACGAGCTCGGTGACTCAGTCGTGAATGACGCGACTTTGACACCGACGGTCGTGGGTACGATTCCCACACAAGACAAATATTTGTGTGCATGATCACGTCTGTTTGTCTTGGTTTGGATGTTTTAACAGAGGTAGGGCGCATCAAAGCAGCCCGTCTGGGGAAGTACCTCCACCTAACAGAAAACTGCAGTCAAATAACAACTCCCTAGAGGCTTGTTGTGTTCCTGCGTGTGAGTGAGGTCACCAATAAGCTCCCATGGAGTTGCTGTATACGCAGCAGAGAGAGAGAACTTAATATATCGCAAGCGTTAATAGGGTACGGTACGGTGGGCCGTATGCTTGTATGCCTCCCGACGTAGAATAAAAAAAAGTTAAATAGTTTATTGCTTTGTCGACAGCGACAGTCAGCATTGAACGATGTGAACGATGTCGAAGCGGGAGCGGACGAATGTGTACGTTTACGGCCAAGTACTGTACACAAACTCGGAAGGAAATGAGGGTAACATAGCGTCGTGATTAAGTATTTTTGGAAATTAAGGTTGTAGTATGAGGCTGTATGTAGAGTGGCTTAGTTAAATATCATTTTTGGTGTCGATTTTATCATATTCTGTTCTTATATAGACCACACTATGAAGTTTATTAGTTTGTTTAATAAGCATTAGTTGATTTAAAAATCCAATAACATCGAATACAAGCTTAGTAGTCGAGAGAGAGAAGCAATGCCTATTTTAATACCAAAGCTCGTGGGTTCGATTCCTAGACAAGAATGGACAGAATGTTTTTAAGAGAGATAGGGGGCATCAAAGGATAGTTTTCGACTCAGGGATTAATTTAGATAAACGGTTGTTTTTGGATATGTGAAAACATTCATGTAGGTATTATATTCTTTATGTACGACGTCGAAAGACATTCACGCATACGGCCCACCTGATATAAAGTGGTTACCATAGCCTATGAACGCTTGCAATATATTACACTTGGTCTTCCTCGACTCCTACATCCTTCCACTTTTGCATTGGATATCTGTTTCCTCATTCTTTCATCCTGCATTCTTTCTACATGTCCGAACCAACGGAGCATGCCTTTTCTTATCTTAACACCGGCACTCTTTCAGACCACCTCTCTACCTTACGTCATCATTACGACCGCATGAACAAAATATGCATATATAAGAAATGTATAAACAAATCAACACTTGGATACAACACGGACAGCCAAGAATGCCGCATCCATTTTTATGATTTCACGCTTTATGATTCCGTCCTGTAAGAAAAGGTATATCCATATTACGCTGAAACAATTCAGCATCATTCCGTGATACCCTTCCCGAATACTAATACGCGGGAGATGAGATTACCTAACGAATAGGAAAATACCAGCCAAAGAAAATACATAGTTGACGTAACACGAAACCGGGGAGGCTGTACGAGTAACATGATCTGACAAAATGTATATCTTGTGAGATATATTGTGATCGAGAGCGTCGTAAACGAACACGCAGGTTAATCAACGTCGACCGCAACCTGTCTGCGGATGGATTTATCTATCTCCGTGCTTCGGAGGGCACGTTAAGCCGTCGGTCCCGGCTATTGTCGATAGCTGTTAAGCTAAGATTGTGGCCCTCGGGCAGCTTTAAGAGAGGTAGGGCGCATCAAAGTATTCCGTCTAGGGAAGTACCTCCACTTCACAGAAAACCGTAGTCAAATAACTGTCGGGAAGGTTGTTGTGTTCCTGCGTGCGAGTGAGGTCACCAGTAAGCTATCGCGCATGATACTTAATGGCAATACGACAAGCGTTCATAGGCTACGGTAACCACTTTACTTATCAGCGTTCATAGGCTACGGTAACCACTTTACTTTACTTATCAGGTGGACCGTGTCCTTGTATATCTCCCGATGTTGTACGTAGACGTTGTAGAGGAAAAAAAAAAATTGATGACCAAGAGCTTGATGGCATCGTTGCGCCTCGCGACATAGACCTCGGGCGGCTTGAAAACACTGGCCTCCGCCAATCCTCATTTGAGCAGCATGGTGGAGTATGCTCTAAACTCCTTCGGTTGAAGGGAGACCCGTATCCCTGCAGCTAGATGAGGAAGGGTTGATGTGTTGCGATGAACATACTTAGCTTAAAAAGTGTCATCTATCGAAAATATCCGGGACCGACGGCTTAACGTGCCCTCCGAAGCACGGAGATAGATAAATCCATCCGCAGACAGGTTGCGGTCTACGTTGCTTAACCTGCGTGTTCATTTAGAACGACACGCGCAACGACGCTCTCGATCACAATATAATATATCTCACAAAAATATACATTTTGTTAGATCAAGAAGAAGAGAAACCCATCCGTAGACAGGTTGCGGAGGACTTTGCTTAACCCGCGTGTTCGCTTAGAATGACACACATTGGCTCACTATATATTAGTGGTATTTTAACTTAACATTATAAGTTAAAATACCCTTAATATATAATATATAATTTCGTAGTTATCCAACAAATATGTTTTAAGTTTTACTTTGAAAGCTTGTTCAGTGCCATAGTCCTCCCCTACTAGGTATAAGATATTCACGTGTTCTTGGAGTACTTCCGCTGCGATGTGAACCTGCAATTACGGTTTGGAATTTTTTCAGTTTTAAAATCATTTGAGCAATATTGTTCTACCGCTAATTAGTATTACGGGTAAAATTATAGATTTTTTGAAAAGAATGTTATATTGCTTATAACATTTTTTCTTGGTTCTTTTATCGCTAATATATGTATATCTTGACACCATGTCCCTTGCGGGGTAGGCAGAGAGAACCGAGCGCCATAAGACGCGGTCCTTACACACTTCTCTCGCTTCTCTAACATTCATAGCTCCTTTTATGCACGCTCGCTGGTTCCTGGGGCACATGACATCGCCTAATAGCTTCTAAAACCTTATTTCTATATTAATAATATATAAATAAAAGTTTAGTAATCCTTTTGCAGTCGTCAGCCCCATTCTTGAATGAGGTTTCGTTCAAAATTACAATACGACCCTCAGAAGCCGCGCAAAAAGAAAGATAGTATAACAAAGAAAAAATATCACGGAATATCGGAATACCCGCAGAACAAGTGGCGGCTTGCAGCAATTTTTTTTATACAACTAGATTGGCAAACAAGCATGCGACCCGCATCAGATTGTAAGCGGTCACCGCTGCCTATTGACGCTCGCAACACCACGGGGATGTTACTCGCGCGCTGCCAATCTTGTGACCTAAGGATGTTTCGTCACAGTACCCGGTAATTTCTCTGCCATATCTCACACGAAACCGGAACAAGGCTATATAAATATAGCTGCCTGGTAGTAGGAATAGGTGAGACAGAGGTACCCATGCAGACGACTTTTGTACAAAGTCTCACTCTGGTAAGCTAGCGGATTGTATGAATAAGAAAATATAAAATATAACGGAAATATTCAAAACGTGACACGGCGTAGAGTAACTGAACGTGACATAGTTGGCACGGAACACGCTGAGTTCACAGCGCGAGGAAATAACACAGATACGGGCCATTACATACACTCACTTCACTCAAATTTAGCTGACTTCAAATCTAGGAATTGGGTATAATAATAAAATATTTCTCTCGTATAATTTTTCTTTGTTACTAGAGATTATCTATTATAGACCTGTCCGTATGATCTCCACAGTTTTCGTAGTATTTTCAACATGGTAGGTAAGTCTTAGTCTTCCTCAGCTCTCACATCCCCTCTACTTTTATCTTTTTTGATATTATCTCTTTTAGTGATTCTTTCTTCCTCCACATTTTTTTTGTACAACTTCTGAAGGCATACAAGAAATACGGCCCACCTGATGCTGTTACCGTGCCCTGTAATCGCTTGCAACAGATTAACTATCACTGGCGCGATGCCACCTCTGTTGCTAACATATATCCTTAGGAGCTCACCGGTGACCTCAAACACACGCAAGAGTACAACAACCCTCTAGAGAATAGTTATTTGGCTGCGGTTCATCGTGAGGTGAAGGTACTACCCTCGACGGACGCTGTTTTTATGCACTCTACCTCTCTTAACTAAATTTATATTTTGGAATTTGGATTTGGATTTTATGTAACTAACACTAGCTGTGACTGAAGAGAAACGTCATATACACGCAAATCCAAGAAATTTCGAAAAATGAGTCACCTAACAATTATCATCGTCAAATCCTTAGTATCAGGTAGTGGACCCCGCCAATCCTAATATCATGTTTAAATCTATATTATTCGTGATTTCAGAACTTCTTTTCTTAATTGTTATCTAATTAAGTCTAATTATAAATATTTCCAAAAGGTATCTAATGTCTAGGGGCACATAATTGCTATCTAACTGCGCTCTCTAGCAAATTAATACTTACGTTTAATAGCTAGTAGGTATAGAGATTGAGGGTTTAGGTGCGATCAATTTAGAATGACATCATAAACCTATACACTAATAATGTTATTGTAATCTCTTTTGAGTATCCTACTAACCTACTTATATTATAAATGTGAATGTCCGTTTGTTTGTTACGCTTTCACGCGAAAACTACTGAACTGATCATCATGAAACTTTGTACACATATTCTTGGAGGTATCAGAAGTAAAATAGAATACTTTTTATTTAAAAAAAAATTATTTTTTATCAATGCGAGCAAAGCCGCGGGTAAAAGCTAGTAATATTATAAATGTGAATGTCCGTTTGTTTGTTACGCTTTCACGCGAAAACTACTGAACTGATCATCATGAAACTTTGTTCACATATTCTTGGAGGTATCAGAAGTAAAATAGGATACTTTTTACCTATTAAAAAAAATATATCAATGCGAGCAAAGCCGCGGGTAAAAGCTAGTTATTATATAAATAAATCTAACCTGCTTTCCATTGCTAGTAATTAGTACATGCCACCTGACACCGGTGTCTCCGCGACCGCAGCAGCCGAAAGTGCAACGACCGAAGTACCCAAGCATACATGTATACATCCATTAACGGTAGTGTAGGACTCACAGGTCGTCGTGCGAACATAGGTGCATGCGGCGGTGGGGGCCGCCACCCACCACGCAGCGCCAATTCCGGCGGGTCGAAGAGAGCCGAGTGCTGCATAGGCACGTGGAATGTGAGAGGTGGACTAAGTGATAAGATGAATGAGCTGATGGACCTAATGAATGAGAGACGCTTAGATGCTTTGTGTGTGACAGAGACTAAGCGCAAGGGGAGCGACACCGATGATCTGCCCGATGGGATGATGGCCCTATGGTCTGGTGTAGACCGGGACGATCATGCCAGTGCTGGTATAGGTGTCATACTCTCCTCTCGCTTAGCCCCTGGTGTGAAAGATTACTGTTTGGTAGGGCCTAGACTTCTCTGGGTTCGTATAAAACTGGGCATCACGCGAGTATTTCTGGTTGCAGCATACGCTCCCGTAAGCTCAGCGTGTGCCCAAGAACTAGAGAAGTTTTGGGAGTCCGTGAGGGATGTTCTGGATTTAGATGAAGGGAATGAAAGAGTGATTATTTGTGGAGATTTGAATGGATGGGTTGGGACCAAACGAGACGGCTATGAAGCTGCTCTTGGTCCCTATGGAGATAAGAGAGTGAACGAAGCAGGTAAGTCGATTCTAGATTTATGTATGGAACGAAACCTCCTCGTATCGAATACTTTATTTCGTCACAAGGATATTCACACGTATACATGGAGACGGAATGACCAAAAAAGTGTGATTGATTTGATTATAATTGATAGACGTCCCCGAAATACTATAATGGATACAAGAGCCTTTAGAGGTCTCACTCTTGAAACGGACCACTACCTGGTGGTAAGCCGGATTGTGGGACTATTCAAGAAGTGGAGGCACTGGCGAGTGCGTATCCCTTTCGGAGATCATGAAAGGATAAGGAGTGAAAAATTGCAAGATGAAAGTGTAAGGAAAATGTATGTACATCTGGTAAGCGAAGGACTTGCAAATGCAAGTCTTTCCGCCACAGATGTGGATGATTGCTGGAAAGTTCTGAAAGAAAGTATGGTGGATAGTGCAAAAGAAGCATGTGGATGCGCAAAGAGGCATAAAACATTGAAAGGGGAAGCCTGGTGGGATGCGGAGGTTGAATCCTCCGTAGCAAGAAAGAGGAAAGCGTGGCTGGATTATGTATCATCTTTGCCCTTGAATGAAAGTATGAGAGAGAAGAAGAAAGAAATGTACCGTCAATGCAAGAATGAAACCAAGGCTTTAGTGAAAGAGAAGCGTGAAAGACAAATTATGAATGAGGAAGAGAGGCTGACGAGAAACTTCGAGGCAAATACCAAACTCTTTTGGAGAGAGGTAAAGAAGTCTCGGGGTGGTTCGTCGGCATCCAGTATGAACAAGATTAAGTCTAAACCTGGTATCATTCTTGCAAACACTCAGGAAGTGTAGAACGGTGGAGTGAATATTTTGAAGAAATGTACGAAATGCCTCGGACGCTGACAATGAGAGTGAGTCTGATGCTCACTCCACGTTGACAGCGTCCGATGAAGGTATAACTATGGATGAGATAGAATGGTCGATACGAAGTTTGAAAAATGGAAAGTCTGCGGGAATTGATATGATTACAGCTGAGATGATCAAACTAGGTGATACTTACGTCCGGGACGCCTTCTGGTACTTATGCAACCTATGCTGGAGAACTGGAAGGGTCCCAATGGACTGGGGACGCGCAGTCATCGTACCCTTGTATAAAGGCAAGGGATCACGCATGGATTGCGCCAACTATAGGGCCATCAGTTTGATCAGCTTAGCAGCAAAAGTATATGGAAAGATAATTGAAAGGAGAATGAGGGTGAAATCTGACGAAATGCTGTGGGAGGCACAAGGAGGATTCCGAAATGGAAGGGGTTGTACGGATCAAGTTTTCTCGCTCCGCAATATCGTAGAGAAGCATCTGGCCACAGACCAGAAGGTTTTCTGCGGTTTTGTGGCTCTTGAGAAGGCATTTGATAGGGTTGTGCGAAAGGAACTGTGGTGCATATTGCCGAGATATGGGATTGACGGCTCACTGCTGCGTGCTGTGCAGTCCACCTACAAGGATTGCTCAGCATGTGTGCGAATAGATGGTAACATGTCACCCTGGTTTGATGTCAAAATTGGTGTCAAACAGGGTTGCATGTTGTCTGCTAGGCTGTTTATTCTGTATCTCGATAGTTGTCTACAGAGAATAAGATCGACGAATGTAGGATTACGCATGGGTGACCTAGTGGTGAACTGTCTGCTGTATGCAGACGATGCCGTCCTGTTAGCAGAAACACCATCTGAGCTGCAAACACTAGTCACAATTATGAAAGACGAATGTATGAAGGAAGGCTTACTATTGAATGCGAAGAAAACAAAGATTATGGTATTTGAAAGAGAAGAAACCAGAACCAATGTAAGAATTACGGTAGATGACGAAGTGTTGAAACAAGTGAATGAGTGTGTATATCTTGGATGCGCTTTCAGCAGGGATGGAAGGTACACCGCAGATGTGGAAAGGCGAGTGAGTGCTGGGAATAGTGTGAATGGAGCGTTGGGAAAACTTCTTGGCAGTAAAAACCTGAGCCAGAAGGCGCAGCTGGCTATACACAATGCAGTGCTGGTCCCAACGCTTACTTATGGAAGCGAGAGCTGGGTATGGCAGAGAGAGCATGAAAGTAGGATAAACGCGGTTGAAATGCGAGCGTTGCGCAAAATCTGTGGTGTAACGCTTGCAGACCGTATCCGCAATGATGAGGTTAGAAGCAGAGTTGGTCTGAAATAGAGCGTCGGTGTTAAAATAAGAAGAGGCATGCTCCGTTGGTTCGGACATGTAGAAAGAATGCAGGATGAAAGAATGAGGAAGCAGATATACAATGCAAAAGTGGAAGGATGTGGAGCCGAGGAAGGCCAATACTTACCTATCATGATCAGATTGGTCGTGTTCTATCAGAAGGTAATGTCAGGAGTCCTAGAAACCGACGTGACGCGACTTTGACACCGATGCTCGTGGGTTCGATTCCCACACAAGACAAACATTTGTGTACATGAACATATCTGTTTGTCTTGATCTGAATGTTTTAAGAGAGGTAGGGCGCATCAAAGCAGCCCGTCTGGGGAAGTACCTCCACCTCACATAAAACCACAGCCAAATAACAACTCCCTAGAGGGTTGTTGTTGTTGTGTTCCTGCGTGTGAGTGAGGTCACCAGTAAGCGCCCTGCGTAAGCTGCAGAGGAGGCATCGCGCGAGTGATACTTAATATCGCAAGCGTTAATAGGCTCCCGACGTTATAAAAAAAGGACACCACATTTCATGTTCCAATTAACGTACTTAAGTATAATCCCAAAGAGAGACTTAAGACGAGGTTTCTGAACCCGACCCTGTACTTAAAAAATGAACCGTTTAAATTAAAAAATGTATTTGCAGAGAAAACACTTTTTTTTTGCAATCTCTAGAGGCAGGTAATCGTACAGCCTACCTGTTGGAAAGCAGTTACCATAAGCTATGAACGCTTATAAAAGATCACATATCGCGAGTTGCTATTGCATTTATTTGACTGAAGTTTTCTGTGAGGTGGAGATGCTTCCACGTCGGGTTGCCCTACTTCTTTTGAAAAGACGTAACTTCTAACTTTGAAGGCTATATTGCAATCGTTAATAAACAACGGTAACATTACATCAGCTAGGCTGTATGATTGTTAAACTCTTAACGTTATAAAAACAATGTTGTCGATCGCGACTCCGTATCGCGCAGGGGTTCCGTAAAAAATATTTTCGCAAATTATTGTCGCAAAAAATTTGTATTTTTTGGAATCACAAATTTACGGTTTTCGGATTTTTTTCATTTACTTGCAATACATGACCTTGCTTCTTACCAAATTTCATGATTATAGGTCAACGGGAAGTATCCTATAGGTTGTAATTCCCTTGCGAGCGTCAAAATATGCGCATAAACGGGACGTAAACAGCCGTATCTTTTGACTGCATTGACTTAGAAGTTTGATTTTTTCACTTCTCGAAGAGATTGCAGACCTGAGTATTTGATATTAATTTTAGCTTGATAGCTCTACGCCTCTCTGAGAAAAAGGGTCTTGACAAGCTGACGGACAGACAGATAACAAAGTGATCCTATAAGGGTTCCGTTTTCCTATTAAGATACGGAACTCTAAAAACACTAAAAACCGATATTCCGAAGAAACTTCGAATGTGACCTCTACGCCATTTACATTAAATCCGAAATTGAGAAACGAAATTTTATTTTACTTTATTCCCCATAGCTATTTGATGGTGTAAGTGCTTCCATAACAGCTATATTGTTTTTTTTTTTAATTTATCACTAAGGTGGCAATCAAGCATACGGCCTGCCTGATCGTAAACAGCCACCGTAGCCTATGGACATTTGCAACACCAGGGGTGTCCATGCGTTGCCGATCCTCTAAAAACCTCTTCACGCATTTCTTGAAGAATTCCATGCTGTAGTACCTTGGAAGATCCTCGGCTGGGAGCTTATTCCACAGCTTGAGAGTTCTCGGAAGAAAACTTCTCTGGAACCGCACAGTACGCGACCATTGCGGTTCCAGCGTGCGAGGGTGAACTCCCCGCCGTCGGCGAGTTTGTTTTTACAAAAATTTAAATAACTTATGAGTATAGGTACTTTAATGAATATTTCCATATTTTGTTTGAAAGCAGTATTTGTCTTTACATGCAATTTGATCTAACCTGCTTTGTGTGCTTCCGCTACCAATTAGTTCATGCGGCCTAGCGCCGTCCGGCACCCACCCACTACTGTTAGTAAGTGCAACATGCCGACGCTGCCATGGCTGCTCCGGTTGTCTCTGCCTCGGCTGCTGCGGTCGTCCGCCATCTGGAACAGAATCCGCATGCCCCCACCACCACCGTCGCTGCCACGACTGGCCTGGTCGTCGCTGCGACACGTGTTTCGCCTCTCCACGAAAATAATATCTCTCTAAACCTCTCCAAAATAACGTCTGAATCTATTAAGTATTTGTCTTTGTTCTCATAATGTTTAATAACACATGGTTATATTCATGGAAACATGTAGGGCGTGTTCCAATTATATAGTGACGACAGATTACTGTGTCGTTTGAAGCATCGTAGCTTGTACGTTTGAATTGAGCTGTATATACACACGATACAATTAATTATAGTCCTACAATATGCTGATAAACTGTCATACTGTGACGATAATGGAAGCAACTAGAAACGCTATTTGGTTTGCTGAAACTAGTAGATCTTTTGTTGTAAATTGTATTCGAACCTATAATAAATTACCTGAAACAGTTCTGTCCTTGTCTGACAATATGTTCAAAAGGTACATCAAAATAGTCTGTGTCAGAAGAGTTATTATAGAATCGATCAATATCTGGCTGACAGAGATGTCTGGAAATGATTCAGCATACGCATTAGCTTATGTATTGATTTTGTCATTAATTGTACCGCTTGACATCACTATATAAACACTGTCACAAATTTATTGTAGCCTATGAACGCTTGCAATATATTAAGTAGGTATAACTCGCGTTTTGCCACCTCAGCTGCGAACACAGCAACTCCTTAGGAGCTTAGTGGTGACCTCACTCACACGCAGGAATAATACAAGCCTCCAGAGAGTTGTTATTTTGACTGCGGTTGTCTGTGAGGTGGAGGTACTTCTCCAGACGGGCTGGTTTGATGCGCCCTACCACTTCTAAAAACACCTAGACCAAAACATACAGACATTTACATGCACACAAATGTTTGTCCTGTGTGGGAATCGAACCGACAAGCGTTGATGTTAAAGTCGCAACAGTCACGACTGCGCCACCGAGCTCGTGAACTTAATATGAGGATAATGGAAACAGCTAGAAATGCTACATCGCCTTGCTAAGACTAGTAGATCTTTTGAAAAAATATGATAACGAGTGATACTTAATGTATTGCACGCGTTCTTATGCTACGGTAACAGCGTTACATCAGGTAACTTGTATGCTTGTATGCCTCCCGACGTTACTATCTATCACGTGTATCAATACATATTGTGTTAGATATCTGATAATCCGTGGTGCACGGCAGTTGAGCTTCATTTGACTAGCCAACTCTTTGAGGTTTTTTAATACGTTATTTGTCATATTGCTGTCTCCCACTTTGCCAAGACTACCAACGCTGTTATTACAACCAAGAGGGGACCTCTTGTCAATTCCAAAACTTCCTACTCCTACAAATTTCTTCTGATGAAATTCGTTGCGAATTCCAAGGCAACTGTATTTTAACCCCCGGGACAGCAATGGACTTCACTGTTCATTGTCTTTTTGGTGGTCGCCGCTGTTAATTCTGGCTACACAGGAGACACGGTAGTGGGAACGAGTGGTGGGCTTGTCCCCTACCCATATTTGCAAAACGAATACGTTGGACGTTCGACGAAAATACAATAAAAATAAATCGAATTGAAGTTTTCTTTTGATTCAACAGACAAAAAATAAAGAATAATAGATACAACGCTGCCAAAAGTGTTGCCAGTAATATCGTAGATAACGTCCGCGATAAGAGACAGAAGAACACGAGAGCTTTTCCGTGTTAGTTGTAGATTAAAACTGACGTTAGATGCGGCGTCAACTTTGATCAACAAAAATAGGACAAAAGCTACCCAGATATTTTATAGCACGATATTAAAACCACAACATACAGCGGTATTCTAGAAAATCTGGAAAATTGACGAGATTGGAGATCCAGTGGTTAGCAAACACTGAACACCTAGCCCGGTGGATTTATAAAATAATAGGGACCGACCAGTGTGAGTTTGAATATGTCGCTAACAATTACACAATACTTTTCTCACTTGATGAAAATATCTGAAAAAAAAAATTTTATGCTTAAAAGGCGGTCTTATCGCTAAGCGATGTCTTCCAGAGAACCTTGATGTAGCTAACAATACAGATTTACTTTATCTTTATATATACATACTTCTTGAGAGCAGTGATAGTCTAGTGGATATAGTACCGCCTAGTAACCAAAAGGGCACCGGTTCGAATCCTGGCGTGTACCATTTAATTCGTGTTTTCGAATTTATGTATATTTATATAGAATATTATACTCGTAACATATATTTATACAGAAGAATACAACAGGATAACGCTAAGAAGAATATATATATATATACATATATAATATATATATATGTATATATACGAGAGCTCGATGGTATCGGTTCGCGTGTCATTCTAACCGATCACGCAGGTTAAGCAACGTCCACCACAACCTGTATATGGATGGATTTATATATCTCGAGTTTCTCCGTGCTCAGAGGGCACATTAAGTCGGCCCCGGCTGTTGTCAATAGATGACAGTCGTTAAGCTAAGTCAGTGGCCCTCGGGCGGCTTGAAAACACTGGCCTCCGCCAATCCGCATTTGATATGCTCTAAACCCCTTCGGTTGAAGGGAGACCCGTAGCCTTGCAGTAGGATGAGTAAGGGTTGATGTGGATATACATAGGTATATAATATGTTATGTGATAATATCTTGTTCGATATGTATAGTAAAAGGTAAAGGAAATTAAAATAGAGTAGGATAGTATTGTTTTAGGTTTTCGCGATTGTTACACATTGAATTAAACAATTTTTAACGGAAGTATCGCGTGTTTTATTTATTTTGTTGAACCTGACGTTTCGAACGCTTTGCAGCATCCGTGGTCGCAGGGAGACAAACGTCAGGTTCAACAAAATAAATAAAACACGTGATACTTCCGTTAAAAATAGTTTAATTCAATAGAGTAGGATAGTTAGGTTTTACTAGATTTTTGAAGGTGGACAAGGGTTAATGTAATGTTTGGTAGAGTGTACTAGGGTAATGAGGTAAAAGGCAAGGGCATATCGCAAGCTACGACCTCGCACCCCGAGTGAATGTTTTCATCCAAGGAAATGCTCATTAAGATAGGATTATGTTGTATGGCGCACGTTCCTGGTACTTATAGATTTTATCACGTAACATACGGCTGAGAAGCAAGCATGTCCCGATCTGATGTAAAGCGTTTATCTATATATTGATAAAGAGAGGTAGGGCGCATCAAAGTAGCCCGTCTGGGGAAGTACCTCCACCTCATAGAAAACCGCAGCCAAATAACAACCTAGAAGGTTGCTGTGTTCCTGCGTGTGAGTGAGGTCACCAGTAAGCTCCCATGGAGTTGCTGTGTAAGCAGCAGGGGCATCGCGCGAGTGACACTTAATATATTACAAACGCTAATAGGTAATATAAATTTACATTAGGTGGGCCGTGCTTGCATGCCTCCCGACGTAGTATAAAAAAAAATCACCTCTATACTTGCGTCACAAAGGCTTGCTTATCCGTTCCTTCGCGCTTTATGTTTCAAGAGCTCATAGGATACGTTAACAGTGTTACATCGAACAAATATTCTTCCTTGCTTATTATCATTATTGAAACTGAGCTCGTTGAAGACACTCCTTGACTTTTCGACGAGCTCGGTGGCGCAGTGGTGAAACGCGCTGTTACGCTACTTTGACACCAACGCTCGTGGGTTCGATTCCCACATAATACAAACATTTGTGTGCATGAACATGTCTGTTTGTCTTGGTCTGGGTATTTTCTATGTATAATAAGTATGTATTTACAAAAAAAATGTATTTACGTATGTTTATCAGTTGTCTAGTACCCATGACACAAGCTTCGCTTACTTTGGGGCTAGATGGCGCTGTGTAATTTGTCCGACAATATTATTATTATTAATGAGTTCGTCTAACTTCTTCTTTCTAGCGTTATCACATTTCCATTAGGACTGGCGCGGTTCGTTACCCAAGCTTAAGGATTTGGGGGCGAAACTTGATTTTGACATTGAGTGGACCTTCACATGCTAGAGACGAAGATTTTCTTAGTTCAGGTCACACGTCTCCCAAAATATATTTTCTTGGACGTGCCGGTTCCCCCACGATATCTTCCTTCACCGCTGAGTAAGTGATAATTATATATATTGTATATACGTGACATATTCCATATTCCTAGGGCAAGAACAGAGCTTTCTAAGCAAGCTCCGTTGTCACTGGCGTTAAATTTACTAAACGCTGTCACTCGCCAGTATCCGGAGATGGACATTTTTCATTGCACATTGCATCAGTTTAGCAGAATGGCAACAAAATGGTTAGAATTAAGTCATTAATCTTATTTTAATTGTATTGAATTTAATTGTGTATTGATTGTAATGTTATATTGGTTGTGTTCGTTTTTATTGTGTAATGTATGTGTTGATAATTATTAAATGCGTATTATATGCCTAAGTGAGCAAATTGGGCAACTGTCAAGCTCATTTAGCATTATGGTGAATTAAATAAATAAATAAATATTCTTTATTGCATATAACATAGTAATATAAAATAGTGGTTTTGTTAAGGCGAGCTTATCTCTCGATGGCGTCGTTGCGCGTGCCATTCTAACCGAATACGCAGGTTAAGCAACATCGATCGCAGCCGGTATATGGATGGCTTTATCTATCTCGAGTTTCTCCGTGCTTCGGAGGGCACGTTAAGCCGTCGGTCCCGGCTGTTGTAGATAGATGACAGTAGTTAAACTAAGTCACTAGTCAAAACTAAAACTACTCACTCAAGTAACTAGTTAAAACTAAGTCAGATAGTTTGGACTAGTAATGTTTTGTATTGTATTCGCAGTTAATCGTGTATATTGTTTACTACTTCTTTTATGTGTGTATTATAAATCTTAAAATATTATTGTATATACGAATCCTCGTACGTATTTTGTCAGACTATGTATCTACTCACAATGTTACTAAAACTCTCGCCAAGTTTATATCTCCTGTCGGTTTCTCTGTGGTTGACTGGAAGAGATCCGTAATGGGATAAGTCCGCCATTATACAATATTAATTTCTACCAAACCATGTACTTAAACTTAACCATTGTAATGTTTATTATTGTACAATAAAGCTTTATACAACAACAACAGCAACAAGTCAGTGGTCCTCGGGCGGCTTGAAAACACTGACCTCCGTCAAAACCAAAGGGAGCCTTTGTACAAAAGTCGTCTGCATGGGTACCTCTGTCTCACCTATTTCTACCGCCAAGCAGCTATATTTATATAGCTGTGTTCCGGTTTGAAGGGAGATATGGCAGATAAATTACTGGGTACTGTGACGAAACATTATTATGTCACAAGACTGGCAGCGTGCGAGCAACATCCTCGTGGTGTTGCGACCGCCAATAGGCTGCGGTGACCGCTTATCATCTGATGCGGGTCGCATGCTTGTTTGCCAATTTAGTTTCATACAAAAAATCCGCATTTGAGCAGCGTGGTGCTTGCTCTAAACCCCTTCGGTTGAAGGAAGACCCGTATCCCTGCAGTGGGATGAGTTGGTAAGGATTGTATGGTGAGCTTATATCTATAATAAAGAGATCTCTTTCAGCCAACCTGTGCTGTGGGACATTTTGCCAAGTATATTATAAAGGAAATGAAAAGTACAATAGATAAAAAGATAAAGATAAAAATTCTTCATTTGACACGACTTACATTTTTTGAAATATGATCTTATTGTATCTTATTTAATTCTCTTACTTTACTTTTTCCTTTTTTTTAAACATTCCGTAAATGACCATTGACGAAGAAGAAATGCCGAAAAAAACTTGCCAATATAGGTTTTTTTTTAAATTGTCAATCAGATATTACAATAAATTCTCATAAGCATATTGGTACAATAATGTTATCAAATGGTAAAATTAAAGTTTATTAAGGACAGATAGTCTGCGCTGAATTATTTCCAGACATCTTTGTCAGTTACATATTCATCAATTCTACGAGTATAATAAGCCCTTCTACAGAGAGTATTTTTAATGTGCTGTTTGAATACATTGTCAGGAAAGGACAGAACTGTGTCAGGCAACTTATTACAAAATCGAATACAATTTACAAGAAAAGATCTACCAGTCCTAGCAAGCCGACGTAACGGCATACACAAATTATTTCTACTTCTAAATTTTTCACTGATGTTTGAATACACCAGAGATATAGAAAATAACTAAGTAACTAAATACTCGTATACAATTAAATACTTACCACTTTCTGGATTTGGCGTGAAGTTATACATAGATAGATTAATAGTAAATAAGAATATAGATATGTATATACATCAGAAAATATTCATTTAGTGGTACATTATTAAAAGAGGTAGAGCGCATCCAAGCAGTCCCTTAGGGGAAGTACCTCCACCTCACAGAAAACCGCAGCCAAAAACCAGCTTCCTGAAGGTTTGTGTTATATAATTACATACCTGTGTAAAATTTAAAATTTTGAAAAGCTCAATGTCGTAGTGGTTCATAACTTTGACACCGACGCTCGTGGGTTCGATTCCCACACACGACAAACATTTGTGTGCATGAACATGTTTATTTGTCTTAGTCTGAGCGTTTCAAGAGAGGTACACAACAGCCCACTAGGGAGTTGTTAATTGGGGGCGGTTTTCTGTGAGGTGGAGGTACTTCCCCAAGCGGGCTACTTTGATGCGCCCTATCACTCTTAAAACATCCAGACCAAGACAGACATTTTCATGCACACAAATGTTTGCTTTGTGTGGGAATCGAACCCACGAGTGTCGGTGTCAAAGTCGCGTTATTCACGACTGAGCCACCGAGCTCGCCTCTGCCTAACCTCTGCTCCTAACACTGCAACTCCTTAGGAGCTCACTGGTGACCACACTTTCCGTGGGGTTGTTATTTGGCCGCGGTTTTCTGTGAGGTGGAAATTGATATATGATTTGGTTAACTCAATCCGCTACCTCGCAGGAATTAGGTTTATATAGTACATAGCTACTACCGGAGTGGTTTCGTTAAAGCTCTGGTATTTGGAACACTCTTAATTTATACAACGAGCGCTCCTCGTCGCGTGACCACAATTAAATGCCACGGCTTGTAACGGACAGCCAAATGAATTGGTCTACCGGCTGGAAATGGCATTTGTTTAACTATTTATAAATTATTTACCTGCCCTAATTAGTTACGTTCGTGATTCCAGGGGAACTTGATAACTTACTTTTCATACACTTCTAAATTTACAATCCACCTGATGTAAAGCGGTCACCGTAGCCTTTAAATACATAAAGTATCACTAGCGATGTCACCTCTGCTGCTAAAATTGCAACTCTTTAGGAGCTTACCGGTGATCTCACACAAGGAACACAACAACCCTCCGGGGAGTTGTTATTTGGCTACAGTTTTCTGTGACGTGGAGGTACTTCCCCAGACGGGCTGCTTTAATACGCCCATAACTCTCTTAAAAACACCCAGACCGTGACAACCAGGCATGTTCATGCACACGAATGTTTGTCCTTTGTGGGAATTGAACGCGCGAGCGTTGGTGTCAAAGTTATTAACCACTGCGACACCGAGCTCTTCGAAATTTGTAGTATTGATTTAAAATTTTACAGACTTATGTAACTTATGAAGGATTTAGAAGCCTTAAAAGGCCAAGCCTCGCCAACCATGATGAAATTAATCGTGTTTGATCAAACGGTGAGGCCAGGAGACCTAGAAACTGATAAGCTTACAAAAAAACAGCTACGAATGTTAAAGAACCACGTCTTGTACCGCTCGGTTGTCTCTGCCTACCCCGCGAGAGATCTGGCTCGAATATATATATATATATATATGTAATTTAGCACCCGTATTTATATTATTAGATTATCTGACATGTCAAACGTTTTTGTATTCGAAATATCAATTTATTTTCGATCTGACAAAGTTAAAAATGCTACTCGCAATTTCCATCGAATTTTGAAATTCTATCTTGAAGTGCGTTTGCTCGTGATGCTATATGAGTAGCGAAAAAAGAAATGCGATTGAAAAATATATATCATACATTTATATGTATTCAACTAAGATGTTTATATAGTTATAGATACGTCGTACAGGCTCTTGAATGGCAATACGAACGTAAGGTAATTGCCCAACTCTCATTCAACTGAATCTCGGGCGAGCTCGCAGCTATACTTGCTTCGCCATAAAGTGTAAATCTTTTATGATGTATATCCATCTATCATGCCAAGTGTCATAATAAATAACTATACGTTGATATCGTACTAGTTGCGCCATTTTAAAATACTATAATGTTGGTTGATTTATTTTTATTAATTTATCATCGAACGTCAACACGATTTATTTTTATTAATTTATTGTCGAGCGTCAATTCGATTTATTATTATTAATTTGTCGTCGAACGTTAATTCTATTTATTTTCATTAATTTATCGTCAAACGTCAATTCGGTTTATTCTTATTAATTTATCGTCGAACGTCAGTTCGATTTATTATTATTAATCGGTCGTCGAACGTCAATTCGATTTATTATTATTATTTTGTCGTCGAACGTCAATTCGATTTATTTTGATTAATTTGTCGCCGAGCCCTACCCTAACTTCGTAGAAAGCGCGCGGCATACCTGTCGACACTCCTGAGTCGTCACGCCGGTGTTCTCTGGCTTTTCGGGGACATGGTGGTTCGCCGCTTTTTATCGGGACAGACCCACCACTGTGTCTCCTGTGTAGCCAGAATTAACAGCGGCGACTAACAAAAAGGCAATGAACAGTGAAGTTCACAACCGTCCCGGGGGTTAAACTACAGCTGCCTTGGAACTCACAACGAATTTAATCAGAAGAAATTTGTAGGAGTAGGAAGTTTGGTTCGCCACTTACTGGTCCAAACCGCATCTGCTCGAAATAGCAATCAAATCCGATGGTTATGGCAATCGTCCGCCGCTCTTCTGTAATAGGCCAGTACCACTAAATGTTCTAGATCACATTGTAAATTTTGGCATCGATCGGATCACCCGTACCAAACCGGGTCGAGTCGCTGGTTAATTATGTTATGTATGTAATGTATGTATGTATATCTTTACGCCAGGTTCCTTCCGGGGTAGGCAGAGAGAACCTAGCGCCATAAGACGCGGTCCTTACATACTTCTCTCGCTTCGGTAACGTATATACTACGTAACGACTGCAAAAAACGTGTAACCGTTTGGCTTAAGACTCTTGATTACGACAACACAGAAGATCTCTTAAAAAGTAGCATCTGATATAGTGCGCGGCAATGTCGTCTGAGCGCTGGCGGTGATGGCATCTCGTCCTGCATAGGTTTCATATAACATTTGTAAGGGACAGTTAAACGTCGTTGCTGCGCTTGTTCGAGCTGTTTGCCGGGCACTGTATCACTCTACCTTTTATGACATAGATGCATTCACTCACAAACACATACACATACACACACACACACTCACTCACACACATACACACACGCTACACAAACGCAAATCCAACTATACAGATATATTACATTGTAATATACTCGTAGATTTTAACTTTAACTTCTTTTTCCTTTTTGTAATAAGTTTCTACTCAAATAATGTATCACAGTTACAATCTTAATTAATGTAAAATGTGTTATGGAAGAGCGGTGCCCTCTGGCACAGGTGTTTTAGCACTTAAAAGAGGGCACCAATCACATGTTTCTAAATATGTAAACTGGTTTTGAATAAATACATTATTATTATTATTCTCTTATTTATTTATTGCTCTGTTTTTTACATTGTTATATTTACAACATATTTATATAAAATACAATGTTATAAATATAAAAATATATAAAAAGGAATCCCGCCGGCGCAGAACATTAATCCGAGTCGCCGGTGGTCAGGGCGACAGACTGAGGAACCTCCGCACAATACGTGCAGTTCCCAAAATTGCCACCTTCTGTATCCGGCTCTTGATCCAGGGACTTAGCGAAAGTCTCTGGAGATGTCGGTCAAGACTTTTTGCTATTAGACCATTGACCGATACGACTATCGGAACAATTTCTGTTGAATCAACGTCCCACATGGCGGTAACCTCGTGAGCCAAGTCCAAGTATTTTGATAACTTATCATTCTCAGCTTTCACGAGGTTTTCATCACATGGGACGGTGATATCAATAAGAAATGCCCTTCGTTCCAACCGGTCTACCAGCACGATATCAGGCTTATTAGCAATAATAGTCCTGTCCGTGATGATAGACCGGTCCCAGTAGAGCTTCGCATGGCCGTTTTCAAGTACTGGCGTAGGTGCATACTTATAATAAGGCACTTCGGAGCTTACAAGACCATATCGAAGAGCAAGCTGCTGGTGGATAATCCTGGCAACCTGGTTGTGTCTGTACAAATACTCACCGTTGGCAAGGTAAGAACAACCGGAAATAACATGCCTGATTGATTCGCCAAGACGGTGGCAAGCACGACAAATGTCAGCCGTACCGTCCTTCATGATGTATTTCCGGTAGTTATTAGTCTTTACAACCTCATCAGCAATTGCACAAACAGAACCTTCGGTTTCCCCAAACAGATCACCGAACCGTAGCCAGGCCACGGACGCCAGAAAGTCAACATCAGGCCCATGAAGGACCCGATGGAACCGTCCATGTAGCTCCTTGCTCTTCCATATGTTCAAGCGATCTCCAGTGCTAAGTATGACCGGTTTATGCCAGTCCTCTTTCGCCAAGGAGAGCGGCGTCAGTCCTTTATCAACTGCTACAACATCTCGATGCATTCCACTCTCAACATGTAGGAAATATTCCCGCAGATTGCACACCTCACGGTTGTGTAGGTTCTTGGCATTAAGCAACCCACGACCCCCACACTTCCGTGGGATGTACAATCTCATCACTGATGAGCGTGGGTGATGCATACGATACGTTGTCAGCAGTTTGCGGACTTTACGATCCAAAGCGTCTAGTTCGGTTTGAGTCCACCTCAGTATGCCGAAAGTGTACACAAGCAAGGGCATAACCCAAGCATTGAAAGCACGCACTTTGTTACCGCCTGACAAAAGACTTTTCAGTACTTTTGAAAGTTGGCTAAAGAAACGTTCTTTCACTGATTGTTTTATATCCCTGTCCTGTATACCTAAACATTCGGCCATACCGAGGTATTTATAGGTTTCAGTTTCGGAAAGGGATTTGAGAATCACAGTCTCTGAAATTTGTAAATGTTCTCTATTTACAACTCTCCCTCTATGTATATCTATGACTGCGCATTTATCTACACCAAATTCCATTTTAATGTCATTACTAAATGCTTGAGTTACATTTAAAAGTGCCACCAAATTTTGTTTATTTGATGCATATAATTTGAGGTCATCCATATACAAGAGATGAGAAATGATCTCACCACCTCGTCGAAACCGATAGCCGAGCTTGGAATTCCTTAGTAAAGTGCTCAAGGGATTCAAAGCTAGACAAAACCATAAAGGACTCAAACTGTCGCCCTGAAATATGCCTCGCTCAATCCTTATAGGTTCCGAGATCGCATGACTCACTCCACACCCTGGAAGACATAGTGCCGTTGTCCACTGCCCCATACATGAACTGAGAAACGTGCTTAAAACTGTATTAATTTTATACAGCTCAAGCACCCGCCTCAACCATGAATGTGGCATCGAATCATAGGCTTTACTATAATCAATCCAGGCAGCGGAGAGATTCTTGCGTCCCCGACGGACCTGCTGATTAACGGCCATATCGATGAGGAGGAGCTCCTTTGTACCACGTGATCCAACCCTACATCCATTCTGAGCAATATCTAAGATGTTATTGGATTTCAAATGATTATTTAATTTTATTTTCAGAATAGATGTAAGGAGCTTATAGATGGTAGGTAAGCATGTGATGGGTCTGTAATTTTTAGGATCAGTGGTACTACCTGATTTATGGAGCAGGAAGGTGATGCCTCTTGTCATAAAAGTTGGGAGAGAACCACATTCTAAAGCTTTCTGGAATTGCGCTGCTAAGCAATCATGTGAACTTCGCAACCATTTTAACCAAAAATTATGCAGTCCATCCGGTCCAGGCCTCTTCCAGTTATGAAGCGGATGGACTGCATTTGCCAGATCTTGAGGGCTAATTACAGTAGCCTCCATAGGCTGCAAACTTTCACACGAATGCTCAACATCACTCATCCAGTTACCATCCGAATGTCTGATGGGTATCGACCAAATATTTTTCCAAAAACTGCACATTTCTGATATATTTGGTAGATCTCCATCAGCCCTTCTAGATGTCGGGCTCTCCCAACCTGTATATGTCTTTCTTTGATCGCTTTGAAAGATGCGATTCTGATGAAATCTGTCCATTCGTTCTTTGTACCGACGTATCCGGTTCGCCCACGCACAAACTTTCTGCTTCAGATAGTCTATGCGTTCCGTGACACAAGTCATGTAGTCCTGTGATCTAATGCCAGTTCCAGCAAAAGCCTGTGTCACGTAACGCATCACTCTGGGGCGATTATTCCCCGATCTGAAGTAGATTAGCTTCCCAATGGTAGCTCTAGCCGCGCTGATACGTCTTTCGATCCTCTTCTGCCAATGTGGTATTTCCCCAGCGCGTCGTGGAGCCAGGTTCGGTTCTGGGAATCGAACATTGGCTACACGACACGCTGTAATAGCAGCACAGTAGAGGATCGAATGAGTATCAGCAAGATCTCTGCTAGATTGGAGGTAGGAGTCTAGCATACCGTCCAAAGTCATCACTAGAGCCATGTTCCGTTTATGCATGGGCAAACGAGGTAGTCGAGGTCTTTCAAGAGGTGGTGTGGACCTAAATTCCAGAATCTCATCTCTCAAAACCCTCCTCAAATACTCATTATCCTGGGTACTTACAGTTATATTCTCGGCATCTACCGCATCAGGTACATAATTTTCATTGTTTGTAACCAAACAAGTTGTTCGTGGTAAAGTTGGTTGCGATGTGTCCAGTGCAGTGGAAGACGTCGAGAAAGCTACCTCGGAACGAAGTCGTGCAAGTACGGGTACATCCAACATATTATTACGCTGGATGACCCGCACTTGATCAGATAGTCGTTGCGCGGTAATAGCCAGGTCCGGTTCAAGAGCCTGAAACAAAAGAAGCATACGAGAACGATACGCAGTAAGGTTAGTTCCTCCTTCTGTTGCCCTATAGTACGCTCGCATGACATTCTCATTAATTTCTTGTGTCCATCTCATGCGGCGCACTGCACCACCGACGGCGGGGGCCGGTTGCAAGGCGGGTCGCCTCACTGATCCCAAGCGCGGCAGCGGTGGTCTCCCTCGGCGACGCGCAGGTGGTCGGCGTCGCACTGGAGACGGCCGCCCATCATCACTGCTCGACACGCCGTCGCTGTGTTCTGGTGATGTTTGGTACACCTCTTGTGACGACGTGGAGCTAACCGGTGAGACGGGCGACGATGGTGGGCGTGCGTTTTGTGTTTCTTGTCGACTCTTGTTTCTTCTTCTCGTTATCATTTAAAATTTATCTTTATTTTTCCTTGCATTCGTTTTGTCTAAATAATTTTGCATTCATTCTTAATATTTCTGTCTGTTGACATGTGTAATGTCACTTTTGTCATGGTCATATTTCGAAATAATATTTTAAGGAAGTTTAGTAATTTTTCTGTCTTGTTTTTATTTTGTAACACTGAGGTCCATAAAAATGAACACTGGAATATCCGTTTATAAACAAATTCATAGAAAAATAACAAATAAATAAAAATATTTACAAGAAGACGTGTTGAGACATTGACAAGTTTTTTTTTTTTTTTTTTTTTTTTATTTTTATTTTTTTTTTTTTTATTATTATTATTATATAATATGTACCATATTCTTCTTCCTAGAGTTATCGCGTTTCCTAATCCAGGGTCCGCTACCTAAGCGTAAGGATTTGGCGAAGGTACCGATTTTGTCATGGAGCTGCAGTCGTCAGACCTCTATAACACGAAGGAAAAGACAGACTTAGGTTAGGTCTTTCGAAATATAATTTCTTGGATTTTTTTTAATACCACGTCGGAAGGCATACTTGCATACGACCCACGTGATGTAAAGCGGCTTCCTCGGCTATTGCTGTCGTCTCTGCGATTGTCTTAGGCTAGGATTAAAGTTAATTCCCATGAACTAATTAGCCGTGGAAGCATACAAAGCAAGTTAGATCAAATTGCAAGGATGATATGTTTCTCAAAGTCTGTTCATTTCTGTAAAGTTTTAGGTCATCCGTAGACTGGTGGTGTTTGCAGTTTCTATAAATATTACATTGCAGACATGTGCATTGCAGGTACGTACGGGATGCACTCTGTTCTGCATTTTTGATGGCATAGGCGACAATCTACGTGAGTTGGCACAGAAGAAGGATAAGCAGTAGGTTAGCTAGCGCACTTAAGCCTTTTGTAACATTAAGAAAGGGGCACATTTCTATATTCTTCACACTGTTGGTTTGAATAGAATTTTATTATAGTAAATACGAACGTGGTACAGTATGAATTGATTGTAGGTTAATTAAAAAAATAGTAATGAATATAATAATATAAATATTGTTTAATATCGTTAATAAAAAAATAGCCTAACTAAGCTTATCTGAGTCCCTAACCTAAGCAAAGCATGCCATGCGTACTAGACTTCTGATAAACTTACGTAAATACCTTTTTTTTGTAAATACATACTTATAACACAGATAAACATACTGACAAAGATACATGTTCATGTACACTAATATGTGCCTTGTATGGGAATCAAACTTGCGAACCTTGGATGCTAAAGCAACCAGCGCTATCCATTCCACAAGCAAGCACGTCAAATTCTACTCTAATTTTATTTCATTGCTTTTATTTAAATCATCTCATCATGTATTCATCCACTGCTGAACATACGCCTCCTCTCTGGAGAGGGAATTTATTCTAATATAGGTCTACTACTATATAGCAGTACTTTGGGCAAAGTTTCACTACTCTACAAGCTGTCCTCAGTTCAACCATACCAGCATAGAATTTAATAGTAGCTGCGTATGATTCAAGACAAGATCTAAGTGCCCTAAACATACTTTACATTCAATCACGCTGATGGCAACTTATATAATTTTTTCACCTGATTTAAAGTGTCCACACTTTATATTAAGTAAAGTGACTAAGATAGACTCATTTAACTATCTCGGTGGCTCAGACTACTAGACAAACATTTGTGTGCATGAACATGTCTGTTTGTCTTGGTCTGGATGTTATAAGAGAGGTGGGGCGCATCAGAGCAGCCCGTCTGGTGAAATACTTCCACCTCACAGAAAATCACAGCCAAATAACAACTCCCTAGAGGGTTGTTGTGTTCCTGCGTATGAGTGAGGTCACCAGTAAGGCCCCAGGGATTTGCTGTGTAAACAACAGATTGCGCGGGAGATACTTAATATATCGCAAGTGTTAATAGGCTACAGTACCCGCTTTACATCATTACGTGGGCTGTATGCTTGTATACCTCCCGACGTAGTATAAATAAAAAGAGATAAACGCAGACGAGAGCACATAACGGTTACCTTTAGCTGACTTTGTTAGTCCACAATTCAAAACCAATTTCAATTTACGTCTATAGAGATGAGAGAAACAAGTACTCAAAGAAACTTTCGCCCGAATATTTGCCGAATTCGCCGCACTGTCAAATTACGAACTAAGCAAACCCCACAACGCAAATATTAATTCGGGCATTTTAAACCAAAATCCGTTAATAGTTCATTGTTGAACATCAAGGGAATAACTTAACAAGTATGCCTTTGTCTAAACGGAGGGTTTACTTCACTGAATGCGGTGTTTAAATTATTTAACTTCTGTGTTCTATTTAAGCTTATATATGTATCAATATCACAGCACATCAATTTTAAAACAGCAGTGGAAGCTTCCTGGATAACGATTCAGCCTGTTATCGAGCTGGCCCCTGGTCCCAGACCTTTAATTATGGACAAATCCTGTATGTGCATTATTAATGACCTTTTTTTTGTAACACGGGGAAAAATGGGTTACGCACACCACCGGTGCCTGGGTGGCCTCCGGTGGTAGTGTGGGACTCCCCGTCGGCTGCCCGACGGTATACCCACTACACAACCCCGCGAATTGCCATCGGCCGCGTTGGTGTGGTGCCCCAGATCTGTTAGCAACAGGGCACGCATTATTAAAGACCTAAAGTCAACTACCTGTATTCGAAATTAGCTTAGATTCACTATTGAACCTGGAAGGTGGGGCTGTGATCAGGTTTCAGGACTTATTGTTTTCATTTTCGGTATCATAATTAGTAAAAATATCAAAGAAAATTATTCATTCATCAAAATTCAATGTTCTTTTAAGAGAGGTAGGACGCTTTGATGCGCAGCCCGTCTGGGGAAGTACCTTCACCTCACAGAAAAACTGCAGCCAAATAATAACTCCCTAGAGGATTGTTGTGTTCCTACGTGTGAGTGAGGTTACCAGTAAGCTCCCAAGGAGTTGCTGTGTAAGCAGCAGAGGAGGCATCGCACGAGTGATACTTAATATATTGCGTTAATAGGCTACGGTACCCGCTTTACATCAGGCGGGTCGTATGCTTGTATGCCTCCCGACGAAGTATAAAAAAAAAAAAACAAACTACGAAGTAGTAAATAATCTACTTCAATATAACTTTAAATGGGCGATGGATAGCTCGGAGGGATGGTGAAATTTTTTTCAATGAAAAGGTCGTTCACATTGGAACTGAGCTGACACATTTATTGGCATGTAATAACAGACCAGACAAATGTCAAGTACAAATACTTTTTTTTTATTTTGGCTATTTTGATCCCCGAGGGGAAAGGCAAAGGGATCTAGCCCATGCAGCCAAGTCATCAGTTTAAAACCATTTGAAAATCTTAATTCTATGTTCCAGCTTCAGGAACTTTGCTGAAAAAATATTTGGGAAGGGTACCTCGACCCAATCAACCCAGTTTAAATACCACCCGTAAAACGATAGTGATTTTTACAAGGTTTTTCTTGATGAACTTATTCACGTCTTCCAAAAAGTGCATAAACGTGTTATATTTGAGTGTTTTAATTACTATAAAATTCACTAGCACTTATGTTACAAAATACTATCGAAATTGTCACATAAAACTAATTTTATACTTAATTGTAAAAATTTCAAGTATAAGAACAATGTCACTCGTCAAAAGCGCGGGAAGAAGTCCCAAGTGCAAATACTATAGACGTCGTGACAGATGTCAATTACGCGTATTATATATTTTGTTTTGGCAATACCATGATACATTTATCATCGGACATCACAGTGAACAGTATGCAGTTGGTTAAAACGTTACAAATTATTCAAACAGAGAGCGCTGAAGTGCGGATTAATGAATAACGTATATATCAAATATGACTGACTATTAATTAGCTACTTTAGTGCTAATAATGTCCGATTAAATATGTTTTCAATATTTATTCAATAATAAATCATAGATATAGACTAAATAGGACAATGATATGAGAGACAGAGCAATGATAACCCATTGGATAAAGAACCGGCCCTAGAACAATTGGTCTTCGGTTCGAATCCTGGTATGTACCTAAATTCGTGTTATCGAATTTATGTAGACACTAGCTATCCGCCCCGGCTTCGCACGGGTGATATTATCGCTACCAAACTTCACAGGATCACCCACCCGCTGGGCTCATCTGAACATTTCCTGAAAATTTCATCAAAATCTGCCCAGCCTTTTTTGAGTCCATAGAGGACATACAGATAAACATTCATTTTATATATATAGATTTGTAATTATCACTTGCTCAGCGGTGAAGGAAAACATCTTGAGGAAACCCGCACGTTCAAGATTATTATATTTCGAAACACGTGTGACTTCACCTAAAAAGGTCTGGTTTTCCCCCTGGGTAATTGAGGTCTGGCGGCTGTCGCTCTATGTATAAATCAATATCTTTGCCAGATCCTTAGGCTTAGATAGCAGACTCCGCCAATTCTAATGGATATGGAAACGGTACAACGCTACGAAGAAGAAAAGTGATAGACTGAATACTTTCTGTCACACCAATCCTTATCCTCACGGCAGGGTGTGGGTTTCCTTTCAATCGAAAGGGTTAAGAGCTGCTTCGTCACGCTCCTGTGGCTTAGTGAAGGCTAGTGGACTAGTAGGCTACTTTCAAGTCTTCAATCATTTTCTCGGTGGTGAAGGAAAGTATTGTGATGCCACATGCCCAAGAAATTATATTTCGAAAGACGCGTGACCTAACCTGAGGAAATTCTTGTGTTCCCTCTGGGTTCTGGAGTTGTGATGGCAGTTGCTCCATCTGAAATCAGTGTCTTCGCCAAACCTTTAGGCTTAGGTGGCGGACTCTGTCAATACAAATTAATCAGTACACGAGGTAACACTAAGAAGATGAAGAAGTTTAGAATATATCATACTAGCTACTCTCCCCGGCTTCGCACAAGTGATCTGATCGTTAACTTCACAGGATCACCCGCTGGACTGATCTGAAGATTCCCTGAAAATTTCATCAAAATCTGCCCAGCCGTTTTTGAGTCCATAGAGGACATACAGAAAATGTATATACTCGTAGATAATAGAATAGTGCAGCACAAGGATATTCACACGTATACATGGAGGCGGAATGACCAAAAAACGTGTGATTGATTTGATTTTAATAGACAGACGTGTCCGAAATACTATAATGGACACAAGAGCCTTTAGAGGAGGAAAGTAGAAAGATGTAGGAGCCGAGGAAGGACAGGACTTACCTGCCGTGACTAAATTGATCATGTTTTATCAGAAGGTGATATCAGGAGACTTAGAAACCGCAGAGCGCGCATAAGAAGAGCAATTAATGCTAAAGAAGCGAATGAGATTTGTAAGTATCGAGTCATGTGGCGGTCGGTTCCCTCTGCCTACCCCGCCAGGGATTTGACCTGAATTTATAGATAGATAGATAGGATAGTGCGAGACAGTTACGCCCAGTTTGCTAGTATATCCATTTTATGTATGCCAATTAGTTAATGTAGATCTCGGCAAATGTCCAAGTGTATGAGATTAGTAATGCCACGTTGTGAGATATGATGGTAGGTTGGCTAGCGCACTTACGCCTTTTTAACATTGTCACCAAGCTCAAGAACAGAGAACTAACTACCTGTTACGTCGACAATCCGTTTCGAGGTGCTAGATTTTATTAAATTTGTATATATATTTTTTTACGTTACGTCTTATAATTTGTGTTTATAGTGGGAGGCAGTTCGGCCTTCTGCCCTCTCTGTCATACGCAGCTATCACTTCTATGTGATAATATTGGGATCAATCTAATATGTTTTATAGTTATAGATACGTCGTACATGCTCTAGAATGGCAATACGAAATTAAGGTAATTGCCCAACTCGCATTCAGTTGGCCACGCTCACACGTCACGGATATACGTACTACGCCACAAAGCATAAATGTCTTAAGATATATTCATCTCTATCTGACGTATACCTGACTGACTGACTGACATATACTGACTGACATATACCTGTGTATATCATTTGTCTCTTTGTCAGAGTAAAATGTCATAATAAATAACTGTACGTAGATATAGTACTAGTTTCGCCATTTTAAAATACAATAATGTTGGTGTATAACGTGTATACCTTTTGATAAGTCGCTGGAATCAATACCCCAATTTATACAGCGGGTTGTACCTTTCATCTCAATATTTTTCTGCTTGGATTTTTAACGACGTCCCATTCACACTATATTCTGTACTCATTCGACTTAACATCAAAGGTATCTTTACCACCATTACAAAAAATATATTCAAAACATCTCAGTCAATTCTTCCAGCCCACACAAACGACTTTTGTACAAAGCCTCCCTCTGGTCTCGTATTGTAACGTTGAACAAGTATAAACAACATATTCAACGATATCCTATTCGTTTCTCTCGTCCGTTTGATAATATTTGAATTGAATTATCTGACACTTTAACACTTCTCAAATAAATTCGCGCGAAATTACCTTGTCAGGTAATTCAAAAAGATTTTGGACATTTCAAAAAGACATTTCACAAAAGCACTTAGAAAAAAAGCCCAGCACATTAATAATTCATGATGTGAATACATTACGCAATACGTTCGTTTTACTCAAAATATTTCCATAATAAGATGTGTGAAATCACACTCGTCTTAATATATTTCATGAAAAATCTGCTTCATAATGTTTCATTCGTGTACTTAATACACTTTACGAGTAATTTATGCGTAGTTATTTCAAGATCTATGACACAAACACACGTGGATTCGATTGACAAACATCTGTGTGGATGAACCTGTCTGTCTGTCTTGGTCTGGGTGTTTTTAAGAGAGGTAGAGCGCATCAAAGCAGCCCGGAAGGTACGTCCATCTCACAGAAAATCGCAGGCAAACAACAATTCACCGGAGGGTTTTTATGTTCCTAGGTGTGACCTTGCTGACACAATCCTCCAAGGAGTTGTTATTAGGCTGCGGCTCTGTGAGGTGGAGGTATTTCCCTAAGCGAGCTGCTTTGATGCACCCTACCTCGCCTAAAAACATCCACTAATACAAACAGATATGTTCATGCACACAAATGTTTGTCCTGTGAGGGAATCGAATCCAGGAGCTTTGCTGTCAAAGTAGTATAGCACTGCGCCACCGAGCTCGTCTCATAATGGTCCAGTCAAGTACCATGTATCTACCTATCTATAACTTTACGCCTCTCTAGCGGGGTAGGCAGAGAGAACCGAGCGCCACGTGACTCGATCCTTACAAACCTCACTCGCTTCTTTAACTTTTATTGCTCTTCTCAAGCACTCTCGCCGGTTTCTAGGGCTCCTGACATCACCGTCTGATAGAGCAGGACCAATTTGGTCACGGTAGGTAAGTCTTGGTCTTTCTCAGCTCCAAAATTCTTCCACTTTTACATTGTATACCTGCTTCGTCATTCTTTCATCCTGTATTCTTTCTATATGACCGAACTGTAGTTTTTGTGTACTAGAGGAGCTATCCTAAGTTAAATTCTTGCTCTATTTTGGTAATAATTAAAACTAATGTCCGCTGCAGCGCTGAAATAATTTAGATGTCTATCGCAAAGATTCGAAGATACAGCCACGCAATTCTCTAAGCAACTCGTATTGGCTGTGTGCGTCGCTGTAATCACAGATGTCACAGCTTTGACATCGTCTTCTGCGATCACGGCTTTTTATTTGGTATTCTATAAGGCTGTAAGCGTACGCGAGGCTATTTGCCTTGTAGGATTCCAATTCCAAACGCAGCCTTGCGGCGCTAGTGTCGCGCAACCATGAAAAGCGACACTAAGGAATTGCAATTTTGTGTTCAAGGCTATAACAGCCGATGTTTCCGAGGATGTAAGGATGCTTGCTCTTACAGAATTGCATGGCAGCACTAAATCGTTTCTGAGGGTTATTTTTCTCGCGACCAAAAGGTTCAAAGCGCCGTCATTTTCATGGCGCTTACGCGTTTCGTTCAACGTAGTACAGCAATGAGTTGTTGTCGATCGGCAACAAAGCATGGGGGACACATTTGGTTCACGGTGTCGGTTCTAGTATACTAGTACATAATAATTCAATGTATCCAAACTAATTATTATTAGTATATATTAAATTACGTAATAAAATAGTAATGGGTGACAACTATGGCAATGATACACGCTAGTGGTGCCCGAACAATGCGACCAAGAATTATGTATTTCACAACACAAAGCGGTACCCCCTTAATTTCATTTATCCCTAGTCTCAAAGGAAATGTTTTAGGGCGAAATTTTAACAATGCTCGGCTTAATTGCTTGTAATCATAAATCTTGGGACACAACGGCACTCACGTATTATTAACATCATTAGGATTAGGTAATTTGATAACTTTATTGCGTGTTGTATCTCCTTTATACTATACAAGAATTTTGACAGCGGCGGTTTGCGGTTTGATTACTATTGATCGGGAGATTGCGGAAGCCTAATAGAATTAAGAAGAAAATTCTTGTAAAAACTGCAGCGGTTTTCTGTGAGTTGGAGGTACTTCCCCAGACGGGCTGCTTTGATGTTCCCTACCTCTCTTAAAACATCCTGATCCCATAAGGGTTCCTTTTTTCCCTTTAAGCTACGGAACTATGAAAATGGAATAAATTAAAATTTTAAAGCATTATTCATACAATTTCATAAATACAGCTTAGCATTTAACAATAATAAAAATATCTATATTTAAACATCATCCCTTGAAACACTCGAACGGTGTTTGTATGGACTACATTAAAATTCTTGGGAACATCAGAGAATTTAATGCTTAGAGCATTTCAGCCCATTTTGTTGACATGCTTCAGTCGTTCGATGTAAGGGACACTTCAGGGACATACACGCAATTCTTGTATCTTTTCTCTTCTATATTGTATATTGGCTTATACCGTGTCTACCTTCTACTTCTTTCTCGCTACAAGGGTTTTAGTTGATTCGCAATGACCGCGTTGGGAGAGGAGGTGGCGGTGTGGCCATTTATTTACGGGCTCATATTCCATTCAATATTATTTCTTCTTCTTAGATGTCTGATCCTTCTAATAATAGCGCTGAGCATCTTTTTCTTGAAATTACCCTTTCCCATACTCGCATTCTTCTTGGGGTGTTATATAACCCTTCACCCGCATTTCATTATTTGTTCGCTTTGGAAAAACTTCTTGAACACTCAGTACTCCCTTTCAATTACACCATAATTATGGGCGACTTCAATACCTGCGTACTTAAAAACGACCTGCGGTCTATTGCACTAAAAGCCCTTACTCGTGCTTGTAAACTAACCATTTTACCTCTTGATGCCACACTTTTTTCTCAGTTGTCAGCCTTCACTTCTTGATCTAATCTTAGTTTCTTCTCCTGATCAAGTACGCCGAAAGCCGAAGCCGAAGCATTTTCATGCCATGAGCTAAAATTCTTATCTTATAAAGTGCGCCCTCCTCAACTTAAACCCAAAATCCTCTTGCAGCGTAATTTTAGTAAGATGATCATTAATCGTTTGCGCGAATATGCACTCAATGTTGACTCGTCAGTCATTGATTTGGCCGCTACAGTTGATAACCAAGTGGAACTGTTCAAGGCATCATTCTTAAATCTTTTTAACCATCATGCTCCTGTTCGGCCAGTCAGGGTGAAACATCTCCCTGCGCCTTGGTGGACTGATGAAATTAAAAGATTTATTGAGATGAAAAATAGGGCCTAAGCTTAATACAAATCTGATGCGAACAGATATAGAGATGTTTATATTCGAGCGCGAAACGTTTGCAACATAATGTGTAGAGATGATCGAAGGCGCCATATTCATAAATCTGTCGTAAGTGAAAATCCTGCGAAAGTATGGAAATGTCTAAATTCGCTCGAAGTTGGGAAGCAACCGAATAGTAATCCCGTCCATATATTGACACTTGACTTGAACGTGCGTGTTTCCTCTCGATGTTTTCCTTCACCGCCGAGCGAGTGATAATTAAAAATACGTACATAAATCCGAGAACACGAATTTAGTGGTATATACTACCATTCGAACCGGGGATTAGTTGGCCAACAGGCCAGCTCGTTATTTACTATTATTGCTCTTAGCAGTGGAAGGAACATATTCAATTTCAAATCAAATCATTTATTATTTGCGTGCATGGTACACAGTTGTTTAATACTTAGCAATGAGCAACCATATTATGCCTTTTGGCAAATTACGATACAGTAACATACGATTACAAAACACACGTCGTATCACAATTATATAAACAAAATACCAGATGAAAATAAAAATAAAATGATTTCAAAGAACTGAATAACCATCACAAGGGTCGCCAACAACCAGATTAAATACTCCTCATTTAGGTCTACTATTTATGTCCAAAACACACGTCGTATCACATTATTATAAACAAAATACCAGATGAAAATAAAAAAAAATTATTTCAAAGAACTGAATAACCATCACAAGGGTTGCCAACAACCAGATTAAATACTCCTCATTTTGATCTACTATTTATGTCCAAAACGAGAAGGAAAACTCTGGTACGGAACTTCAGTCTTTCGCATTCTATACTTCAGTTCTGTAATATCGGCAGCTGTGTTTTTGCGTTTAGACAGGTGTCGACCCTGAATATAAATATTTTATAACTAAATAGTCCCTTCGTTTACAACCCCTCCTCCCAATCCCCGCCCGTACACACACTGAATACTAAATACTCGTAGCTACCGAAAAGGTTGCTGAAGTACGATACTGACACATAACAAAAGAAATCAAAAATAAATTATTTTTAAATAAAAAAAAAATCGCCTTTAGTAAACACCCTGGAACTAAAAAGCCAAAAATAATTGGTTACAATTACTTACGATTTTTGGAGTCGGTGCCAGCCGTATAATGTCAATTGATAATATCAGTATACTGACCAGCTATTTTTCGCTTTTTAGCTCCTACATGTATTCTGAAGGCGGTTTTTTTATTTAAAAATAATTTATTTTTTACCTTTTAGTGGTGTAAATAAAAAAAAGAGATTGAAAGTCCCCATCAAAAACTTTTGCTGACGGGAACCAAAACATTATCTGTGTCTATATTTTTATTTTTTGTTCATTTTATCAAAAAGCGTTCAATCAATTGCAATAAAACTTATATGAGACCACCTCTGACCTACCAAACAAAAAACGAATCATCAAAAACAATTTATAATTGAAGACAAACATTCAAAAAGTAACAAACATTAAAAAAACAGTCGAATTGAGAACCTATTCCTTTTTTGAAGTCGGTTAAAAATTTTTGCACTATACCATGATACTGTGAGGTACCTTGATATTGTTGTATGGCAATATCTTTTGTTTTATTATACGTGACAGAGTCCTAGCGGGAAATTTCGTTTCTCGCGACAAGATTTTTTGTTTCCTAATAGGGTTTCGGCGAATTCTGATTTTAACAGCATTAACAGCCTTTGTAGTTTTAACAGCACGCGGTCGCCCCAATCTTTTATGGTTGTCAACAGAGGAAGTGTTGGTATACCTGTCGATAGTACGATTTAGGAAGATGCGGCGGATACCAAGATTCTGTATTGATAATAAACACGAAAAAATATGTAAAGCGGCGGGGAATCGAAAGATGTGATTAATATACAAACGCGTTCCAAATTTAAAATATTTAAAGAGTGAAAAAAAAAAAAATTTCTTTGTAACAGTATTTATGGCCAGTTATATATGGTTCTTTTGATACAATGTCGGTAGGTATACAAGCATACGGCTCACCTGATGTAAAGCGGTTACCGGGCGCACCAAAGCGGCCTGTCTGTAGAAGTACATCCGCCTCACAGTAAACCGCAACCAAATAATAACTCCCTAGAGAGGTCACCAGTAAACTCCTAAGGAGTAGCTGTATTAGCAGCAGAGGTGGCATCGCACGAGTGACACTTAATGTATTACAAGCATTCATAAGCTACGGTAACCGCTTTACATTAGTCAGTCCGTATACTTGTATGTCAACCGATGTTATATAAAAAAATATTCAGGCTAAGGCAAACGACATGTTCACACACATAAACGTTTGTCTTCTGCGGGTATCAAACTCACGAGCATCGGTGCTGAAGCAGCCACCGCTGGCCATTCCACCGCGCACGTCGAAGCTTTGTAGTCCATTGAAAATGATGTCGAAATACCTTTTTTTCAGCCGTAAATCAAAACAGACACGAAGGCTGACGGCGACATGATCGATCGTGTCGTATAAAAAGATTCGTGTCACATCTCGTTTTTTATGTGCCGTCAGGGTGCGGCGGCGACCGTTTATGACTGATTCACTCGCATTACGAACTACTGCGGCCGCCCGATAAACTGACGTGTCAAACTGACGCTTACTCCCGCACCGACATGAATCTGATTTATTGAATTTCTTTTATATACAACGCAGGCACACAAGCATACGGATCGCCTCTTGCAAACTGGTTACAGTATATCTTTGTACAAAAATATAAACACAGATAATGATTTGATTAGTGGTTGCCTTCAGCAAAAGTTTTTGATGAGGACTTTCTATCTCTTTTTTTAGGGTTCCGTACCCAAAGGGTAAAACGGAACCCTATTACTGAGGCTCCGCTGTCCGTCCGTCCGTCCGTCCGTCTGTCACCAGGCTGTATCTCATGAACCGTTATAGTTAGACAGTTGAAATTTTCACAGATGATGTATTTCTGTTGCCGCTATAACAACAAATACTAAACAATAGAATAAAATAAATATTTAAGGGGTCTCCCGTACAACAAACGTGATTTTTTTGCCTTTTTAGGGTTCCGTACCCACAGGGTAAAACGGAACCCTATTACTGAGGCTCCGCTGTCCGTCCGTCCGTCCGTCCGTCCGTCCGTCCGTCCGTCCGTCCGTCCGTCTGTCACCAGGCTGTATCTCATGAACCGTGATAGTTAGACAGTTGAAATTTTCACAGATGATGTATTTCTGTTGCCGCTATAACAACAAATACTAAAAAATAGAATAAAATAAATATTTAAGAGGGCTCCCATACAACAAACGTTATTTTTTTGCCTTTTTTATAGATAATGGTACGGAACCCTTCGTGCGCGAGTCCCACTCGCACTTGACCGATTTTTTATAGATAATGGAACGAAACCCTTCGTGCGCGAGTCCGACTCGCACTTGGCCGATTTTTTTATTTACACCACTAAAAAGTAAAAAATAAATTATTTTTAAATAAAAAACCGTCTTCAAAAAACATCCAGGAGCAAAAAGCGAAAAATAGTTGGTCTCAAATACTTATACTGTGTACAAGATGTTGCCATTTAAAAATATAATGATACCTCACAGCATCACGATATACTGCAAAGATTTTGTAGTATTTGAATCAGTATCGTACTTCTGCAACCTTCCCGGTAGCTATTTAGTATTCAGTGTGTGTACGGGCGGGGATTGGGAGGAGGGGTTGTAAACGAAGGGACTATTTAGTTATAAAATATTTATATTCAGGGTCGACACCTGTCTAAGCGCAAAAACACATCTGCTGACATTACAGAACTGAAGTATAGAGTGCGAACGACTGAAGTTCCGTACCAGAGCATTCCTTCTCATTATGGACATAAATAGTAGACCAAAATGAGGAGCATTTAATCTGGTTGTTGGCAACCCTTGTGGCGGTTATTCAGTTCTTTGGAATATTTTTTTTTTATGTTTATTTTCATGTGATATTTTGTTTATAATATTGTGATATGGCGTGTGTTTTGTAATCGGGTTTAGTATGTTACTGCATATTTCGTAGTTTGCCAAAAAGCATAATATGGTTGTTCATTGCTAACAACTGTGTACCAACCATTCTCGCAAATAATAAATAGTTTGATTTGAAATTGAATACGGTCCTTCTACTGCTAAGAGCAGCAAATAACAAATAGGTCTATGACCAACTAATTCCCGGTTCGAATGCTGGTATGTACCACAAAATTCGTGTTTTCGAATTTATGTCAACATCATCATATCAGCCGAAAGACGTCCACTGCTGAACATAAGACTACCTTTAGAATTCCACAGAAATTGGTCTTATGCTGCTTGCATCCAACGACTCCCGGCGATCTTTCCAAGATCGTCTTTCTATCGTGTGGAGGGCCATCCTACGTTGCGTTTTCGTGGTCGCCGTTCGAGAACCTTTCTACCCCAACGGCCATCGGTTCTCCGAGCTACGTGGCCTGCCCACTACCACTTAGTACCACATATTAATGATAAAAATGCCTGGGATTGAGTCGATCCAATTATAATGTAATTAATAAATTATGTAAATTTGTTTGGATACCAAAAGAGGGATGCCTGAGTTTTTTGGCAGTATTTTTATCAGTGCTCACCTAGTCATGAACTGCACGGTAGGGAAAAAAATTGTGACGATTCCAAACAAATGTAGCCATTTTTACGGAATAAAAAGATTTTGACTTTGACTTTGACTTTAGAGCCACGTCGGTAACTCCAGTTCTGCTACGAATGTGCTCATTTTTGAGCCTATACCGCAGAGAAACTCCGAGCATGGCTCTCTCCATCGCACGCTGTGCAACCTTGAGCTTTCGTATGAGGCCCATAATGAGGGACCACGTTTCTGTGTCGTACGTCATCACGGATTATGATTTGTAATTATAACATGTTTGGCTGTGAAGGAAAACATGGTAAGGAAACAGGCACGTCCAAGAAATATTTTTTCGAAAGACGTGAGACCTAACCTAAGAAAAGTCTGGTTTACTCTCCGGGTTGTAGAGGTCTGACGGCAGTCAAATCAGTATCTTCGCTAAATGCTTAACCTTAGGTAGTGGATACCGCTTATCCTAATGTATTAGAAAACGGAATAACGCTAAGAGGAAATAAAATATGTATCCGGTAGCTGTCAGACCGGACCCGTGGGGTCGGTGTCTGGAACGGAATCTCTGGACGTCCTTACTGTAAGCTTTGAAGTCACATTGTAACCATAGGAGACATATGCCCCCCTAAATCTCACACCAGTCAATTCGCGAGTTGTCGCACTATATGACGTCAGATGATTTATTTCTTGTACATGACGGGCTCGGTGGCGCAGTGGTGAAACGCGCTGTTACACTACTTTGACACCGACGCTCGTGGGTTCGATTCCCACACAGTACAAACATTTGTGTGCATGAACATGTCTGTTTGTATTGGTCTGGGTATTTTCTATGTATAATAAGTATGTATTTACAAAAAAAATGTATTTACGTATGTTTATCAGTTGTCTAGTACCCATAACACAAGCTTCGCTTACTTTGGGGCTAGGTGGCGCTGTGTAATTTGTCCGGCAATATTTATTTTATGAAAATTTGTATGAAAAATCATACATAATATTTGATTACGTCATGCGACATTAGGCAAACGGGTCGACCTTTGTCGGGTACTGTCATCCTTTATTGAATTCACGATTACATGGTAAACAAAATAAAATTATCTTATATTAAAACAGTTTTATTTTTATACTACCTCGGGAGGCATACAAGCATACGGCCCACCTGATATAAAGCGGGCACTGTAGCCTATTAACGCGTGTAATATAAGTATCACTCGCGCGATGCCTCCTCTGCTGCTTACACAGCAACTCCTTGGGAGCATACTGGTGACCTCACTTACACGCAGGAACACAACAACCATCTAGGGAGTTGTGATTTGGCTGCGGTTTTCTGTGAGGTGGAGGTACTTCCCCAGACGGGCTGCTTTGATGCGCCCTACCTCTCTTAAAATATATAGTATAAGTAGGTCACACTATAAGTTTTGCGTAACTTAAAAAAACAACATGTTATAACCAAAATATTATGTTTATTGCTTTTCAAAATACTCTCCTTTACATTTTAAACATTTTTTCATGCGATCGAACCATTTTTTAAAACAGGAGGACCACAGATCTGAAGGCATGTTTTCTACGTGCTGATTGAACGCTATCACTGCCTCTTCGGAGTTGGTAAAAGTGAAACCTCTCATCAAATCTTTGATTTTGGGGAAAATACAGAAATCACAGGGTGCTAGGTCGGGGCTATGCGCAGGATGGGTAACGAGTTGTACTTTTTCGGAAGTTAAAAATGACTTTGTTTTGTTGGCCGTGTGTGAAGAAGCGTTGTCATGATGTAGGAGAACGCGGCTTTTTGGTCGTCTTTTGCGAACTTTTTCTAACACCCTGGGTAAACAAATGGTAGAATACCACTCGGCATTAACACTCTTTTGATCTTCAAGTGGAATTGTGCAGATGGGACCCGTAGCTGAGAAAAAAAACGCGATCATTTTTTTACCAACGTTTCTCGCCTGCCTCACTTTTGTTGGCCTGTTCTCATTTTCAAACACCCATTCACAAGACTGCTGTTTTTTTTCGGGTTCAAAACTATAAATCCACGTTTCGTCTCCTGTGACAATGTCATAAACAGCATTAGAATATCCGTGGTCGTACTTCATAGGCATCTGTGAGCACCATTCCACGCGAGCCCGCTTCTGCGCCGCTGTCAGTTCATGAGGGATCCAACGACAACAAAGTTTCCGAACTTTCAATTCTTCGTGTAAAATTTTCTGAATTTGGCTCATACCAATCCCCAATAGTTCTCGAATTGTCTCATAGGTAATCCGTGGGTTTTCTTCAATTAGCCGCTTAACATTAGCCACATTATTTACGTTGACGGCAGTTGAAGGCCGCCCTTTACGACATTCGTCATGTAAAGAAACTCGACCTCTCTCAAATTCAGCAAACCATCGCCTCACGGTGCTCAAAGAAGGTGCTTCTCTCCCAAAAGCATTTTGAAGACGAGCAACACAGTCTTGCGGAGAGAGAGAACTTTTAAAATCATAAAAAATCATCGCTCTAAAATCTTTTCGACTCAATTCCATTTTCGTTGCGTACGTAGAACTTTGATATGTGATAAAAAACAATTGACAAATGATTTTCCGCCAATTGTTTTTTTTATTACTAATATTTTTTTGAAACGTTTCAAAAAATATAACATTCGAAATTCAAATAGTTCCGATTAGCTAGAAGTGCAAAACTTTTAGTGTGCCCCTAGTACCTATAATAGATATTTTTTATGAAATAATATTTCAGAAGAATCAGAAGTTTTGACCAGACTAGTAATGCTACTTTAACATCAACGGTCGTGGGTTCGATACCCACACAGGACTATCATTTGTACGCGTGGAAGTAGTCCGACTGGTGGAGTAAAATCTACCTCATGGGAAACAGCAGCCAAATAATAATAATTCCTGGAGGATTATTGTGGTCCTGCGAGTGAGTGGGGCTGACGTGTTAGCAGTAGGGGTGCGATACTTCTGCTTCGAATACTGCGCTCATAGACTAAGGTAATATATACGAGCTCAATATTAGCAAACTTACAAAGGAGCCCACAATTAGGAGGGCTGTATACGCGTTTGCCAACTGATTGGAACATACGGCCTAGTGTAAAGCGGTTGCCGTAGCCTATGAACGATTGCAACACATTTAAGTATCACTCGCGCGATGCCACTTCTGCTACTAACACAGCAACTCTTTAGGAGCTTACTGGTCACATCACTGACACGCAGGAACACAAAAACCCTGTGGGAGTAGTTATTTGGCTGCGGCTGGCTTCTTGTCAGGTCGAGGGTACTGTCCCAGACTGGCTGCATTGATGCGCCCTACATCTCTTAAATACCAACCAAGACAAACAGACATACACATATTCCTGTTTGGGGATCGAACCCATGGTTCAATGTAACACCATCGGGCTCGACTAAAAATGTTCGCAATATATACCTACTTCTTGTGAAATTCGGCGCCCAATAGGTCATGGACTCGACACAGAGGCGGCCCTGATACAGAGTAGTTAACTATGATACTTAGCAGTCAGAACCTGTTATATACGTTTTCCCATACATTTCGCGGTCGTATACGACCACCCGGGTTTCGAAGGGTTAATACCAGCTTCGAATTTCACACAGGACATGCATTTGTGTGCATGTCTTTCGTGATCATGTCTGTTCATTTTCGTCTGGATCAAGAGAGATAGGAAGCATTAACGCAGACCGACTGGGAAAAAACCTACATCTCACGGCATCTTCGTAGGGGCATTGGCTCGCTAAGCGTATTTTACCTCCTTTACCATGGTGAATGCTCTGAAGAACTGTTTCCCCTTCTACCACCCTCTCCTTTCCGTCATAGAACCACACGTGCTGGCTTGCGATGTCGTTATTCCACTGTCGAGAACATTTCATCGCGTACTAAAAGGTACAACTTCTATCTCTGTCGTACAATTATAAAGTGGAACGCCTTGCCTGCACATGTGTTTCCTCCTTCCTACAACATGGGATACTTCAAACGAAGCGTGAAGAAGCACCTTGCGGGCCAGCATGGCAACGTCAACTGACAGGAGACTGTAGTCTTTTGTCAGTTACCGCTGCGATTTAGGCTCCACTTTTCGCTTACCATCAGGTGAAGTGGAGCCACGGAGCCGCCATGCTGAACTGATAAAGAAAACACGGTAATACGATAGTAGTTGTGTTCCTGCAAATAAGTGAGGTTACCAATGAGCTTCTAAGAAAACGATGTGTTATCAACAGAGGTGGTAATGGCCGAGTGTTATTTTCTGTATCACAAGCGTTGATAGACTTAGGTTTATATTCAAGTGGGTGCATGCCTCCCGACGTTGCATAAAAAAATACGCAGTGATTAAAGCAAAGTGACGAACATCCCGTGACATTTAAGCGAACTGTTACTGACAAAATACGCATTCCAAAGTACGTATAACACAGAGTACATATATCGTAGTCGTTTAATTGCGTATGTCCAATCAGTTCACCGTGCGGCGTTCAGTTAGGGATGGCAGATATTCGGGAAATTGTATTTTCGATTTGTTAATTTTGTTTCAGGGGAAGTTTATTTTATATAACGTTGGAATGCATGCAATACAGCCTACGATACATATGCATATGTATGCAACGTACAAATGTAAATATATATATATATCGCTGAAAAACACATATATCGATGTGCTAAAAAATGGGAAGGGAGTTTTATGTTTGGATCGGTGCACCTGGCGTTCTATAGTCTCTGCCTACACCAATGGGAGACAGGCGTGATGATATGTATGTATGTAGGTATAAAAGTATATATGCAACTTTTGTGTCATATATTAGTAGTTATTAAAAAGTTGCGCCATAAAATGGACGCTATTTGCAGTAGTCAAAGTTTTTACCTCCACGGGCTGGCAAACAAGTTCGTGTTTGCATGAATTGAACCTTTACCTGTACCTCACGTAACTCTCAGTCATCAACGTTGTTATTTTGCTCGAATGAATTTTAAATGTAGAGTACCTAAACCACGTTTTTTAAATAAAAAGTCCGTAAAACCTTTGCATGCCTATCAAAGCATATCATAACTATATTAAAATAGACAGCGTGACATAGCAAACAAACTGCAAGATTGTCAACTAGCTGGTAGGGTCTTAAAGCCAAAACTCATAGGAGTGGAATTGCGAGAGCTGATCGCGCGAGATTTTTCGTAACATTCGTATTTGTATGTAACCTCTAACGGAAAAAGCGATCGCACCACGCCGGATTGCGCTCGCTTTTTTTTGTGACAGGTTACCAGGTTTTACCATCCCTTTGGGTTTCGGCTTTTACAAAAACCGGCAAGTTACGTGGAGAACTAATGTTTAACCATACCTCTGTCATGTACTAGGGATGGCCCGAAGGAGTGCTAGACCGCGAAAAGCGGAGAAATAAAAACCGGAAAGCGAAAATTTAAGACGTAACCGGGATTAACGCTAGGATGATGATAAACCTGATCTATAACCACTCGAAGTTCAAGTACCACTATATTCTGAGCAGTGCCAACCCTATGCGTATCGTACCAATCGCGCGTCCTAATTAACTGACCATTTTTCACATCTGAACAATTTTTCAACGGAATGGATTTCATGTAATTTTATTTGTAATTAAAATACCTCAACCCCGTTTCAATATGGCGGCGATGGACCTCGTTCAATAATGACTTTTTTTTTTGAGGACGTACTGAGATTGGACTCGTGTTCTGAAACATACTGTATATCTGTCAGAGTAGCAGTAAAGAGTGTCGTAGCAGGTAAACGAATTTTATTTTTCGACCAATGAATAAATATATATTTTTCAGGTGTATTGGAAAAAAATCCATGGAACATGACTGTATGTGCAATTGTAAACTGGTTGTTTGTACAACGTCGGGAGGCATACAAGCATATGACCTACCTGATGTAAAACACCTAGGAACGCTTGCAATTGATTATCACGTGCGCGTGCTACTTATATTGGTAACACAACAACTCCTTAAGAGCTTTAAATGACTTCATTCCCTCGCAGGAACACAGGAAACGCAGGAAACCCTAAAGATGGACTATTTTGATGAGTCCAATCTGTAATAAAAACACCCAGACGAAGATAACCAGACATGTTCGTGCACACAAATGTTTGTCGGTGTCAAAGTATAGTTAATAACCACTGCGTCAAAAATTGCTATCGTCAAAATAATACCTTCACTTCATCCAAAACTGTGGCCAAATTACAACTCCGTGGAAGGTTGTAGTATTCCTGCGAGCGAGTGAGGTTACCAGCAAGCTGAGGAGTTGCTGTGTTAGCAGCAGTCCATAGACTACGGTAACCAGTTTACATCAGGTGAGCTGTACGCTTACCACCCGACGCTGTATAAAACATCATACAACATAAATTCAAATAATCATTAACGAAGAAGTTAGATTGTAATATTGTTAGCTTGTAATGTATAGAGGGTGAATTTGTGTGTTCATAAATAATGTATGAAACCCTTGGGTGTAATTAAACGTGTTGAGATTTCTAGACATTTTCATGATTACTTATTGACTGAGGTAATTAAATGAGTCTGTTTAAAACACACTCATTTAATTACTAACTAAAACTAAAAAATAATAAATTCAAAGGACAATAATCGGCAATTTATAGCCATGGATGCCATGCGGGGTCCATGCGGCTCAGATTGTCGTGATTGTTGGCGGCTGTGACCAGGGTGGTGACCTTGCTCTCTGGGCCGTCGAAAACCGCCAGGGAATTGAGTCGATTCATAATCACGGTGACAGCCTTGTTCACCATGCTCACGACAGTATCGTTGTCGATCTCTATTGGCTTGTTCTCCGTCGCGGTGGACGGTACGTCGTGCCATCGAGTGGGTTTGGAGACAAGAACTTTCACCATCATTATCATCCGAGTGTTAATCTTGGTCTTGTTTTAATCTTTCGCTACGGAGCCCGGGGTCCGCTACTAAGCCTGGTAATGGAGAAAATACTCATTTCACATGGAGCGACTGTCCACAGACCTTCAAAAGCCGAGAGGAAAAGCCAAACCTTTCAAAAGTCACATGACTTTTGAAATATAATTTCTTGGAATTTAAAAAATAATTACAAATTACATAAATCCGAGAACATGAATTCAGTGGTACATACCCACACCAGATTTGGACCAGGAAGCGGCAGTAAAGGTTATCACTGCTCTTAACTGAAAAAAGGATATACTATGTTAGCTGCCGCCTGTGCCTTCGTTCATACGTATCTCCTGTGAATCGTTTTTCCTTACTTTCCTTCTATTTACATGGCTTCGAAGAGTCGAATCGTGATGTTGAATGGCACATAACCTTCCTCAAGAGCTGGGCTATCAAATGCAAAAAGATTTTTTAAAATCCATCTGGTAGTTCCAGAGATTAGCTCTTACACACAAACAAACTATTGCTCTTTTGTATATCTACCTAGTCCGGCCGTAAGTTCTGTTACAAATGAATATGCATTTATTTTTTTATGAAGTATTGTAACTTAAAAAACTTATATGTACACATATTTATGGTAGTCTCAGCAAAAAAATTAAAAAATATGCCATTCGAAATGATCACCTTTGGCTTGCTACTGGCCTTTAATCTGCATGGCCACGAATCTCGCGCGTACGTAACGCGTAAATCCGTTTACGCACTGTTTCCATTGGAAATTTAGCCCTTGCCTGTTCCAAAGATTTTTTAAGAGACACAATGTCGGCGTGTCGTTTCGAGCAGGCCGTGTCCTCTAAAACTGGCCATAAGTTGTAGTCTAAGGTGTTCATATCTGAGCTACATGAGGGCCAGTCTTCAGCTTTTATAAAATTCGGAACGTTGGTTTCGAGCCAGGCACGGGTAGTTCGTGCATTGTGACCAGGTGTAAAGTCCCGCTGGAAATTCCACGGTACATTTTTAAAAAGCATATTGCTGAGAGGTTTCACAACATGATTCAAGACAGTCTCTTGAGACACTTTGGCTGATGTCTTCATTCCTTTTTCACAAAAATGAAGCTTTGTGAGGCCTTGATTGACCCCCCACCAAATCGTTACAGACACAGTATGATGACCACGTTGTACCTTTCCGACCACTTGGGCGGTTTCTTTAGAACTGCGCGCGTACACTTTGTCATTTGCCTTGTTGTAGTGCTCTTTAATCGTGAATTTTTTTCATGAGTAAAGGGAATATTTCTGTACCTTTCACCCGCGTATCGGAACAGAAAGGGTTTTGATCAATCCGCTCTCTTCAACTGTAGAGATTGATTTAGTGTATAACCAGATCGACAATAAGCGCCGAGCTTCAGGTCTTGTTTTATTATACGCGACAGAGTCCTAGCGGGAATCTTCATTTCTCGCTATAAGATATTTTGTTTCCAAATGGGGTTTCGGCGAGTTCTGGCTTTAACAGCATCAACAGCCTGTGTAGTTCTAACAGCACGCGTCGTTCTGATTTTTATGGTCGTCAACAGAGGAAGTTGGTATATCTGTCGATAGTACGATATACGAAGATACGGCGGATACCAAGCTTTTGAAGTGTCTCGAATATGAGCGACGGCTCCATATCCACTTTATGCAAGGCAATCACTGCAATCCTATTTTCTTTAACATCCCATATTGTAATTTGACAAAAACATAATAAAATATGTAAAACGGCGACAATTCAAAACAAGTTTTTAACATAATAAACGCATACCAAATTCAAAATAATTAAAAAGAGTTGAAAAAAAGATTTTTTTTTATGAAACAGTCTTGAGGAAGGTAATAGGCTATTTGAAATCCCGCTAAGGGAAGGGCGAAGTCCTTAGTTAGACAGATGACTGCTTAGAGCTTTTTCTAGATGAATGTATTTGTAGACAGATGACTGCTTAGAGCTTTTTCTAGATGAATGTATTTGTAGACATACAACTGCTTAGAGCTTTTTCTAGAAGAAGGTATTTGTCAAAGATATCCGTAACTTACCCTTTGTTTATATATCGTTCTTACGAGATATCACAGTGTCACAGCTTTTACCTTTACCAAATAAATGGCGTTTTAAAAACTGAAATGTTTTGAATGGAAATTCACGTATAGGTAGGCACAGAGATAAGGTTAGTTATCGTATAGGTCTCAATATCCGTCGTTCAATCACGTACTAAGTACGTGCCAAAGTGCCGGCAGACCGCGCCGCATTGCCATTCAGAAGGTGCATTGTGCAGCTTCATCCATTATGCCTTGTAGATAGAGTATTTTATATTTATATGACGTTTTGATGACGAAGGGGGGATTTAACGGTATTTGTTAAAGAGAGGTGGAGTGTAGTGCATAGTTTAGTAGATATTTGTATACGACGTTCGGAGGCACTTCAGCATTCAGTCCACCTGATGTAAAGTGGTTACCGTAGCCTATGAACGCTTGTGTTACTTAAGTATCACTCGCGCGATGCCACCTCTGCTCCTAACACATCAACTCCTTAGAAAAAGAAGAGGAATACAACAACCCTCCATGGAGTTATTTGGCTGCGGTTTTCAGAGCTGGAGATACTTCAACAGAGAAGCTATCATGATGCGTCCTACCTATCTACCTATATATTCACGCTAAATCCCTTGCAGAGTAGGCAGAGACAACCGAGCGCCACTCGGTCCTACTCGATCCTAACACACATCACTCGCTTCTTTAACAATCATTGCTCTTCTCATACACGCTCGCTGGTTTCTAAGGCTCCAACATCACCTTCTGATAAAATATGTGTAAACTGAGAAAGTTCCACACTAGATTGGACATGTTCTCAACAACTGAGCAGCACCATCTGGAGAAGAATTAAGGAAGTTTTTAACATAATAAACAATAGAATACACTTTATTGCGCCAAAGTAACTACATTTAAGTAACATGTTATTGCAAGAGTATAATAGGCGGTCTTATCGCTAAAGCGATCTCTTCCAGACAACCATATCGAAGGAAGAGAAACTAACATTAAAACACAAGTAGCGTAACAAAGTGGCGCATTTATGACTATACCTATTTCTACACATATATATACATATACATAGACGCAACATACTATACCTACAATCGATAAACAAAAAAATAAAATGAATGTAATGAACAGAAAAGTGACAAGGACAACAACAGACACCAATGTGCATACGTATAGCGATACCAAATACACACATGTACATATACATACACACCAATATACATATATACCCATACATATCCACATACATATTTTGTCATAGCTAGATAGACGGGTATTGAGATTTTACAAGGTTTTTATAGGACATTAATGATTGTGTACAGCGAATAGAAAGTGATAAAGCATTCCATAGTTGCACAGCCCGTACCGAGAACGATTTAGAGTAATATTGCGAAGAGTGAGATGGCGTTAGCAAACGAAGGGAAAGAGTACTGCGTGTACTGCGGTCACAACGATCCCGTAAATATAAAATCAAATAGATGAAATGTTCTTTTAAGTAAATGCTAGAAGGAGGATTGAAAAGAATAGAATAAAGAAGAGAGAGTACGTGCCAGTTGCGAAGTAACCTTAATAGGGAGCCACTTGAGCTAAGAGGGAAATAGGTGATCCTTTTGTGTGTTCTACCGATTGCACAACGGGTTGTGTTCTGAAGAGTTGTTCGAAATGATGCCGACAGCTACTTTTTATAATCGCACCGCTCGCCGACGGCGGGGAGTTCACCCTCACATGCTTGAACCGCTATGGTCGCGTACGGTGCGGTTCCAGAGAAGTTTTCTTCCGAGAACACTCAAGCTGAGGGATGAGCTCCCAGCCGAGGTTTTTCCAAGGAACTACAGCATGGAGTTCTTCAAGAAATGCGTGAGGAGGTTTATAGAGGGTCGGCAACGCATGAGTGACGCCCCTGGTGTTGCAAATGTCCATAGGCTACGGTGACTGTTTAACATCAGGTAAGCCGTATGCTTGATTGCCACCTTAGTGGTATATAAAAAAAATAATCGGAAACATGATCATATTTGTGAAGTCCAAATATAAATCGTATACAGAGATTTAGAAGGCGCTGAAGATTGTTTAGTTGGTCTTTAGTGAGGTTAAGGTAGTGAGAGTCGGCATAGTCAAGAATGGAAAGGTGCAAGGACTGTGCGAGTGAAATTTTGGTGCCAATAGAGAGAAAATTACGCAAACGGCAAAGGGAGCCAGTCGCTGCAAACAACTTTCTACTAACGTTGGCTATCTGAACCGACCAAGAAAAAGTTCTGTCAAAGTAAACGCTAAGGTTCTTCACAGTATAATGGCTTGTGTTTTTGTAGGATTGACTATAAGGCCGTTTGATCTACTCCACTCAGATATGCGTACGATGTCTTCATTTACTTTAGCAATCACATTAGGCAGACTAGTTACTGAGTCATATGAATAAATCTGCAAATCATCAGCATAATGATGGCAGAAGGAGCGAATATTTGATGTTCTGGAATTAATTAATAGAGAAAATAAAATAGGAGATAATACGCCACCCTGAGGTATGCCAGAAGTTGTTGGACGCCACGAGCAAAATTTATCAACGAGACGTACACGCTGCCAACGCCCATGCAAGTACGAGTATAATTGAAACCAGTCAATTACTGTAGGAGATATGTTAAGCGAACATAGTCGCTCCAATGTATATTAAAATCGACGGTGTTGAACGCATTACTAAAGTCAGACAAAACAGTCCGTTGAGATGAGTCTATAGGGAAGCGGATATCGTCCGTGATTTTAACTAAAGCACCAGTCGTACTATGACATGGATGAAAACTAAATTGAAATGGATTGAGAATATAGTTTTTGGAAAGGATGTCTGTAAGTTGTTTTTCAGCAAAACGTTCAAGTGCTTTAGAAAGAAAAGGGAGATATGAAATTGGACGATAATCTGAGTGAGAAGAAGGATTCGATTTTTTAGATAAGGAATAATGTAGGCATTCTTCCAATTCGAGGGGAAAACACCAGAAGTAACGGATTTATTGAGGATCAAAGTGATTACATACCTGAGTATTCGATATAAATTTCAGCTTGATAGCTCCACCTGTCCCCGAGAAAAAGGGTCTTGACAGACGTACAAACAAACAGTCACAGACAGAAAGACGGACAACAAAATGATCCTATGAGGGTTCAGTTTTTACTTTTGAAGTACGGTACCCAAAGAAAGGAGGATATTCTGGAGTTGAAAGTGATGAAATCTCATCAAGAGCCTTTAAAATTACGTTCAAAACGTTAGTGATAACGTAAGGAGCAAACAAGACAAACAGACATGTTCATGCACACAAATGTTTATCCTGTGTGAGAATCGAACCCATGAGTATTGGTATCAAAGTCGCGTTGATAACTGGTGCGCCCACCGGCTTGTCACACAAAGCTAAATAGATAAAATACTAACCAATCATCGGGTAATCAAGCATACGGCCCACCTGATGGGGAGCGGTTACCGTAGCCTATGAACGCTTGCAACACATTAAATATCACTTGCGCGAAGCCACCTCTACAGCTAGCACAGCAAATCCTTAGGAGCTTACTGGTGACCTCACTCACACGCAGGAATGCAACAACCCTCCTGTAATTGGCAGAGCTGCGATAGCCAGCGGAGCCACATTACCCTCAAAATTGCCGTTTGGGGTAGACTGATGTCATCCAGCTAGCGTTTAGACGGTAATAGTGAGAAACACCAAAATCGACACACTAATAGCTAACATATTGTAGTTTTGTATCCTTTAATTTGAAATTTAAATGTTCGTTGGTGAGGAAGAACGGACCAAAATCGTTCCAATTGGAAAAAAAAACATATGGGAAAACGTATGGCCGGCCACTCTGCAGTGCAGAGTCTGCACTGCACTCCCATCAACAGAAAAAGTAACAGCACTCGTCGCTAGATGTCGTACAGGGTTCCATATATTTTTAAAAAATTAAAAAATTAAAAATTAAATATTTAAATATTTTAAAAATTTTAAAAATATCAGCTCTGCCTACACAGCTTGCTGTTATTTAATAGTTTATTTCTTCCCTGTTTTCTGTGAAGTGAAGGTAGTTACCCAGTCGGGCTGCTTTGATGCGCTCTGCCTCTTTTAAATGTCAAATGGGAATCAAATCCACGAGCCCTGCTGTTAGTGTTACCATTACTAATCCCTCGGCCATCGCGCCCGTCAAATTTTTTAATACGTTTTTATAAGCTTGAGTATAAAATTTCTCTACTGACATTGTAAACCTGTTCCCAACCCACTATACTAATATCATACTGCAGTATGTACTCAATCCATTACTACTTCACATATTGAGGCAACTTCGATTGGATTGGGTCAATGGTGACTGTTACGTGAAGCCCCCTTTGGGGTTGATTGAAATGGCTCGGATTGGCTGCCATTCACGCTAGATCCGGATAACTACTGAGCTGTATATCTATATAGCTTGAGGCATTGAGCGCCTTTTCTATTTCCGGGCTTGGGATTTAAAAACGATAATTATAAAAACAGAAACATACTTTATTGCCAAAGTGATTATTAATAGATACGAAAAGCATAATGGTGATCAGAATTTTTGTTTATAGTTTTGGGAGATATGATTTTTTTTTATACTACGTCGGGAGGCATACAAGGATACGGCCCACCTGATGTAAAGCGGGTACCGTAGCCTATTAACGCTCGCGATATATTAAGTACCACTCGCGCGATGCCTCCTTACCGCTTACACAGCAACTCCTCGTGCGCTTACTGGTGACCTCACTCACACGCAGGAACCCAACAACCCTCTAGGGAGTTGTTATTTGGCTGCGGTTTTCTGTCAGGTGGAGGTACTTTCCCAGACGGGCTGCTTTGATGCGCCCTACCTGTCTTAAAACATCCAGACCAAGACAAACAGACATGTTCATGCGCACAAATGTTTGTCTTGTGTGGGAATCGAATCCACGAGCGTTGGTGTCAAAGTCGCGTCATTCACGACTGAGCCACCGAGCTCGTCGAATTATATTACCTATTATGAGGCACTAGGGGGCTCCGGGGCTTTAAAAACTTTTCACTCAAGTATTTATACATTTTGACAGATAACCTTTTGGAATCTATTTCGAAGATGCCTTTCCGAAGCATTGTGAATAACACAACTGACCGGAACCAAATTTCACAACTTCATTCGCCGGGATAATCTGAGGATTACATAATAAATTCATCAAAATCGATCCGGCCGTTTTCGAGTCCACGGAGAACATGCAAACAGTGTCGGCAACGCAAGTGTCACGCTCCTGGCATTGCAAATGTCCACAGGCTACGGTAACCGTTTGCCGTCAGGCAGACCGTATGCTTATTTGCCACCATACTTGCAGAACAATAGACACATGGATTTTTATGTACACCCATAGAGGCTTTATGTTTTTTTATACCACTATGGTGACAAACAATCTTAGGGCTTGCCTGATGGTAAACAGTCACCGTAGCCAACGAACATTTGCAACTGTGGGTGTCACCGAAACGAAAGTGGTTATATATGTGAGTATCGCTCGCCTTTTTTCCTAAAAAGACTAGCCATTTTCAATCCTGGAATGAAGTTGCGTGTAGGAGTAAGTTCAGATTCCGTTCCCCACATCCCCTCATTAACATGAGCATGAATACGGGCATGAGAAGAGCAATGAATGCTAAAATGCTCGGTTATCTCCGCCTACCCCGCAAGGGATTTGGCATGAAGTTATAAAAAGACGGACAGAATATGAGTATGTATTAATTCGGTGTATAAACAGAAATTCGATGTAGGTACAAATCAAGAGAGCGTAGTGAAATATATCCTTTTTGGACAGGGTCGCTTGAAGCCACTATTCATCTATAAATGGATGAGCGATTTCAGGCTTTTTGCTCGTATGGACATCAATTTGTCATGCTTTGAATCGACACTCAATAAGATCCAATTTATAAGAGCGTATGGCGGAATAGACCTTTACAGAGGCACGAGTGCTTTTCTCTGCTTTAACTATCCCCTTTATCTATGGGTTATAACTGCGATTTTTGACATCACCCGCTATAGTTTTTTTTTTAATATATATATGGCAATAGTGTTGCTACTTTATGCCAGTGTCACGGTCTTCAGTTTAGAACCATTTGAAAATCTGAAAAAATACTTGGGAAGGGTACCTAGACCCAAACAACCCAATTTAAATACCACCCGTAAAACGATAGTGATGTTTACAAGGTTTTCTTGATGAACTTATTCACGTCTTAAAAGTGCATAAACGTGTTATATTTGCGGTTTTTCATTACTGTATAATTTCACTAGCACTTATGTTACAAAATACTATCAAAATTGTCACACAAAACTAATTTTATACTGAATTGTAAAAATTTCAAGTAAAACAACAATGTCACTCGTCAAAAGCGCGGGAAGAAGTCCCGCCCGCTATAGTTCTTTTATATATAGATGATGTCAGTGACGATGAGTTCCACTTGATGCTATATGGTCATCGCCGTCGTCTCAGCAGCATCATGTGGTGTTTTCTGTATATTTTAGTTAATTCAATTATTCTTATCTTATCTTATGAGCAGGTTTGACGAGTCCGGTGGAATAGTGGTGAAACGCGCTGTCACACTAACGCTCGTGGGTTCAATCACTATAAAGGACGAACATTTGTGAACATGAATATATCTGTTTGTCTTGGTCTGGGTGTTTTTATGAGAGGCAGCATCAAAGTAGCCCATTTGGGGAAGTACCTCCTCCTCCACCTCCACCTTACAGAAAACCGCAACCATATAACAACTCCCTTCAGGGTTGTTGCGTTCCTGTGCATGTGCACAATGTATTGCAGCATTTATAGGCTACGGTAACCGCTTTACATCAGGTGGGCCGTATACATGCACGTCCCGACGTTGCATAAAAAAAATATGTTTCTCAGTTGTGCAGTACTCCAAATGCAATTTTCGTTTTATTTGGGGCTAGATGGCGTGGTGCAGTTTGTCGCGAGATATTTATTTATCTATTGACTTTATTTAATAATATCCTAGATGCATCATATGCATGTACTGTCCGATTTTGCTTCTAATATGATACTGAACCATATACAGTTTTAAATATCTTACAAAAGGAATTCTAAAATAGACTGAATTTCAACGAATTTCGAAGTCGATTAAAACAGTACTTTGCACTTAAAATTTCCCAATAGAAAAATGTCTTACGGATATTGTTAACTTCAAACAAAATTTGAAGGTGCTTTTAGAGCTTTTAAAATATCCCAATGGGGCGTGACTTCGGCGAACTAAAGCCCTCCTTTCCGATTTCTAATTATAGGATCTTAATGACCCTTTTTATGGGGAGTGACAGGTTTTTTCCCAACTTTTAGATTATGATTGTGTCACTCAATGTCAAAAAATATGTTTTTTTCGTAAAAGTTACAGAACATTGCTTTTTAAAATTGAGTATTTTTAGAAGTGACGTTTTAATTAACCTGTAAATATTACATAATCAACATTTTTTTTTAATATTAATATTAAATTAAAGTTTTAAAAACTGATTTTCTTGTAATATTTTTTTACAATAAAGATTGCTGACTTCGCTTGCAACGGTGACGGTAAGACGAGACTTAGTCTGAAAGGGAGAGTCGGAGATGGATGTCGATGTTGTTGAATGGCACGATCCGTTGGTTCGGGCATGTATATATAATGCAGAATGAAACAATTACGAAATGATATATAAAAATATAATGATTTAGCAACAGAGAAAGACCAAGACTAACCTGCTACGATTAGTTTGGTCGCGCTGAAAATTTGAAAACCGGCAAGCATGCTTGAAAAGAGCTATGAATATTAAATAATGTAGTGATATATGTAAGGAAGTCGTTCTTAGTCTACACCACCTGGTATGAATATAGCTGGATAGATTTTTGAGTAGTGGCAAAGTGGTTAGCAATGCTACTTTAATACGAAGGTTCGTATATTCGATTCCCACACTGTACAAATATATATAAATATATATACATGAACATGTCTGTTTGTCTTAGTCAGGGTGGTTTGAAGGGAGGTAGCGGGCATGTAAGTTCAATTTGAGTACCAAGGAGTCCGAATGTTACTTGGACAGCATAATTAAGTTAGTTTGTCGAACTTTGATAACTTCTAAAAGACTGTGGTTACTTCATATGCAAGGTTACAATGGCATGACTTTGATGATTGTCTGTAGTTTGGGGATAATGGTAGATAGATAGATGGTATGGAATGATAGAAGCCTAGGTGGGGTTCAAATCCATGACTTCTCGATTGTCGGTTGAGTGCTCTACCGGTTGAGCTACGAGCTTTGTGATATTGTTTGATTTAGAAAAGAAAACAGGTCTATTCGCTATCTACAATAGGTACGTAATTAATATTTAAAAAAATCATAGTCAAATAAGAATAACTCCAGTAAGAAGTCGTAATTATATAAACGCGTCGAAAAGATAACTTTTTAACATCCCTGCCGACTCAGGAGTGGGACTCGCCTAATTTTCCGGCCACTAAAATTGTTCAGCGCGAATCTTTAGGGAATGAAAAATTTCTCATTAAGAAATATCTTCCGTGGCCACGGGGACCGCCCAGGGCCCTTAAAAAGGGCCTGGATTATATTCGGTATATATAACTTATAAGGATCTCTGAATGGACGGAAATTATTGATTTTTATATAAAGATGCGTTTGGTGGGACTATATATCTTCGGCTTTACCATTAAAGATATAGAGGGTTGTTGTGTTCCTGCGTGTGAGTGAGGTCACCAGTATGCTCCTAAGGCGTATCTTTGTTATCGGCAGAGGTGGAATCGCGAGTGATACGTAATGTATTTATTACAAGCGGTTACCGAAGCCTATAAACGCTCGCAATAAATTAAGTATCAGTCGTGCGATGCCACTTCTGCTTCTAGCACGTAGCAACTCCTTAGGAGGTTACTGGTGACCTCACAAGCAGGAACACAACAACAAAGTTGTTATAAAGTTGCTACCACTCTTCACCTAGACATAGACAAACAGACATGTTCAAGTACAGAAATGTTCGCTCTGTATGGGAATCGAACCCACGAGGGTAGATGTCAAAGTAACTTAACAGCGCGTTTCGCCACTCGCCACACAGCTCGTTATAAATCCTGTGCTCCTGCCAGGACCTTCTGATAAAACATGACCAATTAAGTCATGATAGGTGACTCTTGGCTGTTCTCGGCATTTCAATACTTCCACTTTCGTGTTGTATATCTGATTAGTAATTCTGCATTCATTCTACACGGCCGAACCAATGGAGCATGCCTTCTCTTATTTCACACCGATACTCTCTCCAAACCAACTTTGATTCTTACAGCTTCGTTGCGAATGCGGTCTACAAGCGTTATGCTACAAATTTTGCGTAACGCCTACATGTCGACCGCGTTTATTTTACTTTCATGCTTCTTTGAGTTAGCATTGGGATTAACACCGCGCTTTGTACAGCGAGCTGTGTTAACTTAAGGTTTTTTTTATTATTTAATTATATTCTTTGACAACCCTTTTGTTAATCAACTAAGTAAATCTTATGTTTAACATAAATAAAACCGATTATTTCTTTTGTTACAGGAAAACGCCGTTAACAGAACGAGAAAGGTAAATAAGTTTCAGCGGGCATTTCAAAGTTAAAGAAATCCTTCGAGATCCCCATTTTATTATTTTATTCATAAACTCTTTTATAACCTCAAAGAGAAAAGGATTATCCTCTAAATCCTGTCGAAGCTATAATATGTGCATCAATATATTATATGTTGACATTTATATGTATGTATGTGCTTTTCAGGAACACCGTTCCTATCTCTTAAGGAACACGGTCAAAATGGCCGACAAATAAAAAAAAATTGAATTGTTATATAATTGGCGAGCCAGGTGTTCCTCTGGCAATGCAAGCTTGCGCATTCTCAACTGGTTATATTTGTTTATGGCGTAAGTTGCCAGAAATTCTCTACCATAAACCCTACATAGGCTGGTGCATGAAGAAAGATTATTTCTTAGAGAACCAATGAACACGATATTATGCAGTAACTCAATTCATCGCTACGGGTCGGAGGGTAAACTAGAATGGGCAACTCTTATGGCTATATCGCAGATCAATATGACGGCACTTATCGACTTATTGGTTAACATATTCTCCCATTGGACAGTACACTAGAAGTAGTGTTTTATAGATTTGTGAACGGGGAGTTAAACTTTGCCATTGTAAAATATTTCGAGGATTTGTAGCAACTTTATAACCGCACCGCTCGCCGACGGCCGGGAGTTCACTCTCACACGCTGGAACCGCAATGGCCGCGCACTGCGCGGTTCCAGAGAAGTTATATTTCGACTCTTCGATTTTTTGTTCTTTATATTAGATCAGCATAGTGGCTTCGCTTCGCCTGTTGGTAAGCGAAAAGAGGAGCCCAAATTGCAGCGGCAACTAACAAAGGACTACAGTGTCCTGTCAGTTGACGCTACCTCTGCCTACCCCGCAAGGGACCTGGCGTGAAGATATACATACATATAACCATACCTACCTACCTGATGTAGTTCGTTTTGCCACGCCTGCTACTAACACAACAACTCCTCGGAAGCTTACTAGTAATGTCACTTAGTTTTAGAAATACGAACTCCCTTTTGGCTACGGTTGCTCTGTATGGGAGTCGAACCCACGAGACTTGGTGTTAAAGAAGTCATTACTAACCACGCGACGACCGGGCTCATCAAACTGCTTTGACAACTTTGACTATAGTGTCTGTATGCGATTTCTCGGCTAATAATACTACTCTGTGTAAAAAGTATCGGGAATATGTCAATAAAAAGACCCGCGTAAAAGAGGTCGTTCTAATTTTTTTACTGCATGTTGGTAGCACTGTACTGATTTAGCGCGCAAAATTTGAGCGGGATCTATCATTTAATTTGTTTTAAACTACACTTTTTGTTGGTCATAGTTTTGAGTCCTCGGCGATTTTTACAATGGAAAATATTGTTGAACAAAGAGTGTGCCTTAAATTTTGTGTTTCAAATGATATTTCATGTGGTGAATCACTAAAAATGTTGCGAAATAGCCTACGGCGAATCGTGTATATCGAAAACAAGGGCTTATGAATGGTATAAGGCTTTTAAAGAAGGCCGAGAAGTAGTAGTAGACTTGCCTCGTTCTGGTAGACCTTCAACCGCTACGACCAGAGAAAACATCGACAGAATCAAGAAGCTAGTGCTCGAAAATCGACGTATGAGTCTGAGAGAGTTGGCTAGTGAGGTGAACATATCTTTTAAGTCCGTCCACAACATTCTCATTGACATTTTAGGCATGAAACGCGTCGCCGCTCGACTAGTTCCAAAAGAGCTCAATTTTGTTCAAAAAGCGCAGCGAAAGCATGTCGCTGAAGACATGGTTTCCCGAGCTTCTACGGATCCGACCTTTATGAAACGTATAATAACTGGCGACGAGACATGGGTTTATGAGTACGACATGCAAACAAGCCAACAGTCTTCAGAATGGCGTCTCGAAAACGAGCCGAAACCCAAAAAACCGCGGCAAAGTCGCTCCAAAATCAAGGTGATGCTGACAGTTTTTTTTGACTACCGTGGTGTGGTTCACTCCGAATTCCTTCCAGAGGGAGAAACAGTGAATAAAGAATATTATTTAGGCGTCATGAAGCGTTTGCGTGAGAGTATCCGCCGAAAACGTCCAGATTTGTGGCAACACAACTCATGGATGCTGCACCATGATAATGCACCATCACACACAGCCATTATAGTGAAAGAGTTTTTAGCGAAAAATTCAACAAAAGTTCTCGACCAAGCACCGTATTCACCTGATATGGCTCCGTCTGACTTTTTTTTATTTCCCAAGTTAAAATTACCACTTCGAGGAAAACGTTTTGAGTCGATAGAAGCCATAAAAGAAAATTCGCTGAATGAGCTAAAGGCCATACCGCAAATAGCCTATGAAAAATGTATGGAAGACTGGGTGAAGCGGTGGAGATGTTGTATTGCAAGCGATGGGGCCTACTTTGAAGGCGATAAAATAAATTTAGATGAATAATTTGTATTTTTTGTTTTATTGACAAATTCCCGATACTTAGTACACAGAATGTATATCTTATTACTTACTTCACTTACCTACTGAGAAAGGTGCGAAGAGGTTTTTGATTCAAATATCTATGGGCTAAGTGTTTACCATCATACATACTGCGTGTAAAAAATAAATAGCGCGTGTGTACTTATGTTCGAACGTAATAAGCTTAACTTCTTAAGTGCACCTGACGAAACAAAAATAACTATTTTTTTTATTAACGCTTGTAATATAATAAGTATCACTTGCACGATGTCTCTGCTGCTTATACAAAAATTCCTTAGGAGCTTACTTTACTTACTAACTTACGCAGGAACACAACAACCCTCTAGGGAGCTATTATTTAGCTGTGGTTTTCAGTGAGGTGGAGGTACGCCGGACTTTGACGGCTTTGATGCGCCCTCCATCTCATAAAACACCCACACCAAGACAAACAGACATGTTCACGCACACAAAATGTTTGTATTGTGTGGGAATCGTACCCACGAGCGTCGGTGTCAAAGTCGCGCCATTCACGACTGAGCCACCGAGCTCGTCAAATAATAAATACGTAAAGTACTCAACGTTTGTAAAACAAAACGATAACCAACTTCGTGGTGTCGATTAAAGATGTCGGTGTCATGCCATTGTAAAAATCCACTCTCATCATTTTTTCCCGAAGCGCCAAAGGAAGCGTAACTTCAAAAAACTGTGTGCGAATTCACGTTAAAAAAAAGTCGTCAAGTGAGGGTTCCGTAAACAAATATTTTCACAAATTATTTTCGCAACAAACATATTTTTATTTTGTGATTATTTTATTTTATTTTTATTTATTTCATATTACAACAATAACACTTAAGATTCTATCTATAACGATATGCTAAAAAGCTAACAAGCTTTATGCGCATACCGGGCCGTCTAATATCTTGTGTGAATGTGATGTTTACATTGCGCATGACAAGAGCTCTTAGAATTAAGTCTAAAATACAGTTACAATTGCCTGTTAATAAAGATGCCGGTGACTTTTGTTTATATTATCTACATGATGTAACTACAAATTGACGGTTTTCGGATTTTTTTCTTAACTTTTGCTACATGACATTGCTTCTGACCAAATTTCATGATTCTAGGTCAACGGGAAGTACCCTATAGGTATTGATTCCCTTGCGAGTATCAAAATATGCGCATAGACGACGCATAAACAGTATTTTTTGATTACGTTGACTTAGAAGTTTGATTTTATCACTGCTCGAAGGGATTGCTGACCTGAGTATTTGATATTAATTTCAGCTTGATAGCTCCACCCGTCCCTGAGAAACAGTTTTGACAGACAGACAACTAAATGATTCTATAAGGGTTCCGTGTTGCCCTAAAAAACTTAGTCTAGTCATACCTAGAAATGTACAGTCAATAACACCAATGTGACATTGAAAAATCAAGGAGGCGTATCGGTTCTTAAATATATTTGTACAGCGAATGAATCTTTGAGTTTCTGCTGAGGACTCGACCGAGGCTCGGATGTGCGCCCGCTGATAAAGTATGTTAACAAGTCTCCAAACTCATTTGTCAAGTAAAACTTTGTGATTGTTTCCAATTTGTAATACTGGAGTGTCGTGGAAAACTTCACTGACGTTTTTAATCCTGACATGATAAGATTAAACATTTCGTTTTATAATATTGTCATTTTTTTATACGATATCGGGAGGAAAACAAGCATACAGCTTCACGAGCACGCTGGCGCGGTGGTGAAACGCGCTGTTAGTTTCACACCGACGCTCGTGGTTTCGATTCCCACACAGGACGAACATTTGGGTGCATAAACATATTTGTGTGTTTAGTCTGGATATTTAAAGAGAGGTGGGGCGCATCAAACCAGCCCGTCTGGGGGAGTATTTTCAACGACCTACCTAGACGGTTGTCGTATTCCTGCGTGTGGAGGTCACCAGTAAGCTCCTAAGGAGTAGTTGTGTCAGCAGCAGAGGTGGCATTATGCGATTGATACTTAACCCTTCGAGACCCGGGTGGTCGAATACGACCGCGAAATGCATGGGAAAACGTATATAACGGGTTCTGACTGCTCAATGAATTGCAAGCTGTAGGCTACGGTAACTGCTTTACGTCTTGTCTCGTGTGACGTAGCATTGAATTGATGAATAGCTGACAGATAAAGATGTCTAGAAATGATTCAACGTTGAAATCATGTCTTTAATTCTATCCTTGACTTTCTTATTCATCTCATAATGTGACATACATTTATCGTAATATTTTCTTCTTTTTTTGATATATCATATTTACGGCGCTATATGATACATATCGCCGTCTAGCCACAAAGTAAGCGAAGTCTATATTTTGGGTACTAGACAACTGATAAACATATGAATTGCACGTTTGACCCTGCCATGCTAGTCCAACAAATCTTTGAATTGCATTTCTCGACTCAAATAGCATTGACGCGTGGATTAGGGCGTCCCTAGGAGGCGACGCGCACCGATCCGCCCTTGTCGGTGCGAGATATGTGCAGTGGGGGGCGCTACTCACCACGCAACGGCCTACCCGGCGGTACGAGGAGAGCCGAGTGTCGTATAAGCATATGGAATATAAGAGGTGACGTATAACATAAGATTATTTCGATAGAAGAACGTATCCGAAAGTCGTTAATGGAAGAGCATTAGAAGTGGATTCAGTGGTCCCACTCCTGGCGCGGATCGCTATCCGGCGGTAAGCCGGTTTGTGGGCCTTTTCAAGAAGTGGAGGCAGTAGCGTGTACGTATTCCTTTCGGAGATCATGAATAAGAAGTGAAAAATTGGAAGATGAACATGTAAGGAGTAAGTATGTACGTGTAGTCAGCGAAAGACTTGCAAAAACGAGAGTCTTTCCAACTCAGATGTAGACGAATGTTGGAAAGTTCTGACAGAAAGTGTGGCGGACAGTGCGAAAGAAGCATGTGGATGACGTAGACGTAGAGAGAGTTGAAGATAGACAACACTGAGAGCCTTGTGGGATGCGGAGCTTAAATCCTTTGTGGAAAAAAAGAGGAAAGCGTAGCTAGATTATGTATCATCTTTGCACCGGAGTGATAGTATGAAAGAGAAGAAGAAAAAAAATACATATATCGTCGAAGCATATATCGCAAGTGTTAGTAAGCTACGGCACCCGCTTTACATCAGGTGATCCGTATGCTTGTATGCCCTCCGACTAACGAAGAAGAAATGCAGAAAGATTCTTTCGGCATTTCTTCTTTGTTAGTCATTTATAAAACGCAACGTTTTGTGTAACAAAAATCTAGTATAATAAAATAAGCAAGATAGGTACAGTGGAATAATCTCCATCCAATGGAAATAAAACAGTTTTTAATTTTTTTGTTAAAAAATACTTTTATTTTCGGCAGAGAACTCCGCGCCGGCGGCCGGCGGCCGGACCTATCGAACAATGTATACATATTTGAACCGGAATCTCGTGGATTTTTGTGTCGAATCGAACAGCTTGTTCCCAGTTTTACAGGAATTTTAAAAATGTTTATGTTGAATTTAATGATCACAAGTATTTTTGGAATTTTTACTTTCTTTTTTCTTACTAGCGAACGCCTTGTTTGATACATTTGTATTTTCTTTTTATTCTACGTCGGATGGCATAGAAGCATACGGGCCACATTATGTAAAGCGGTTACTATAGTCTATGAACGCTTGTGATGCCACCTCTGCTGCTAACACAGCAACTCCTTAGGAGCTTACTGATATCTTCACTCACACGCAGGAACACAACAACCCTCTAGGGAGTTGTTATTTGAGGAGTTGCTATGTTATCAGCTGTGACTTCGAGAGAAAGATACTATCAGGTGAACGATTTGCTTATATGCCTCCCGGCGTTATATAAAAAAAAGCCGCCAAGTGCGAGTCCGTTTCGCGCACCGAGGGTTCCGTAACAAAATATTTTCTCAGATTATATTTACAAAAAAAAGGTTTTTAGTGATGTAATATAAAAATTACAGGTTTCAGATTTTTTCCTTTAGTTGCGCTATACGACATTGCTTTTTACCAAATTCTATGTCAACGGGAAGTTCCCTATCAGTTTTTAATAAATTATATTTCAATTCAATCATTATATTTCAGTTTTCAATAATTCCCTTGCGAGTGTCGAAATATGCGCATAAACAACGCATAAACGGCCTTATCTTTTGATTGCGTTGACTGAGAAGGTTGATATTTTCACAGTTCGAAGCGACTGCACACCTGAGTAATTAAATAAATAAATAAATATTGTCGGACAAATTACACAGCGCCACGTAGCCCCAAAGTAAGCGAAGCTTGTGTTATGGGTACTAGACAACTGATAAACATACGTAAATACATTTTTTTTTTGTAAATACATCCTTATTATACATAGAAAATACCCAGACCAAGACAAACAGACATGTTCATGCACACAAATTTGTACTCTGTGGGAATCGAACCCACGAGCGTTGGTGTCAAAGTAGCGTAACAGCGCGTTCCACCATTGAGCCACCGAGCTCGTCATTTGATATTAATTTCAGCTTGATAGCTCTACCCGTCCCTGAGAAAAAGGGTCTTGATAGACAGACAGACAGACGGACAACAAAGTGATCCTATATGGGTTCCGGTTTTCTTTTGGGGTTCGGAACCCTAAAAACAATATTGTCAACGAAGACTACATTGTGGCAAACTCAAATGTGAAATCAGTTTACAAACATGCCCCTTTCTCTATTTCAGAAACTTCAGTCAATGAGACATTAGTTATTCACAAGTCCACGGCTCGCCGCGCCGCCGCCGGCGTGGCTGGCGTGCATGTCGTGTCCAAACAGGCACATTCGTGACACTTCCGAGATTTGAGTAACTACATAAATCATGATATTGTTTGCGGTCTCTTTAATGTACAGTCGACTACACTGAATAATGATTACCACTTTTTTTTTATACAACGTCGGGAGACATACAAGTCAAATATGAGCATAAACAGCCGTATCTTTTGATTGCGTCCACTTAGAAGTTTCATTTTTAACTGCCTGAAGGGACTATAGATCTGAGTATTTGATATTAATTTCAGCTTGATAGCTCCACCAGTTTCTGAGAAAAAGGGTCTTGCAGGCAGAAACCCAACAAAGTGATCCTATAAGGGTACCGTTTTTATTATTAACGTACAGAATCCTAAAAACGAAAATTAAATCTATGAGAAATGAATACGATGTAATAATATTTTATTTAAAAGACGCAAGACGTGTAGATGGACCAGCAAGGCTAAAATTGCAGATTTTTTTTATACAACTAGATTGAAAATCAATCTAGTTGTATCAAAAAACCCGCACTAGATGATAAGCGGTCACCGCAGCCGCAGCACCACGGGGATGTTACTGGCGCGCTGTCAGTCTTGTGACCTAAAGTTGTTTCGTCACAGTACCCAGTAATTTCCCAGCCATATCTCACCCTTCAAACCGGAACACAGCTACATAAATATAGCTGCTTGACGGTAGAATCGTCGACGGTAAACATCAAAAATATATAACAGGCTTCCTGAGTCATTAAAGGAAATAAGTCGTTTCTCAACATTTAAAAATAAAAATCGGCCAAGTGCGAGTCGGACTCGCGCACGAAGGGTTCCGTACCATTATCTATAAAAACGGCAAAAAAAAAAAAACACGTTTGTTGTATGGAAGCCCCCTTAAATATTTATTTTATTCTATTTTTTAGTATTTGTTGTTATAGCGGCAACAGAAATACATCATCTGTGAAAATTTCAACTGTCTAACTATCACGGTTCATGAGATACAGCCTGGTGACAGACGGACGGACGGACGGACGGACGGACGGACGGACGGACGGACGGACGGACGGACAGCGGAGCCTCAGTAATAGGGTTCCGTTTTACCCTTTGGGTACGGAACCCTAAAAAACTAATGGCATGGCTGTTGGGAGAGTCTTACTATGACATATCGGAGTTCTTGGGTTGACTTCTCTATTATATCAATATTACATTATTAAAATTATTAGATATTGTGTTCGATTTTGTTCTTTTTAGGGTTCCGTACCCAAAGGGTAAAACGGAACCCTATTACTGAGGCTCCGCTGTCCGTCCGTCCGTCTGTCACCAGGCTGTATCTCATGAACCGTGATAGTTAGACAGTTGAAATTTTCACAGAGGATGTATTTCTGTTGCCGCTATAACAACAAATACTAAAACATAGAATAAAATAAATATTTAAGGGGGCTCCCATACAACAAACGTGATTTCTTTGCTGTTTTTATAGATAATGGTACGGAACCCTTCGTGTGCGAGTCCGACTCGCACTTGGCCGATTTTTTTGACATTATAAATTAATACGACTATTAATATTGTGCACCTTCTAAAGGTAGATTGTGAAATTGATCAATTGAAATGTATAATTTAACATTTGTAATATACTCGCAATCAACAATAAATAAATAAATAAAGAAATAGGTGAGACAGAGGTGCCCGCGCAGACGAGTTTTGTACACTTTGTATTTTTGTGACTTTTGTTGTCTCCCTCTGGCGAAAGGTTTTAAAAATATATCGTACCTTTATAAACACAAAAGATTTCGAAACAATTGAGATAACTGCGGGTACTTCAAGATCTTTAGAGCTCCACTTAAAGAGCTAATCTGTTGAACTTTTTGATCAACTGAATTGAGTACAGCTAACTGCACACCAAGTTTACACTTTAAACTTAAGAACTGTTCTTCAGTGTACAATAAGGGTTACAATCGCACTTAGAGTATTAAGCCTGATTTACTCTTGGCTGTACATTAGAAATTAGTTAATATTTTTGAGTTCAAGTGTGAAAACTTGAACATTAACGTTGTGCATTTTTTAATATTTTGGAATGGTTAGGGAATAATTTCGCACGAATTGCTTTATTTATCAGTATAAAAGTACTATCATGTATGTGGTAAAACACAATATTCATTTATTGCGCTATCGTACACAAACATGATAATTTATAGTACATTAAAAATTTAACACTTCAGAACTATTACAATTTATTTTACATTAAAAAGTTTATCTCTCAGGAAAATCATCTTTCATCCATAATTTCAACGACTCACCATCATCATTACCAGCATCATTATCGCCAATCTCTAAAACTCATACACACACGCACACTCGCACAGCGATGTTGATAAACTTCGTTGAACGAAACGCGTAACCGCCAACAATTTTCATGGCGCTTACAACGTTTTGGTCGCGAGAAAATAATGCCCTATGAACGATCTATCGCTTCATGTTTTAATTGTTCAATTAGAGGTAACTGATGTTTTAGCGCTGCAGCGAACTTAAGTTCTAATTCTCACCAAAATCTTACGGTCAGGGTCACGTGTCCTGACGCGAGTTTAGCATTTTTTTACTCATCCCAAAGAGTGCACAACGCCGCTAAAGAAGTTTTCACTTCAAAAATAATTACAATTGAAATTTGAAACGTTTTGTTGAATCTGAAATTGGACATCTCTGGGCGTCCACCGGGAGCCGTGTCTTGGAGGGGTGATAAAAACGGGAGGGTTTCAATAAACATGGCCGGAGTCGGGTCCTTCCGTGTCCAAACACAGCAGGCAATTTTGCGAACTCAGCTCCTGGGGGATTTGAATACGTGACCTAAGTTGGTAAGCGATTTGAAATGCAGATGTTCTCAAAGTAAATTCTATTACGGCGATTCAACCACGTCAAATACAACGATTTTATACTATATTTATACGACAGTAAGCCTCAAAACTTAAATGTGCATTTAATGATTTATGTCTTTCTTGAATTTGTGGTTAACACTCGTTACACTCGACTCCAATTACGAAGTTCCATTCAACATTGGAATTATGTTAATTTGCTACAATATACTTTTTTTCAGCATACGTATGTAAAACGGATACCGTAGCCTATTAACGCTTGTAATATATTAAGTATCACTAGCGCAATGCCTCTGCTGCTTACACAGCAACTCTTTGGGAGCTTACTGGTGACCTCCCTCACACGCAGGAACACAACAACCCTCTAGGGAGTTGTTATTTGGCTGCGGTTTTCTGTGAGGTATGACATTCACAGGATGCTTTGAACAAACATTAGGCACAATAAGCCAACAGGCTGCTTTGAACAAACATTGGCCACAATTAGCCAACAAGCTTCACCAAGTAAAGTAAAAGTAATGTACGCATTCATTTCACTCTGAAACCTTCTGTAATGAGAAACGAAGTAAGCATTTTAGACCTTCAGTCTTATCTCATTAACGTCCATTGTCGTTTGAAGGACATTGACAGAGTCTATTACCTCGAAAATTCCGTGAGATGTCATTTTTAGTTATTATATATACAAACTTTTTTATTTTACTAGAAATGCGGAAGTTGATATTAGAGATATATTTAATTTCTTATATATGTATTCTTTATGTTACAATACAGTCTTGTTCTTTCTAGAGATATTCCGTTTCCTACTACATTAGTATTGGTGGGATCCGCTACCTACGCCTAAGGATTTGGCAGACATACTTATTTTGACATGGAACGACTGCCGTCAGAGTACAATCCAAAATAAATTCGTTTCCTTACGATAATTTCCCTCACTGCCGATCAAGTGATATATTCAAATATACTCCTATACATTTTGACGAGCTCGGTGGCGCAGTGGTGAAACGCGCTGTTACGCTGCTATGACACCAACGCTCGTGTGTTCGATTCCCACACAGGACGAACATTTGTGTGCATGAACATGTCTGTTTTTTTGGTTTGGGTATTTTTAAAAGAATTGGAGCGCATTAAAGCAGCTCGTCTGGGGAAGTACCTCCACCTCATAGAAAACCGCAGCATAATAACAATTCTCTACAGAATTGTTGTGTTCCTGCGTGCGAGTGAGGTCACCAGTAAGCTCCCAAGAAGTTGCTATGTTAGTAGCGGAGGTGACGTGATTGCCACTTAACGCATTGCCGTGGGCCGTATTTGTATGCCTCTCGACGTATGTATGTATGTATGTATATCTTCACGCCAAGTCCCTTGCGGGGTAGGCAGAGAGAACCGAGCGCCATAAGACACGGTCCTTGCATACTTCACTCGCTTCTGTGACATTCATAGCTCTTTTCATGCACGCTCGCCGGTTCCTGGGGCTTCTGACATCACCTTCTGATAAAACACGACCAATTTGGTCATGGTAGGTTAGTCTCGGCCTTCCTCGGCTCCTACATCCTTCCACTTTTGCATTGTATATCTGTTTCGTCATTCTTTCGTCCCGCATTCTTTCTACATGTCCGAACCAACGGAGCATGCCCTTTCTTATCTTAACACCGACACTCTCTTTTAGACCAACTCTTTCTCTCACGTCTTCATTACGAACGCGGTCAGCAAGCGTTATGCCACAAATTTTGCGCAATGCTCGCATCTCGACCGCATTTATTCTACTTTCATGCTCTCTCTGCCATACCCAGCTCTCACTTCCATAAGTTAGCGTTGGAATTAGCACCGCGTTGTGTACAGCGAGCTGTGCCTTCTGGCTTAGATTTCGGCTGCCTAGAAGTTTACCCAACGCTCCATTCACCCTATTCCCGGCACTCACTCGTCTCTCCACATCAGCGGTGTACCTTCCATTGCTGCTAAAAGCACTTCCAAGATATACAATCTCATTCACTTGCTCCAACACTACATCATCAACCATAATCCTAGCGTTTGTTCTGGTTGTCTCTCTTTCAAATACCATTATCTTGGTTTTCTTCGCATTCAATTGTAAGCCTTTCTTCATACAATCATCTTTCATTGTTGTAACTAGTGTTTGCAGTTCGGATGGTGATTCTGCTATTAATGCCGCATCGTCTGCATAAAGCAGGCAGTTGACCACTGAGTCACCCATTCGCATTCCCACATTCATATTTCTTATTCTCTGAAGACAACTGTCCAGATACAGGATGAACAGCCGAGCCGACAGCACGCATCCCTGTCTGACACCAATATTGACATCAAACCAGGGCGACAAGCTGCCGTCCACCCGCACACATGCTGTACAATCCTCATAAGTGGATTGCACAGCACGGAGTAGGTCACCGTCAACCCCATATCCGGGCAAAATGTTCCAGAGATTCTTTCGCACGACTCTATCAAATGCTTTCTCAAAGTCCACAAAACCGCAGAAAACCTTCTGATCCAAAGCCAGATGCTTCTCTACGATGTTGCGGAGTGAAAAAACTTGATCCGTACATCCTCTGCCGCTTCGAAACCCACCCTGTGCTTCCCAAAGCATTCCATCGGATTTCACCCTCATTCTCCTTTCAATGATTTTTCCATACACTTTAGCTGCTAAGCTGATCAAACTGATGGCCCTATAGTTGGCGCAGTCCATACGTGAGCCCTTGCCTTTATACAAGGGCACGATGACTGCGCGTCTCCAATCGCTCGGGACCCTTCCGGTTCTCCAGCATAATTTGCTCAAAAACCAGAAGGCGTCCCTAACGCAGGTACCACCTAGCTTGATCATCTCAGCTGTTACCATATCGATTCCCGCTGACTTTCCATCTTTCAAACTTCGTATCGACCATTCAATCTCATCCATAGTAATGTCTTCATGGTACGCTGGCACTGCCGAGTCTATCACAGACTCATTCACAATGCCAGCAGCGTCATGGACATAATCATACATTTCTCTAAAATATTCACTCCACCGTTCTAACACTTCCTGAGTGTTAGCAAGAATGCCACCAGCTTTACATCTTATCTTGTCCATTCTGGATGCTGACGAACCACTTCGAGACTTCTTTACCTCTCTCCAGAAGAGTTTGGTATTTGCCTCGAAGTTCTTCGTCAGCTTCTCTTCCTCAATCATATGTAGTCTTTCACGCTTCTCTTTCACTAAAGCTTTGGAGTCATTCTTGCATCGACGGTATATTTCTTTCTTCATTTCTTTCATACCATCACTCTGGTGCAAAGATGATACGTAATCCAGCCACGCTTTCCTCTTTTTTTCCACGGAGGATTGAACCTCCGCATCCCACCAGGCATCTCCTCTTAGTGTTCTACGTCTCTTTGCGCATCCACATGCTTCTTTCGCACTGTCCACCATACTTTCTTTCAGAACTTTCCAACATTCGTCTACATCTGAGTCGGAAAGACTCGCGTTCGCAAGTCTTTCACTGACTAGACGTACATACGTACTCCTCACACTTTCATCTTCCAATTTTTCACTTCTTATTCTTTCATGGTCTCCGAAAGGAATACGCACTCGCCAGTGCCTCCACTTCTTGAAAAGCCCCACAAATCGGCTTATCACCAGATAGTGGTCCGTTTCAAGAGTGGGACCTCTGAAGGCTCTTGTATCCATTAACGACTTTCGGAGACGTCCATCTATCAAAATCAAATCAATCACACTTTTCTGTTCATTCCGTCTCCATGTGTAAGTGTGAATATCCTTGTGATGGAAGAGCGTGTTCGACACAAGGAGGTTTCGTTCCATACATACGTCTAAAAGTAACTTACCAGCATCGTTCACTCTCTTATCTCCGTATGGACCAAGCACAGCCTCATAACTGCTTCGCTTGGTCCCAACCCATCCATTCAGATCACCACACATAATTATCCGTTCATTCGCTTCGGCCAAATCCAGAATACCCCTTACAGTCTCCCAAAACTTCTCGAGCTCCTGGGGATCAGCAGAGCTCACAGGAGCATATGCTGCAACTAAAAACACTCGCGTAATCCCCAGTTTTATCTTAACCCAGAGAAGTCTTGGACCTACTAAATCGTAATCTTTCACACCCGCGGCCAAGCGAGATGAAAGCACGACACCTACGCCAGCGCTGGCATGAACGTCCTGGTCCACCCCGGACCACAGGGCCATCATGCCACCGGGCAGATCTTCGGTGTCGCTTCCCTTTCGCTTGGTCTCTGACACACACAAAGCATCTAGGCATCTCACGTTCATTATATCTATCAACTCATTCATCTTATCTTTTAGACCACCTCTCACATTCCATGTGCCTATACGACACTCAGCTCCCCTCGACCCGCCGGGATGGGCGTTGCGTGGTGGGTGGCGGCCCCCACCGCCGCATGCCCTAGATTTCGCACCGACGGGGGCGGATCGGTGCGCGTCGCCTCCGGGGGACGCCCTAATCCGCGCGTCTGTGCGGTTTGGGTCCAGAATTGCAGTCCAAGTGTTGGACTGGCAGGGTCGCGACGTGCACGCTTCTGGTACCGACCCCAACCGACCAACCGACCAACCGACGCCTCTCGACGTTCTATAATTAAACATTAATTAAAAAACAAGAATTCAGTGGTAGGTACACGTCAACACCAGGATTCGAACTGAAGACCAATCGCTGAATTGGCTGGTTCTTTATCCACTGAACGCTACATGTCTCCTTTTACATTGAATATTATCCAGAACACATCCTTCTTCTTTATCCTAGCGTTCTTCTATTTGCTAAACTATTAGAATTGGCGATGTCCGCTATCTCAGCGGAAAGATTTGGCGAAGATGCCGATTTCTACATGGAGCGACCTGCAGTCAGACCTACTTAAACAATAAAGCAAACCAGACCTTTCTTAGATTAGGTCACACGTCTTATAAACTATAATTTCGTGGATCTCACGATGTTTTCCTTTACCGACAAAAACGCTCGCCGGTTTCTAAGGCTCCTGACATCTCCTGATTAAACATGATCAATTTGGTCACGGTAGGTAAGTCTTGGCCTTCCTCGGCTCCTACATCGTTCTACTTTCGCGTTGTAAATCTGTTTCGTACTTCTTTCTTCCTGCATCCTTTCTACATGTCCAAACCAACGGAATATGCCTCTTCTTATTTTAACAGCGACTCTTTCAGACTAATTCTGTTTCTAACGTCATCATTGCGAGTACAGTCTATAAGCGTTATGCTACAAATTTTGCGCAAAGCTCTTATTTCAACCGCGTTTATTCCACTTTTATGTTCTCTCTGTCATCACCCAGCTCTCGCTTCTATAAGTAAGCGTTGAGACCAGCATTGCATTCTGTATAACGAGCTGTGTCTTCTGGTTCAAGCTTTTACTGCCTAGAAGATTTCTCAACGCTCCATTCACGCTATTTCCAGCACTCACTCGTCTTTTCACATCTGCGGTGTACCTTCCATCCCTGCTGAAGCAAGCAAGCTCTTCTAAGATATACAATCTCATACACTTGTTCCAACACTTCGTTATTAACCGTAATCCTTATTTTGGTTCTGGTTTCTTCTTTTTCATTATATTTGTCTTCTTCGCATTCAATTGTATGTCTCTCTCCATACAATCATCTTTCATTATTGTGACTAGTGTTTGCAGTTCAGATAATGTTTCTGCTAATGCACGGCATCATCTGCATAAAGCAGACAGTTCACCGCTAGGTCACTCATGCGTAATCGATGTTATTCTCTGTAGACAACTATGAAGATACAGAATTAACAGCCTAGCAGACAACATGCAACCCTGTTTGACCGCAATTTTGACATCAAACCAGCGTGACATGTTGCCATTTATCCGTACACATGCTGAACAATTCTTGTAGGTGGACTACACAGCATGGAGCAGTGCACCGTCAATTCCATATCTCGGCAAAATGCCCCACAGTTCCTTTCGCACAACCCCCAAATACTTTCTCAAAATCCACAAAACCGCAGAAAACCCTCTGATCTATGGCCAGATGCTTCCCCGCGATATTGCCGAGCGAGAAAACTTGATCCGTACATCCCCTTCCATTTCGGAATCCTCCCCATGCCTCCCACAGCATTACATTTTTATTTTTTTTATTTTATTTATTTAACATTAACACAAAACATAACACAATTTACACTCTGCCAAACTGTAAGTCAGTTTGTCGGCAGTAGGTCCCGTGGACAACGCGCATTTGCGGTTGCTTATAGTTAAAAATATAAAAGCTTTGCTTTGAAATATTACACCACTTATTCTACTTTCAATATTTCCCTAATTCACACATTTTTAATATTTTCCTTACATTAGGACTAGGTAATACACTTAACAATGTTCGTCTGCTGGTGGATAACATGGACAACATAACATACATTTTTAAATGCGCCAAGTGACACCACCCGACGCGGCGCCCCCAAGCCCCTGCTGGTATTACCCATACCAGCCTGAGCTCAGGGACACAGCGACAGATAGTGCTTTCTCAGAGTAACCTTCAGTTGATTTTTAGTCTTAATATTTGTAAGCAATCCATGAGGTAATTCGTTACTAAATACAGGTGTTAGCCATAGTCTTTTGCGCCTACCATAATAATTATTTACTTTCGGAACAACTAACTTTGGTTTTTTTGATGAACGGGTCGGGTACGCATACTCCCTTTCCTGTTTGTACTCTCTTTTGTTATACTGCTCGACCAATATGTTCATTTTGACTTTGGATTCTATAGGAAGTACGTTGCATATTTTAAAAAGCTTTTCATAATCTTTTTCGACGCTAATTTTGGTTTTATTATCCACTAAAAGTTTAAGTATTCTAATTTGTAAAGTTTTGATTTTATTCAGATGAACAGGAAAAGTGAGACCATACGCACCCAGCCCGTATGACATAACTGCATCGGCTAATGTGTAATAGAGCAAATACATAATACCCCTTGTGACATAATACTTTAAATTTTGTAATTTACTGAGTATTGACCGCAATTTATTGCATACTGCTTCTACATGTAAATTCCAACCAAAACGACTATCAACTATTAATCCAAGATATTTGTAGGAGGACACGCATTCAAGATATGTACACTTACAGTTACTTTGATTTCTATGTAAGCATTCGTAGGTATGACCTTTTATTTGAATATTTATTGATGTATTTCTATTATAAGGAGAAAGTATAGGCATACATTTGGTCTTCTCGAAATTAATAATGATTCCATTGTCGTGGGCCCAACGTATAACATTATCAAAGTCCTCCTGCATTACTTTTTGTATAGCATTCTGGCTCCTGTCGCTATATATAATGCATGTGTCATCAGCATACATGTACGTCTGGCATTTTTTGATAACATTTGGCATGCTGTTTACATGCATTATATACCCAACAGGTCCATATACCGAGCCAGTGGGGACACCATATTTAATGTCGCCATTGCTACTCTCACTACCACAAATCTTCACTTTCAGTTGTCTATTAGTTAAATATGCCCTAAACCATGAATTTATTGGCCCTCTAATACCACACTCCTGCATGGACTGTAGTAAGCCGCCGTGGTCCAGGGTTTCGAAGGCTTTTTTGAAATCTATAAATATAGCAAATACTATCTTTTGTTCATTAAGTGAGTTATTTACGTTATCAACAAATTTACCCAAAGCCGTAACTGTGCTTCTGTTAGGACGGAAACCATGCTGAGCGTCATTAATGATATTATTATTTTCCATAAATTCAGTAATTTGTTTAACTAATATTTTTTCAACAATTTTATTTATAATGTTTAAAATAGCTATCGGCCTGTAGTTCGAAAATTCAGTGTGAGAACCCTGCTTGTGAACTGGTCTGATAATAGCCAACTTCAACTCATTAGGATACACTCCCTTTAGTATACATAAATTTATAAAATATGCAATTACAGGTGCTATTTTGGTTTTAATTTCTTTTAAGTCGCTTATTCTTACACCATCTGACCCCGGCGCCTTACCACAGTCCATGTTGTCTAACACCTTAATAACTTCAGCGGGTGACACTTTCTTAAATCTAAAACTAACATCGCTCTCAGTAACGTACGAATCACGAGCCATAAACATTTCCTGACACTGATGCCTACTCTTGATTTCCTGTATTTCCCCCGTAAACATATTACAAAAACCTTCAGACACATCGCGTTTAGTTTTTGTTTTCAACATGTGCCTCTCAATAACACTGTCTATTGTTAATTTATTCCGCCCTAACCAATTATTTACATTACTCCAAATTTTTCGCAAGTCCCCTTTACAATTAATTAAAATATTTTTACGGTCTTGGTTTTTTGCACGGTTTATGATTTTATTTGTGTAATTTCTGTGTCTGGTGTATTCAAGTCTAAAGTTATTATTATTCGGATTCGCTTTCCACTTTCTAAATAAATTATCTCTTTTTTCAATTAACTTCTGTAGACCTTTATCAACCCATGGTTGCGTATCTCGTTTCTGACTATAGGTGCGTTGAAAGGCACATGTTTTATAAATATTTTGAAATATGCTCACAATGTTATAATAAAGCTCAATAGGATCTTCCATGTTCAATAACTTCGACCAATTAACATCATTTAGGTGTTTTAAAATCATTTTGTTGTTAAATAACGTTTGGGGAATTAAGTTCGGTATTTGCCTATCTAAATCAACCGATAAACCGGTTATGTAATGGTCAGCAATCTTACTTGTAACTGTGTATGCTTGAAGTGCAGTTGCATTACTGTTCCGTACAAAAACATGGTCAATGCATGACGCCACGCGCCGCTCCGCCATAACACAGTCACGCGTAATGTCACGCACACCGCACTGCAATCCCAGTTCACTTAACATATTTAAATACCGTTTTGAGGTTGCATCCAAACTTTCCACTAAAATGTTAATATTTATGTCACCCACTAAGATTAAATTATTCCTTCTAGGTACACTACACAGCACACTTTTCAGTTCCGTTATGAATTGAATTTTATTTGTATCCGGAGGTCTGTATATAACAAAAACATTGGTTGTATGGTTATTTATCTGCAATTCACCGGCCAGCATCTCACAGTGTCTCCCGCGCGCGTTTTGTGGAATAAATGTGATTTCTTTTTTTACATATATTAAAATTCCTCCTCCCTTCCCTTTCTCTCTGGTCCACGTATGCGTGTCATATCCGTCTATTTGATAATTGTAGATCTCTTCTTGTTTTATATTAATTTCAGTCAAGCATATTAAATCCAAGTTATACAAGCATTCTTTCAATACAACCAGTAGCTCATTAAAATGCTTTCGAAGTGAGCATACGTTTATGTGTATTATGTTCATATGGGTTGTCTGTTTATACACAGAATCATACCATGTTTGTAAATTTACATATTTGTGGTATTCGATATCCTTTAAATTTTGTTGAGGAATAAAATTAGATGACATATTGGAACCAATTCACATAGACGATGTATTCCAGTTATTTACTAATATAAGGTTATATATATATATATATATATATGGGTAAGGATATTACACTATTTTTTACTCCGTTTGTTTTTCGATAATAGTTTCAAGATCACTGTCGTTGTTAATTTGATACACTTTTCTCTCGGTTTCATTCTTTTTTATAAGAATTTTTCCATTCTGTATCCATATAAATTTATATATTTCTTTCAGTCTGGTTTTCACACTCCAAAACAATTGGCGCATTTGTGGGGTTAAGCGCTCATTTATGTAGATTCGTGAGTTGTTGTGATTCTTAAATATTGTATCATTTGTAATTGTGGATTTTCTACATTTTAACCATTCCGAACGAGCTTCCCGCGTGCGTAACGTGACAACCAACGGCCTGGGCCCTTTATTATTGTCCCCAGTTATTCTCCAGACTTTTTCTACGCCTTCTGCCCTTATCCCTAAATGTTGTGCAATTTTCTTGACAGTATTCAATACGTTTTCCTCTTCCTGCTTTTGAACGTTAATGATTTCAATTTGATTCTCCAGCTCTTTCTGCTCAATTCGCATTATGCGTTCTTCTAGTGCTTTATTGCATTTTTCAAGGTAACAATTTTTTTGTAAAATATCTTTTAATCTACTATCCTGCTTCTTTGCATCTTCTTTCATTTATTTTCTTGATTTTTCTAACTCTGTATACTTTTGACCTAGATAATCAACAGATTTTTCAATTTCTTCATTACTCTTTTTTATGTCGTTAATTTGATTTTTTATATCAACCATGTCGGTATGCATTCGCGTAAAACGAGCATTTTGTTCTTCCTTTAGCGAGTTGAGGAGCAGGGTCATAGCTTCAATTTGCCTCCCAAAAGCTTCCAGTGTCGTGTTTACAACATCTGTTTTGCAGCAATTTAGTTTCTGCCGCCTCGAATCCTGGGCCTGGCTAGAATCACTGTCAGTATCGTTGTCCTCGCGTTTTTTCTTTTGCCGGCTGTTAATCCAGTTATCGATAGTCAGGCGCTTGTCCTTCATCCTATCTATATTTGTGTCGGACCCGTACAAAGTTTTCTCTTTGTCCGGTGTACGCTGCATTTTATTAAGTAGGTAGGTGAGTAGATAGTTCCGCACAATGTTCCGCTGCTAATGGGCGCTTCCGACAGGTGCAAGAGGCGGGGCTAATCGCAAATGCGTCAGCGCACGGTATATTTATCCTCTATTAACTTATAGGTTTGTCTTTGTCACCAGATAAATTATTTAACGAGACCACCGAAGCGTCCAGCGCGTGCGCGCGATCCACGGAGACTGATCTGATCTGATCTGATCTGACTGATGACATCAGATTACACCCTCATTCTCCTTTCAATTACCTTTTCATATACTTTTGCTGCTAAGTTGATCAAACTGATGGCCCTATAGCTGGCGCAGTCCATACGTGATCCCTTCCCTTTATACAAGGGCACGATAACTGCGCGTCTCTAGTCGGTCGGGATGCTTCCAGTTCTCGAGCATAGATCGCTTAAGTACCAGAAGGCGTCCCGGATGGAAATACCACCTAGTTTGATCATGTCAGCTGTGATAGTATCAATTCCCGCAGACTTTCCATGTTTCAAGCTTCGTATCGATCATTCGATCTCATTCATAGTTATGTCTTCATCGGACGCCGTCACCGTGGAGTGAGGATCAGACTCACTCTCATTGCTAGCGTCCGAGGCATATTCATACATTTCTTCAAAATATTCTCTCCACCATTCTAACACTTCCTGAGTGTTACCAAAAATGAATGGATGCCGACGGACCACCAGAGACTTCTTTACCTCTTTCCAAAAGAGTTTTGTTCACGCTTTTCTTTCGAAGGCGAAGATGCTAATTTTGACATAGTTTGGCATGTAAAAGACCAGTGAAAGTACAACGGATAAAGAGCCGGCCTGTTTGATCAACTGGTCGTCGGTTCGAATCCTGGCATGTATCACTAAATTCATGATTTCGGATTTATGTACATATTTGTCCGTTGCTGGGCGGTGAAGGAAAACATAGTGACGAAACCCGCACTAAGACGTATGATGTTTTGTTTTTCCTCCCGTGGGTTGTGAAGATCTAACGGCAGTAGCTCCATGTAAAATATAAATAAATAAATAAATAAATATTGTCGGACAAATTACACAGCGCCATCTAGCCCCAAAGTAAGCGAAGCTTGTGTTATAGGTACTAGACAACTGATAAACATACGTGAATATATATTTTTTTTTTGTAAATACATACTTATTATACATAGAAAACACCCAGACCAAGACAAACAGACATGTTCATGCACACAAATGTTTGTACTGTGTGGGAATCGAACCCACGAGCGTTGGTGTCAAAGTAGCGTAACAACGCGTTTCACCACTGCGCCACCGAGCTCGTCAATGTAAAATCGGTATCTTCGCCAAATCCTTAAGCTTAAGTAGCTGACCTCGCAAATCTAATGGACTACGCTATGAAGAAGAAGACAGATTTTTATTTTACGATTGCCATCACAAGCTAGAGAGAAAATCAGACCTCTCTTAGGTTAGATTACACATCTTTCAAAATATAATTACTTGGACTTATGGGTTTGTTCCCGATTGTTGCCCACACCGCCGAGCAAGTGACAAATACAAATGTATGGTTTCTTCATAATGTTTTTTGTCACCGCCAAGTAATAATTATCGTAAACATCGTGACGAAACTCACACTAAGACGCATGTCGTAAGATGTTTTTTTCCCTCTGTGGATTGGGGAGATCTAACGGCAGTAGCTCCTTGTAAAAGTCTTCGTAAATCCTTAGGCTTAGCTAGCGGACCCCGCCAATCCTAATGGATTAGGAAACGGGAAATCTTAAAGAAGAAGTAGGTAAGTAATAATTATAAATACCTATTATATAAATCCGAAAACTTGTATTTACATGAAATAGTCATCCTTGCGTGGGCATGCCACGCTAGGATTCCAACCCCTGACCGTGGGTTAAAGAACCTTTATCCACTCAGCTATCAGTGCAACTATTCCATTATTTACTATTTATTACAGCTATGACCAAAGCCACAAATATTTTTGTATCAGGGTCTATCATGTAACATTTCACCCAAGAACCCTAAAAGGAGGGCTTTTTTAGGTTATTGATGTATTTTTATGACATAGCTGTCTCTCGCATTACGAAGGACGGAAGTCAAACCTCAAAGGTAAGGAGCCTTTGAAAATTTTGATCAAACCAATTTTTGACGTCAATACATCTTTAAACTTGCACCCATATTGGGAGGCAAATCGGAAAACTGATAACAAAATCTAGGGATTACAGTTTGGTGTTGCAACTACATATCTAACGTTTACACCTACAATTTAATTACACCACTTAATAGCTAAAGAATTCCCTTAAATGATGACTGTGACGTATCGAGTGCGGCGGTGGGGAAAGCGTCGCCATTTTGAGATAATTTCGCTGCATCATTAACCTGTTACTAAGATTTTCACCAGAGGGAGACTTTGTACAAAAGTCGCCTGCATGGGTACCTCTGTCTCACCTATTTCTACCGCCAAGCAGCTATATTTATATAGCTGTGTTCTCTGTTTGTAGGGTGAGATATGGCAGAGAAATTACTGGGTACTGTGACGAAACAGCCTTAGGTCAGAAGACTGGCAGCGCGCGAGTAACATCCCAGTGGTGTTGCGAGCGTTAATATGCTGCGGGGATCGCTTACCATCTAATATGGGCCGCACGCTTGTTTGCCAATGTAATTGTATAAAAAACTGTATTGTCCAAGACACACAGTCACAGCCCGTTATCTTCTTTCTTATTAAAATGATGATCAGTCCAAGGTACACGCAGTTGTAAGCTCGTGACGACAATAAACTTCAGTGTTCATTGTTGATTCTCGTAGTTACTCGTATCTCCCCTGGGTCGAGCATAAGGATTGGCCACTATAAAAAGTAAATGGCGCAAGGCACTCTACACAACTATATTGAGAGAACGGTGGCGGAGTGATTAGCAATTCACCAACACCAACGCTCGGGCTCGGGTTCGATTCCCATACAAGACAAACATTTGCGTGCATGAACATGTCTGTTTGTCTTGGTCTGGGTGTTTTTTTGGAGAGATAGAGCGCATCTAAGCAGCGCATCTGCGGAAGCACCTCCACCACATAGAAAACCACAGCCAAATAACAATTTCCCGCATCGAAGCAGCCCGTCTGGAGAAGCACCTCCACCTTATAGAGAACTGCAGCTAAACAACGACTCCTTGGAGGGTTGTTGTGTTTTCCGAAGTAAGCGAGGTTACCTCTCTTATTTCGATAAAACAGTACGTTCCTAAGGAAATGTTGTGTTAGCAGCAGAGGTTGCATTGCGTAAGTGATACTTCGTGCTTAGTGCAAGCGTTCAAAGTCTACGGTAATCACTTTATAGCATGGCTTTATAGCAAGGTCTATAGGCAAAATCCAACATATTTTGCTTAAATGGAAACCCTATTAATGATCAATTTAGAGAAAAATCCAGAAAAATACTTTAAAGTATTTATAACATAACTAGCTTTTACCCGCGGCTTCGCTCGCATTTTTTTAAATAAAAAGTATCCTATGTGACTTCTAATACCTACAAGAATATCTGTACAAAATTTCATGATAATCGGTTCAGTAGTTTTCGCGTGAAAGCGTAATAAACAAACGGACATTCACATTTATAATATTAGTAGGATATATATTAGGATGCTAAATACCAAATTTAGGAAGGTTCGATATTAAATTTGTCTAGAATCATTGACAACGAATAGACAACCTCTCTCATAAATATTTTATTTTTATTTTAGTACTCTAAGTTTTACACTATTCAATCAGTACAATCATCATCTCATCCCGTATCTCATCATCTCATCGCGCCACTCTCGATCCTGTGCCACCAGCCATGCAATTCTCTAAGCGACTCGTAATTGCTGTGTGCGTCGCTGTGATCACAGATGTCACAGCTTAGACATCGTCTACTGCGATCACGGCTTTTTATTTGGTATTCTATAAGGCTGTAAGCGTACTCGAGGCTGTTTACCTTGAAGAATTCCAATTCCAAACGCTGCCTTGCGGCGCTAGTGTCGCAAAACCATGAAAAGCGACACTAAGGAATTGCAATTTTGTGTTCAAGGCTATAACAGCCGATGTTTCCGAGGATGTAAGGATGTTTGCTCTTACAGAATTGCATGGCTGCATCCATCGATTCCCCACAAACTTTTTGAAGTCATCGCTTGATCTATTGGGTTGTCCCACAGTGCATGCACCAGTACGGGAAAGCTATTAGGGATTAAGAGAGGTTGGGCAGGGTAACAACTCCCTCGAGGTTTGTTGTGATCAGCACTGCATTGTGTATACCAATGCATTATTCCTGCCTTCGATCCCTCTAATGAGTATATTTAAGGAGTGAGACAAACAGACCATTCCGGAGCCCCAACACGGCGAGGCCCCAGCGGCGCCCTACCAGTTTTTATAATATACGTCCTTGTGCGTCCGTAGGTACAATAAAATAAAGGGCGAGTTGTAGGCCCGCACTTCCCTTCCACATTTATTATTCCCAATCCTATTACGTTCATAAAAGACTGTTCTACTGAATTAATATGGCCCTTATAAATCTTCACTACTTTACTTCGTATGCTTTTAGTTTTACGGTATTATTTGTTTCTGATATCTATTGCATTATATACTTTTTTAAGTTTCTTGAGTGGGAGGCAATTCCGATAACTGATGATAACAAAATGGGGGGTTAAAGTTTGGTGTTGTAATTAGCAAAATTTTTATTACACCACTTGATAGCTAAAAAAATCATAGAATTCGTTATGTTGAGTGAGGACTGCGACGTATCACGCGCGCGATTGGAAGCGTCGCGATTTGAAGATCATTGCGCTGCATCGTCAGAATTTTTATACAACGTCTTTTAAGCACGATTACCATAACCGACGAACGCTTGCACTACTTTATGTATCACTCGCGCGATACCACTCGTGCTGTGTTAACACAACCGTGTTAGTAACCTGTTGCAGGATGTAGGAGGAATGCTGGATTCACTCACCACGACCAAATTAGTCGTATGTTAAGGTGCAATGTTAAAGAAAGAAATAAAGTGCGTAAGGACCATGACTTGTGGCGCTCAGTACTCTCTGTGTAACAATCGAACCCACGAGCCTACTAAAGTAGCATCACTAACTACTTCGCCACTCCGCTCGTTAGATGTAACTTCATATGCTTCCTAATTTAAGACTCCTGACAGACGACACGACTTAACGCGACCCATTTTGGTTATGATAGGTCAGATTTGGCCTTAATAGGTTTCCATTTCCTTCCACTTTGACATTGTATATTTTTTTGGTTCTTTTTATCCCCGAGGGGAGAGGCAAAGGCATCTAGCCCATACAGCCAAGTCTTCAGTTCAGAACCATTTCGAAATCTTAATTCTATGTTCCAGCTTCAGGAACTGCGTTGAAAAAATACTTGGGAAGGGTACGCAGACCCACACAACCCAGTTTAAATACCACCTGTAAAACGATAGTGATTTTTACAAAGTTTTCTTGATGAGCTTATTCACGTCATCCAAAGTGTTCACTGCACTTATGTTACTAAACTAAAATACTATCAAAATTGTCACATAATAGTATATTGTGCAACTAGTGCGATAAGTTGTCGATTGACGAGAGACTCATTCGCTCGAGTGGGAAATCGACAACATCGCACGAGTTGCAGATACTATTTTTTATTACGAATGCGGAACTATTTCGTCGTCCAAAATTGGGGTCCAGGGGCGTTATTCATTTTTATTTCTCGTCAATTTGCGTGCGCCAAGTTTACTTGTCGCACTCAAATGGAGTGCGGTTTACTCAAAACTCATGTTGTAATTTTAAATTGGGCAAATAGTGACTTATCACCCGTAACAACGAGCGCATGATATTACTTAGTAATAAAAAACGAATTTTATACTGAATTGTAAAAATTTCAAGTATATCAACAATGTCACTCGTCAAAAGCGCGGGAAGAAGTCCCACATTGTATATTTGTTACGTCAGTCTTTTCCCCACATTCCGAAATGAGGCATAAAAAAACAGTTCATAATTTTAAATGAGTCTCCATTTACATACTACGATAGAGGAATAATGATATGCAGATTAGAGGTTTATACCATATACACAGGCAGGATGACAGAGTAGGGGTGATTTGGGAACAAGGAGCCCCGGGGGACGGCGGCGGGGCCACTCAGTCTCGTCGGCTTATCAAGATTGTTCCTGACATTTAGGGCACCGGGCAGAATTTAACCGAATCGTTTATTCTGAATTACATCCCTTTATACAGGGTGTCCCTGAAATTATGGTCACATTAAATGGGGTGTACTTGCTATTATGAATGAGGGAGCAGACATCAAAATTATGACAAAAAAACAGTTAAGTGCGACACGGACTCGCGTAACGACGGTTCCGTACAAATTTGTAGGTATATAAATAATTCGATCATCAAAGAACGGACGTTGTTGTAACAAAAATATAACTGGATTAAGATTTGCCATCATTTCAGTCAAAGGACGTCCACTGTTGAACTTAGGCCTTTCCCTTACACTTCTACGGCGATCTATCCTATGCCGCTTGCATTCATCGGCTCCCTATGACCTTCCCATTGTCAGTCCATTATGGCCATCTTGACTCCTTAAATCAAACGAATAACATTTCATAAGTATGGGGAGACTCCAATCCCAAAGCCTAACATACTGATTTTAAAATGTAAAGAAAGCCAGATCTTTCTTAGGTTAGGTTTCAGGGTTACCTTATGATATTCCTCCACCATCGTAAACCAATAAACAACTGAAATACACATGAAGGCACTCCTATCCCATGTAAACGTTGTGTTATAGCACCTAAATACATCAATGGTTCGGACCTACTGACCAATGGAAGGATATTTAAATATATAAATGACGCGTTGTTGATCTGTGAACTAGCCAATAAGGGCTGCGCGTTCTACTTTTTTTATACAACTAGATTGGCAAACAAGCATGCGGCCCGCATTACATGGTAAGCGGTCACCGCAGACTATTGACCCTCGCAACACCACGGGGATGTTACTCACGCACTGCCAATCTTGTGACCTAAGGATGTTTCGTCACAGTACCCAGTAATTTCTTTGCCATATCTCACCCTTCATACTGGAACTCAGCTATATAAATATAGCTGCTTGGCAGTAGAAACAGGTGAGACAGAGGTATCCACGCAGACGACTTTTTTTTTACAAAGTCTCCCTCTGGTAAAAACTTTACCCCCGACCCGTAACGGTGTATGAGTTACTGCGTATATCTGTATTATCGGTTCTCCATCCACAACACTAATATTCACTCTTATCTGTCACAAATACCATTAAAGCTGTGTCACTTAAAATAAACGAGCTTCCAATTCTTCTTGAAAGAAAAATCAATAAAACTAACTTTCAAGGCGGCAGCCAAGGAACGAGCACCCTGTAGGGTTCCTAATTCCCTGTGTGTAAGGTTAATAGTAAACTCCCTACTGTGTTACGAACTGAGAAAGAACTCGTCAATATCATATAATATAAAATTGGCTGTATGCTTGTTTGCCTCTGCCATTATATAAAAAGGTCGAATGAAATGCGTATCACAAACGCCTGATCATTACCATACTCCTTTCATTACAATGATACACACTTATTTTATGCTGTTTATAGATTTCCCAACAATGAAATCTCCACAATGCTTAACAGCTATTGAAATACATTGACGTTTTTTACTCTCTTTACCGGAACAGCGAAGATAAATTACACCAGAGAAATGTAGGGCGGATTGGACCAAACAAATGGGCGGCTGAAAGTTTTGGGTTCTAGGTCGCGATGAAGGAGACAAAAGATTTACTGATAAAAAGAGGTTGATGGATGTATCAGTGCTTTGTTTATTAGAACGCTTTTCACAGTTCCCTGACCGAAAGGGAAACTGGCAGCTCAGAATAGTTGTATATGATTTATGGTATAGCTTTCTCTAGTTGTGAATGGAAATATATTAATGTACATAGACATACTCGTACCATGTCTCATCAAATCAGTAGAGGGGTAGGCAGAGAGAACCGAGCGCCACTTGACTCGGTCCTTACACACCTCCCTCTACTATTTAACATTCATAGCTCTTCTCTTGGACCCTCGCCGATTTCTTGAGATCCTGATAACACATTCTGATAAAACACGATCAATTTCATCATGGTACGTAAGTCTTAGCCTTCCTCGGTCTGTATCTACTTTTTTTCAGCGATATCCCGTTTCCTAATCCATTAGGATAGACGGGGTTCGCTACCTAAGCCTAAGGATTTGGCAAAGATACTGATTTTTATATGGACCGACTGCTATCAGATGTCTGTAACCCAGAGGGTAAATAAACTACATATTGATGAGGTCATGTCACATGTCTTTCGAAATATAATTTTTACCCCCCACATTATGGAGCAATGTTTTTACATTGACACGCAAGAAACATTATTTAAGAAAAATTGGATTTAAAACAGATACAATAACAACTTAATCAATCATAACATTTAGTAGGTCGGTGATGAGGTCGGTCGGCAGATCAAACGGTAGCACAGAGATATGGGATTAGCTGTGGGGCGCGGATAAGTATAGGGAGGAAGGGCATGGCCAAGAAAATAAGACAATATGCACCAGCCCGAGGCCTCTTTACAGCCAGGGTGAGTAATCAGACTGGCAAACAAATTAACGCAAGGCAATAAGCCTGAAGGACGCGGGATAATCCCAAGAAAAGAAGGGAAAGAAAAGGAAAACCTAGACAAATAAGAAATTAAAAACGACCCTGGAATACGGGGGAGCCAAGAACGCCGATCTGCACATATCCAGTAGGATAAACCGCCTGCTGGATATGTGTATAGTCGATTGGACATAATAAATAAATAAAAAAAAAAGACAACTAAATCAATGTGACGTATGAGTTTGGCGACTTCACATATTTTTTGAAAGCGCGGAAAAGGTTTGATACCACTACTCTCATTCCTTGCCCCACATTTATTTTTCACCGATATTTGCCTTTTATTACAGCTATTAATCCGACCTCACATAAATAAGATGTTGCAAAGGAAATGAGAATTCTTAATGCTTAAACTTAAAGTTGGTTATCCGTTTTGGACCGATATCCAAAACTCCACCAAACTGTTTTTAGGCTGCTAACTTGGCATGCTCAACAGAGTCAGGCAGTATTTCAGCCCGGGGCAAAGACTCGTGTTATATAAGTCTTAAGTCAGACCGCGTATGGAGTACTGTAGTCACCTTTGAGCGGGAGCACCTGGAAATCAGCTAGGACATTGTGACTCGGTGCAAAGACGAGCTGTGAATCGTCACAGCAAAGGTTGATGATCCAAAGTCACACACGGTATTGAGCCATTGAGTTTAAGGAGAGATTTTGACTTTCTTTGCGTGTTGTACCGATAGTACAATGGGTTGCGTTCCGAGGAATTGTTTTACATGATGCCAACAGCGTCATTTTGCAATCGCACCTCTCGCCAACGGCTGGGAGTTCATCCTCATACACTAGAGTCGCAATGGTCACGTATTGTGCTGTTCCAGAGAAGTTTTTTGCCGAGAACTCTAAAGTTGTGGAATGAGCTCGCTGCCGAGGTTTTTCCTAGGGACTACAGCATGGGCTCCTTAAAGAAAGGCGTGAGGATACGGCAATTGCTTACCATCAGGCAGGCCGTACGCATGTTTGCCACCTTAATGGTATAAAAAAATTATTATTTTTTGTTGCTGACTGTCTGAATGACTGACTGAATGTCGAATAAGCGCGGTTGGGATACGAGCATTGCGCAAGGGTTGTAGCATTCGCAACGTTGTTGTAAGTAAGAAAGATAGTCTAAAAGGGAACTAAGATAAGACAAGGCATGCTCTGTCGGATCGTGCATGTAGAAATAATGTAAAAATGTGACGAAACGGATATACAGTGCGAAAGTGGAAGGAATTGACAGTGGAGAAAGGCCAAGACCTACCACGAACAAATTAATGTCAATGTTAGTAATTGACATTCATTGTTCGTAAACGATATAAAATATTTCTGATATTGCCATCTCATATTGAATTTCAAAGAAAATACGAAACATTAAAATTAATAAAATTTTCAGAAGTAACACAACTTCAGCGTGACATTACTTTGATATGTAAATGTCAGAAAATCTTGATTTTTTTCTAGGCTTAATTAGTTGATGTACCAAGTATTAAGTGAAAATATTTAATAATTTGTGTTGATTTAATTATTCTAAAAGATATACGGAGTATATAAACAGTTCGACTAGGACCTTCACTTTACAGAAAACCGCTGCCATATAAAAATGGAAGACTGTTGTATTTCAATGTTCAGGAAGTAATAACTAGCATGAAAGAAATCAGGGCCGAGAGAGTATGAAAGTAGAATAAATCGTAAACCGGTCGTTCGACCGGTGATCTTCTAGTGTATCTTACACACCGCTGGGCTTCGGCGATTGAGAGTCAAGGTGAAGCATTGGCTGTTAGCCTAGATATGGCAAAGGCGTTCGATCGGGTCTGGCATCGGAGTCTTCTATCGAAGTTACCATCGTACGGGCTGCCCGAGGGTTTGTGCAAATGGATTGCCAGCTTCTTATCCAGCAGACGTATAAAAGCCGTGATAGACGGTAGTTGCTCCGATAGCATGGATATTAATGCTGGCGTCCCACAGGGCTCTGTATTGTCCCCGACGCTGTTTCTGCTGCACATTAATGACATGTTGTCAATCGACAGCATTCATTGTTATGCGGACGACAGCACCGGGGACACTTATTATACAGGCCGTGCTAACATCCCTCGTTCCCTTGTAGAGGAAAGCCGCGATAAACTTGTGTCTGAAATGGAGGGTACATTGTCTAAAGTATCTGACTGGGGGCGATTGAACCTAGTCCAATTCAACCCTGCCAAGACACAAGTTTGCGCGTTCACCGCTAAGAAAACCCCATTTGCTGTGGTTCCCCAATTCGAGAACACGCCGCTCACAATTTCTAAGAGCATTAGGATTCTCGGTATCGAGATCTCCAGCGATGTTCAGTATCGAGGTCACCTGGAGGAGAAGGTTAAGCTGGCGTCCAAGAAACTCGGTGTGCTCAACAGAGCTAAACAGTACTTCAGCGCGGGGCAAAGGCTTATGTTATATAAGTCCCAAGTCAGACCGCATATGGAGTACTGTAGCCACCTTTGGGCGGGAGCACCTGGATACCAGCTAGGACCTTGTGACTCGATACAGAGACGAGCTGTGAGGATTATCGATGATCCTGGACTCACACACGGCATTGAGCCCTTGAGTTTGAGAAGAGATTTTGCTTCCCTTTGCGTGTTCTACCGGCTGTATAATGGGTTGTGTTCTGAGGAGTTGTTCAACATTATACCAACAGCCTCGTTTTACAATCGCACAGCTCGCCGGCGGCTGGGAGTTCATCCGCACACACTGGAACCGCAATGGTCGCGCACTGTGCGCTACACGAGAAGTTTTCTACCGAGAACTATTATGTTGTGGAATGAGCTCCCTGCCGAGATTTTCCCAAGGGACTACAGTATGGGGTTCTTCAAGAAAGGCGTGAAGAGGTTCTTACAGGGTCGGCAACGCAAGAGTGACACCCCTGGTGTTGCAAATGCCCATAGGCTACGGTAACTGCTTACCATCAGGCAGGCCGTAAGCTTGTTTGACACCTTAGTGGTATAAAAAAAAAAAAAAAAAAAATGCGATCATGTTGCGAGTGTTGCTCAAATTTTGTGGCGTAATGTTTGCTGACCGCTTTCGCAATGATAATGTAAGAAAGAGACTTAGTCAGAAAGAGTGTGTAGGTGTTAAGTAAGAAACGGCATGCTCCATTGGTTCGGACATATAGAAAGAATTCTGGATAAAGGAATGACGAAACAGATACACATTGCGGAAGTAAAAGGATCCTCAGATCCTACTAAGGAAAACCAGAACTCGCTTATCATTACCAAACTGATCGTGTTTTATCCGAAGGTGATATAAGGAGCTCTAGGAACCGGCGAGCGTTCATGAAAAGACCTACGAATGTTAAAGAAGCGAGCGACATGTGTTAGTGTCGTATTTTGTAGCGCTCGGTTCCCTCTGCCTACCCTGCAAGGGATCTAGTGTGAGGATATATATATAGGACACATGTATTCCAGCGAGAGACTGAAATTGCCAATAAGGACCCGAGGAGTTCCTATATTAGCAGCGGTAGCAGCACTTCATATGCAGTGGTCAGCTGCCTTTCGACGTTATGTAATAAACAAATTCAGTGTTAAAGCTAAGTGACCTTATGCTTACTAAACCTAGAAAAGTTATTATTTTTAATTCTTCGGAGAAGCAAACAAACATAAAGCCAGGTTCATATGATCCATTTACAGTAGTAACTTATTAACTGCAGCATACCTACACGCGTGTCCTGCGCTACTGCCTAGCATCCAGATAACCGGACTACTTCCAGAAGTACAGCTATTCTTCATGAATTTACCATTTTGCTTCGAAGCTTGACAAGGTCATTGGGCCGGCGTTCTTGCATGTACCGTAATCCTATTATTATATGTCTTACAGAGCGATGTTTTGTTAATTAACAGGATGCACCATGTACAGTTGAGGTTGCTTTAACTCTCAATTTCATCTCCTTACTATGTGTTATGTTTTCAAATTAGATTTGCGTTTCAGTTGCGATTAATTGAATGTTAGTTGAACAATAATCTTGTTAGGTAACGATCGATATTATGGTTTGGTACAAGTGATAAAATACTATCATTATTTGGATATTATACCGTGGGGTTTTAAGAAAAATATAAATGAGTTTATATTTCTTCGGTAGACCGTGCGTTCGATATCATATTTGCCATCGGGCCCTCGTGTGCACTTAGACACATTTTTTGCGATGGGATCTTATGGTATCTTATTCAAATCTCTTAAGTTACGCTTTTTTTTCCTTTTTCTTAAATGCTATCTGTTCAGAACGAATATAATACCGACCTGCCTTGCGTATAGAGGCCGGGCGAAAACGTCGCGTCAGCACAACGAAAAATGAACTTCGACCACGAGCAATGACTTGACTGCAAAATCACTGTGTCGACAAATGACATGCACGGCACACTAGTTAATAGTTACATTAGTGTATAGTAATTAACATTAGTATTTAAGAACATGTTTTTGTAAATAAATTCAATCATTATCCAGAAGCCGTGTTTGACTCAAGCAACACGAGATGTACCCAACAAGCCGTTGGAAGAGCCGGAGGAGGCTATACCTGTCCAGTACCACTCTAGACTCTCATGAGTTTCAACATCCTCTCACTGTGGCCAAGATACCCTTAGCCGTCAGTACGGTCGGTCTTGTGAGTCTGCTCGACCGGCAGTGAGGAAACCATTTCCTGTGTACATTGCACGACGTACACACACCCGATCCCTACCCAAGTTCCATCTGTTACTGTAGGTCTCTAGTAACAGATATCCTGTACATATTTATATACGTACTGATATACAACGTTACACTCTAACGTTGCACACTACCGGATTAGCCGTTACATGTATGGTTAGGATAGGGAGGTAGGGACAATAGGGTGAAGTAGGGAAGAGTTTGGAGTACAGTAAGCTACATTTGTCTGTGTATGTGTGTACACACAGCGATACACCTTGACGTTGGTAACTACCTGTTCTTACCATCACATGTATGGTTAGGACAGGTGGTAGGGACGTTAGGGCCCAGTAGGTGATAGAGGTGTGGACAGAGAGGTAGGGGGTGCAGCTAGATAGGCTAGCTGTTCTATTCTGTACAGTTGATGGTTGCATCCAAGTATGTTGGCCGCCGACTGTACACTATCATTTCGAAAATGACCATTGGCGAAGAAGAAATGCCGAACGAAACTTGCCAATATGTCTCTTTCCAAATTGTCGGTCATAGAGATGAGTAACAGTAAATCGATTAGATATTGTTACTGTACACTAAAATCCAATACCCACAGAGGCGGGAAACCGCGCATGGTGTCGAATCGCGCCTGCTTTTTGTGTAACTGGTTGCATACGAACATGAATGTTACAAATATTCTGTTCCGGATATAAATATTCTGATCGCAAGAAGCGATTCTCGCTTTTCCCGCCCCGGCGGCTTTTGGATTTTAGAATTTAGCTGCATTATTCTGTGAGGGTGCAACAATTTTATGCATTTATATGTCTCAACTATCCAGTCTATGTCTCTATAAAGAGGAGTCTGAGGCTTATAGGTCGATTTACTTTCTAACTGTCAGAAATATAATTGTATAATTCGTTGCTGTGCCTTTTTTGTTTGAATTATCGGATATCGTTTCTTGTCTACAGCGGTATAATATACAATCAGAAAGAGGCATAGGCTGAGCTTAAAGATGAAATATTCAAACTAGATGTGCATACTACCTACCAAAATATAATTTTGGATCGTGATAATTTAGTTAATTGTAGTCAATTTTCTCAAAGTTGATGCATTAGTAATTCAAAAACTAATACTAGCAAATAATTAAATTAAATTTATAACGCTATCTCCTATAAAACAGACCGTCGGTCGAGTCGCCGAGCATCTGGGTGGGACAGATCGCGTTACATACAGTGCTGAGTAGCGGGAGAATTTGATTTAAGTTAGCCAATACCTCAACTTCTCACTTGTATCCTTTTACATCTTTACAAGTTTAAACTCATATGACACTTTTGAATTCGTGAAATTTTAGGTTTATTTAGAGTTATCCTATTTAACATCAGTATACCAACACACTGTCACTGTTATAGGCAATTTCAAGGTTCTCTAAACAACAATAGAGCAGTGGGTTGTTTGGCTATATTCCAGAATACACTAGATTTTTATGGACGAATGTTTTTTTGTAATGCATGAAACTCATACTAAGAGCAGAGATAAAAAATATAGATGAAGATAAAAAATTTCTATTTGCCATTGAATCTATGCAGGTATGTAGACACGTGTTACAATTATTGCATGTACTCTTATTGTATCTGAGTCCCTTAGTTATATTTTTTTAATGCATTTCAGAAATTACCTTCTTGAAAGAAATGCAGAAAGATACTTGGCAACATAAGTCTCTTTTGAAATCATGAATTAGATAATACAATAAATTCATATCAGCATATTAGTTCAATAATATTAATATTAAGCGGCACAATTTAATTTTTATTTTATATTTTTTTAAGTCTTGAATTATCATTATGATTATTAAAAAAGTTACCTGTGCTGAATTATTTCCAGACATCTTTGCCAGTTATCTGTTTATCTTTTCATTCTTTTTAGAAAGAGTATTTTTGGTATACGTTTTGAACACATTGGCATGAATATATGGACAGGAAAGGACCCAACTGTTTCAGGCAATTTATTATAGAACCAAATACACTTTACAAAAATAGATCTACTAGTGCTGGCAAGCCTATATATCACACGTAACGTATTCCTGCTTCTAAGATTTTCTCAGAAGTTTGAAAACGATTTTATTTTTTTGCGAGCGAGCATTACATTTTCATATATATACCGAGAAGTAACGGAGATTATTTATTTCTTTGAACAGTTCCCTAAGTTACTTTCTGGAGCCCATGTTATAAATAGAGCGAGCACTTTCCGAGTTAAAAATATTTTTAATTTCAATTGCCGTATATATATATTTGTCCAATATATATTTGGTCTATAATATTGTAGCTTTTCGCAAAATTCACCCTGCTCCGGTTGATGAATTTTATTTAGTCTTCGCGTATATGATACGTGATAACCCCTTATAAACATTTATTCAAAGGGCAAACAAGAATCATTATTAGAACTATATATTTGGTAGTTCTTCAATAAGCTTTCGATTAAATAAAATAAACTTGTGGTCGCTCAGTGGCCGTAACTTGACCATAATTCAATTATTTTTTTAAGTTTGAACATTATTAATGTTCTATTGTTTAAAACTATAACCACTATAATCACATATTTCGCCAAGGCTGCACAGTTATTTTGCCTATCTTTTTCAAATATTACATTTAAATAACAAACAAATACAAAAGAAATAAAACTGAAAAAAAGAATACCTTTTTTATACATTTTTTATAGAATCAAACCCCAAGCGATAACTTGAAATACATATTTAATACGATAATTTAATTAATGATTCAAAACTTCTCTGTAAACGATATTTTTTGTAAAAACATTTTATTCGGACCTTTATATTCGGTAATGTAAAATTACATATTAAAAAACAAACCGTCGAATGATCAAACTCTACTTGCTGCGATATGTGGTATAATTAATAACATAACGTATAACTGATAACTAATATACTCGTATAGAGCACAAATATCTATTAGACAAACCACGACTATTTATCACAATGATCATAATTTTTGATATTCAGTAAGACTATAGACAAATAATAGGTACTGAAGATCAATAATATTAATCTCTTTTCAGTTTGATCACAGACTTCAACAACAAAAGTATTTTTGACAATCAGTAAAACTATAGACATATAATATATTAACCTCTTCTCAGTTTGACCACGGACCGTAAACAAAAGAGTGGGTATATATTGGGTACATTATATCGTTTGTGTATCAAACGCATGGTAGCGTGTGTAATGTTTTTTCATTATTTTCCAATAATATTTTCCCAGAGTTATTATAAAAAAAAAATTGCTTTCTGCACTTCTTTGCCATATAAACTTTAACTGTGTCAAATTTCATACGGAGAGACCGTGTAATTTTCGTAAAATAGTTTACAAAGTTTTTGCTTTACGTATTGATATAATGAAGTGGTAGTTTCTTCGAATGTTTTTTTCTGAATTTACAGTTTTTTGTCTATATAACACACATTCTAATCCCATTAATGCTAATAGGTGGATGTTTGGTGAAGTCTCGAGTTAATGTTACTTAGCGATCATGTAGGTGCGCAGGCAGCGTAGAGACGAAGGCATGTGCGATATAAATCCAAGGTCGTACGTATATATACATCTATTAGACCATTGCGAGTCTACTTCCTGTCGATATACCGAGCACACCGAGCACTTCAACTTTTGTGCAATGTAAAGGCTATAACTAAAAAAACTATAAACCCTGCCTCGACGAATATCAAAGCTATTGCAATGGCGTCGTACTTATAGTTATAGTTTTCAAAAGTTTGTGTTAAGATTTTAAATTCTTTAGTATGCTCTAACGCATGTTCAATGATTTCATGTTACAGTTTGTTATGTTACTAGATGAAAGAAAAGGGAGTTCTAAAAAGTGACACAAATTTAATAGTGCTATTGTTTACAGTATTAAAAATATAACAATAAAATCGGCCAAGTGCGAGTCGGACTCGCGCACGAAGGGTTCCGTACCACTATCTATAAAAACGGCAAAAAAATCACGTTTGTTGTATGGGAGCCCCCCTTAAATATTTGTTTTATTTTAATTTAATTATTTATTCTTTAAGTGAATATATAAATAAATATTCTGTGAATATTTCAAGCGTCTACCTATTGCCGTTATCAATATCGAGCAAAAAAATCACGTTTGTTGTATGGGGGCCCCCTTAAATATTTATTTTATTCTATTTTTTAGTATTTGTTGTTATAGCGGCAACAGAAATACATCATCTGCAAAAATTTCAACTAACTATCACGGTTCATGAGATACAGCCTGGTGACAGACGGACGGACGGATGGACAGCGGAATCTCAGTAATAGGGTTCCGTTTTACCCTTTGGGTACGGAGCCCTGAAAAGGTTCACTAAAAGTTCGGCTAAACAAAGTCTTTAAGAACTCGCGATTTGAAATTATCTAACCCGAGGACAGTTCTCGTTCACTGCCCGAAGATCACTGTTTGGAGCACCGGTGAATACAGTAAGTGGTCGCCGGCTATAGTGGGCCGACGACTGAAGACGGGCACGTCAACGTACCAGCCAGCACGCAGATCCCGATGCAGAAGTTAGAGCATTGCGGTCCAACACCGCAGCGGTATTACTCGTAGTTGCCAGCCTCCGTAGTCCACAGCAGGGGCTGGAGGTATTCAAATTATATTTGGTTAAATAGGTATCCAGAGGTTCACGGGATCGGGAAAGAGAGAAATATGCCGATGGTTCACCGCGTAGCCAACACAGCAGGGGTTAGTAGTCTCAGACGCGGTGGACAGTATCTTCCTCTAGACTACCTCGTTTTTTGGTTGTACGTCTAAAATCATTAATTTTAAAAATTTGAATTTACAAAAAAATTATGACAATTGGCATACGAGTATCATAGAGTTAGGAGCGACAATCAAAGAAAATATTATATATCACATATTGTTCAAAAAAGGTTAAATATTACAAGTAGCGACAGTCCCGCGTATGAGTCTTTGGTTTTTAAAGTCGCGTACTTTGCGAAAGCTCTTTCGCGTGCTATTGTCTCTATTAGCTTCTGCATTAGAACCAGCATTTCAATGAAAAGCTCTATAACTTAAGCTTTACATTAGTTAGTTAGTTTTAGTTAGACGGCACAGAAGTGATGCTCTGATTAAAACTAGTGGTGAAGTTACTTCCAGAAATTTTAGCCAACATGGAATAATTTTAGTTACAAATTTCAAGTTCTTGTAAATTGGGCCAAACCCCGCATCGCTACTTAAACACACGGGTTCCGAATTTGATTTAAGACAGCATGCTCACAACTTGGCATCGTAAATTTTATGTATGCCAACTGCGCTATTAGCTGTAAATCATACGTTACCTTATGTTGAAGTAACGCAGTTGTTCGTGTCGGAGCTTATGTGATTAATTTATAAAATATGGGATGTAATCGTGCGGTCTGTTTGTTGGCACGCAACACTCGACTTTTGGGAAAGTTCTATATTTATAGAATTTCGAGTGGTTAACAATTATATGATTTGTTACATTAGCTTTAGATACTTAGGTACAATACTAGTAGTGTTTCTTGCGCGATGACATTCCCTCAATTTATACTTATTAGGGTTCCGTCGTACCTTAAAAGGAAAAACGGAACCCTTGTGGGATCCATTTTTTTGTCCGTCTGCCAGTCTGTCTACCTTTTTCTCAGGGACGAGTGGAGCTATCAAGCTGAAATTATTATCAAATACTCAGGTCTACAATCTTTTCGAGCAGTGAAAACATTAAACTTCTAAGTCAACGCAATCAAAAGATACGGCGTTTTTGCGCATATTTTGACACTCGCAAGGGAATCAAAACCTTTAAGGTACTTCATCATCGTGAAATTTGGTAAGAAGCAATGTCATGTAGCACAAGTAAAGGAAAAAAACCGAAAATCGTAAAGTATGTAACAAATACATCATTTGTGATGTGATTAATAATTTTCACAGAGCCCTTGTTACGCGAGTCGGACTCGCTTGACTGTATCGTATATATCGTAATAATTAGGCCGTATGCTTGATTGCCACCTTACTGGTATAAAAAAATCGGCCAAGTGCGAGTCGGACTCGCGCACGAAGTGTTCCGTACCATTATCTATAAAAACGGCAAAAAAAATCATGTTTGTTGTATGGGAGCCCCCCTATATGTTTTATATTAATTTAATTATTTCTTCTTAAAGTTAATATATAACTAAATTTTCCGTGAATATTACAAGCGTCTACCTGCTGTCGTTATCAAAATCGAGTAAAAGCGAGCAAAAAAATCACGTTTGTTGTATGGGAGCCCCCTTAAATATTTATTTTATTCTATTTTTTAGTATTTGTTGTTAGAGCGGCAACAGAAATACATCATCTGTGAAAATTTCAACTGTCTAACTATCACGGTTAATGAGATACAGCCTGGTGACAGACGGAAGGACGGACGGACGGACGGACAGCGGAAAAGATCAGTAAGATAGGGAAGATATTATGCAGAAGAGAAAAGTTATGTGAGATCGGAAAGATAGCGAAATATGATGATAGGTCAGCACAGCCAATACAAGCAACATAGGCCGGATAGTCAAAATTGAGTGCAATGTCACAAGAGGATGAAACATAATAGGAAATTAGTGACATTGGCGGAATATATAGGTATATATATTATAGGCAAAATGAGAGAAACAGAAGTGATAGAAAATAGGTAACAAGACTAATCTAGCGTAATGGTTTTAGCTTAATTATTAATATTCTTTTTTTTTGCACAGAGCCATTTAGCCCCAAAGTTAGTGAAATATGTGTTATGAGTATTAGACAACTTTACATACGTAAATACATTTTTTTTGTAAATACATATTTATGATATAGACAGACACACACACAGGACGAGCTCGATGGCTCAGTCGTGAATGACGCGACTTTGACACCAACGCTCACGCGTTCGATTCCCACACAAGGCAAACATTTGTGTTCATGAACATGTCTGTTTGTCTTGGTCTGGATGGTTTTAAAAGAGGTAGTCCACCTCACAGAAAACCGCAGCCAAATAACAACTCCCCAGAGGGTTGTTGTGTTCCTGCGTGTGAGTGAGGTCACCAGTATGCTCCTAAGGAGTTGCTGTGTAAGCAGCAGAGGAGGCATCGGCGAGTGATACTTAATATATCGCCAGCGTTAATAGGCTACGGTACCCGCTTTACATCAGGTGGGCCGTATGCTCGTAAGCCTCCCGATGTAGTACAAAAATAAAAAAAACAACACAGACCAAGCCAAACAGATATGTTCAAATACATGTCCCGTTTGGAAATCAAACTTACGAGCGTTGGTGTCATAGTAGGGTCACTAACCACTACGACACCGAGCTCGTCAAAAAAGGTAAGGAAGGCAAGATAAGCAAGATACGCGAGATAAACAAAATAAGCTAGAGATATACGCCATTCACGGAATGGACAAGAATGATGATACAGACAATTTCAAGAGTGATGATTATTACATATAACATCAATTACAATCAAGAATTATTAACACAAGCTCAATATCGCCTTCAGTTCTTAATAGACTCTCGCTTATAATTCCCTTTACTGCTCTTAATCCAAATGTACTATTAATATTTTGTTGCAAAAGCACCAATAATCCCCAGAACGAGCGGTAACTACACAGAATAGTTAACTACTTGCAAGTAGCTCGTATTTCCAGAAATTCCCGATCCCCGGTATCCGAGGCGATATTCTAATACCTCTATATATATATAGTATTTGTCTACACAACAAGTTATATATAAGCAACTTTACTTGTGTATTAACAAAGTTGCTAATATATTGTGTAAGTAACTAGTCTGGAAACGTTTACGGTAGTGTGTTTTATGATACATTTACAGGTCGTGCGACTAATACCTTCATTACCTTTTTGCCGTCAGACATGTTCAGGGAATTTCCGTCCACATGGACCGCTCCCTTTCATGATTATTTTTGCAGGCGGCCGTGAATTGGCCTTTCAGAGTCTAATTTACTTACGTTATTATTACCAGAGGGAGACTTTGTACAAAAGTCATCAGCGTGGGTAACTAACTCTGTCTCGCCTATTTCTACCGCCAAGCAGCTATATTTACATAGCTGTGTTCTGATTGGAAGGGTTAGATATGGCAGACAAATTACTGGGTACTGTGACGAAACATCCTTAGGTCACAAGATTGGCAGCGCGCGAGTAACATCCCCGTGGTGTTGCGAGCGTCAATAGGCTGTGGTGACCCTTACCATGATGTGGGCCGCATGCTTGTTTGCCAATGTAGTTGTATAAAAAAAGTTATAATTTAACATGCTGTACAGCTAGATTGGTTTTTCCTCTTTTGCCCGTGGATAAGATCTACGAATGTAGAATTGTGAATGGATAACACAGTATTGTTCAGTTTCGTATTTTATTGGCAGAGTCGTAATTATCATTTCAAACACTACTCGCAGCAATAAAAGCTTGCATAAAAAATGGCTTGCAATTCAATGTGATGAAGTACTATGATAATAACTTTCGTAAAAGTGAAAACTAGAACAATACACAATTTCACGCCAAATCACATGCGGTGAAGGCAGACGGAACCTTCTTTTACATTCATTGCTCTTCTCATGCACGCTCGCCGTTTTCTAAGACTCCTGATATCACCTTCTGATAGAACACGACCAATTTGGTCATGGTAGGTAATTCTTGGTCTTCCTCGGCTCCTACATCCTTCTACTTTTGCGTTGTATATCTGTTTCGTAATTTTTTCCTGCATTCTTTCCACATGTGCGAACCAACGGAGCATGCCTGTCCTTATTTGACACTAAAACTAGAACTAAATCAAGGATTATAATTCATGTTGAAATATTAAAACGATTAACGAGAACGTACATATGGACTGCACTTGGAATACCCCTGTTCCAAGGTACATCGCTGACGATGAGAGACATATAAGCATCAGGATTAATATAAAAACGTCTATGTATTGGAAGCCTAAGCCGGAAAACATAGTTGTGCACAATGCAGAGCTAATTCAAATACTAACATCTAAATACGATTGCTGGATATGGCTGAGAGAACATGAAATTACAATAAACGCCTTGAGAGTATAAATAAATAAATAATAAACTCCTTGGCCGGCCGGAGACTAAAGTCAATAACGATGAATCAAAAGTCATAGTAAAAGCAGATTAAATTTTCAATCACATCGGAATTAAAGGGAGCCTTCAATATTGATTAATTCACGTAAAATTGAAACGAAGTTGAGACGAATAGGGTATCGTATTATAAAATGAATTACTAGTTTGTCTTAACTTGTGAAAAAGGAAAACAATTGAAATAGATGAAGATCCCTGGGTCGCCAGACGTCATTTATTTTCTGATGAACAAAATGTGCAAGATTGAGTAGTGTCAGTGTGTACTATGACCGTATGACTACCTGCTACCTTGGACAGACGGACAATTTCCAGGTATCAGGTAATCAAGGTACATAAAAACAACACTCACCTCACTTTAATTCTGATTGCCGATTTTTACGTATATGTTACACAATATCGTTAAAAATCAGTAATCAATACAACCAGACACTTCCGGTCGGCAGTATTACCTTACAGACGCTTTAAAGCTCTCAAAAAATTAATTAATGTTACTTAAATTCTGAAGCTTCATTTTTATATATTTATTTGTTTCCACAGTCACACACATACACGTAGGATATAATGAATCGTTGACCAATAAATTGTTACAAAAGTTGTGTATTTGAAACGTTTAGTACAGGTATGTGTGAGCTGCAGCAATACAAAATGGCCATAGCTCAGTATACACCCCTCTCAGTATGCGCCCCTGACAACATAACGGACAAATTATAGAAAATGTACAAGTAACAAAATTTTTAGGATTGATGATTGATAGTCAGCTTACTTGGAAATTCCAAGCAGAACATATTTGCAAACGCCTACACTCAGCCGCCTATGTCTTGTACAATATATCACAAAATCGGCCAAGTGCGAGTCGGACTCGCGCACGAAGGGTTCCGTACCATTATCTATAAAAACAGCAAAAAAAATCAAGTTTGTTGTATGGGAGCCCCCTTTAATATTTATTTTATTCTATTTTTTAGTATTTGCTGTTATAGCGGCAACAGAAATACATCATCTGTGAAAATTTCAACTGTGTAACTATCACGGTTCAAGAAATACAGCCTGGTGACAGACGGACGGACGGACGGACGGACGGACGGACGGACGGACGGACAGCGGAGCCTCAGTAATAGGGTTCCGTTTTACCCTTTGGGTACGGAACCCTAAAAACAGCAAAAAAAATCAAGTTTGTTGTATGGGAGCCCCCTTTAATATTTATTTTATTCTATTTTTTAGTATTTGTTGTTATAGCGGCAACAGAAATACATCATCTGTGAAAATTTCAACTGTCTAACTATCACGGTTCAAGAGATACAGCCTGGTGACAGACGGACGGACGGACGGACGGACGGACAGCGGAGTCTCAGTAATAGGGTTCCGTTTTACCCTTTGGATACGGAACCCTAAAAAGTAAAACCTGAGGTACTATTAGTTTCTTACCATGGTATTGTGTCACCGGTGTTGAGGTATGGCGTAATTTTTTGGGGTAACTCGAGTGAAAGAGAAAGAATTTTCAAATCTCAAAAAAGATGTGTGAGATCAATGTGTGGTCTAAAAACCACAGAAAGCTGCGAGCCAATGTTCAAGTCCCTAAACATATTAACCTTACCTTCACTGTATATACTGGAAATGTGTAGTTTTTTCAAAATAAATCAACACTTGTTTCTAAAAAGGTTACAGTTAAGAAACAGAGAAACTCAGTTACGATCACAACATGTACACAAACTTCGAAATGTTGATCATAATACAGCACTGTTACGTAAGAGCGTAATTGGAATGGGACCTGTAGTATATAATAAACTACCAGATAAGTAAAAAATATTGCCTGTGAATTTATTTAGAAATAAATTAAAATTAATTTTGATTGACAAATGTTATTATTCCATTAATGACTTTTTGAATGACATGAATATTGTAATTTAATAATGTGTTGATTAATTGTATTTGTTGAAATTTAATAATGTGTTGACTAATTGTATTGATTTAGTTTAAGAAACTCGTATGACAGGATTTGTACTAATATTCTTTTTCTTTCATCACTATATTTTAAATGTTTGCTTATCGAAGGCGAAATGTACTAGGGCCTGTCTATACATGTATCATCCGTTATTTGTACCTACATTTCTCGCAAATAAATATTTATGATTTATGATACAATTTTTGCAAGATGATTTGCAAAAACACTGATTTTCAGCCATAGCCGAGTGCGGGCGCGAGTGCAGCAGGTAGGTTTCATATGAGATAACGTGTTAGTCTCAAAAAAAAGTACAGAAATAGTGATAAGATCGATTAGCATGAATGTGTATTGTAAATATATTCTCGGCTGTCTGTTTGTAAAACGTTTTAAAATAGTTGTCTGGCTAACATATATAAAAATGAAGCATCAGAATATAAGTGAGATTAATAATTTTTTTTGAGAGCTTTAAAGCGTCTGTAAGGTAATATTGTCGACCGGAAGTATCTGGGAGTATTGATTGCCGCTTTTAAACGGTATTGTGTAACATATATGTAGAAATCAGCTATCAGAATTAAAGTGAGGTGAGTATTGTTTTTATGTATCTTGATTACTTGATACCTGGACAATGTCTGTCTGGCCAAGGTAGCAGGTAGTCATACGATCATAGTACACACTGACACTACTCAATCTTACACATTTTGTTCATCAGAAAATAAGTGACGTCTGGCAGCCCTGGGATCTTGAACTAAAAGGATTTATCACATAGGTATGATGAAGACTGGATGCGGCATGTTAACGAAACAGTCACTTGTACTGGTGGAACATAGAGGAAGCAGTTAATTGATTCAGGCGTTTTTTTGCGACAGTTAAATTTACATGCAATTTGATCTAACCTGCTTTGTGTGCTTTCGCCACCAATTGGCCTCCTCTGCTGCTAACACAGCAACTCCTTAGGAGCTTACCGGTGACCTCACTCACACACAGGAGCACAGCAACCCTCTATGGAGTTGTTATTTGGCTGCAGTTTTCTATGCGGTGGAGGTACTTTCGCAGACGGGCTGCTTTGATGCGTCCTAAATCTCTTAAAAACACCTAGATCAAGACAAATAGACATGTTCGTGCACATAAATACAACACAAGCAGAATCATGTAGCAATGCACATTTATGCGAGTGAAATGATCTCGAACGTTTGTTTGAAGTTATCCTACTGCTAATATCTCTCTACTATGGGCATAGTAACAAATTTGACAAAATAATCCAAGAGAATCTGTCTCCCTATTAACAAGTCTGATTTGAAGATTCGAGGTTTCTAAGGCTCGCTGAGATTACATAATTTTGTGATCCCTTCGCCGTGAAATTGGGTTTACTTTGTATTATATTTCTTTCAGTTTTTTATGTACTTTACCTCTTTACTGACTTATTTAGGGAAGATTTGGTAGACATATGGATGTTGATCGATAATATTATTAGGATCCCAGGACATTGTCGAATAATTGAGGATGTTATTTAAAGGTGTCACTCGCATGTTATCAATCCCGCTGCTAACACAGCAACTCCTTATGAGCTCATTCAGTAATCTCACTCACTTTTTGTCGAGCTTAGGGGCGCAGTGGTTTTATGTTACTTTGACACCAGTTGGGTTGATTGCGCGGTCGAGATGCGGGCATTGCGCAAAATTTGAGGTGTAACACTCGTTGCTGTGTTCATGCGTGTGAGTGAGGTCACCAGTAACCTCCTAAGGAGTTACTATATTAGCAGCAGAGGTGGCATCGCGCGATTGATACTTAATGTATTACCAGCGTTCATAGGCTACGGTAACCACTTTATATCAGATTGTACGAAAAAAATAGAAAGTGTAAATGTAACATTAATCGTATTTAGGCAAAATTTAATCTCTTCATAGTTCCAGTTCCGTCACCCACAAATTTGGGTCAGATCACTCACTTCCCACTGTGTTACACAAGTAATTATTACTAGCGCTTCCCTCCAGGCATGTTTGAAGCTACGAGTACATGCTCTGGATTAGATTGCACTTTGGAAATTTAATGAAGTTTATGAACTATACTTACATTTGTCAACACGAACTCGTACAAATTAAATTTATATCTATTATATACATATATGTATCTTATCTTTTGGGAGCTCGATGGCGTCGTTGCGCGTGTCATGCGGGTTAGAAACGCGCAGGTTAAGCATCATCGACCGCAGCCTGTCTATAGATGGGTTTCTATATCTCGAGTTTCTCCGTGCTTCGGAGGGCATTTTAAGCCGTCGATCCCGGCTGTTGTCGATAGATGACAGTGGTTAAGCTAAGTCAGTGACCCTCGGGCGGCTTGAAAACGCTGGCCTCCGTTAATCCGCATTCGCTGCGTGGTGGAGTGTGCTCTTAACCCCTTCGGTTGAAGAGAGACCCATATCCCTGCAGTGAGATGAGTAAGGGTTGTATTATATGAGTGCAGTAGATATATCTTTAAGATACTACTCTTCCTCTTAGCGTTAACCCGTTTCCTGAAACGTTAGGATTGGCAGGTCCGCTACTTAAGACAAAGGATTTGGCGATAACTGATTTTGACACGGAGCGACTACCGTCAAACATCCACAACCCACAGAGGAAACCAGATCTTTCTCAGGTCACATGTCTTTCGAAATATAGTTTTTTGGAAGTGAGGGTTTCCTCACGATGTTTTCCTTCACCGCCTAGCGAGTGATAATTACAAATGTGTACATAAACCCGAAAATTTAGTAGTACATGCCAGGATTCGAACCCAGGGCCATTTGATGGTTTCAGGGTGATTTACCCACGGGGCTATCACTGCACCAAAAAATACTACCTTATATAGAAAATTATAAATGAAATAAAAAGATAGACTCTCATTCGTAGGAGTGGACATCAGAAGCGGAAAATCCTTAAGCTTCACAAACTTGTTAACATAATTTATAGGTTTTCAAGAATTTTTATTAGGAAGTTTTTTCTTTTTATTCTTTATTATACCACTAAGGTGCCAAAGAAGCATACGGCCTGCGTGATGGTAAACAGATACTGTAGCGGATATTTGCAACACCAGGGGTGCCACTGATGCGTTGCCAACTCTATAAAAACCTCTTCACGCCTTTCTTGAAGAACCCCATGCTATATAGAAAACCCTTGGGAAAACCTCGGCTGGGAGTTGATTACACAACTTGAGAGTTATGGGAAGGAACTTCTCTGGAACCGCACAGTACGCAACCATTGCGGTTCCAGCGTGTGAGGGTGAATTCACCGCCGTCGGCGAGCGGTGTAGTTATAAAATAATGCTGTCGACATCATATCGAACAATTCTTCAGAACACAACCCGTTGTACAATCCGTAGAACACACATAGGGAGGTAAAATCTCTCCTTAAACTTAAGGGTTGAATACCGTGTGTAAGCTTAGGATCGTCGACAATTCTCACAGTCCGTCTCTGAATGGAATCACATGGTCCAAGCTAGTATCCAGTTGCTCCCGTCTAAAGGTGACTGCAGTACTCCAAGTGCGGTCTCACTTGAGACTTGTATAACATAAGTCTTTGCTCCGTTCTGAACTACTGCTTTACTCTATTGAGCACAGCCAGTTTTTTGGACGCCAGGTTGACCATTTCTTCCAGGTGACTTCGATATTGAACGTCACTGCAGATCTCGACACCAAGCATCCTAATAGTGTTGGTAATAGTAAATCGTGTGTTTCGGGACCACAGCAAATGGGGTTTTCTTAGCGGTGAACGCGCAAACTTGTGTCTTCATTGGGTTGAATGCGACCAAGTTAAGCCGCAGGCTAAGCTGTAAAGTAAGTTACTTTAGCCAAAGTAACTTCCATTTCAGATACAAGTTTATCGCGGCTTTCCTCCACAAGGGAACGAGGAATGCTAGCACGGCCTGTATAATAAGTGTCCCCGGCGCTGTCATCCGCATAACAATGAATGCCATCAATTGACAATATAACATTGACATGCAGCAGAAATTATCGTAGCTCAGAAAATAAAACCCCTCATCGTTACGCCTAAATCGGTATCCTGGGTGTCGACATATCGAACGATGTACAGTTTCGCTGTCATCTGGGGAGTAAGGCTAAGTTGGGCAAGTTGGTCCAAGAAGATTGGTGTGATCAATAGGGCTACACAATACTTTACACCTCAACATCGCCTTCAACTTTAAAAGGCCCAGGTCCGGCCTCACATAGAATACTGTTCACATCTTTGTGCCGGCGCACCACGATATTTGCTTATTTGATCGCATATAACGTAGAGCAGTTCGAATCGTCGGCATCATATAAGCATACGGCCCATCTGATGTAAAGCGGTTACCGTAGCCTATCAACGCTTGCATACATTAAGTATCACTCGCGCGATGCCACTGCTGCTACCGCAGCAACTCCTGAGGAGCTAACTGGTGACCTCATTCACACGCAGGAACACAACAACCCTCCGGGAAGTTCGACTGCGGTTTTCTGTGAGGTGGATACTTCCCCAGATGTCTTGATGCACCCTACCGCTATTAAAGATACCTAAATCAAGACAGATATATTCTTGCACACAAATATTTGTCCTGTGTGGGAATCCACGAGCGTTTTTGTCGAAAATAGCCTGACTAAACACTGCACGACCAAACTCGGTACAGCCATTTTACATCACGTGGGCCTTATGCTTGTATGCCTACCGACGTATTATAAATAAAATACATTTGTCAAATCAAATCCTACCAACCCACACACCCTTTATTCATACAGATAGTATCGGGTACTGTTCGAGCATGATTAAAAACCGTGTATGTACAATTTTCCAATTTCTCGCCAACATAGAAAATTGACTTTATTGGTTTTTGTGTCCCCTCAATTTCAACGGAGGTCAAATTCCACACCGCACCCCACCCATCCCACTGCCGGGATACGAGTCTCCCTGGGCGTTTAGGGAATACTCCGCCACGCTGAGAGGTATGGCACATCAAAGCAGCCCGTCTGGAGAAGTACCTCCACCTCACAGTACGCCGCAGCTAAATAACAATTACCTGGAGGGTTTGTAGTGTTCCTGCGAGTGAGGTCACCACTAAACACCCAAAAAGTTGCTATTTTAGCAGCAGAGATGGCATCGCGCGAGTGATACTATACTTAACGTATTGCAAGCGTTCATAGGCTATGATAACTGCTTTACATCTATCTATCTACCTATATAAATAAAAATCGATGTATGTGTGTATGTCCTGCCATGCAATTCTCTAAGCGACTCGTAATGGCTGCGTGCGTCTCTGTGATCACAGATGTCACAGCTTTGACATCGTCCACTGCGATCACGGCTTTTTATTTTGGTATTCTATAAGACTGTAAGCGTACGCGAGGCTGTTTGCCTTGTAGAATTCCAATTCCAAACGCAGCCTTGCGGCGCTAGTGTCGCACGACCATGAAAAGCGACACTAAGGAATTGCAATTTTGTGTTCAAGGCTATAACAGCCGATATTTCCGAGGATGTAAGGATGTTTGCTCTTACAGAATTGCATGGCTGTATGGACTCGAAAACGGCTGTGCAGATTTTGATGAAATTTTCAGAGAATCTTCAGTTTAGCCCAGCGAGTGATGCTGTGAAGTTTGGTAGCGATCAGATCACCCGTGCTAGTTTTAGTTAGTGATAGTCCAGTGGATAAAAACCAGCCTTTCAGCGACTGGTTCAGGTTAGAATCGATGTATGTGCATATACCACTAAGTTCATGTTTTCTGATTTATATACATATTTATAATGATCACTCGCTCGGCGGTGAAGGAAAACATCGTGAGGAAACCGGCTCGTCACAGAAATTATATTTCGAAAGTCGTTTAACCTAATCTAAGAAACGTCTGATGTTTCCCTCTCGGCTGTGAAAGTCTAACGGCAGTCGCTCCAGTTCTGGCGGTAGTGGAGTGGTTAGTAATGCGGCTTTGACACCAATGCTCGTGGGTTTGATTCCTACAGAGGATATTATCAAAAACATTATAAGCATGTCTGTTTATGATGTTAGATGGATAGAGTACATGAAAACAGCCCGTCTGGGCAAGTACGAATATCTAACAGGAAACCGCAGGTAAATAATAACTCCCTAAAGATAATTGTGTGCGAATGAGTGAGTTTACTAATAGCTTCTAAGGCTGTGTTAGAAGCAGAGGGGGCATAGCGCGAGCGATACTTAATATATTGCAAGCACTTATAGGCTACGGTAACCGCTTTACATTAGGTGTACCGTATGCTTGTATGCGTCCCGACGTTGTAGAAAGAAACAAGTCAAAATATGCATCTTCGCGAAATCCTTAGGATTTGAAAGAGGACCTGTCTCAAATTTAATGGTTAAAATTAAAAGGTAAAAAAAAATACTTTATTTGCCCTCGCGAGCACTTAGTAACGTCTTATATTTTTGATATAAAAATTTATTGTACTTTATTAACTTCCCTTTATTAACTTCTGTTTTTGTTTTACAAACATAACGTCAATCAGAGAAGAAATTGCCAATATAGGTCTGCCAATAAAGCCAAACGTGCTTAAAAGGGACCAATTCAAAAGCGAGACCGATCTACTTCTTCGTGCGTGCTGAAGAAATACATGAACATAGAAGAACGTTCCATAGTCTCTGCCTACCCAATGGGAGTCTGACGTGATGGAATATTATCATCTTCTTCTTTTCAGCGTCTTAACGTCGATACCATTTCCTAATCCGCTACCGAAGACTAAGGATTTGACGAAGATTACTAATTTTAAAATACAGCGCCTGCTATCAGACCGCAGGGAACATCACACTGATTTTAAACTAGGTGAAAGTTTTTTTATACTACGTCGGGAGGCGTACAATCATACGGCCTTAAGCCACCTGGATATATAAAAACTAACAGCACCATTCAAGCGGGTAGTGGTCGGGTACCGGGTTGGCCCAAATTAAGACCTTAACGTGTCGCTCTTAAAAGTCTAAATTTCATCGAGTTTATTTATTTACTATTAGAAATGTCAACAGGTACAAACGACATGATAATTTAACAATCGTAGTTGTTAATAGAGCCAATTAGAGGCTCTCACAAATAGAAGTTGTGTAAAATTTAAACTAAAGATAAACACCATTAACTAAAGATATACACGCTGAAGTTACAATAGGAAAGAAGAAGCAAAACTTGCCACAATATGCCAATTTCGCTGAGTAATAGTCACGTAACATCATGTTATATAATACAGTCAATTTTATACAAGTCACAAATGAAAAAAAAAAGTAAAAAAGAAGCACACACAACTGCCATGACAACTCCTCAGGAGCCTAATGGTAGATGACCTCAATCACTCACAGGAAAATAACAATTCTCTGGAAGTACTGATTTAGCTGCGGTTTGCTGAGACGTAGAGTTAAATATTTGATTGGTAAAATAAACCGCTTTTTTCCGGTTAAATTGACTTTACGAAAGTTCGAGATATGTATATGAAGGTAACAGGTGCGGTAGACACAAAAGGCACACGAAATAGCTAAAGCATTACATACTTAAAGCGGTCCCCGACAATAAAAATACAATGGAGGTCAACCGCAGTGGGTGCCAACTGCTTGGATTTTTAAATACTTAATAGCGAAAATGTACACTGGAATAGAGTCAGTTACTCTCTCTTGCATCGTGATAAAAGAAATCTATCTATCTGTTGAGCCGGATACTTGCGGGGCAGGCAGAGAGAACCGAGAGTCACAAATCGCGGTCGTTTCTGACCTCACTTGCTTGTGCGTTAACATTTGATACCTAGGCGATGATACTACAGGCCACTGAGCTTTTCTCAGCAGTTTTTATAAGTTTAGTGTAATCAGACCTTATTTATAATAAATAGCCTTGTCGGGTACATCTGACTACACCAATAACAAATAAACTTCGATTTATCAGCGGATAGTAATGAGAAGATGTCTTCCGGACGGTCGCCTAAAATACGTTTAGGCATTTTAGGCGAACGTTCTGAACATCCTTTAGCCTGAAGACTAAAGTCTTCGAATAGTGTTTGTTGGCAGTGATATGACATACGGGCATAACCCTTCACTGCGTTATGGGGATGCTCAATGAACAGAGCAATGCTCGGTTTCCCTGCGTGATAGAATCTGAAATGTGTAATAGAACTAATGTAATTGACATAACCCAAAGGATAAGTAAAGTGAATTGGTACTGGACAGCTACATTAGGTAGTACTAACAACCGCCGGGGAAAAAGTTTCTAGAGGAGCCTCCTCGCACCAGTACATGCAGACCCTTCCACCCTAAATGGAGCGAGGACCTCAAAAGATTTATAGGGAGTCGATGGATACAGGTGGCTCAGGATCGAGGCGAGTAGTGTCTAGAGGGAAAGCCTATAGCTGCAGTGGACTAATACGAGCTGAAATGATGAGTAAGAATAGATCCTGCACTCTTTAAAATATGTATAAAAGATTAGGAATATTATTATACATTTTGCTTATTTTATACTGTCGGAAAACATGTCTAACACAATTTCGTCCCGAGAGGAACAAAATTAGTTTTGACTCAGAACTCTTCACGTACAAGAATTGGTCGTTTAAGGTAATAGGAGTTACCTTCTACATACACTCATGACAGGTTGAGCGATATACTCTTTTTTATTAAGCTCTCATTTGCTTTGCAGCTCCGTCATTTTGAGGAACTAAAAATAAAAATCTTATATGTAAAAAGAGGCAATTTAGTACAACGTTCGGAGGCATAGAAACAATCTTACGGCCCACCTGATTTAAAACAGTTACCGTAACCTATAAACGCTTGCAATATATTACTCGCACGATGCCACCTCTGTTGCTAACACAGCCAATCCATAGAAGTTTAATGGTGACCTCACTCACACGCAGGAACACAACAACCCTTTAGGTAGTTATTATTTAGCTGCGGTTTTCTGTGAGGTGGAGGTACTTCCTCAGACGGTTGCTTTGATGCGTCCTACCTCTCTTAAAAATACCCAGACAACAAACAGACATGTTCATGCACACAAATTGTTGGGCTGTTTGGGAATCGAACCCACGAGCGTTGGTGTCAAAGTAACGTAACAAGGCGTTTTGCCGCTGTGCCACCGAGCTTGTTGGTTGCTACCCTTACTAATCTAACAGATTGCAGTTCTGGACTGATAGATTGCAGTGCTGGCTTCCTGTATGAGCGTAGAATCCGCGTCATTGCAGATGGATGCGCTTCATGGTACATGTCAGTGAATGCCGGAGTCCCGCAGGGTTCCGTTCCATCGCGCACCCTCTTTCTTCTTCATAACAATGATATGCTAACAATTGGTAATATTAATTGCTATGCAGAGACAGTACGGTCCATAGGCGATAGGTCGGTCGGAAAGAAATCGATGAGAAGCGTGAGAGTCTTGTCGTTAAGCTGAAACAGGGTTTGAATCTCATTAGTAAATGAGATTCCAATAACTTAATTGAGTTTAGTGGCAAGAAAACAGGTCAGGTGTGCGCGTTTATAACAAAAATGTCTCCATTCCTTCCCACTCCCAGTATTCACGGCGCTTCAGTCAATATGCGAGATGGCCTGAATATGCTAGGCATGGATATTCGTTGCCACCTTAACCATCGTAACTATATCGAGAGACTCATCTCAACAGCTTCAAAGAAACTCGGAGTCCTGGACATGGTGCGCCGGTTCTTCACGCCGGACCAGCTTTGTCTGCTTTATAAGACTCAAGTTCGGGCCTACGTAGAGTATTGCTCGCATCTCTGTGACGGTTCCGTACAGTATCTTCTCGAGGCTCTCGATCGATTGCTACACGGATGCGACGGGCTATCCGCATAATCGACGACGAAGAGGTCACCAAAAACATGGAACCTCTTCAACTTCGTAGTGATAATGGCGCGCTATGCGTATTTTACCGCCTTTACTGAAGAACTGTTTTCCCTTATCCCACCCTCTATCTTCCGTCATAGAACCACTCGTGCATTCTTGCGATGTCGTTATCCCACTCTCGAGAATATTACCTTGTGTACTAAAACGTTCTACAACTCCTATCTCTGTCGTACTATTAAAAACTGGAATGCCTTACCAGCACATGTATTTTCTCCATCCTTCAATATGGGATCCTTCAAGCGAAGCGTAAAGAAGCACCTTGCGGCCAGCATGGCAGCGTCAACTGACAGGACACAGTAGTCTTTTGTCAGATACTGCAGCGATTTGGTCTTCTATTTTCGCATACCAGCAGGACAAGCGGAGCCACTATGCTGAGCTGAAATAAAAAATAAATAAACAAAATGGATATAATGAGCGACCAATGAGGGCATATATTCGAGACAAGTGGGGTGCGCCGGAGCTACGTGTCGCCATGGCAGAGGTTATAAATATGTACGCGCTTCGTCGCGAATTGTTTTTGATACCGATGATCGCATTACGATTGGGAATGCCCCCTACCTCTCCGACCCCGATCCCAACACTCCACACATATATACTGTGTTGTGTACGCTGGTACATCTGCTTGCTAGGACTGGTAGATCTTTTCTTGTAAATTGTATTCGATTTTGTAATAAGTTGCCTGACACAGTTCTGTCCTTTCCTGACAATGTATTCAAAAAACACATTAAAATTACTCTCTGTAAAAGGGCTTATTACAGAATTGATGAATATGTAACTGACAAAAATGACTGAAAATAATTCAGCACAGACTACCTGTCCTTAATAATCTAGAATTTTACCATATGATGTGTATTGTACCCATCAATATGTTTATTTGAATTTTTTGTAATATCTGATTGACAATTTTAAAAGAGATATATATTGGCAAGTTTCTTTCGGCATTTCTTTTTCGACAATGGTCATTTCCGAAATGCTAGTAGATTAAAAAAAAATGGCCAAGTGCGAGTCGGACTCGCGCACGAAGGGTTCCGTACCATTATCTATAAAAACGTCAAAAAAATCACGTTTGTTGTATGGGAGCCCCCTTAAATATTTAATTTATTCTATTTTTTAGTATTTGTTGTTAGAACGGCATCAGAAATACATCATCTGTGAAAATTTCAACTCTGTAACTATCACGGTTCATGAGGTACACCCTGGTGACAGACGGACGGACGGACGGACGGACAGCGGAGTCTCAGTAATAGGGTTCCATTTTACCCTTTGGGTACGGAACCCTAAAAAGGAAAAGTAAAATAAGAGAATTAAATAAGATACAATAAGATCATATTTCAAAAAATGTAATACATGTCTAAGTGCGAGGGCCCAATGGCAAATAAAGAATTTTTATATTCATCTTATTTATACACAGTTCTCGGTGGGTCCGAGTGCGGAGAGTTAGGACTTCTGCGCGATACACCAGGTACTTCGGCGCACCTCCTCTTGGGCCCATCAGGCATGAACCCTCGTGTTTAGTGATAGAGTTCCCCCCTCCCCCTTCTCGGGGGCCCGCTTTTTGTTTCTTCAGGCTGCGGCGGCTCACGCCATCCTCTCGTGGTAACGGCCGATAGGGACCAACTACACAGTCTTTGTTTTTAATCTTTATTTTGAGAGGGGCTTTTATCTGTATTAGATGTGCCAGCCCCATTGTACACAATTACATAGTGAGTGTTAAAAAAAATTCGCGAATTACTAGTCGCCGTATGCTCCCGAGTAGCGCGGACGACTCACGGAGCGCTGTGCGGGGCTGGCTAGACGATACGATTTGTCTGCACCTTGCTGTTTTAGTAGCAGAGGTGGCATCGGGTGACTGAGATCATAGGCTACGGTCACCGCTTTTATAAAGTGGGTCATATGCTTGCATATCTCCTGACGTTGTATAAAAAAGAAATAATTCAAAATGTAAATTAAAAGTATATTTATTAACGCTTTATCAATATCTGTCACACTAACTAAAGTCTTCGAACAGTGTTGCCAGAAACAATATATGGAACTGAGACCCTTTACTACGAGCCGTATGGGGAAGATCAAGGCCGCTCGGCATACTATGGAAAGAGCTATGCTCGGAGTTTCTCTGCGTGATAGAGTAAGAAAAGAGGATATCCACAGTAGAACTAAGGTAACCGATTTAACCCAAAGGATAAGCAAGCTGAAGTGGCAGTGTGCCGGCCACAAGAAAGGTTCTCGAATGGGGCCCCGTACACCAACACGCAGTGTGGGACGACCTCCCACTAGATGGAGCGACGACCTCAAAAGATTAGCAGTGAGTCGATGGATGCAAGTGGCTCAGGATCGAGGCATGCTTTCTAAAGGGGAGGCCTATATTCAACAGTCGACAAATCCGGACTAAAATAATGACGATGATGAATGTTACCGAAATTCAAGGACAATCATTAGAAACATACCCTACGTTAGGTTCCGATGAATATGCAGAATATCACACTATCATAGTGAGATAAATCAAGGACAATCATTTTACATATTAACTTTTCGTTAGGTTCCAAAATACGCATGAGAATTTAACAAACATTTGTAATATTTGCGGGGCGTGCACTTTAGATATAGCCTGTGATTTACAACATATTGACAGTGATATTTCATGAAGATTAAAGTTTGTTACAAACGTTTCACAGAACCGATATAAACTCAGATTAACTCATTGATTGAATTCATTCGCATTACACGAAAATCGTGTACATTTCGTAGGCAATAAAATATTTTAAAGAGCAAACGCATTTCATTCAGCCATTTTAATATTGCCGTAAATAATTATTCAATATTCGCCATGTTTTTGATTCTCCATTTAACATGGCGCATGTGAGTGGTTTTCCATCATCTATAAATCTAAAGAATATATGTAGTGTGCTCATCCAAGTAAACCAGGCTTTTAATAAAAGTAGAAAATAATACTTAATAGATTCAGGCGTTACTTTTGCGAAAATCAAATTCACAAACAACTCGATCTAAACTACTTTGTGTGCTTCCGCTCCTGTTTAGTTCGTGCGAACTACTGCCGGCCGGCACCCACCCACTACCGTTAGTAGATGCATGCCGCCGCTGCCATGGCTGCTCCGGTCGTCTCTGCGAGTGTTCGCCATCTGATTTGTGAACCGCATGCACCCGCCACCGCCGCTGCCATGGCTGCTCCGGTCGTCTCTGCGAGTGTTCGCCATCTGATTTGTGAACCGCATGCACCCGCCACCGCCGCTGCCATGGCTGCTCCGGTCGTCTCTGCGAGTGTTCGCCATCTGATTTGTGAACCGCATGCACCCGCCACCGCCGCTGCCATGGCTACTCCGGTCGTCTCTGCGAGTGTTCGCCATCTGATTTGTGAACCGCATGCACCCGCCACCGCCGCTGCCATGGCTGCTCCGGTCGTCTCTGCGAGTGTTCGCCATCTGATTTGTGAACCGCATGCACCCGCCACCGCCGCTGCCATGGCTGCTCCGGTCGTCTCTGCGAGTGTTCGCCATCTGATTTGTGAACCGCATGCACCCGCCACCGCCGCTGCCATGGCTGCTCCGGTCGTCTCTGCGAGTGTTCGCCATCTGATTTGTGAACCGCATGCACCCGCCACCGCCGCTGCCATGGCTGCTCCGGTCGTCTCTGCGAGTGTTCGCCATCTGATTTGTGAACCGCATGCACCCGCCACCGCCGCTGCCATGGCTGCTCCGGTCGTCTCTGCGAGTGTTCGCCATCTGATTTGTGAACCGCATGCACCCGCCACCGCCGCTGCCATGGCTGCTCCGGTCGTCTCTGCGAGTGTTCGCCATCTGATTTCTGAATCGCATGCACCCGCCACCGCCGCTGCCATGGCTGCTCCGGTCGTCTCTGCGAGTGTTCGCCATCTATCTATCTATATACCTTAACTTGTGCTATATGACCTTGCTTCTTACCAAATTTCATCATTCTAAGTCAACGGGAAGTACCCTATAGGTTTTGATTCCCTTGCGAGTGTCAAAATATGCACATAAACGAGGCATAAACAGCCGTATCTTTTGATTACGTTGACTTAGAAGTTTGATATTTTCACTGCTCGAAGTAACTGCAGACCTCAGTACGTGGTATTAACTTCCCCGTCCTTTCAGTCAATTCAACAGACAGACAGACAGACGGCCAACGGTGAATAAAGAATTTGCATCTTTCAAAGGGAGCTATCAACAATAAATGTTAAGGAAATTTGCAAGATAGTTAAGAGAATAGATCTGTCAGGCTTTCCGAAATTAACCAATCGTCAGCATAAAGTTGAATTAATCAGAATGTGCTAAAAACACATATATAAAACAATATTGGAATTGCCGTTCTGCAATTAAATATATGTAGATCGGTATTGGTAGCTGTTTAGTTAAAATAGTTAAAATTTAGAGAAAGACTGCCTTGTTTTGTATGCAGCAAATGTGTTACGGCAGGCATCTATACAGATAAATAAAATTGGAGTGTCTGTTTGTAATATTAAAATAACCGCTTTTTACTATATGCATATGGATATATATACGGTACATATACCAAAATGAATATTTTTACAATTTTTGTCTGTCTGTCTGGACCGACAGTCTGTTTGTTTGTTCTGGCTAATCTCTGAAACTGCTAGACCGATTTTGACGGGACTTTCACTGGTAGGTAGACGACTGTTCAGAGCACAATATAGGGTACTTTTTATCCCGTAAATATTTAGGGTTCCTGCGTAAAATATGAAAAACTGTTAAAATTAAGGGGAAATATTTTCCTCTTCGGGGTGCGATTCACAAAATAGAAGAATTTCATTAAAATCAGCATCGGTAATTCTATACGCGAAATACAGAATTAATAAGTTATAGTAAACTCTGCGAACTGAACAATAACTTTTTTGTTAAATTCCACTTGGACGAAGTCGCGGGCACAGCTAGTCGAGAATAATAATCGAAACTTGGTCTCGAAAACTAATCTTTTTTATACATATTCGAGAGTTGTACAAACGTTCGACATGATGTAAAGCGATGTAAAACAATATCATTAGCGCGATGCCACCTCTGCTGCTAACATAGCAACTCAACAACAACGGAACTTACTGGTGACCTCACTCAGGGAGGTGTTGTTTGGCTGCGGTTTTCTATGAGTAGAGGTACTTCCCAATCGAGCTGCTTTCGTGCGTCTTACCTCTATATACCTCCTGGGGTTTCGAAATCAGTGAATTGGATTGTGATATTTATTTTTTCATTTTATCTAAAACGTCTTTTTCAATTGAAGTGACATGGAAATATTATTTGTTTTTTTGTTTTATTATTATTATTATTTTTATATTGCCGGACAAATTACACAGCGTCATCTAGCCCCAAAGTAAGCGACGCTTGTGTTATGGGTACTAGACAACTGATAAACATACGTAAATACATTTTTTTTTGTTAATACATACTTATTATACATAGAACATACCCAGACCAAGACAAACAGACATGTTCATGCACACAAATGTTTGTACTGTGTGGGAATCGAACACACGAGCGTTAGTGTTAAAGTAGCGTAACAGCGCGTTTCACCACTGCGCCACCGAGCTCGTCAGTGTTTGATGACATATTTCATAAATATACTCCTCATATTTCCTTTCCTTATCTTTAACTCATCCATTGCTGCGTTCAGGAAGTCAAGAACTCAAAACCAACGTTTGCCTGAAAGAGCCCAACTTTGCAAATCATTGTAATTCTTATACTTTTAGTTAAAACTGTAAATAATATAATAAAGTTTGACGAACTCGGTGGCTCAGTCGTGAATAACGTGACTTTGACACCAACGCCCTGTGGGTTCGATTCCCACACAAGATGCAACATTTGTGTGCATGAAAATATCTTGTTTGTCTTGGTCTGGATATTCTAAGAGAGGTAGGGCGCATAAAAGTAGCCCATCTGGGTAAGTACCTCCACTTCGCGGAAAAACCGCAGCCAAATAACAACTCCCGGGGGGGTTGTTGTGTTCCTGCGTGTGAGTGAGGTCACCAGTAAACTTGTAAGATGTTGCTGTGTAAGCAGCAGAGGAGGTATCGCGCAAGTGATATTTAGTATATCACGAGCGTTAATAGGGTACGGTAACCGCTTCACATCAGGTGGGTCGTATGCTTGTATGCCTCCCGACGTTGTACAGAAAAAAAAAAACTAACATTTCAAGTCTGTGAAATAAACTCACTGACGGTTTGACAGGTTGTTTAGATTTTGAACCAATTCTTCTAACCTGTCACCGATTCTAGCGATCACTGGTGTCCTGATAGAGATAAAAATCATTTATTTGCTATTAGGCCCTTACACGTCTTACATTATTAAAATTAAATCATGTTGTATCTTAATAGTTTTCCATACTTTTTTTTTACTTTTAATCTCTCTTTTTTAGTTTTTTTAATTTCTACCAACATTTCGAAAATGAGCATTGGCGTAGAAGAAATGCCAAAAGAAACTTGCGAATATGGGTCTTTTTTTCATCGTTAATATATATTACAATAAATACACATATAGCGAAATCAGGTGGTAACATTAAAAATATATTAACACATGTACTGAATCATTTCCATACATCTCTGTCAGTTAGATATTCATCGATTCTATAATAACCCTTCTTGCATAGAGTATTTTTGATGTGCCTTTTGAACATATTGTCAGGCAAGGACAGAACTGTTTCAGGTAATTTATTATAGAATCGAATACAATTTACAATAAAAGATCTACTAGTCTTAGCAAGCCGATGTACAGGCATACGTAATCTATTCTTGCTTTTAAGATTTTCACTAAATTTTGAAAATGACTATATTTTTACGAGCATATGTTCTCATAAATATACTGAGAGGTAACCGTGAGGATATTTATTAATTCATTTTTAAATAGTTCTCTTAGAGATTCTCTGGCGCCCATGTTATAAATAGAGCGGATGGCTCTCTTTTGTAATATAAAAATAGTTTAGCATAGCATAATAAAATGTCAGCCGCTTTTCCCCACAATAATATACCATACGACATAATGCTATGAAAGTAGCTGAAATAGACTAAGCGCGCAGTAGCCACATCCGTCAATTGTTTAGTTCTCCTAGCCGGCATATGCGGCGGAGCTGAGCTTACTGGTCAGTTTTTTATTGGGGGGGGGGGGGGGGGGGGGGCTGCAATTTGGTGTCTATTGTAATTCCAAGAAATACAGTATCATTAATAAATTCTAGTACATTGTTGTCAATGAAGACTTCTGTATTGGCAGAAGGCACATTTTGTAGACTAAATTGTATACATTTGGTTTTAGTTGAATTTAATAAAAGATTATTACACGTGAACCAATTTGGAATGGCAGAAAGAACACTATTTACATTGTCAATATTTTCGCACCGGCGAGTAACATGTTCTTCGCTGACCCTAATTTCAATGAAAGCTGAGCCAGTTGCAATCACTGTGGACCGACCCACTTAGACCGACCTTAGAAGAATCATTCACGAAGATCTTGATGTTACAATCTTTCACTTCTAAAGTGTAAAATTGAAGTTAATAAAATTATTGTCAAACGTCTGTAAAACAGAAATGTGTCCGGAGTCAGTAATATACTCGGAAATAAAACGATTATATAAATAACATCGGCTTATGCGCCGTTTGCCATCTGACGTGGCCTAAAAACAAAGTTACTGAATTGAAATCGGGCCTGCACCCTCGCCTCGCAGAGGAAGCTGTGTAAACAACCCTTCCACATGATATGCAAACATGATCCAATCTTTTGAAAAATAAATTGGAATAGGTTTTTTTTATGTTTATAACTTTATTGATCACCAAACTCAATAAATTGGCTTAATATGAAATAGGCGTTAATACTAACTGAATTATCTACAAGTAAACTATTAGAATCACGGTATAATGGGTATAGGTAGGGTGAAGACCCTGACTTTGACATGGAGCTACTGCCGTGTGACGTCAGACTTCCGTAACCCAGAGGGAAAATTAGACCTTACTTAGTTTAGATCGCGTTTTTTTTTATATACTGGGAGGTGTACAAGTATGCGGCTCACCTGATGTAAGTCCGTCTGGGGAAGTACCTCCACCTCACAGAAAACCGCAGCCAAATAACAACTGCCTGGAGGGTTGTTGTGTTCCTGCGTTTGAGTGAGGTCACCAGTAAGCTCCCAAGGAGTTGCTGTGTAAGCAGCAGAGGAGGCATCGCGCGAGTGATACTTAATATATCGCAAGCGTTAATAGGCTCCGGTACCCGCTTTACATCAGGTGGGCCGTATGCTTGTAAGCCCCCCGACGTAGTATAAAAAAAATCCGTTTGCTAAGCCGAAGGATTTGGCGTAGATACTGATTATTACATTAAGCGACCGCAGTCAGACCTTCGCAACAGAGGCGATATCAGACCTTTCGTAGTTTAGATCACACACACACAAATATAATGTCTTGGTCGTGCTGGTTTTTTCACGTTGCTTTTCTTCACCGTCGAGCGAGTGATCATCACAATAATGTACATATATCCGATAAAACGAGTCTAGTCACGTCCCACAAGGATTGGAACAAGGGAGTGTCGGTTAACAGGCTGGTTTTGTATCGACTGGACCATCGCTGCTCTTTTTGCGTAAATGAAATACAAGTTTTATTTTCATACTACGCCGGGAGGCATACAAGCATACGACCCACCTGATGTAAAGCGAGCACCGTAGCCAATTAACGCTTGAGATATACTAAGTATCACTCGCGCGATGCCTCATCTGCTGCTTACACAGCAACACCTTGGGAGCTTTCTGGTGACCTCACTCACACGCAGGAACACAACAACCCTCTAGAAATTGTTATATGGCTGCGGTTTTCTGTGAGGTGGAGGTACTTCTCCAGACGGACTTACATCAGGTGGGCCGTATACTTGTACACCTCCCGACGTAGTATATAAAAAAAAACGCGACCGTTGAATGTATAACTACAGACGAAATCTAATAATCGATAGGAATCTTGAAAAATGGAAAGTCTGCGGGAATTGATATGATCACAGCTTAGATAATCAAACTTGGTGGCACTTACGTCCGACAGACAACGAACTCTACTAACTGCCTCCGGAAATCATTGATTAAAGTTACTACTTTGACTTACCCCGGAATGTGTGTAATAATATTCGAAGATTGTGAAGTGATGACTTGAGGGGTATGTGCATTAAATCCTTAGCAGCAGTAGCCTAAGAAATCTAGAAACTAAGTAAGGTCTAATTTTCCCTCTGGGTTACGGAGGTCTGACGTCACACGGCAGTAGCTCCATGTGAAAGTCAGGGTCTTCACCAGGTCCTTCGTATTAGATAGCGCCAATCCTAATGGATTGGTAAACAGAATAACGATCAGAAGGAAAAATAATACATATGAATTGTTATCTAACATTTTGAATCTTGTAATTAAATCTGAAAAGTCATATGTAATGTTGATAGTTCTTCCAGACCCCCATACTACACACATCAAAAGTGTCTAGGGATCAACATATATTTTTGCAATAACTTTTCTCCTGATTGATATTAATTAAAATTTTCTTTAAGGATTCATCAAATAAAGTGTTTTCGTTTGTCTACAGTAACGATAAACCAAGTCACCTTTGCATTAATAAAGAAATTTGCCATTTTCATAATAAAGGGATTTTTGACATTTGAACCACTAACATTAAAGTTCGAAAAAAAGACTGAAATAACAGTTTTCTTTAAAATTTTATTGGGTAACTTAAACAATTAATAATCCGTGTTTCTACCGCGAACACTAACAACACAAGAACATCGGTTTGGCATACTCAAAATGAGTTCATCCAAATCACGCTGTGGAATGGCCGCCCATGTTCGTTGCAACAACAAAAAAAGGTCTTCTTGCGACTGGATACCCTCCATATTCGGCAGAGCTCTTCTCTGTAGCATATCCCATGCATGCACAATCGGGTTCAAGTCTGGCGACTGAGCAGGCCAGGGCATGACATTGATGTTAGCTGCGGCGAGAGTCTGTCTTACAACTCTTGCGGTGTGCGGTCGTGCATTATCATGCATTAACTGAAATAAGGGACCGATTTGCACTTGTAGAGGAACGATGACGTCTGATACAATCGTCTCAGCATAAATTTGAGCGTTGAGGTTGCCTCTGATCCAAATCAACTCAGTTCTTCCGCCGATCCAAATACCCGCCCATACCATGATGGTTCCACCACTATAAGGATGGACTTCCTGGCAGGATTTTAATTAGACACTTTTGATGTGTGTATATATTATTTGCATCTTAAGTAACATAGTTTTTTAGGAAATATTGTCACTAACATCATGGACTATAGTCTGAAACAAACATTTATAATAATAATAATAAATAAATGTCCGTCTCTCTTCTGTACTAATAATCCCTCCAGATCTCATTTCAATAGCCCAATTATTTCCGACACATATTTGTCCCAATACCGGCCGTGACCTGTTCGTGGGTATATCTCCCATTGATATCCTTCAGAGCAGATCACAGCTGGTATAATACTTTACATTATTATTTTAGAAGGGGCCACTACGCATTGGATTCATATCCCCGCGCACGCCTATCAAATGACCGGGAAATAAGAAGAAATAAATATAAATAATCCGTCCCTCTTCTGCAATTGCCCAGTTCTAATAATACATCTAAATCTCATTTTAATAGCCCACTTTTTTCCGACATATTTTGACTAAAGTCCCAATACCTGCCGTGACCTGTTCATGGGTAAATTCACTCCTTGATATCCCCCGGAGCAAGTCACTGCGGGTTTAATACATTGCATTATTATTTTCAAAGGGGCCTCTACGCTTTTGATCCAAATCCCCGCGCACGCCTATCAAATGACCGGGATAAACCCGTGATATAGGAAACATAAACAATAATAACTCTTTTTAATTGGCTCTTAATAACAGGAACTTGCAAAGAAGCATTGATCCAAATCCAGTATAGAAACTCGAAAGTAGAAAATGATTGGACAGCTTATTTCTAAAATGTCTAAAACTCGAGGGTACGAGTAACTCTTCTGTAACTGAATGAATTAAATATCATCCAGTCGTATAACAGTAATCCGGGTATAAATCCTACTTAGCAATGTCAGGATGTTAACGGAGCGGGAACAGATTCATTCTGATAGAATTGTCTGTGTGCGGTAGCTTGTACTACACTAATTATTATGTTAACAGGATAACTAGCAGGTTTCGTGTTAAACGCATAATATGCCGTATAGGATAATTAGTGCATGTAACTAACTTAAACATGATCAGTACGACACTAACACCGTGATTTGTTTAACAGAACCTTGTGTCTCGGTTCAGAGACGAGTTGTAAGAATTGTCTGCAATCAAGCTTGCACACGGCATTGAGCTTTTAAGTTAAGGGAGAGAGTTTTGCGTCATTTGTGTATTCTACAGATTGTACAACAGGTTGAATAATTGTTCGGTATGGTGTCGACAGCTTCTTTTTATAATCACACTGCTATTCGACGGCGGTGAGTTCACGTTCAAACGTTGGAACGGCAATGGTAGCGTACTGTATGGTCCCAGAAAATTTTTTTTGGGATGAGTAAAAAATGCTAAACTCGCGTCAGGACGTCAGTACACGTGACCGTAAGATTTTGGTGGGAATTAGAACTTAAGTTCGCTGCAGCGCTAAAACATTAGTTACCTCTAATTAAACAATTAAAACATGAAGCGCTAGATCGTTCATAGGGCATTATTTTCTCGCGACCAAAACGTTGTAAGCGCCATGAAATTCTTGGCGCTTACGCGTTTCGTTCAATGTAGTTTATCAACATCGCTGTTTGGTTTAAGCGGCGCAGGGCGCTTGCGCGAGTGTGCGTGTGTGTATGAGTTTTAGAGATTAGCGATAATGATGCTGGTAATGATTATAGCGAGTCGTTGAAATTATGGATGAAAGTTGATTTTTCTGAGAGATAAACTTTTTAATGTAAAATAATTGTAATAGTTCTGAAGTGTTAAATTTTTAACGTAATATAAATTATCATGTTTGTGTACGATATCGCAATAAATTAATATTGTATTTTACAACATACATGATAGTACTTTTAGACTGATAAATAAAGCAATTCGTGCGAAATTATTCCCTAACCATTCCAAAATATTTAAAAAATGCACAACGTTAATGTTCAAGTTTTCACTTCTACCGGCACTCCCGGAGTGCAACCCGTTTTTTTTATGTACCATTAAGGTGGCAATCAAGCATACGGCCTGCCTGATGGTAAACAGTCACCGTAGCCTATGGATATTTGCAACACCAGAGATGTCACTCATGCGTTGCCGACTCTCTAAAAACCTCTTCACGCATTTCTTGAAGAATTCCATGCTGTAGTCCCTTGGAGTAACCTCGGCTGGGAGCTTATTCTACAGGATATGAGTTCTCGGAAGAAACTTCTCTGGAACCGCACAGTACGCGACCATTGTGGTTCCAGCGTGTGAGGGTGAACTTACCGCCGTCGGCGAGCGGTATGGTTATAAAAAGTAGCTGTCGGCGTCATATCGAACAGTTCTCCAGAACACAACCCGTTGTACAATCGGTAGAACACACAAAGGGAGGCAAAATCTCTCCCTCAACTTAAGGGTTCAATACCGTGTGTAAGCTTAAGAGTAGCGACAATTCCCACAGCTCGTCTCTGAATCGAATCACACGGTCCAAGCTTGTATCCAGGTACTTCCGCCCAAAGGTGACTGCAGTACTCCAAATGCGGTCTGACTTGAGACTCATATAATATAAGTCTTTGCCCCGCCTTGAAGTACTGATTTGCTCTGTTGAGCACACCAAGTTCTTCATGAAGGGCACAAAGAGGTTTTTACAGTATCAGCAACGCAAGAGTGACACCTGGTGTTTCAAATGTCTAAAGGCTACGGCAGTCGCTTATCATCAAGCAGGCCTACACCTATTTAGTGATATGAAACGAAAACATGACAGAAATATATAGAACACTCTGAAGGTCATCACGCTAGACTTGATCAAAAGAGCAATTCGGTTGACGTACGTACGAAAAGTATATGATAATGTACAAATATAATTAATAATGTATTTTAGTAATTCTTACCTTTTCATAATAATCGACGTACACAACAGCTGCGTCTTTGAAACTGCTGACTGAATCGTAGGGAAATTAATTCAGTTGTAGTCACGAATCCGGCATAGGAGGTGCGTACCATTTCATTCCCCTCGTGTATCGACTGCCCGCTATCTGATACAGAATAATCTATTATCATTTTAGTTCAGTTGATTGAATGTTTACTACATCTAACCGAATTTGATGTAATATTCATTGGTACATATATATTTATATATGAAAGAATGACGAAGCAGATATACAATACAAAAGTGGAAGGATGTAGGAGCCGGGGAAGGCCAAGACTTACCTACCATGACCAAATTGGTCCTGTTCTATTAGAAGGTGATGTCAGGAGTCCTAGAAACCGGCGAGCGTGCATGAGAAGAGCAATGAATGTTAAAGAAGCGAGTGAGATATGTAAGGATCGAGTCACGTGGCGCTCGGTTCTCTCTGCCTACCCCGCAAGGGATTTGGCATGAAGTTATAGATAGATAGATAGACATATATATTTTTTCGGATATGGTTATGTGGTAATAAGAACAGTGGCAGCCCAGTGAATAAAGCATCGACCTATTAATCACCTGGTCCCCTTTTCCAATCCGGATTTGGATTTATGCACATATTTGTAATTATCACTTGCTTGATGATGACAGAAAACATCTGGGAATCTCGCACGCCCAAGAAATTATATTTGGAAAGACGTGTAACTTAACAAGAAAGGTCTGGTTTTCCCTTTGGGTTGTGAAAGTCTGTCGATAGTCGCTCTATGTAAAATTCAGTACTTTCGCCAAATCCTTAGGCTTAGGTGACGGACCCATATTCCTATTAGGTAAAGGGATAACGCTAAGAAGAGGAAATGATATAGTACACGGGTGCAATTAGCTAATAAGTGAAATGGAAAGTGCACCCCAACGCGTGTGGGCCTATGCTACTAAATTCGTCTTTTTGCGTTCATGTACATATTTGTATGTACACTTGCTCTGTGGTGAAGGAAAACATCGTGACGAAACCCGGAGAACTAAGAAAGTCAGCAGTCGCTCCATGCCAAAATCAGTATCGTTGCCAAATCTTTACACTTAGGACACGGCCCCGCAGATCACAATGGATTAGGTCATTAGAACAAGACACGGGAATAAACTCCAAGTTCCCACTCAAAAATTAAGTATATTCCAAAATAATGCGTATAATATGGCCACCAAAATTTTTAATCGGTTACCTAAAAGATTTAATACACTAAACTTACGCATGTTTAAGAAGGAACTATTCAATTTGTTATGTGATAAAGGCTATTATACAATTAATGATTATTTGAATGACAAATTGACATGATATTATTTGATTTGATATGGAATAATAAATAAGCTTATCTAGATATTATGACCTAATTTTTAGTTCAGTTAAATGATCTCTGTATTTAACAATTTACACGCCGATATACATTCGGCAGAATATGTATGGCTTTCACTGTATTATTGTAAGAACATCATTTATGTACCCATATTCGGTAAATAAAGACATTCATTCATTCATTCATAGGAAACCGAATAAAGCTAGGATGACGAACAAGCATTATTGCCGTTAAATAAAGGACTGAAATATGTTCTTTTTTTAATTATTCCGTCCTAAATGTAATCTAAATACTTAATGTACAGTATTACGAACTATTTATTGACCTAGAAAGCAAAAAAAATATGTAGTTCTGCTTTTATGTTTTTTTTCCGTAGGTAGGTTATTATCGTATAAATTAGATGTTAATAAGAACTGATAATCAAAAATAAAATTTGTTTTTTCTTGCAAGTATGTTCAAACACATAGTAAGAAAAGTGTAATATTGGCCATTACAGTCTCGGATCCATTAGACCTCGCTCTCGACGAGTGCTGTAATTCAGCCTTGAGTGTAATAGCCAATGTCAGTAGCGTATCTTATTGTATTATTACCGCCAATACAAATTGGTTTATTATTCGCTATGAAATATAGTGGTGTGTCAGTCTTGAAATTCGACAAAATAAATGAACATTTTAATGAATGGGTAAGAACTGCGGCTTTTTTCTTCGGTCATGTTACCGCTTTCTTTTTCGAACAGCACCAGTGGTGTTATTATTTCATAGTAATTTGTTCGTTAATTATTCGACAGCATGTCATTACGGTGCTATTTTGGGGAAAACAGAAGGGTCCGCGTATACACAGATTGAAGATATAGAACAAATAAGGGTCGAACAAACAACCGCAGATAGAATAAAACTGGCCCTTCGCTCGATACACATAAATAATGCAACAGCATCCATTATGTAACTCACTTTTCGAAAGTAACGCCAGAGTTCAACGAAAATACAGACAGGAAATATTGCTTAGCGTACAACATCAGAAAAAACAAGAGCACACAAATTAAAATAAATAAAAACAAATGCTGCTCAACCCTCGTCACTGTCGAAACTGATACCCACTTTTAATTTGCCACTCCGTTAAATTCACGATGTCACGAATGTTGTAATTCTGAAATGCGATTCCTGCTTGTCCAAATTTAAGCTATTTCCTTTAAAGAAAATGTCTCACACAGAATCGAAATGCTTTTTATCGTAGAGACGTAATTCGCTCACGTAAATTATAAATCAGAAGGAACGATCTATTGATTCCTTTGCTGAGACGCAGACACATAAAAAGAAAGATATCATATGGACAAAAACGACTTTGTTTTTCACGTTCGCTTTGTTTTTGTTTCAGATAATGTTCGAGGTCTCCGCTGAAAGACGAATGCCTTGAGGCAATATGAAAGTAAGGAGGATCTTGGACCTCCGGGTCGTCGCCTTGTGTACGACCTGTTTCTTACTGCCAGCGTTCGCTGCCTGTCCACCTCAATGTATATGCAAATGGAAGAACGGAAAGCGCTCTGTAGATTGTACAGACAAAGAAATGAATGCAATCCCAACTGAATTAGATCCAGAAACTCAGGTCCTAGAATTCAATGGCAACGATCTGCAAGTGCTTCAAAAAGAAACGTTTGTCAAAGCCAGATTACTCGATTTACAAAAGATTTATCTTCAGAAATGTAAATTACAGAAGATCGATAACCACGCTTTCAAAGGTCTCGCCAATCTGGTTGAGTTGGATTTATCGAATAATTACCTCACTGTCGTTCCGTCGACTAACTTTGCATTCACTCTAGCTTTAATGAGGCTCACTTTAAATAACAATCCCATAACGAATATTAAAACTCGTTGTTTTAAAGACTTAAGCCATCTCAATACATTAGAAATGAGTAACTGTAAGATAGAAATTATTGAGAATGAAGCATTTTTGGGATTAAAACGTCTGGAATGGCTGACGTTGGACGGAAATAGGCTATCGAATATTCAAGGCGAAAATCTGTTTCCCGATACGTTGAGAGGAATTGAACTACAAAACAATAATTGGAACTGCGACTGCCATTTAAGAGATTTGCATAGTTGGCTGTCGAAATTTAATATGCCGCACGCTGTTGAACCAATTTGTTCGCTTCCTCGACGTCTCAAAAAGCACACAATAGCAAGTGTTACCGAATCTGATCTAGCTTGTTTGCCTAAAACAACTCCTACTTCAGTATTTTTGGATCTGAATGCGGGAAGTAACATTACTCTCGAATGCCTGGTCAAAGCGATACCAGATGCAAAAATAACATGGCTATATCAAGGACAAGTAATACACAACTACACAAATACGCTACCCGAATCTCGAGATATATATTTTGTTGAAAATGGTCTTACAGACAAAAAGAGTGAGCTATATATATTCAACGTAGGCACAGATGACAACGGAACGTTCTCATGCATTGCAGAAAATCCGGCTGGAAAATCACGGGCCAATTATACTCTGAGAATTATATTGAAGGAGGAACCTGTGGTCATTGTGGTGACGTTTCCTCAAAGACATTTAGTAGTTATAGTTACAATCGTATTTTTAATCATAGTTTTACTAATAGCAATCATAGCAGTAGTGTTATTGAAGTTTAAAACTGATACCCGTAGCCGCAAGAAAAAGGAAAGTGGCAAAGACGTCGCACTGTGCAATCAAATTTTACCAACAAGTCGCAGTAATGGAACCTTACCTAAAAATAATGGTAGTTTAATCGTGAATGCTCACTCACATCACGCACTGCACTACACTGTGCAGACAAACCGGGACTACGAGCCTAGTGATGTATATCATAATAGTAATATGAAAGGGTTTGTGGACAAGAATCCTGACCTAATTAGCGACGCGGAAACAGTCGCTAACAATACACAAAACGAGAATACAGTGTTATCTGTGTACAAGGCGCAAACCGCAAATAGCGACGGGTTTGAAGAGGAAACCGCATTCACCGCGCCGACAATACCTCGACAGGTCACGTGGCAAGACCAACAAAATTTAAACAATGCCAATATGCCGCAGAACCCATTGAATAACATGTACCAACATTCCGCAGATGTACATTTGAACCCTGGATGTTTTTTAGATAATGAGGGCTACCCTTATGATTACGGGCTACCTAAGCATCCCTGTCGGCCACCAATAATGAGTAATTATTCTGTAGTCGGACCTTATTATCAGACATTACCACATAACAGACCGAAAGCTCAAAAACTTGTATGTAAATTCGCTAAAGATAATGAATTTAACGCAACCCCTCCACAATGCGCTAATTTCGAAGTATTCAACACACCAAACGTGCGTCGCACTTTGGACGGATATCCTGTACCACGTAACAGACAGATAGCCTTCGTTGGCAATGGAACAGTCTACTATAATGAGGAGTTTGTACCCTCCCCGCCCGAAGGTTACAAGACGGACTCCGTGGTGCAGTGTTGCGCGCCAGTAGAACCTTGTTCATCATGGGTGAATCCTAAGGGCACGTGTGCTGTAATGGTGCCTATAGGAGTAGCTGAGGCATCAGGAAGATGTTATCAAGTGGAAACCAGGTGTGTCGATACTCAGACAACTGACGCTCGAATGCCAGGTGAAGGAACTGAGAGTGTTTTGAAACCCCTGCCTCAAGTGTCGAACGCTAAATGCGCATCAGATATCTGTTCTGAGAGCCCCGATGAAGGCTACGTGGGCGACGCTAATGACATCTGACGACGTCGCCATCACGATAATGCGTAAACAGGGCAATTTAGACGCTAATAAAGTGATAAAGCGACTGAGTATAAGTAGTTTTGTATATAGAATCGGAGAGACTTCGATAATGAACGAAGCATGTTTTGTACTGATAAACCTTGTAAAATACTAGAAACATATTTGTTACACGTGCTATAATGCTGACAAATAATATAATTTGTCAGCATTACATAAATATTATATTTTCACAAATATTCTATGTAATGATATACCACAGTCATAAGAATTGCTTGACATTTTACAATGGAACATAAAATAGCACAGAATGTAATATTAACTTAATATAATACAAAATGACATAAATGTTGCACATTGTAAGTCTAAAAGTGTTTATTGTTTTCCATTTCTTTTTATTAATCAGGTTACATTTAATCTATTTTCTCTATAATTATTACGCCTGTACAGTTAAAAATTAGTAACAGTAAGTACTATTATTCGAAATTAGTGATTCACAAGTATTATTGCTATGATCCGTTGAAATTTATAAACATTAACAGATATATTAATGACAATTATATCTCATCATTAACCAGTGAACGTAGTGAGTGTATAGTCATTGTGAACATGTCTGTATGTAGAAAATTGTGCTATACAACAATGAATTAAAGTTTAAAATCCTAAGAAAAATTATGTTCTAATATACATCACAAATACAAAGGCACCTAAATGAAAATACAAATAATTATTCAAAATGAAGGGAGAACTGATACAATCCAGTTAATTTCCTTTGATGAAGTCGAAATATTGTGTTTATTTGTGTATCGTTTCTGTGTTAAAGTGTATAAGCTTGAGTAAATGAGAATAAATTAGCGTTATTTCAAAACAAAACAACTTCTGATTAAGCACCCCGTCCCCGCCATGTTCTGTTTTATTTTATTTACGGAAACAATATTGATACGAGTGTCAGAGAAAAACAAATTAATAAACCAAATAAAGTTACTTAAAAGTGTATTTATTTATTTAATAATATTTTTAACACGTCTTTACTGTACCTTTAATTAATAGAAAACTGTCTCAATAATTAAATTGTAACAAAAGCGGTGACGACTTCAGATTAATCATCATTTTCATAAAAAGTATCATTTCTCATACAAATAATGATTAATTTGCATATTGTGGTTAAGAATAAACTACATATTCTCAAGTTTTTCAATAATAATGATACATTTGCTTAACATGTGTATACAAACAATCTCACCAAACATTTACTTACTGTCTAACATTATACATTACTTCATAGGATTAAGCAACTGTGAAATAGTTTGAATTTATTTTATAGAATGCTTGTCTTTTTATTGCAAATTGATCTATTTCATCATATTATTTTATATAACCAGCTAAGATTCAAATACGACATCGAAATGTATCCGAAACAGATTTATTCCGAGGGCTCTGAGAAGCCAAAAGCTTCATTATTGAGGCTATTGTTTGTAGAACAACGTGAGAGAACTCTTAATTATAAACAATCCGCCAATCAACGTCATCCAAACACGGAGTGTGAAATTCAAACTTATTTTTAACCAACCAATTAATCATTTCTTATCGCGAAGCTTGGTCGACTAAATCGTGTTTGTTTTCGTTTGTTTTCAGCATTAAATTGATTTAGTCAGAAAAACTAAATCAAAATCTTGATAGGTATATCTAAAGTATAGTACAAAGATATTTGAAGCTTAAAATATCAAGTTTAATAAAAGCTATAAGCAGAATGGGGTCTTAGCTGTGGCACTTATCTTAGATTTGATTAAGTAAAAGTTAGAAAACACACTTGGTACAATGTGACTCGGTACACAATTAAGGTAACTATTTAATTCTAATCGGTGTACTCCGTCAACAACACGTAATTGTTTTACGAACAATCATTATTTGTTTGAAATATATACTAATTTTACTTATACGTGCAGGAAAAGTTTGATTTGTTTTTACATGTTATCTGAAAAAGAAGTGTGATAGCTTTTAAGTCTATGTATTTGTTTTTCTGTGGCACTGAAGCTTTCAAGCGAGTGGGCGATCCCAATAACATAGTTATAGTTTAGAAAATATTTTAACGGAACGCTTACAGGGTCACTGTGCTACGTCTGTCTATCCACTAGTAGTAGTCTGAGAGTAACTCCATAATTAAAAAATAAAAACCAAGTCTGTAAATTCACTATGTTTGATGATAATCAGATCAGTGATGCTTGAGATAATTATAAACAGCGTCACGTTACATACAAGTCACGTCGACACTTTTTTCAGAACGTATAATCGTATGTACCTACAGCATATATTTGTATTCAACAAAAGTTCGTTCCATCTCTTAACCCACTGTATTTATAGACGTAAATTCGCCTTAAATCTTACTAATTTTATGCGAAACTCAAACTACGAGTAAATTAACACTGATTTTGTTATTATTAAAAACAATGTTCTATTTTGATTTGAGAATTCAACGACATTGCCTCGTATATGTATCAAGTTTTACCAAGTGTGCTTTGGCCTTTACACTCACTTTGCATACTTAAATTATTACAAAACTTCCTCATTATTAAACACAATTAAGTTTTTCTATAATTTCATAAGATGGTAAATAAATTGCCTAAAATAAACACGTATAAAAATCTATGATACTTTTATTAGAAACTCTAAGCATTAGTAAAAATGTATCTAGAATTTCTCTATTCATCCAGTAATACAATGAATTCGCCGAGAGTTTTTAACAATATGTGATCGTCGTGAAAATTATCAACCATTTATATATGAAAACAATAAATATGTTTTATTTATTTAAAGATGAGATAAATAAGTCAGAGAAAATAACATTTGTCATGAGTTTAGCTTTTTTTCAGCATTAACGTTTTATTCTCGTGGTAACAAGAAGCACGATGAAAGGGTTATAAAAAGGTAATGTATTATAAAAAAGAGCTTTAATAAATTAAAACAAAATAATGAGTAAATCTTTAGACAGTTAAAATTAGGAATTATAACGTACTAAAGTATACTAAGTATTTGAAAAATCTTTGGTTCAATGGTACTCAAAAAGAACAATTTGGTGTGTTGTTGTTGATATTTGGTTAGTCTCTGTAAATAGACTCAACAATAAACGAAGCACACGTAGTCTAAACAAAATAGGTGTAGAATTTTAAAGAATTTAATACAATGTGGAAAAATACATGCACGGCGAAGCTTGAATTTTAAGCTAGAAAAATTCTTGCTACACGTTCATCAACATGATATTACGAAACCATGTAAATATACACCGTTATTACACGTGCTATAATGCTGACAAATAATATAATTTGTCAGCATTATAGCACGCATAATAACGGTGTATATTTACATGGTTTCGTAATATCATGTTGATGAACGTGTAGCAAGAATTTTTCTAGCTTAAAATTCAAGCTTCGCCGTGCATGTATTTTTCCACATTGTATTAAATTCTTTAAAATTCTACACCTATTTTGTTTAGACTACGTGTGCTTCGTTTATTGTTGAGTCTATTTACAGAGACTAACCAAATATCAACAACAACACACCAAATTGTTCTTTTTGAGTACCATTGAACCAAAGATTTTTCAAATACTTAGTATACTTTAGTACGTTATAATTCCTAATTTTAACTGTCTAAAGATTTACTCATTATTTTGTTTTAATTTATTAAAGCTCTTTTTTATAATACATTACCTTTTTATAACCCTTTCATCGTGCTTCTTGTTACCACGAGAATAAAACGTTAATGCTGAAAAAAAGCTAAACTCATGACAAATGTTATTTTCTCTGACTTATTTATCTCATCTTTAAATAAATAAAACATATTTATTGTTTTCATATATAAATGGTTGATAATTTTCACGACGATCACATATTGTTAAAAACTCTCGGCGAATTCATTGTATTACTGGATGAATAGAGAAATTCTAGATACATTTTTACTAATGCTTAGAGTTTCTAATAAAAGTATCATAGATTTTTATACGTGTTTATTTTAGGCAATTTATTTACCATCTTATGAAATTATAGAAAAACTTAATTGTGTTTAATAATGAGGAAGTTTTGTAATAATTTAAGTATGCAAAGTGAGTGTAAAGGCCAAAGCACACTTGGTAAAACTTGATACATATACGAGGCAATGTCGTTGAATTCTCAAATCAAAATAGAACATTGTTTTTAATAATAACAAAATCAGTGTTAATTTACTCGTAGTTTGAGTTTCGCATAAAATTAGTAAGATTTAAGGCGAATTTACGTCTATAAATACAGTGGGTTAAGAGATGGAACGAACTTTTGTTGAATACAAATATATGCTGTAGGTACATACGATTATACGTTCTGAAAAAAGTGTCGACGTGACTTGTATGTAACGTGACGCTGTTTATAATTATCTCAAGCATCACTGATCTGATTATCATCAAACATAGTGAATTTACAGACTTGGTTTTTATTTTTTAATTATGGAGTTACTCTCAGACTACTACTAGTGGATAGACAGACGTAGCACAGTGACCCTGTAAGCGTTCCGTTAAAATATTTTCTAAACTATAACTATGTTATTGGGATCGCCCACTCGCTTGAAAGCTTCAGTGCCACAGAAAAACAAATACATAGACTTAAAAGCTATCACACTTCTTTTTCAGATAACATGTAAAAACAAATCAAACTTTTCCTGCACGTATAAGTAAAATTAGTATATATTTCAAACAAATAATGATTGTTCGTAAAACAATTACGTGTTGTTGACGGAGTACACCGATTAGAATTAAATAGTTACCTTAATTGTGTACCGAGTCACATTGTACCAAGTGTGTTTTCTAACTTTTACTTAATCAAATCTAAGATAAGTGCCACAGCTAAGACCCCATTCTGCTTATAGCTTTTATTAAACTTGATATTTTAAGCTTCAAATATCTTTGTACTATACTTTAGATATACCTATCAAGATTTTGATTTAGTTTTTCTGACTAAATCAATTTAATGCTGAAAACAAACGAAAACAAACACGATTTAGTCGACCAAGCTTCGCGATAAGAAATGATTAATTGGTTGGTTAAAAATAAGTTTGAATTTCACACTCCGTGTTTGGATGACGTTGATTGGCGGATTGTTTATAATTAAGAGTTCTCTCACGTTGTTCTACAAACAATAGCCTCAATAATGAAGCTTTTGGCTTCTCAGAGCCCTCGGAATAAATCTGTTTCGGATACATTTCGATGTCGTATTTGAATCTTAGCTGGTTATATAAAATAATATGATGAAATAGATCAATTTGCAATAAAAAGACAAGCATTCTATAAAATAAATTCAAACTATTTCACAGTTGCTTAATCCTATGAAGTAATGTATAATGTTAGACAGTAAGTAAATGTTTGGTGAGATTGTTTGTATACACATGTTAAGCAAATGTATCATTATTATTGAAAAACTTGAGAATATGTAGTTTATTCTTAACCACAATATGCAAATTAATCATTATTTGTATGAGAAATGATACTTTTTATGAAAATGATGATTAATCTGAAGTCGTCACCGCTTTTGTTACAATTTAATTATTGAGACAGTTTTCTATTAATTAAAGGTACAGTAAAGACGTGTTAAAAATATTATTAAATAAATAAATACACTTTTAAGTAACTTTATTTGGTTTATTAATTTGTTTTTCTCTGACACTCGTATCAATATTGTTTCCGTAAATAAAATAAAACAGAACATGGCGGGGACGGGGTGCTTAATCAGAAGTTGTTTTGTTTTGAAATAACGCTAATTTATTCTCATTTACTCAAGCTTATACACTTTAACACAGAAACGATACACAAATAAACACAATATTTCGACTTCATCAAAGGAAATTAACTGGATTGTATCAGTTCTCCCTTCATTTTGAATAATTATTTGTATTTTCATTTAGGTGCCTTTGTATTTGTGATGTATATTAGAACATAATTTTTCTTAGGATTTTAAACTTTAATTCATTGTTGTATAGCACAATTTTCTACATACAGACATGTTCACAATGACTATACACTCACTACGTTCACTGGTTAATGATGAGATATAATTGTCATTAATATATCTGTTAATGTTTATAAATTTCAACGGATCATAGCAATAATACTTGTGAATCACTAATTTCGAATAATAGTACTTACTGTTACTAATTTTTAACTGTACAGGCGTAATAATTATAGAGAAAATAGATTAAATGTAACCTGATTAATAAAAAGAAATGGAAAACAATAAACACTTTTAGACTTACAATGTGCAACATTTATGTCATTTTGTATTATATTAAGTTAATATTACATTCTGTGCTATTTTATGTTCCATTGTAAAATGTCAAGCAATTCTTATGACTGTGGTATATCATTACATAGAATATTTGTGAAAATATAATATTTAGTTAGAATTATTTATAATCAAAAACAATTCATGTAGTGCAACGTGAGAACGAATTATTTGTAATATCAAACTAATAAAAGTTCTGAATACGTACGAAGTCAACTTTTTCAAAATAAATTAGAATTTGTAAGAATGTAAATAATGTGTACATACTAGATTTTACTATGAAACTTTTCCGAAAGGAATAAAGTAGTGATTGCTAAGTAATATAAAAATATCAGGGTATCTCCCTTTATATAGACGCAGCGTTTCACTGATTTTATCTCATCGTCAGATATATATTTAATCACAACAAAAAGTTACTTTAGTAAAGTTATATAGTTACTTTATTTTGTTTTTTTTTTTCAATTATTATTTATTCACTTTATCTATAAACAATTGAAATAATAATACCAATGCCGTCCCTTTTTAAAAATATCCCATTTTTCCTGCCATAGTTTTGTTTCAATTACCTTGTTAATTGAATTGGAACTGGATACCGGTTTTTTTAATCGAACCTATGTTTTGAATGTACGACGATTAAATACCACTTTGGTATTTCTATGTCTATTTATCAAAAAAATGTTACACGTAAAAATACTATAAAGCAAATAGCTTACCCGTTGAACCGATGCTATTTCCTTTTTGTTTGAATCAATTAAGTCCTGGCATGATTTTTTGTTTTATTTCAAACATATTTATGTATGTATTACTGCGTTATTTAATCCTTAATCGGGCTCTCTTTTCATTGTATTTGTAGTAATGTAGGGCGACTTTCTGTCTTGATCTCTGCTCTTATAGTCCTTTTCCATTGGTCCTTTTCATATTGAACGCCTTCTGAAGTTACTGTAACGATTTTATTAAGACCGTCTATTCAGTTGACTTTCTACTGTGTGCTATCTTGGCTTTCACTGATTACTAGATTTCAAATTATTCCATGTAATTCGAGTATTGTGGTGAATAAATGGGAATTCGTAATTGCGGAACTAATCTTTAACGCCCAATTCCATCGCTGCGTAAGTTTACAAACGAAGGCAAAGACCGTTAATTGCATGCGTCTATTTATACAGCTGTGTAGATATACACAGTTCCATAAATGGATCATAGTACATTCGTATATATATCGGCCTACACGTACGGCTGTTTACTTCAGATTTCCATTCAATAATATTGAGGAGGCTCACGGTAATGTTGAGGACTAAATCCAACCACATATGCACGAAGGGCGTTTTTCCGTTACCAAATAAGGCGCTAGCGTAAAAGGGGTAGAGGCTATATTTAATAATAAACGTCCCGACTATGAAATTACTTTCACCCTACATGAGACCACAGCCAAGTAATTCCCTGGAGGGGGATTGGTTAAGACAATAGTATACAGTAAGAATCTTTTGGTCTACGTGTGGTTATGTTTACATTCGTAGCATTACTTCTTGTATTGTAAGGGTCGGCGTTCAAATCAGGCGGCATTTATGCTTACTTGCTACCCGTCATGCTGTAAAAAAACGGGGTGTGGCTGTGGCGTAGACAGGCCGTGAGAATTACGTGATTACATCGTCGTAAGTTATCATAAAAGAAAATTATATGATGCAGCAAAATGACGTCAAAATAGCGGCTTTTTCCCTTCCGACGCGCGTGATGCGCCACGGTTTCCAATCAACGTTACGATTTCTTTGATTTAGGTATCAAGTGGTGTAACTAAATTTTGGATGTGAACGATAGATATGAAGCTACAACTGTATCAAACCGGTTTTGTTATCATCAGTTTTCTAAATTGCTGCCCACTATGGGAGCAAAGGCGACTGGCGGGTTTCGGCCTGAAGTCCTACAGCTTTAAGGTTTTTACCAAAAAACACTGTATTTTTCCTAATTTATATTAATCTAAAAACCACCTTCGTAGAACTTGGGTAACTGGAGAAATAAGCATATTTTTCTCATTGTATCTAATCGATTTATCATACGAATTAATTCACACGAATTACGAATTTTTTTATCAGTTACATATTAATATATTATTAGATTCATAAAGATTTTTATTTGCTGCCATTGTGTTTATATTTTGTGCATTGTTTTAAATAATAAGAGCTTTCCGACGGATTTATTATTGTTTACTATAGTTCAACAATCGATGAGTCAATACCGATTAATCGATTAAACAAAACAGGGCAGCACGGCAACACTGATGCGTTAAAAACTTATCTTGTCAACTTCACTTTTCAATTCATAACCTTAAATGGCTGTTGTTTTGAGATTTTTCTGTACGATCGATTTTTACTTCCATTGACTTGCGTTTATCTACCCGGACTCCAAACCCTGCGTAAACGTTGACCTGTATTTTAATCAGGTTGCTCTAATAAACCACATATTGAATTAGGTAGGTACCAAATCAAAACATAACCTTATTTATATGTCAAAAATTAACACACTTTTTCTAATTACCTCCAAGTTTTTGGCAAAATTAAAAATACTTTTTGGTTTCCCTATGGAATGATCTTTAACGAGGCAGTAAAAGTTATCATGTAGGTGATCAGGCCGAACTCCCCTAATAAACCCGCCAGTCTCCTGTAACCCTTCGAAACCCGGGTGGTCGTATACGACCGCGAAATGTATGGGAAAACGTATATAACGGGTTCTGACTGCTCAAAGACATATTCACATCGAAACCAGCAATAAAGTAAATCTTTAGAAGACTTTTATAGTGGCGACTATCAAACCGATAACCTAGTATTCAAAGGCAATTGAGCGAGTAAGAACGTGTTAAACGACGCTAAAGAAATACCATTGTTTCAGTTCCTCTATGTGGGCGTAGGCGTATTTCATTGGAAAACAAATTTTCATATTACATTCCGTTACCGCCTGAATAAATTATCATAGTATAGCGTACAACCGATGCTCTACAGTAGATATATTCGAAAGTAGATTGACTAGCGCACATAGGTATTTTCGGGCAGTAATCTATACTAATTTTATTTTTTATTAAATACTTTACTGACCACAAAACAGTTAATTCAAAAGGCGGACTTAATGCTAATTGCATTCTTTACCAGTCAACCATCGGGAGTGGAGAAAAAACGCGATTGCGGTTTTTATTAAAATAAAAATAAAATAATAACCCTATAAAGAATTTGTTCTTCATGTGGTCACCTAACATAAATATAAGAATACATAAATAAAGAACATACATTCAGAACCACAATAATACAGATAAGATCCTAGTAATACATACATATTTTCTCTATAAATAATATAATATGCTAATTATACAACACACGTTGGTTGTCTGCTGCTTGGACAGGCTCTCTAAAAGATAGGCACGTAACTTTTTTTTTTAAAGTAAACTTCTTTGGGGAATGTATAAAGCGGAAGACTTTGATTGTTTCTTTGAACGTACTAATCTCCGGAACTGTCGGCCGGATTTGAAAAAATCTTTTTACATTTGATTATAATACATTATATCACGATATAACACTTAGAAGCCGAGGGAAAGGAAATGAAGTCGAAATGGCGGGATATTCGAGTGCGCGCGGATGAAGTCGTGGGCAATACAGCAATACTGAAGGTAATTTTAAGAATTAAAAAAAAACAATAACGAGCTCTGTGGCTCAGTCGTGAATCACGCGTCTTTGACACCAACGCTCGTGGTTTTGATTCCCGCACAAGGCAAACATTTGTGTGCATGAACATGTCCGTTTGTCTTAGTCTGGATGTTTTAAGAGAGGTAGGACGCATCAAAGCAGCCAGTCCGGGGTAGTCTCACCACTCCACTTCGCAGAAAATCGCAGTCAAATAACAACTCCCTGGAGGATTGTTGTATTCCTGCATGCGAATCAGGTCACCAGTAAGCTCCCAATGAGATGCTGTGTAAGCAGCAGAGGAGGCATCGCAAGCGTAAATAGGCTACGGTACCCGCTTTACATCAGGTGGGCCGTATGCTTGTATGATTCCCGACGTAGTATATATAAAAAAAACAATTATTAAAATCTCGAAACAATAATTGGTCCTATATACGCTGCTTCACTTGATTAAATAAAAAACTTTACTAAGAATAACATGCCGGCGCGCGTCGCAGTGACCATTTCGGACGATTGTTTGAAGTTATACTACTGCTGCTATCCTTCTTCTGTGGTTCCATTGTACAATTGCCTGGTTGCAAATAACACGCAATTACAACGGGATGTATTCCAGGAAATGTAAATGATTAAAAAATATTTGTTGTACCGAGTTTACTTGTAATTGTTCATTTTACATAAAAAATAAAATAATGAACGATAAAGCTGGGTTTTCACGGAATATAAATGTGAGATTTGTCGTAATTGTATGCGTGATAAATCTAAAATGGCACGTATGAATTATAAAATAGAAATTAACAATGGCACGCAAAGTGGAACGACTACTTTATGAACGCTTGCAATACATTTATATCGCAATGCTACTACTACTGCTAACCCAGCAACTCTTAAGGAACTTGCTACTCCTTAGTGATCTCATTCACACGCAGAAACATAACAACCCTCTAGTGAGTTGTTATTTGGCTGTGGTTCTTTGTGAGGTAAAGGTACTCTTCCTGACGAGGTGCTTTAATGCGCCTTGCCTCTCTTAAAAACACCTGAACAAAGGCAGACACAGACATGTTCATGCACACAAATGTCTATCCTGTGTGGGAATCGAACCCGTAGTGTTACTAGTCACTGGGCCACCGAGCATGTCGAATGCATGTGATTAGAGTCACGGCAAATCTAACATGAGAATCATTAAATTGATTGACATTGATGCGAACGCAAACTGGAATGTTTATTATAGGCATCATTTGAGTTTCCACTGTTGGTTGTACATTTTGTCAAAATTATTAACGAATCCGGTAATCTTGCAATCATCATCATCATCATCTCAGCCAGTACTCGTCCACTGCTGAACATAGGCCTCCTCCTTTAGAGTGCTAATTGTCTCGATCCTGTGCCAACTGCATCGATCGACTCCCTGCAAATCTCTTGATACGTTATTCGAGAACTTCCCCAGCAGTTGTCGGTTCTACGAACTATATGGCCGGCCCACTGGCACTTCAGCTTGCCTATCCTGTGGGCTATGTCGGTTATCTTAGTTCTACTGCGGATATCCACATTTTTGATTCTATCACGTAGAGAAACTTTCTGCATAGCATGCAAGTTGTGTCGTGGCAGTCACTTCTATTGCAGATATAAATAACAAACTAGCACCAATCATAGTTGTGATATCAGGTATCTTATAATATATATAGAGCCGTGATACCCCAGTGGATAAAGAACTGGCCTAGTGAGCAACAGGTCCATGGTTTGAATCCTGGCGTAGTGGTACACAAGTCGTCTGTTCGGATTTATGTACATATTTGTAATTATCACTTGCACGGCGATGAAGGAAATATATCGTGCGGGTTGCACGTACATACTAATACAAATAATATTTCGAAAGACGTGTGACCTAACCTAAGAAAAGTCTGGTTTACCGCCTGACGGCAGTCGCTCTGTGTAAAGATCAGTATCTTCCCAAATCCTTAAACATAGGTAGTGGAATCAACAGTATAACGCTTAGAAGACAATAAATAACTACTTATATATCAATATTGTAAATTAGTAGAGTTACGTAAAAATATTTTACGTACCTACGATCGTTTTTACCAGTTACGTGATTAACTTCTATACTACAGTTCTGATGCTATTTATTTTTGCTATTTAAATATGTTATTATGCAATAAAAAGATTACATTCACTAATTTCTTTATAAGTGTTGGGTATATGATGCACATAGAAGTTATAGTAGAATTATACTTATTTGTGACAATCTGAGGATCGTTTGTTTTAATTTTTAGTTTTCATTAGAAATTACGATTAATTTCTAACAATAATAGATAATCGAATTAAATTTGATACGTGTCTCGCCATCATCGTCTCGTTGATAATCTCGTCTCGAACAATGTCTCTGTGTCGCAAAACGTCGCCTTAAATTCAAGTGTCGCATTATCTTGTCTGGTGGAAACACAGTTGAGTTAATTCCAGCCTATTGATCCGTAGAACTCATTGTGTGGGTTGTTATAATAGTTCTGATTGTTTTATTCTGAAAAGTCAACGGTATAGTTATTGAGAATTGTTTGATTATTTTTCACTTTGTGATGTGTTTTAGTTTCGTTTTGATGAATTTTGTTTAGAAGTTTTCTGTAATTGTCTTTTAAACTGCTTTGTGTATCGAATAAACATATAATTCGGCTAACATTAAGCAATGGTAGCTGTCTCATCCCGCTGCTAAAACGGAATGATCTTGATCGCTTGCCGGTGGTCAATCAGAGGTTATGGACCAACCAATGAGTGGTGATAGTCTTGTAGATAAAGAACCAGCTTATCAGTCGACTAGTCTGTGGTTCGAATCCAGGCGTGGGCATGTACCACTAAATTCGGGTTTTCGGATGTATGCATCACCACAGCAACCCTAACTCATCCCACTGCAGGAATACGGTTCTCCCTTCAATCAAAAAGGTTTACCACCACGCCGTTCAACTGCGGATTGGCGGAGGTTTTTGAGCCGCCCGAAAGCCACTGTCTTAGCTAAACGAACGTCATCTATCGACAACAGCCGATGGCTTAACGTGCCCCCCGAGTATTGAGAAGCACTAGATAGATAAATCCATCAATAGGCAGGCTGCGGGCGACATTGCTTAACATGCGAGTTCGGTTAGAATGATAGGCACAACAACGTCGGGGATCTGTTTTTCCTGTGGATTATGAAGGTCTATTGACAGTTGCTCCGTGTCGAAATCATCTTATTAATCATCTTAATCTTCTCCAAATCTTTAGACTTAGATAGCAGGCTCCAATCGTATTGGACTAGGAAACGGTATAACGCCAGGTAGAGGAAGGATCAACCAGTATGATTTCGGTATTTACATATATATGTACCACGGTGAGTGCTTTGAAGAACTATTTTCCCTTATCCCATCCTCTCCCGTCCGTCATAGAACTACACGTGCAGGCTTGCGATGTCATCATTCCACTGTTGAGGACATTTCTTCTCGTACTAAAAAGTTCGGCAACTCCTATCTCTGTCGTACTATTAAAAAGTGGAGCGCATTGCCGGCACATGTGTTTCCTCCTTCCTACAATATCTTCCTTCAAACGGAACGTGAGAACCACCTTGCGGGCCAGCATGGTAGCGTCAACTGACAGTACACTTAGTCAGTTGTCAGTTGCCGCTGCAATTTGCGAAGCGGAGCCACTATGCTGAGGCAATATACTATATGTGAAAAAATATATATTACTGTCTAGTTTTAAGTACCATTTAAACAGTGGGAAAGGAGATGAACTGTGATCAAGGACAGTCATTAGTGTCTCACAAGCAGGCTGTGACGTGCATGATGCTCTAGCCAGAATATATCTTCGCTCAGCTTCAGTGGATAATTCTACAAAGCTACCTCATTTTCGCTGCATTGGACCCTAAAATTTTATCATGAATTCCTGACCTCAAAGATCGTGCGTAGCCACATTCATGGGCTATCAGCTACCCGCCCTATCGCCCGAGCTATTATTTCACGGGAATTAATTTCTCTGACCCCATTAATTATGTGGTAGGGTGCTATTATGGCGTTGCTAATAATTCAGAACGTTAGTAATGCAAAACAATATCTTAATATTATATTCATTGCATAATTGGAACGCACGTACGTACCCACGTCCTGTGGCGTTATTTACTCTCTACCTACACTGCAGGAGTGTTACGGGAAGATGCACTTAACACCCCTTAAATTACATCTTCTCTTCTTAACTTTATCCCATTTCCTAATCCATAAATATTGGCGAAGTACGCTGTCCTAAGGATTTGGTGAAGATATGATTTTTAGATGGAGCGACTGCCGTCAGACCTCCACCACCAGGAGGGAAAACTAGACCTTACTTAGTTTAGGTCACACGTCGTTCGAAATACAGTTTCTTGATGCAGCTTTCCTCACGTACATAAATCTGAAACCAGAATGATACACGCCAGGATTGGCAAGCGGGATCAGTTAGTCATTAGGCCCGTTCTTTATCCATTGGACTGCTGTAAAGTCCTCAATGTAGCTAGTAATAATACTCACCCCAATACTATCTCTAGTGTTGTTACAGGGAAAGGGAAGGGCTGTGCTATTAAAGGGAATAACCTATAGAGCCCCCGGTGACATAATTTTGGATGGTAAATAAAACCAAAAAATCCACTGGGCTACAAAATCTCGCCTGACCTAATCACATTTATACGCAGAAGTAATTCTTTTTTTAAGCAGAATCTCTATTTTAAATTAGTTGTTTCTTCTGAAATAAAGTTCCTGTAACAGTGATGATTTGTAATTAATTGGATTGTATGTCACAAAGAGGGTGTCACTGACTCAAAGTATACCACACAACTGCACCAACCCATGTTCATTGTACTGCTAACGATAGTCATTTGTCAACAACAAACGGGACCAATGAATTGAGGTGCCATCGACTTAAGAATTCGAAGTGACTAAACGCATCCATCAAATGTCTGCGGTCGAAGGCTTAACTTGCGTGTGCGATCGGACTGACGTACGTCACGATCATGTTCCCCTGTTGAAGTAACTGCATTCCGTTTTATAGCTAATTTTATTTTCGTTCAACTAAAAAGAAACTATATTAGGAAAGTCTATTACCTAATAATTAAATATACCTTTATAAATCCCTTGTTTGTTTTATTGCCATTATAAACGTATTTACATTTATTATTGTTTTCCTTTTAAATAACGAGAAGGACACTTTTATATTTATAAGGTTTAGTTGCAAACAAAAAGATAACGAAATAAAATCAGTGAAATACTAAAATAGGGAACTTACACATAATAATAACACTATCTTTTGTAAGAATGATAAGCTCACTGAGCTTTTTAAGTCCACTATGTTTGGCAGAAATCTTGTATTATGTAAACATTGTATTGTCGAAGTATTATGAGAAAAGCTTAGTTTCGCTTTTTTATTGCTCAAATGATCCGGAAACCACTTGTCATATGTATAATCGGCAACAAAAGTAAATAAATTTAAAAATCTTTTCATATGAAATTCGAAGGTCGAACGCTTTCGTTGCCGATTGTATTGGGTTCGTTTTTACCAAAGGGTTGAGTTGACGAGAAACTCGATACTGTTTGTCAAGTCGCATACAATTGTCATATGAAAACAAATCCTCTTAGAACATATTTGTAACAGCTCGTTAATAAGACAACACTTCGCGCAATGTTGAATATGATGTCACAAAATAAAGTTTTTGCCATAATGCTTTGATTTTCTGTAGAAAGTCTCGTCGCAATCTGTGAATTGAAACTGTAAACTGTTTAAATAAAATAAGTGTTTATCGTTTGACGTGATAAGTGTGATATGGGTGGTGGTGCATCGTCACAGATTAATATTTTGACTTATTCGCATATTCCAACCGAGTCATCTAGCCCAGGTTGGATGTTGGAAATTTTAAGTGCCAATTTCCCAACCGTCCTCAGGTTTGACAGTGGGAATATATCTGAGTTATTTTCGTTCCTGTGATTCAAACCAGTCAATAATGAGATACAATCGCAACTAGAAACTTTTTTTATGCATCCAAAATTTGGAGAGATTGTTTATCGATTTACTTAAAATCATTTAGTAATATCGTTTCGTTACAGATTACAGAGTGTCTCAAGTTGATGTTGATTACGTGTAATATTGACAGGAATACACTTACAAATTTTCGGCCAATTTCAGATTGAGACGGCAAATGTTGTCGAAAAACATGAATTAAAACATTTTCGTAAATGTGTCCTGAGCAGTCGCTAAATCTTTGCCACTTATGGTCACTTGAGGGGCGTTACGATTAGATATAGTTCTTATAAAATGTCTAGCTGCAAATAAACATACGGCTCTCCTGATGTATAGTGGAACCGTAGTCTAAATGCTCTTGTTATAGAAGAAGTGTCCCTTGTTATAGGCGCTTCTATCGCTCACTTGCAGTAACACACCAACTTTAGGGAGTCGTAATTTGGCCGCGGTCTTTTGTAGGGTGGAGGTTCTTTCCCAGTCGGGCTGCTGAGATTCACGTGACCTCTCTCATTCACCAAAGTCTTGTTTTTAAATAACAGCATTCCGCCACCATGATAAGTTATTTTGTTTCGCGAAGATGCAAAAGAACTATGAAATAGAGAAGATTTTTAATTCGACTGTAATTTATCTTCCTGGTGACGTCACTTGCTTGCAAAAATACAACAACCCTCCAGAAAATTGCTACTTGACTGCGGTTCTCTATGAGGTAAAGGTACTTCCACAGACGGGCTGATTATATGTGCCTTACCTTAAAACTCTTAGAATCGAGACAATCAGACAGGTTCATGCCCACTAATGTTTGTCCTGTATAGGTGTCGAACCCACGAGCGTTGGTGTCAAAGCAGCGTTACTATTACAGAGTTACGTTTTTACGTGGACGTTTTGACAAATCTCCTGAAATTATAAACATATTTTGTTTAAAGCTAGAAAATACTTATAAGTCCCCTGCAAAGATGAAATTATGACTTCACTAAAGTCAAATTTCAAGTAAATATATTCATTATTTTGATATGTCGCATCCATAAGCTCACTCTTACTTGAACTTGCCAACTCTCATACGTTCATCTCTGTAGATTGGGATGCTTGGTGCTATATGCCCACTTTAGCACAGCACACCCCAGATCCGAGCAATCGGCATCCATCTCCTCCGTACGAGGCTGTATCGCAACCAAAATCAATGTCAAAACATAAACAAAAATTTTGTTTGAACAAGTTGTAGTGAAATTTTCATTGAAATAAGCACATTCGCTGTACCATTAGTATTCTAAGTGAGTTTTCTATGTCCAGCATTGTTTGTTTTTTTGTATGTTTCCGTGTTTTTGATACTGGCGAGAAGCCACGGTACATAGCACATACTTGTAATATCACGTTGTTATTCTTAGATGAAACGAACTGTAGATGTGCATGACTTTGAAATAAAATGTGTATTTTTACATCAGACTTTTTTTCTACCCATACTTTTTACGATAAGATAAGAAATTGATTTGTTAAGATAAAAAAACGCATGCTCCGTTGGTTCGGACATGTATAAAGAATGCGGGGCGAAAGAATGACGTAACAGATATACAATGCAAAAGTGGAAGGATGTAGGAGCCGAGGAAGGCCGAGACTAACCTACCATGACCAAATTGGTCGTGTTTTATCAGAAGGTGATGTCAGGAGCCCCAGGAACCGGCGAGCGTGCATGAAAAGAGCTATGAATGTCACAGAAGCGAGTGAAATATGTAAGGACCGCGTCTTATGGTGTTCGGTACTCTCTACCTACCCCGCAAGGGACCTGGCGTGAAGATATACATACATACTTTTTACGATCCCACACTAGGCAAACATTTGTGTACATGAACATGTCTGTTTGTCTTAGACTAGATGTTTTAAGAGAGGTAGGGCGCATCAAAGCAACCCATCTGGGGAAGTACCTCCACCTCACAGAAAACCGCAACCAAATAACAACTCCCTAGAGGATTGTTGTGTTCCTGCGTGTGAGTGAGATCACCAGTAAGCTCCCAAGGAGTTGCTGTGTAAGCAGCAGAGGAGGCATCGCGCGAGTGATACTTAATATATCGCAAGCGTTAATAGGCTACGGAACCCGCTTTACATCAGGTGGGCCGTATGCTTGTATTCCTCCCGACGTAGTATATAAAACAAAAAAAAAATAGCAGTGATAGGTCAGTGGATAAAAAAGCTATTGACCATTATAAGGCTTATAGACCAACTACCAATGATTCGAATCCTGACATGTACCACTAAATTCGTGTTGTCGGATTTATGCACATATTAGTAATGATCACTCGCTCGGCGGTGAAGGAAAACATAGTGAGGAAACACGCAAAACAAATAAATTATACTTCGTAAGGCGTGTGACCTAACCTTAGGAAGGTCAGATTTTTGCTCTGCGTTATAGAGATCTGATGGTAGTCGCTTCATATCAAAATCAATCTTCGCCAAATCCTTGGGCGTAGGTAGCTGATCCCTTCTTCTATGGAAACTTAATGCTAAGAAGAAAATGCAATAAAGAGAAGAGAGACAATAACATCTTCTACATGCTTTTTTCTTTTTCAGGAACACCGTTCCTATATGAAATCTATATGTTTGTCTGTCGCTTTTTTTCGAATATTCGAATTTTGACTTCAGATTCGGATTCAGCATAAAAAAGTAGAATAGCAATGTTCAGGAACACCGTTCCTATCTCTTAAGAAACATGGTCAAAATGGCCGACAAATTAAAAAAGAAAATTGAATTGTTTGCGCATTCTCAACTGGTTTAATGATAGAAACATGATAGAAACTGTTTCGATTATTAGAAACAGCTTCGCTGATACGAAATATAGCCATGCCATAGCCATGGTACGATGGTATGAAGGGAGAAATGGTGTAATCCCCTTTGTGTCTACGGCGATATATCCACTATATATACAAACAAAATTGGTTGGAGGTATTTCGACGTAGACTAGAGGTTTACCATCAAACTCTTTCGTCCTCGTATCCTATTAAAATTGACTAAAATGCAGTTTCACACAAAAGCACCTGTCTGATGGTGGCAGCTAATTAACAACACCCTGTGTCACAACAACCCTCTAAGGAGGTGTTATTTGGCTGCTGTTTTCTTGGAGATGGAAATACTTCATAGTTAGTACTAGGAAGTATTTCCATCTCAAAGAAAACAGCGGCCAATTTTTTTTAATATACAACAAATAAACAGGCAAACAAGGAAGGCATACAAGCAAGCGGCCCACCCGATGTTCTTTATACCCAGTTACCATAACGGAATGCTTGTTGCAGAGCTGCGTTAGCCAGCGAAGCTTTATAACCGAGAACATTGTCTTTTTTGCAGTTTTGCGGTTTTCAACTGTTACACGTAGTACTCCTCCAGTTTAGAAGCTAGAGAGCTGATTGTTCGAAGTGAATGTACCTTAAGTATTGTAGATTCCCCTAAAATACTCCTAGATTAAATTTCGATTAGCTCAATAAAGGATATCGATAAGTGATGTTATCGCCCGAAAAACCGTTCCGATACAAAGTCTATTGGAGAGCGTATGGCGAGCTCATTTCAAGTTTTGCAAATTTATATTCCGGGTCAAATTAATTGTCAAAACATTTATTGTTTGGGTTAGGGTTAGGGTTAGCAGCTCTGCTTACGCAGCTTGCTGTTATTTACTTATTGTGCAAAAGCTCTGCCAATGCGCCGCAGGCGCAGCTCCCCTGGTAACAGATTAAGTATCACTCACGCGATACCACTCCTGCTGCAGACACGGCTACTCCTTAGGAGCTTGCTGGTGACCTAGCAAGAACACAGTAACCCTTCAGAAAGTTGTTTTTGACTGCGGTTTTCCGTGAAGTGGAGGTACTTCCCCACAGGCGCCGCTGTCATGCTACCTCTCTTAAAAATTACGTCAGAGCCTCGCTAGTTAACAGCAATGGACCTGTATATGCAGGTGATGTTGACTTTGTCTACAAAAGCGACAGTAAGCCCCCACTTCTAACCCCGTGACGACCCCGTGTCCGAGAAGTTAGTAATAAGGGCTTTAATACCAATACTCGTGAGTTCGATTCTTCAGGCCCGCCTGATGTAAAGTGGTTACCGTAGCCTATGAACGTTAGCAACAAAAAGAAAATCGCTAGCGCGTTGCGTTGTCAACACAGCAACTCATCATCTTCTGGTGAACTCATTCATTCGCAGGAATGCAACAACCCTCCAAGGAGTTGTTGTTTGGCTGCCGTCTTCTGTGAGGTGGAGGTACTTTCCCAGTCGTCCAACGCCGTGTCCTACCTCTCTTTCGCCAGAGCCTCGTATGTTGATAAGCACTATTATAGTTGTTTACAAATTATATTTTTAGGGTTCCGTACCTAAAAAATAAGGTCAAAAGGTAATGTGTGGTTGTGAGATGTGATGATTTTCTTATTACAATATATTTCCCTACAATTAAAGAAAGAAAGAAAATTATTTAAATCAATGATATACATACAAGCCTTCCCTTCCGACCGATAGTACTCGATTTTTGTAAAAAGTTTCATTTGCATTTCATATCGAGAATCATAATTTCGTTCAGTACTTCATCATTTGGTAAAGTAGGTCAGTTGGAAAACGCTTGGTTGACCAATTCATATAAAAAGGTAACACGCCAAGAAATTATCGAGAAGTAAAAACTTTAATTTGCTTTTCGTTTATTTTACTAATTAACTACCATGCTGTGGTGTGTTTTAACGAGCCCGGGGTGGTAAGCATTGCTGTTTTAACACCGAGGTTCAATTCCCACACACACACACTCGTGGGTTCAATTCCCACACATGACAAACCTTTGTGTGTATGAACGCATATGTTTGTCTCGTTTGTAGTTCGAAATGCTAGCAGATTAGAAAAGGAAAATAGTAACATAAGAGAACTGAATAAGATACATTATGTTTATATTTATGACGAGCTCGATGAAGTCCTGAATGACGCGACTTTGACACCGACGTTCGTGGGTTCGATTCCCACACAAGGCAAACATTTGTGTGCATGAACATGTCTGTTTGTCTTGGTGTGGATGTTTTAAGATAGGTAGGGCGCATCAGAGCCCGTCTGGGAAAGTACCTCCACCTCACAGAAAACCGCCGCCAAATAACAACTACCTAGAAGGTTGCTGTGTTCCTGCGTGTGAGTGAGGTCACAAGTAACCTCCCAAGGAGTTGCTGTGTAACCAGCAGAGGAGGAATCACGAGAGTGATACTTAATATATCGCAAGCGTTAATAAGCTACGGTACCCGCTTTACATCAGGTGGGCCGTATACTTGAACGGCTACCGACGTTGTATAAAAAAATATTTAGAAATCTGTAAGATGTATCTAAGTGCCCGTGAGGGCCCAATGGCAAATAAATATTTTTTTTCTACATCTACTAATCATATTAATAACGTAAAGTTAAAATTAAGTAGATACGTGTATGTTCTCAGTAGTTATAAAAACACAAGAAACCGCAATCAAAGTTTACTATGGTTGGTTACTTGGTCGGTGTTAATACATGTGTTATTGATTTGGTTTAATTTTTTTTACACAACTAGATTGGCAAACAAGCCCGTGGCCCGCATTAGATGGTAAGCTGTCACGGTAGCCTATTGACGCTCGCAACACCACGGGGATGTTACTCGCGCGCTGCCAATCTTGTGACCTAAGGCTGTTTCGTCACAGTACTCAGTAATTTTTCTGACATTATCTCATCCTTAAAACCGGAACACAGCTATATAAATATAGCTGCTTGGCGGTAGAAATAGGTGAGACAGAGGTACCCATGCAGACGACTTTTGTACAAAGCCCTCTGGTGAAATGATATTGTCTTTCATTGCCTAAAAATGCATCAGAATTATTTGCCTACACATAGGCACACATACACCTATATATACACATTATATATTATACGTAGGTCACACTATAAGTTTTGCGTAACTTAAAAAAACACATGTTATAACCAAAATATTATGTTTATTGCATTTCAAAATACTCTCCTTTTCATTTTAAACATTTTTTCATGCAATCGAACCATTTTTTAAAACAGGAGGACCACAGATCTGAAGGCATGTTTTCTACGTGCTGATTGAACGCTGTCACTGCCCCTTCGGAGTTGGTAAAAGTGAAACCTCTCATCAAATCTTTGATTTTGGGGAAAATACAGAAATCATAGGGTGCTAGGTCGGGGCTATGCGCAGGATGGGTAACGAGTTGTGCCTTTTCGCGATCATTTTTTTACCAACGTTTCTCGCCTGCCTCACTTTTGTTGGCCTGTTCTCATTTTCAAACACCCATTCACAAGATTGCTGTTTTTTTTCGGGTTCAAAACAATAAATCCACGTTTAGTCTCCTGTGACAATGTCGTAAACAGCATTAGAATGTCCGTGGTCGTACTTCAGTAGCATCCGTGAGCACCATTCCCCGCGAGCCCGCTTCTGCTCCGCTGTCAATTCATGAGGGATCCAACGACAACAAAGTTTCCGAACTTTCAATTCTTCGTGTAAAATTTTCTGAATTTGGCTCGTACCAATCCCCAATAGTTCTCGAATCGTCTCATAGGTAATCCGCGGGTTTTCTTCAATTAGCCGCTTAACAGTAGCCACATTATTTACGTTGACGGCAGTTGAAGGCCGCCCTTCACGAAATTCGTCATGTAAAGAAACTCGACCTCTCTCAAATTCAGCAAACCATCGCCTCACGGTGCTCAAAGAAGGTGCTTCTCTCCCAAAAGCATTTTGAAGACGAGCAGCACAGTCTTGCGGAGAGAGAGAACTTTTAAAATCATCGCTTTAAAATCTTTTCGACTCAATTCCATTTTCGTTGCGTACGTAGAACTTTGATGTGTGATAAAAACAATTGACAAATGACTTCCCGCCAATTGTTTTTTTATTACTAAGTAGGTTGCAACGTTTCAAAAAATATAACATTCGAAATTCAAATAGTTCCGATTAGCTAGAAGTGCAAAACTTTTAGTGTGCCCCATGTAGTAATAACCGAAATTATGACTAATTGTACATTAATAATAATACAGAATATGTTTCAAAAAAACATAAATATGGTACTGCAGTGCCTGTATTGAGCGTTTTTTGGATTGGTCTTAAATTTAGCGTAGTTGATAAAAACAAAATGAGGGCGCCACTTAGCTTTATGCTCCCTCTTAAGGGGAAAATCATCGCAAAACAGTGACAACCCCTGGGTATGCTGTCACTGAGTTGGCCGGCCGAGGTAACTAAATTATGTATGAAGCAATTAGCGGCAAGGAACAGGCGGTTGTCACACCAACGGCGGCGGCACATGTGTCACATTTTTTCTTACCATTAGCATAATGTCCCGAGACAAGACATCTTGAAATAATATCACTGTCATAAGATAAAGAAGTGCAGATTGCGGAATATAAAATATATGTTAACCATAATTCTATTTATGAATAACTTCACGTTAAATTCCTTGCGGGGTAGGCAGGGAGAACCGAGCGTCACATGACTCGGTCCTTACACATCTCTCTCGCATCTTTAACATTCATAGCTCTTTTCTCATATTTAAGCAGGTTTCTATAGCTCCTGATATCACCGTTTGATATAAAATACGATAAAATTGATCATGGTAGGTAGGTAGGTAGGTTGCGTTGCATGCGATGAGTTGCGATTGCTAAAGATGCGAGTGTGGTGTGTAAGGAAGTACTCATGTGACGCGTGGTTCTCTCTGCCTACCTCGCAGTGGACTTGGCGTAAAGATAGTAGATTGATTTTAGTAATATTCTTCAAATATAAAATAGCACTTACTTCAAATATAAAATAGTACTGTGTGGGAATCGAACCCACGAGCGTTGGTGTCAAAGTAGCGTAACAGCGTGTTCCACCACTGCGCCACCGAGCTCGTCTGCATCGGGCCTATATGCGCCGTGAAGGGGTTTGTTAGTTGTGATCACGACGGACTCAGCAGATTTTGTCTCTGTGCACCTGTGCTGTTTCCACAGTGTGAGGTGAGGTATTGATGTGGTGGAGTCAATACCGCACATCACACTACCAAGCGAATGCACGAGAATAGTCAAGGAGGATCATTAAACTACTCTGTCCCGTATCTGAGTCTTCAGTTAGATCATCTGCAACATTTAGGTAATTATGCAGTTTCAGTGCCGTAACCCTCGCGAAACCCAGATTGAAATATTTTTTTTTTATACCACTATGGTGGCAATCAAGCATACGGCCTGCCTGATGGTAAACAGTTACCGTAGACTATGGACATTTGCAACACCAGGGGTGTCACTCATGCGTTGCCGACCCTCTAAAAACCTCTTCAGCATTTTTTGAAGAACTCCATGCTGTAGTCCCTTGGAAAAACCGCGGCCGGGAGCTCATTTCACAGCTTGAGAGTTCTCGGAAGAAAACTTCTCTGGAACCGCACAGTACGCGACCATTGCGGTTCCAGTATATGAGGGTGAACTCCCCGCCGTCGGCGAGCGGTATAAAAGTAGCTGTCGGCATCATTTCGAACAACTCTTCAGAACACACCCCGTTGTACAATCGGTAGAACACACAAAGGGAGGCAAAATCTCGCCTAGGGTTCAATACCGTGTGTAAGCTTTGGTATTCCGTCTATGTGTCACAAATGGTTCCGAATCTGATTCAAAACTTCGCTTTCGAGATAATATCGGTAGTATAGAAATTGGACGAAGATATTTGAAGTGTTCCACTGCTGCATTTATGGACAGGGGTCTAAATAGAGTTCTCTTTCAGCTATATGTCATTATACCCCAATAGTGAATTGATACTCCCAATGTAGACCCCGTGTTACCCCGTAAACTTAATAAACTTCGGGAGGCATACATGCGGCTCACCTGATATAAAGCAGTTACTACGGTAACCGCTTTACATCAGGTGAGCCGCAACCTAACCTATGAATGTATCGTAAGCACATTAAGCATCAATCGCGCGATGCCACCTCTGCTGCTAAAACAGCAACTTTTTAGGACCATACTGGTAATTTCACTTACTCGCAGGAACACAACAACACTTGAGAGAGTTGTTATTCGGCTGTGGTTTTCTGTGAGGTGGAGGTACTTCCTCAGACAGGCTGCTTTGATGCGCCCTACCTGTCTTAAAAATATTATGACTTATGCCTATCCATTTTGCACCAAGATGTGTTTGTCATCCAGAAAATCGGGTCAATTAATCATTTTACGTTATGGCTATGAGAGTATATATATATATATATAAGCACACATAAAGATCAAATTGGTGATGTGTTGAAAAAGGGTCAAATCAAAAGTGCCCAAAACCGAAGAACATGCATGAAGAGGTTGATGAGTATGTAAGAAGCGAGAGCGGTATGTTTGGGTCGGTGCACCTGCCGTTCTATAGTCTCTGCCTACCCCAATGGGAGACAGGCGTGATGATATGTATGTATGGCTATGAGATATGGTTTTAGGACAGCCGCATATCCGCTGCATAGAAGAAGCGACTCTCTTGGGCATGACTTTGAATCTGTCAATACGCGCTGCGGCTAACATTTATGATGCGCTATGAGTACCTTATAAGTCCATTAGATCCTGAAAGTGTATACGAATACGTGTACGTTATACAAATCACCTTGGATACATACTTTATAAATCCAACATATTAATGATTTCGAGATGCGAGCGTTGTGCAAAATCAGTTTGTACAAAACCGGAAGGCATACGACCCACCTGATGTACAACCTCTGCTAACACACCAACTCCTTAGAAGTTTACTGGTAACCTCACTCACTCGTAGGAACACAACAAGCCTCCAAGGAGTTGATATTCGGCTGCGGTTTTCAATGAGGTGGAGTTACTGCCCCAGACGAGCTAATTTTATGCGCCTTACCTCTCTTAAAAACACCCATACCAAGATATTAACAGACATGTTAGACAACTGTCAAGAAGGTTGTTATGTTACTGCGAGTGAGTGAGGTTACCAGTAAGTTCCTAAGGAGTGGGAGTGTTAGCAGCAGAGGCGCAGAGGTTAGTAATGCTACTTTGACAGCAACGAGGTCGATAGACAGAACCAAACGACACAAGGTTTGGTCCTTACATACTTCACTGACTTCTTTAACATTCTCATAGCATATACACAGCACATAGCTCTTTGCACGCACGTTCGTCGGTTCCTAGGGCTCCTGACATTAGCGTCTGATAACATATGACCTATATGGTCGTGCTGAGTTTAGATCTTCCCTGGCATACTTGTACATACCTACACCCTTCTACTTTCGTGATGTATGTCTGTTTCATTATTCCTTCGCGGCAACCTCGCGAAGGAGAGACGTAGATGAATATGCTGTGTTGGATGTAAGGATTGACGCGGAAGGGTCGTGTAAAGAACTCCCGCATTCGCGGTAGCCTTGCGTCCGTGACATGGCAGACAAGCTGCAAGAGCGTCCCCTGCGCTGGTACGACCTCATCTTAAGAAAACCGGTAAATTACGTACAAATGTCTATCGATGCCGCCTCTACCAGACCGCAGTAATAGGCTTGACGTCGTAAGGGATGACTTGCGTGCCAATGGTCTCACTGTTAGGGATGCCAAAGACCACGCGAAGTGGAGAGTTCAATCTCGGAATGCGGCCTCCGCAACACAAGACGCAACCTAGAATAACGGACAGATGATGATCTCTTTCGTTATTCTTTCCTCTCGCATTCTTTCTGTATGTTCAGACGACAATTCAGGTGTCTTGTTATCTTACACCGGATACTCTCTTTCCGACCAACACTCTGTCTCATGTCTACATTGCGAACTCGGTCTGCAAATGTTACGCTGCAGATTTATCACATAGTATGTATGCCGTGCTTCGGAGGGCACGTTAAGCCGTCGGTCCCGGCTGTTGTCGATAAATAAAAGCTAAGTCAGAGGTCTTCGGGCGGCTTAAAAACACTGGCCTTCGCCAATCCGCATTAGAGCAGCGTGGTGGAGTATGCTCTAAACCCCTTCGGTTGAAGGGAGACCCGTATCCCTGCAGTAGGATAAGTAACGGTTGATGTGATGTATGACGAGCTCGGTGGCACAGTTAATGCCACTGCTTTGACACCAGAGCCCGTGGTTTCGATTAACACTCAAGACTCAAGACAAATATTTGTGTGCATGAACATGTCTATTTGTCTTGGTCTGGGCGTTTTTAAGATACATAGGGTGCATCAAAACAGCTCGTCTATGGAATACTTTACAGAAAACTGCAACTAAACATCGACTCCCTTTGTTGTTGTGTTTTCGCAAGTAAGTGAGGTTACCAGTAAGCTTCTAAAGAGTTGAAGCGTTAGCAGCAGATGTGGCAACGCGCGACGGATAACTACCAGCCCAGCTGATATAAATATCAGCTGGGCAAAAAGCAACACTCTAATATAGATAATTACTTTCACGTTTATAATTATTTGTGGTAAGATTTAGTCAGTCTGAAATGAGACAGGAAAAAGGGTCACTGAACTGTTCTCGGAACAAGAAATTCCGACGTATACTTACCGACTGGCTTCATCTTAACCACAATGTAGTCATGAATAACTAAAGCGAACATTTTCACCTGAGAATTTCTTAGAATCACAGCACCTACTTACCCAGTTCACGAGGATGTGGAACGTGCGCTGAATGCTGGATTTATATTCGTGTCCAGTCCTTATCTCGTCCTTGAAGGGTTGAAGGTTCAACTGGGTCTCCGGAGGGCCATACAAAACCGAATTTATATACTTGATTGTAAATGTTTTGTTCACAATTTTCTAAGTTACCTTGTAGAATAACAAATTTATTGATTTAAGTTTTTCTTTTTAGCGTCTTGCAGCAAAACGGTGTCCTTTACTGCGGATATAGAGATGTTCAATGTAGCTCAACGTGCTATGGTTGGAGCTATCCTCAAGGTATATGACAGTATAAGAAACTGCCAAAACCCAAATGATAAGAAAGCTGAAATGGAAGTGGACTGTCTATATTGCTCGCAGAACAGACTAACGCTGAGGAAAAAAGTTCTCGAATGCCATCCCCGTACAAGTAATATAGGACGAGCTCCTAATAAGTAGAGTGATGACCTCAAAAGATCTATAGGGCTATCTATATAGCCGTTGGATGCAGGTGACTCTGGATCGAGTAGACTGGCTCTCTAAAGGAAAGGTCTATTTCCAGCAGTGGACAAATACGAACTGTAACGGTCAAATGATGACGATCAAAACCACAAAAAAGAACTCTGGGAAGAAAAAAGAAATCTGACTATCCGGCCTTGTCTGTTTTTCTATTACTGAGGCTCCGCTGTCTGTCCGTCCGTCCGTCCGTCTGTCACCAGGCTGTATCTCATAAACCGTGATAGTTAGACAGTTGAAATTTTCACAGATGATGTATTTCTATTGCCGATATAACAACAAATACTAAAAAATAGAATAAAATAAATATTTAAGGGGGCTCCCATACAACAAACCTGATTTTTTTGCTAATTATTGCTCGATATTGATAACGGCAACAGGTAGACGCTTGAAATATTCACAGAATATTTAGTTATATATTCACTTTAAGAATAAATAATTAAATCAAAATAAAACAAATATTTAAGGGGGCTCCCATACAACAAACGTGATTTTTTTGCCGTTTTTATAGATAATGGTAAGGAACCCTTCGTGCGCAAGTCCGACTCGCACTTGACCGATTTTTTTTGCTCATTTTTGCTCGATATTGATAACGGCAACAGATAGACGCTTGAAATATTCACAGAATATTTAGTTATATATTCACTTTAAGAATAAATAATTAAATTAAAATAAAACAAATATTTAAGGGGGGCTCCCATACAACAAACGTGATTTTTTTGCAGTTTTTATAGATAATGGTACGGAACCCTTTGTGCGCGAGTCCGACTCGCACTTGGCCGATTTTTTTTGCTATTACCACATTCTCGCCATCCAATTCGATCTGTGCCATCCAGGATTTTTTTTTTGGTACAGGTTTAGGTTAAGTTTGAAATGTCTGAATTGAAAGGTTTGTTTAAAATCGAAAAATAGAACTATCCTACGCTTGCATAGCTGTTTTGATATTGTTAACAAAGGAGAATGCCCATTGTTGTATGGAGTTAGCTTTCAATATTATTTTTACTGTGTACAAATAAAACCAGCTGCAATCTGTAGAGTTTCTACTATGTATTCGGATAAAAGTAACATTGTTTATAAATAGCTCCGGAATGACGAGAAAAACGATAATAAAATTCGTCATTTTATGTCATTTTTGTCCGGTAATATCATCTACATTTTTCGGTTGGCTATTATACATAATGTATTTGAGGCATAAATAAGTAAATAAAAAGTAAAATAATAAAGTTTTGACGAGCTCGGTAGCTCAGTCGGGAGTGACACGACTTTGACACCAATACTCGTGGGTTCGATTCCCACACAAGGCAAACATTTGTGTGCATATACATGTCTGTTTGTCTTAGTCTGGATGTTTTAAGCGAGGTAGGGCGCATCAAAGCAGCCCGTTTTGGGAATTGATTTTGCAACGGAAAAATTGGGCTCCATCGCGAAGGAGAGATGCTAACCACAACTTCTCGTCTCGTGTGAACAACGATCTCTCGTCGTGGTGAATTATATTCTCTATATCGCTATGAAGCGCAGGCACTAACTACCTACAAAGTTTTAAGAGCATACTGTTCGCTGACAGCCAAGAAGTCACCCTTACACAGTAGAACCGCAGTGCTCAACATAAAACTCTTAAGTTTTGCAATGAAAAAAAAAATCGCTGGCGAGATTTTCCCTAAGAAGCGTAAAGAGGTTTTACCAGGCTCGGCAATGCACGAGGTACTCCCCTAGTATTGCAAGTGTGCTTATGCTTGTTCGTTTGTAACAAAACCCAGAGGGAGCGTTTAATTAACACCCAAGAGTCTTAATGTTCTCGATAGAGCTCTTCGGTATTTTGTTGGGACAAGACTTGTTATACAAGTCTAAAATCGCACTCGCAGGCTACTGTAGTCACCCTTGCACAGGGGCATCTGAATATCAGTTAGTACCTTGTATCTTGGTGTTTATATAACGTCGAGAGGCATACAAGCATACGGCCCACCTAATAGAAAGTGGTTACCGTAACTTATGAACGCTTGGGATATATTAAATATCGCTCGATGCCTCCTCCGCTGCTTACACAGCAACTCCTTGAGAGCTTACTGGTGACCTCACTCGCACGCAGGTACACAACAACCCTCTAGGGAGTTGTTATTTAGCTGTGATTTTCTGTGAGGTGAAGTACTTCCCCAGACGGTTTGCTTTGATGTGCCCTACCTCTCTTAAAACATCCAGACCATGACAAATAGACATGTTCACGCACACAAATATTTGCCTTGTGTGGGAATCGAACCCACGAGCGTTGGTGTCAAAGTCGCGTCATACACGACAGAGCCACCGAGCTCGTCAAAAATACTGGAAGTATTGCTCGCACGTTGCTATCTCTGTTCCTAACACAGCAACTCCTTAGGAGTATATATAAATCATTCAGGAATTATTTGACTGCAGTTTTCTGTGAGGTGGAGGTAGTCACGCAGACTATCAGAAGAACAGAACAGAATACCCTGACCAAGGCAAATTGGCATGTTCATGCACTTTCGTTTGTCCTATATGGGAATCGAACCCACGAGACTTAGTGCTAAAGTTGCATTGTTAACCACTACTAACGATCATGAAGTAGCGACGTACAATCTTAACCATATTCTTATTTACCATCCGAAGATACATAAAACAAAAGACTTTAGTGTTCAGGTTCTAATGAATATATAAAAGTAAGAAGTGCTGCCAATAGCACAACTTTTATCTCAGAAAGTTCTCGACAAATTAAGAAGGAAGTATGGCGGTCGAGGTGCTCAGTGTTTTACGGGAAATGCCGCTGATTTTTGATGAAAATAAGTTTGTTACATACGGAACAGAATATTTTATAGTACGAGTAGTAGCAGTGGATTAAGAACCCATTAACCGTTGGTCTTCGATTTGAAGAATCCTGGGACGTGTCCACTGGATTCGTGTTATCGGATTTATATACATATTTGTAACTATAACTAGCTCGGTGGTGATGGAAAACATCGCGAGGTAAAGTGGATACCGTAACCTATGAACGCTTGTTACGTTGAGTATCATTCGCGCTATGCCACTTCTGCTACTAACGGACCTTCTCCTTTGCTGTTTAGAAGCTTACTGGAACACAACAACCCTTTAGGAAGTAGTTATTTGGCTGCATTTTTCTGTGAGGTACTTCCCCAACCAGGATATTGACCCTCTTATCAAAACACCCATATTAAGACAAACAGACATGTTCATGCTCACAAATGTTTGTTCTGTATGGAAATCGAACTCACGAGCGTTATAATTATAAATAAATAAATATTGTCGGACAAATTACACAGCGCCATCGAGCCCCAAAGTAAGCGAAGCTTGTGTTATGGGTACTAGACAACTGATAAACATACGAAAATACATTTTTTTTTTGTAAATACATACTTATTATACATAGAAAATACCCAGACCAAGACAAAGAGACATGTTCATACATACAAATGTTTGTACTGTGTGGGAATCGAACCCACGAGCGTTGGTGTCAAAGTAGCGTAACAGAGCGTTCCACCACTGCGCCACCGAGCCCGTTGGTGTCAAAGTAGCGTTACTAACTATAATTTCTTTATTCAGAAAATGGGATACCAGCGAGTTAATATTTTCATACCAATATCATTTGTATCAGTTCCATCTAAAATACTAGAAATCACAATACTTGAAGAAAATATGATTAATTATGAATTAAATATGAATTATGAAAAAAAACGAATGTGTTTAGACCACACGACTGAAGAAAAAAATATGATAATTTAAGTATCAAAACAACTTTGCTTTAGAAAACATATGTACTACATCTTTAGCTTGTTTTCCTTGATAAAATAATAGATAGACTATCTTGACCATCCTAAACCATTATTTCAAAAGGCTATCCTTTTATATATGGAAAAAGAGAGAGGATGGATTGATCCATCCTCTCTCTCTTTCCTCTACATGTTCAAGATGCGTCGGTTTGTAAAAACATACCCACACCTCTTCACTTTACATGACACAGTATTGTAAAAACTTCTAGGCAGCCGAAATCTAAGCCAGAAGGCACAGCTCGCTGTACACAACGCGGTGCTAATTCCAACGCTAACTTATGGAAGTGAGAGCTGGGTATGGCAGAGAGAGCATGAAAGTAGAATAAATGCGGTCGAGATGCGAGCATTGCGCAAAATTTGTGGCATAACGCTTGCTGACCGCGTTCGTAATGAAGACGTGAGAGAAAGAGTTGGTTTAAAAGAGAGTGTCGGTGTTAAGATAAGAAAGGGCATGCTCCGTTGGTTCGGACATGTAGAAAGAATGCGGGACGAAAGAATGACGAAACAGATATACAATGCAAAAGTGGAAGGATGTAGGAGCCGAGGAAGGCCGAGACTAACCTACCATGACCAAATTGGTCGTGTTTTATCAGAAGGTGATGTCAGAAGCCCCAGGAACCGGCGAGCGTGCATGAAAAGAGCTATGAATGTCACAGAAGCGCGTGAAGTATGCAAGGACCGCGTCTTATGGCGCTCGGTTCTCTCTGCCTACCCCGCAAGGGACTTGGCGTGAAGATATACATACATACATACAGTATTGTAAAAAGGAATGGTAGAAATCCAAAAAAAAATATACATACCAACCTAAATACTAAAACTTTTTACGGATAACATATTTTGTATGTCAATCAAATTATACAATGTACCACGAGAAATTAGAGTAACGTCTCCTTAATAAATTTAAATGTACATTACTTGGCTTATAAGTGTTATTATAACCACCACATCACCACATCAACTCTTACTCATCCCACTGCAGGGATACGGGTCTCCCTTCAACCGAAGGGGTTTAGAGCATACTCCACTACGTTCGCTCAAATGCGGATTGGCGTAGGCCAGTGTTTTCAAGCCGCCCGAGGGTCGCTGACTTAGCTTAGTCATCTATCGACAACAGCCCTCCGAAGTACGGAGAAGCTTGAAATAGATAAACACATCCATAAACGGGCCGCGGTCGAAGTTGCGTGTTCGGTTAAAATGACACGTACAACGGTGGCAGCGAGCTCTCCTACTCGTGAAAAATAGAAATGGCAATGAAACGTGAACAGTGTAAAGGAACCAAGACATCTACTGAAGAATGATTCAGTATACGTGAGTTAAGTTTTAATTCCACGTTCAGCAGGAGTATTCATATTGGCACGGAAACTTCTCATTCGAATAGAAAAGTTGTCTATTGTCTTTTGAGTGACATTGACCGAAGTATACCTCTCTCTTGTACACTCAGACAATCTTCACGAGATAGACGCATTATTCAGTTTTCGGCCACGCACATAAAAAGCCATGTCGCACTGTACGTATTTTTTTTTGTTCTTTTCAGTCTAGAGGGTTTCTGACAAAAGGTTTGTGTTCATACAGCACTAACCTTAAATTTAGAGTCGTTGTGTTTATATATTTTTTTTTATTATATAATATATTATATTTGTGTTAGACATTTTCTTAATTCTCAATTCTAACATCATAATCCAATGTATAATACTCCAAAAGGGTTCGCAGATAAATTCTGAAGTTTCAATACAACCCGAAAAACGATGAATAGTGAATTTTACAATTTTAAATTCATATTCTTTATTATTTAAATATTAAATTAAATACACGCACTTTTAAAACTATTTTATTATTTAATAAATATACACGTCGGAAAATTTTCTACGAGCTCTCGAGAATATTTCGAGTTTAAATGGCGATAGTTTTAGGAATCAAGAAGAAGAAATCCCGACCCGAATTCGTAATTTGCATGGATACAAATTGCATTGAAAAGAATTCGCAATCGTGACGAATATTTCGTACCGTGTCAATGTGAGTGAAGTTGAAATGCATTTCACTGGAACCAACACAACTTTTCGATTCAAATGAGAGTTTTCCTCGTCAACATCCCTGCAGAACAATGTGTCACGCCGTCTCGCGTAGCGCATTTGCATTAATCACTATTGTTTCCTTACATGTTTAATAAAAAAACCAGTTGAGAATGCGCAAGCTTGCATTGCCAGAGGAACACCTGGCTCGTCAATTATATAACAATTCAACTTTTTTTTTTGTTTAATTTGTCCGCCATTTTGACCATATATTTGAGATAGCAACGGTGTTTCTGAACATTCCTATTCTACTTTTTTTTGCTGAATCCGAATCTGAAGTCAAAATTCGAATATTCGAAAAAACGCACAGACAAACATATAGATTTCATATAGAAACGGTGTTCCTGAAAACCAGTTCGACCTAGATTTAGTCTAATCAAGATAAGAATGCGATTAATCGATTAATAGCCAAATTTAATTTTAAAATACAAAACATAGCTTATGTTTTGATCAATTAAGAATACTGGAGCCCAACATGAGATTCTTAAAAAAATGTCGTGAATAGGTTCTTACAGAATTGTTAACGGAAAGCTTACACCCCTGCCACTACAAGTTCTACGGCGACTGCTTACCCTTCCCTTCCCTTCTCGTACTCGAACATGTAGTCAGTACCAGTCCTAGAGGAGAAGGTCTCTGCTTACCCCGCAAGGGATTTGGCGTGAAGTTTTCAAGCTTCTGATCCTGAAGAGTGGTGTGCGTCCCTAGATTAGTAGTTATGTCAAAAATCCAGTCGTTGACATACTGATACCTATTTGTTGTACTGTTGTTACATTATGTTATATAAGTAATTATTTCAACTAAGTTGCTTTCGGTATTATATACAAATTATGTTGGTTGATGGATTAAGTTTGTTCACGTACTTCGCTAACTATGGTAACGAACAAACGACCCAAACTCTAGTAATAAAATGAAAATCTATGGTTGTTTGTGGTTTAGAAATTTATCATTTTTTATTGCTGACGAATTCGGTGACGCAGTGGTGAAACGCGCTGCTACGCTACTATGACATCAACGCTTGTGGGTTCGATTCCCATACAGGACAAACATTTGTGTGCATGTCTGTATGTCTTGGTCTGGGTGTTTTCGATGTATAATAAGTATGTTTAGAAAACAAAACTGTATTTAAGTACGTTTATCATTAGTATAGTACCCATACCACAAGCTTCGCTTACTTTGGGGCTAGGTGGCGCTGTGTAATTTTTCTGACAACATACCTATGTGACGGGATAACTCTGTTAGCTCTGAACCTATCTTGGAATATTCTTTATACAATGTAGGGAGGCATACAAACATACAACCCATACCTGTTGAGAAGCGGTCACCGTAGCCTATAAGTGCTAGCAATTTATTGAGTACCACTCGCGCGATGCCACCTCTACTGCTAATACAGCAACTCCTTACGAGCTTACTGGTGATGACACTTACTTACAGGAACACAACATTACTCCAGGAAGTTGTTATTTGGCTGCGGTTTTCTGTGACGTGGAGGTACTTCTCCAGACAGGCTGCTTTGATATGCATACCACTTTTAAAAATCGGCCAAGTGCGAGTCGGACTCGCACACGAAGGGTTCCGTACCATTATCTACAAAAACAGCAAAAAATCACGTTTGTTGTATGGGAGGCCCCTTAAATATTTATATTATTTTAGGTTTTAGTATTTGTTGTTATAGCGGCAACAGAAATACATCGTCTGTGAAAATTTCAACTGTCTAACTATCACGGTTCATGAGATACAGCCTGGTGACAGACGGACGGACGGACGGACGGACGGACAGCGGAGCCTCAGTAATAGGGTTCCGTTTTACCCTTTGGGCACGGAACCCTAAAAACGGCAAAAAAAATCACGTTTGTTGTATGGGAGCCCCCTTAAATATTTATTTTATTCTATTTTTTAGTATTTGTTGTTATAGCGGCAACAGAAATGCATCATCTGTGAAAATTTCAACTGTCTAACTATCACGGTTCATGAAATACAGCCTGGTGACAGACGGACGGACAGCGGAGCCTCAGTAATAGGGTTTCGTTTTACCAAAGGGTACGGAACCCTAAAAACAGCCAGTTCATGCATACAAATTTTTGCACTGCGTACGTGTCAAACCCACAAGCGTTAATGTCAAAGTAGCGTTATTAACTACTGCGCCACCGAGCTCGTCAAAATGATAAGCAGTTACCATCAACACCACCTACTCCAGTAAGTGAACACCAGGAGCGCTACGCGCGCGTAGGCAACCCTAAACTTTCACATTTAATTTCTGTAGAATAAAACAAAAATATCAAATAAATTGTGTTATATGTCGCAGCTAATCTCAAGGGTGACAGTAAAAGTGTGGGCCAACCAACGTGGTGATTATAAAAAGGGTTGAAAACTCATTAATTAGTAGCTCGGGCGGGAGCTGGCTTCTGTCGACTTCCATTATAACTTTACCTTTGCCGGCGACTTGCTGCTGTTTCACAATTTAAATATCAAAACTTGACCTTACGTAATCATTTAGCTTTTCATCGCATTGGGTACAATTTTTAATTTTTATTACGGAACCCCCATTAGAAAAGTAAAAAACTAGTCAGGTCTGATACGGATACAAAGGGTTCCGCACCGCTGTGTAAAAAATATGAAGTAATCATTCACGAAGTAAGGAACCCCTTACTAACACAACATGTAATTTTAAACGGCCAATATGCTAACGAAATAATTTTTAATGATTAAAAAACAAAAAAAAAACATCTTTTTATTTTTATAAAGAGGAAAGATTTGGTTGTTTGTTTGTTTTGAATAGGCTCCGAAACTACTAAACCGTTTTGAAAAATTGTTCTACCTATTAGAAGCAGACATTATCCCTGATGAACATAGGCTACTTTTTACCGCGGGAAAATGCTTCATTCGTAGGGGAAAATGCAAACGAAGTCGCGGGCGGATGCCAGTCTCTAACATTTACACAAACTTTTGCAGCAGTGATAGCCCAGTGGATAAGGAACCCGCCTGTTGATCAACTGGTCCCCAGTTCAAATCCTGGCATGTATCACTAAATTCGTGTTTACGGATACCTACGTATTTGTAATTATCACTTGCTCGGCTGTGACGGAAAGTATCGTGAGGAAACACGCAAGTCAAAGAAATTATATTTCAAACTAGCCGTGCCCGCGACTTCGTCCGCGTGGAATTTAACAAAAAAGTTATTGTTCAGTTCGCAGATTTTGCTATAACTTATTAATTCTGTATTTCGCGTATAGAAATACCTATACTAATTTTAATGAAATTCTTCTATTTTGTGAATCGCACCCCCGAAGGGGAAGATATTTCCTCCTAATTTTAACAGTTTTTCATATTTTACGCAGGATCCCTAAATATTTACGGGATAAAAAGTACCCTATATTGTGCTCTGAACAGTTGTCTACCTACCAGTGAAAGTCCCGTCAAAATCGGTCCAGCCGTTTCAGAGATTATACAGACAAAAATTGTAAAAATATTCATTTTGGTATATGTACTGTGTATACTTCCATATGCATTTAGTAAAAAGCGGTTATTTTAATATTACAAACAGACACTCCAATTTTATTTATCTGTATATGTGTCGTGTGACCTCACCTAAGATAGGTCTGGTTTTCTCTCCGGGTTATGGAGGTCTGAACGCAGGCTGAAAATTTGTGTCTTGGCCAAATTCTTAGACTTAGGTAGCAGCGGACCCCGCAAAGCCTTATAGATAAGAAAAGGGCATAACGCTAGGAAGGAAAAGAACTAGAGAATGTACTCTAAAGAATATTACGGTGGGTATAGTGCACTATTTTATATCAATCTTCTCGAAGAGCGTCTACACGGTGGATCAATATCATCGCACGCCTATCAAATCAAATATTTTTTTATTTCTCTCTCTAAATCTTAGGCTTAGGTACTATGAGAACAGCAACATGAACATAGAGGATAGTAGTTAGTACGTGTATTTTGACGTAATGTGACAATGTAAGGTGGGGAGAGACTGGTGCCTGAACTAAGCCGAGGCCTGCATCTGAGGGCACCAGCACCCTCCCCGAATAACGTGGATGGAGTATGTCGATAGAACACAGTACGAGGAAACAGTGGGGTGCCAAGCAACATGTTTATATAATATACATACATATAATGTTCCAATAAGAGATATTTAAGTAGAATACGGAGTAGATCTTTTTACACGTTAACCAACTATTTGTCCTGTATTCATGCAAATAAACTTGATTGATTGATTGATTGAAGAAAACATAGAATTAAAAATAAAAATATAAAAATTACACAACATTAAAAAAGTGAGTGTGACATGAGAAAATGACCGTCTAATCGTGATTTTGAATATACGTTTATTACCATGGGACGTGAACACATTAGAGAATTCAAAGAGCACAGAAGTCAAATGTATTTAACATCGACAATGTTGTACCACCCGCAGTAGTAACACTGCAACTGCGACATATTTCATAAACGGTAATCATATATATTTATGATACATTGCTGCTTTTATTACGCTTTTGAATTGATGTAATAACATGAAGCCGATAATGTATAAGTCAAACGAATATATGCAAGTCTTTATAATTATTATAGAACTACTTAGGAACCGGTGAGCGTGCGTGAAAAGAGCTATGAATGTTAATGAAGCGAATGAAGTGTGTAAGGACCGCGTCTTATGGCGCTCGGTTCTCTCTGCCTACCCCGCAAGTGACCTGGCGTGAAGATATTCATTCATTCATAGAACTACTTTTAGTAGCGTTTCCATAGCAGAAGGGTATAATATCTTACGCCAGGTTTCTTCTAGAGTAGACAGACAGACCTGAGCAGTTCAACATATTACTTGTACTACATCTTCACGCCAGGTACTTTCCAGGATAGGCAGAGGGAATCGAACACCACAAGACGCGGTCCTTACGTACGTCACTCGCTTCTTTAATATGTACAGCTATTTTCATGCCATGTTCACCGGTTCCGAGGGCTCTTGACGTCACCTTCTGACAATAAATAATTCTGATCATAAAATCTGACCAATTTGGTCGTGATAGATGAGTCTCGGCCTTCCTTGACTCCTACAGCCTTTCACTTTTGTATATCTGTTTCGTCATTATTTCTCTATACCCGAGCAACGGAGGATGCCTTTCTTTATCTTAACACCGACACTCTTATTCAGACCACTCTCTTTCTTACAGCAAGCATTACGCCACAAATTTGTGCAACGCTCGCAGCTCAACGGCGTTTATTCACTAAAATTTACTTCCTACCCAAACTATTTCATTCTTCTCTTAATAGTATTTTCGAACACTAGTTACTAAATGTTCAAACTGTAGGCCTATAGTTGGCGCAGACTATTCGTGATCTTTTAGCTTTACTCAAGGACACGATAACTTATGGTTTCCCAGCTTAACATCTCAATAAAACGAAAAGTACCACCTAGTTCGATCATCTCAGCTGTAATCACATTGATTTCGCATTTATATACACTTCAGTAATGATGCTGATCGATTTTTACTCCCAAATCGTCAATGTATATAAAACAATGGACAACAGTCGTTTGTGCTATGTTTCGCGGTACATCTGAGGAACCCTTGATGTTATCATATGAACAATGCTTACTCGATCGTATATATTTTTATCGGTCGTAAAATTCGAGATTTGTTACAAAGGGTTGTTTATTCAACCGTTGAATGGGGCGAGCAGTAAAAATATAAATTGATACATTTTCAATGGTATTATGTTTGCGTAAATGGTTTTCACCAAATTCACTCCCAGACACACCTCCGTCAATATTTTTTTTACGGATAAAATTAGTCCACACTTTTTAGGATTCCGTATCTCGAACGGAAAAATGAAACTCACAGGATCACTTCGTTATTCGTCTGTCTAGATCCTTTTTCTCAGGACTCCTTTAATGAATATTCAAGTCTGAAATCCCTTGGAGGAGAAATCAAACTTCTAAGTCAACGCAATCACAAGATACGCATGTTTACGCCTTCATGTCTCACATTTTGACACTCGCAACGTAATCAAAACCTACAGAGTACTTTTCTTTGACAAAGAATCATGAAATTTGGTAAGAAGCAATTTCGTATAGCACAAACTAACGAAAAATCCAAAAGCCGTAAATTTGCTTTGTTTTTTTTTTATACATTTTTATGTATACTTAATTGCAGTTGGTAAACTAACCGTGACCTATGCCGATATATGGGGACAACAGTTTTCCAACGGCATCGTTAAGTTTCTACGTCAATCCAATTTATATTTTCCTTAGAGCAACGATCGGTGCTTTAAATTTAAATCATAAGACTATTTTACTTAAAGACTATTTCACTTTGGGTATACGTTCTGGTGACTACAATATAGCCGAAAAAAGAGGAAAATTTTTCAAAACTCAATTCCCGTGATAGACGAGCTATTTACGAGTGTATACCTACACGTTTGTACGGAACCCTCGGTGCGCGAGTACGATATCCTCGTGGCCGGTTTTTTTTAACATTTATAGTTGTTTTGATACATTATTGTGCGCTTTCTTGTTCCGTCATTTTGTCTTGTAATCAATTTCGTGGTTTCAATATACTGCATTCTTTTTACATGTCCGAATCAATGGAACATGCTTTCTTTTATCCTAACCGCGTCACACTTTACAGAACAACTCCCTTTAATTATATATTTTTTTCTTTATACAACGTCGGAAGGCGTACAAGCATACGCCCCACCTGATTTTTAAAATTTAAAGCAGTTACCTTAGCCTACTCAGGCTTGTAAATGAGACTCATTAGGAGGTTTAATAACATGTTTTAAATTTAAAATAACGTGAGTTGTAATTAGTAATAGTAAAATAAATTTTAATGTTTTTATATTTATTGTATTAGTTTAAATACATCGAGAGCCACATCTCAACAGCTTCAAAAAAACTCGGAGTCCTGAACAGGGTGCGCCGGTTCTTCACGCCGGACCGCCTTTGTCTGCTGCAGCGACGGGCTATCCGCATAATTTACCACGAAGCGGTCATGAAGAACCTAGAACCTCTTCAACTTCGTAGGGGCTCACTAAGCAAATTCCCCACCCACTCCTGTACATCATAGAAACACACTTGCAGGCTTGCGATGTCATTATTCTACTGTTCAAAACATTCCTCTTATGCTAAAAAATTCAGCAACTCCTATCTTTGTTGTAGCATTAAAAAGTGGAACGCCTGCACATGTGTTTCCTTCTTCTTACAACATGCGATGCTTCAAACCAAGCGTGAAGCACCTTGCGGGCCAGCATGACGGCGTCAATTGACAGGACACTGTAGAGTTTTGTCAGTTGCCGCTGCAATTTGGGCTCCCCCTTTTTCAGGCGAAGCAGAGCCACTATGAAGGCGTGAAGATATACATATATTCAGGAACACACACACAGGATACATATATTCTATCTCTTAAGGAACATGGTCAAAATGTCCGACAAATTAAAAAAGAAAAAAAATTGAATTGTTATATAATTGACGAGCCAGGTGTTCCTCTGGCAATGCAAGCTTGCGCATTCTCAACTGGTTTTATTATGAAAATTATGACATAATCAATAATTAAATTTCCTATCTAATTATTATATCTTGGACATAAATCGATGTCTTCAATATTTGAAAGATATGACATTCCTTTGACATTGAATGTAAATTAGAATTAAATTATAGGCTTTTTCTTATACTTTGCATACTAATTATTGGTGAAACACGTCTGTATCTTTTATTATATTGTGTACATCTTTACTTGCAAATAAATTTGCATTTGGTACAAACAGATGAACAGAATATTCTAGCAGACAAAGAGCACTCTTAAAATCACACAAAATCTTTTCTCAATATTTCCATTTGCAAATGATGAACTTCAACGAATAATAAATACAATTGACAAACGGTCTGAGATCTGAGGCATAAAGAACCGAGCACCACAAGACGCGGTTCTTGTATACTTCAATCGCTTCTTTAATATGCATAGCGCTTTTCATGCACGCTCGATAGTTCCTTGGGCTTCTGACATCACCTTCTGATAAAACACGACAACAATTTGATCTATCTATAACTTCACGCCAAATCCCTTACGGGGTAGGCAGAGAGAACCGAGCGCCACGCGACTCGATCCTTACATACCTCACTCGCTTCTTTCACATTCATTGCTCTTTTCATGCACGCTCGCCGGTTTCTAGGGCTCCTGACATCACCTTCTGATAGAACACGACCAATCTGATCATGATAGGTAAGTCTTGGCCTTCCTCGGCTCCTACATCCTTCCACTTTTGCATTGTATATCTGCTTCGTCATTCTTTCATCCTGCATTCTTTCTACATGTCCGAACCAACGGAGCATGCCTCTTCTTATTTTAACACCGATGCTCTCTTTCAGACCAACCCTGCTTCTAACCTCATCATTGCGGATACGGTCTGCAAGCGTTACACCACAGATTTTGCGCAACGCTCGCATTTCAACCGCGTTTATCCTACTTTCATGCTCTCTCTGCCATACCCAGCTCTCGCTTCCATAAGTAAGCGTTGGGACCAACACTGCATTGTGTATAGCCAGCTGCGCCTTCTGGCTCAGGTTTTTACTGCCAAGAAGTTTTCCCAACGCTCCATTCACACTATTCCCAGCACTCACTCGCCTTTCCACATCTGCGGTGTACCTTCCATCCCTGCTGAAAGCGCATCCAAGATATACAAACTCATTCACTTGTTCCAACACTTCATCATCTACCGTAATTCTTACATTGGTTCTGGTTTCTTCTCTTTCAAATACCATAATCTTTGTTTTCTTCGCATTCAATAGTAAGCCTTCCTTCATACATTCGTCTTTCATCATTGTGACTAGTGTTTGCAGCTCAGATGGTGTTTCTGCTAACAGGACAGCATCATCTGCATACAGCAGACAGTTCACCACTAGGTCACCCATGCGTAATCCTACATTCGTCGATCTTATTCTCTGTAGACAACTATCGAGATACAGAATAAACAGCCTAGCAGACAACATGCAACCCTGTTTGACACCAATTTTGACATCAAACCAGGGTGACATGTTGCCATCTATTCGCACACATGCTGAGCAATCCTTGTAGGTGGACTGCACAGCACGCAGCAGTGAGCCGTCAATCCCATATCTCGGCAATATGCACCACAGTTCCTTTCGCACAACCCTATCAAATGCCTTCTCAAGATCCACAAAACCACAGAAAACCTTCTGGTCTGTGGCCAGATGCTTCTCTACGATATTGCGGAGCGAGAAAACTTGATCCGTACATCCCCTTCCATTTCGGAATCCTCCTTGTGCCTCCCACAGCATTTCGTCAGATTTCACCCTCATTCTCCTTTCAATTATCTTTCCATATACTTTTGCTGCTAAGCTGATCAAACTGATGGCCCTATAGTTGGCGCAGTCCATGCGTGATCCCTTGCCTTTATACAAGGGTACGATGACTGCGCGTCCCCAGTCCATTGAGACCCTTCCAGTTCTCCAGCAAAGGTTGCATAAGTACCAGAAGGCGTCCCGGACGTAAGTGCCACCTAGTTTGATCATCTCAGCTGTAATCATATCAATTCCCGCAGACTTTCCATTTTTCAATCTTCGTATCGACCATTCTATCTCATCCATAGTTATACCTTCATCGGACGCCGTCAACGCGGAGTGAGCATCAGACTCACTCTCATTGTCAGCGTCCGAGGCATATTCGTACATTTCTTCAAAATATTCACTCCACCGTTCTAACACTTCCTGAGTGTTTGCAAGAATGATACCAGCTTTAGACTTAATCTTGTTCATACTGGATGCCGACGAACCACCCCGAGACTTCTTTATCTCTCTCCAAAAGAGTTTGGTATTTGCCTCGAAGTTTCTCGTCAGCCTCTCTTCCTCATTCATAATTTGACTTTCACGCTTCTCTTTCACTAAAGCCTTGGTTTCATTCTTGCATTGACGGTACATTTCTTTCTTCTTCTCTCTCATACTTTCATTTAAGGGCAAAGATGATACATAATCCAGCCACGCTTTCCTCTTTCTTGCTACGGAGGATTCAACCTCCGCATCCCACCAGGCATCCCCTTTCAATGTTTTATGCCTCTTTGCGCATCCACATGCTTCTTTTGCACTATCTACCATACTTTCTTTCAGAACTTTCCAGCAATCATCCATATCTGTGCCGGAAAGACTTGCATTTGCAAGTCTTTCGCTTACCAGATGTACATACATTCTCCTTACACTTTCATCTTGCAATTTTTCACTCCTTATCCTTTCATGATCTCCGAAAAGGATACGCACTCGCCAATGCCTCCACTTCTTGAAAAGTCCCACAAACCGGCTTACCACCAGGTAGTGGTCCGTTTCAAGAGTGGGACCTCTAAAGGCTCTTGTATCCATTATAGTATTTCGGAGACGTCTATCAATTATAATCAAATCAATCACACTTTTTTGATCATTCCGTCTCCATGTATACGTGTGAATATCCTTGTGACGAAATAAAGTATTCGACACGAGGAGGTTTCGTTCCATACATAAATCTAGAATCGACTTACCTGCTTCGTTCACTCTCTTATCTCCATAGGGACCAAGAGCAGCTTCATAGCCGTCTCGTTTGGTCCCAACCCATCCATTCAAATCTCCACACATAATCACTCTTTCATTCCCTTCAGCTAAATCCAGAACATCCCTCACAGACTCCCAAAACTTCTCTAGTTCTTGGGCACACGCTGAGCTTACGGGAGCGTATGCTGCAACCAGAAATACTCGCGTGATGCCCAGTTTTATACGAACCCAGAGAAGTCTTGGCCCTACCAAACAGTAATCTTTCACACAAGGGGCTAAGCGAGAGGAGAGTATGACACCTACACCAGCACTGGCATGATCGTCCCGGTCTACACCAGACCATAGGGCCATCATCCCATCGGGCAGATCATCGGTGTCGCTCCCCTTGCGCTTAGTCTCTGTCACACACAAAGCATCTAAGCGTCTCTCATTCATTACGTCCATCAGCTCATTCATCTTATCACTCAGTCCACCTCTCACATTCCACGTGCCTATGCAGCACTCGGCTCTCTTCGACCCGCCGGAATTGGCGCTGCGTGGTGGGTGGCGCCCCCCACCGCCGCATGCACCTATGTTCGCACCGACGGGGGCGGATCGGTGCGCGTCGCCTCCGGGGGACGCCCTAATCCGCACATCGGTGCGTTTTCGGTCCAGAATTGCAATCTACTCGATTCGCAGGGGTCGCGAACGAGCACGCTTCTGGCACATGACCCCCTAAACAATTTAATCATTAATTTTTTAATTTTTTTTTAATTTTAATTTATTTGGATAGCCAACAGCATAATTACATTGAATAAAGATACATAAAATGTTATAAACAAAGCCATTTATAGGCAATCGCAGATAGATGATACAATATAAAGGATGAGAGAAAAGAACCTAAGATCACATCGATACTGGAGATAATTACAGTTTTCAGGTTATTATATTACAATAATTCTGTGTAAACTGTTAAGTGTCTGCATCAGGAGAAGGTCCGAAGAAATATTTAGAATAGATGTGTCTTATCGCTGCCGTCCTAGTGTTAAACAAATCTAAATGGCCATGTCTTTTGCACAAGTTGTTAAAAGAATTGGTTACCCTCATAAAGAATGAGTTACAACGATAATTTGTGGTGGCACGCTGAGCAGCGAGGGGCTTATAGTATCTACTGGCGGCCCTGGTGGGTACACGGACATTGATTTTGTTTAATAGAGTAGAGCAGTCCACGTTGCTGGATAAAATTTTAAGAAGATAGTTAATGTCAGCAATTTCTCGTCTTAGGTAAAGTGGCAAGAAATGATATCTTCTGCAACGCGTCTCGTAGCCGTGATCAACACACTTGGATTTAAATTGAAGATATCTTAAAAACTTTTTTTGAATTGATTCTATACGGTTCACGTGTACGTTGTATTGTGGATTCCAGACTACTGAAGCGTATTCAAGAGTGCTGCGTACATATGAACAGTATAACACCTTAACTGATTTTAGATTTTTAAATTTGGATGTCGATCTAATTATGAAACCTAATGATTTACAAGCTCTTTTAGTAATATAATCAATGTGGGGCTCAAATGATATTTTACTATCTTGGTATATGCCTAAATCCTTCACTAAATTTACCCTAGTAAGTGACGTTTTACCAAGTGTATACTTAAATATTACTGGACTGTGCTTCCTACCAAAAGTAATGACGGAACATTTTGCGATATTTAGAGCTAATTTATTTTTTTGGCAATATCTTTCAAAACTGTCTAAATCACTTTGTAATAGTGCACAATCCATGGCATTGCCAATCTTTTTAAATATTTTGGTATCGTCTGCATATAGCAAAAACTTAGAATATTTAAAGCATTCTTGTACATCATTTATAAAGATTAGAAACAGCAATGGCCCTAATAAGGAGCCCTGTGGAACACCGGACTGAATTCGCATCCACGTGGATGAGAATCCATTTATCGCCACAGCTTGAGACCTATTTTCGATATAAGACGAGAACCACCGGAACAAGCTGCCATGTATACCAATTCGATATAATTTCTCAAGAAGAAGCGAATGGTCTATTCGGTCGAATGCTTTACTGAGATCTGTATAAATAGTATCCACCTGTGCTCCATTGTCCATACACAATGTGGTATAGTCATTCAATATGAGCAAGTTCGATTCAGTCGACCTACGAACTAAAAATCCATGCTGTTCTGGTGTAAAAGACGTGTGTAAAGCCGCATAAACCTGTCTGTACACAATCCTCTCAAATATCTTCGCAAAGATGCATAATTTTGATATTGGCCTATAGTTTGTTACTTCTGATCGGTCTCCATTCTTGTGAATAGGAGTCACTAGAGCAGATTTCCAAATGGAGGGCACAGATCCTTCAATGAGCGAGCGTTCAAAAATAATGCATAATGGTATTACAAGCGTAGATGCACATTGCTTAATAAAGATAGCCGGTATATTATCAGGACCAGCGCCCTTGTGCAAACTAACGTTCTTTAGTAACCTTTCGACTCCCTTAGGGTCTACATCAATGTTATGTATACTGGCAGGAGATGGTGCAGGGGGATCGCTCGTAGACAAATTATGAGTAGCAGTAAGAGGTACTTGGAAAGTTGATTGAAAATATTTAGCAAATAAGTTGCATACAGGCTCCCCCGCATCAGCCTCCTCCGCGTCGTACTTCATAACAGATGGCAGAGAGTGTGACGGTCTATGAATGGATTTCGTATACGACCAAAACGCTCGGGGATTAGTTATAACAGATTTTTCAACTTTATCGATGTAGGTTTGGTAACACTCGTTTTCTACTATTTTAGCTCTTTCTCTAAGTGCCCTGAAACATAGGTAATCTTGTGAGTTTCCGTACCTTTTATATTTATTAAAGTATTTTAATTTTTCTTTTAATATTTTTTTAAGAGATGGAGAGTACCAGATGGGGAAATTATTGTTAGCTATAATTCTGTGTGGGATATATTTTTCCTTAAGATATTCAAGTGTGCTATAAAAAAAATCAACGGCATCGTCAAGAGTTCCATGAGATAGCTCATTGCACCAGTCGATATCAAACAGCCTATGATTAATTGCTTCAAAATTCCCTTTTGAATAATTGTATTTTTTTCTAACATTTTCCGGGAGCGAAGGAGGGATTTGTAACGACATTTCGATGTTAATAGATCTATGATGCAGATCTTCAGGCACTAGCGGATCGTCGCATGGGTGCACTATAAGAAATTTATTTGAGAATACTAAGTCTAGTAGCCTATTGTTAGCATTACGTACATGATTATACTGATCAAGATTACACTGATTCAGCGTATCCAAAAATTCGACCTGGCATTCGTTTGTTGCTCCCGAAGGCGTAAGAAGACCACTATCATCTGCGCTCCATTCAATATTAGGCATATTGAAGTCTCCTAGGATCAAAAATAAGTCGTCTGGTTTAGCGTTAAAATTATCACAAAGTTTATGTGAGAAGTTAGTTAGCTGTGCATTTAATGAATAACCGGCTTTTTGATTACATAAGTAAACAGTGCACAAATGTAGGGTAGAACAGTGACCCCTATTACGCACGGTTAATGTTATCCATAAGTCCTCGGCTGAGGAGCACCACTGTGGACATTCAGAGGCAGCGAGATCGCGACGAACCGCTATCAATACCCCGCCACCATAAAGTTGGTGGGTAGTCTCGTAGCACCTATCTCGTCTCCATACAATGTACCGGTCATCGAACAATTCTTGATTACCAATACCATCGATCAACCATGTCTCGGTTATTGCGATGACGTCATAGGAATTTAATATTATATTTCTTTTAAACAAACTAGTTTTAGTGCGCAGGCCGCGAGCGTTTTGGTAGTAGATATTAATTAAATTAGAACCTGAAAGTATGAGCTATACAAGCAATAGTTATCTTAATATAAATGATGTGTGAATAATATAATATACCATTCAATAATACATTTAAATATATATGAAAAATAATTGACCAGTAACACAACAAGCAATACAAAATATTTAGTATAAAAATATTCCATATAATATAAATGTAACACCGGGTAGATTTTAAAAAGTGTGTGTATGCCCGTGTACACCTCAAACAAGATTGTTTAATATATGTAATAGGAAGTGTAGGCCGTATGCGCAATGCAGTGAGGTACATAATAGTTTGCAGAAAATAGCAATTGACCGGTTTATTTTTAATAAGCACAACAGCGATAAGCGAAACAATAGATGCATGGATTCCCAATCTCCGGACGCATTCACATATTAATTTAGATTTGTAAACAATGTTACTTATTTTATAATTTGACCTTTCTAAACAGTACTTAATCGAGTTAGTAACATTTAAGGGGTTTAACATATTTTTTGAAGGTCTGCATCTGAACTTATTCGAATCGTGGGCGAAGTGTCGGACTTCCTGACTAATATTTTGCAATGCTTGATCCAAACATAGCGGAAGTTTTTTTGGTTAGCCAAGTCCTTCGCTTTCTTAAGGAGAGCTTTGTTACGCAGAGTGAGATGGTCATTAACAAATACTTTATCACCATTGGAGTAGCCCAATTCCGAAGTAAGGAGCTCCTTACGTTTCCTCGCAGCTGCTACAAATTCTTCTTTGGAATAGCGATTATTCAGAGCCATTATTATGGACTTTTCTGCGTCTGTTTTTAGGCTAGGTACTCGAGCAATGTAATTAATGTCTTCTTTTCTAATTGGAGACTGAATAATTTTAGATATATTTAAAACAATATCATACAAGTTTTCAGCTTTTTTTAACGGGACTCCCTTAATTTCAACATTGTTGGCTCGAGCCCATTGTTCTTTCTCATATGAGTCTTCCCTGATTTTATCAAGATTGTTTTGCATCGCCTGGATACAATTGGTGTGTACTTCCACTTGAGTTACTCTATTCCCCAAAGAATGCAGTGAGCTCGATAAATCATTCACTCCATTATGTGCGAATTCCACAGACTCCTTTAATTGAGATATCTCCAACTTGATGGTTCTAACATCCTCTATTAGAGATGCCAAGGGTGCTAGCTTTTTAGTGATGTCATTAAGGGTTGACTGCATTTCTTTTAGTTGTTCGGCAATCGATTGGTCTGCTGTTAGCGTCATACCTGTCGCGGTGGCGGGTGATTGTGCCACTCGACACTCAGCGCAGCGCCATGAGTTCCTACGTTCGCCGAGTTTCCGAAAGTTGATTTCCGATATACCGGCACAGGGAAAATCGAAATGTCGCTTACACACACTGCATGAAGCGCCTTCCGTTGCTTTATTACCACACCGCGCACATTTGAACATTGTTGATTTAGATGCGACCGACAAATTGACAACCACTGGAAAACCACGAGATCGACTGTACGCGACCGTTCACTAGCCCTTGTAAGGATGGTATGATATGATGATATCATGGTAAGATAGTCTTGATCTTCCTCGATTCCTACATCCTTCCACTTTCGCATTGAATAGATTTTTTTTTTTACCAGTATATTAGAGGGAAGCAAACGAGCAAGTGGTTTACCTGATGGTAAATGGTCACCACCCGCCCATAGACATCAGCAACACCAAAGGGTCACTGATCCGTTGTCAGCCTTTTCAGGGAAACATAGGCTATTTTCTTGAAGGCACCCATGTCGTATTTGTTCGGGAACACCGCTGAGGGTAATTTATTCTACAATTTCACCTCCTCGAAGAGCATACTATAGATTGCCTCTCATCAAGATGGTGAGGGTGAAATTAAAGTTTGTGGCGAGTGGTACGATAGTGGAACTCAGCGGCTGGTTTTAAGTTGAACAGCTCCTCCTCAACGATCATTCTTTCGTTCTGAATTCTTTCTACATGTCCAGTGCCTTTTCTTATCTTAATACCGACACTCTCTTTTAGACCAACTCTCTTACGTCATCATTACGCACGTGGTCGTAAGCGTAAGCGTTACGCTTACTTAATCTCGCATCGATAAGGGCGGACCGTTGCGTGTCGCCTCCGGAAGAGCCTTAATCCGTGCGTCTTTGCGGTCTACGTCCATATTTGCAATCCGTAGTGTTGGACTGGCAAGGTCGCGGCGTGTAGGTACCCCTAAATCAATAATTACCGACTCAGTAAATTGACTTAAATTATTGGACTACTGTCGTTCGGTTTTAGAAGTTTTTCACCGACAGACGTTTCGTTTAGCTGCAACTATAGCAAGCATCCAGAAATCGTGACTACCAGATGGGAACTTTAAAAGTCTACTACTAGCTCTCCTGACCAAACCTTCTATCTTCGAGCTTCGTCTAACATATGACGCGGTTAGTATTAGTACACAAAAAATATGCTCAGTAAAAGTTATCGGTATTGCAGCAGGTGTAGCAAGATGTGATAGCAGAGGAGGATATCAACGTCTCCATGTAGAAGTGTTCGCTGCGTTGATGAAACTCGTTGATATATAGTCTCCTATAAAACAAAAATCCATTTTCATTGTATTGGGTGTCTTATTTTAAAGAGAGGTAGGGCGCTACAAAGCACCTCGCCTGCGGAAGTACCTCCACCTCACAGAAAACCGCAGCGAAATAACACCTCCCTAGAGGGTTGTTCCTGCATGTGAGTGAGGTCACCAGTAAGCTCCCAAGGAGTTGCTATGTAAGCAGCAGAGGAGGCATCGCGCGAGTGATAATTAATATATCGCAAGCGTTAATAGGCTACCCGCTTTACATCAGGTGGGCCGTATGCTTATATGCCTACCGACGTAGTATATTAAAAAACGCTAAAAGCTGAGGGCTGACTAATGGGAGGCTGAGATAATTGGGTAGTGAGTCCAAATAGAACCAAACGATCAAACCCGTCGAGTGTTCAACGTTTACAAATAAATTAAATTCTACCAAAATGAATACCTATATTACATATATAATTGGTTAATTACACTCAACTATGAAAGGACTGAAATGTTTCTCTCTACACATATTTCATATATTTTAACCCCACACTTATCACTCTTTGATTTGCATAATGCATACTGACCATAAAGCTGAATTAAAATTTTATTCATAAAATTATATACGAGTACATAAATGGCTTCCAAAATTGTATTACCATACAATACTCATAATATATATCTTACTACCAAAACTATATATTGAAGAAAATAATAAATAACTATAATAAACTAGTTATTGTGTTATATATAGTGTAACAAAGTCGTCCTAGTAAACTGTAACTTATCAGGAGTCATATGAACTGCTAGACCTTGTTTTAATAGTTCGCGACCTACTATAATGTCATATCGTAAGTAAGAGTCCGGCAGTACGTGAAAGAGGATTTCTAACTGAACGTCATCTATTTCAACAGTAGTCAAAATTTTAATAGTGCTATTAACTGACGTCTGTCCAATAACAGTCACAGTTACAGTGTCATTACATCTCCTTTATAAGCGAACATTCGGCTCCAGAATCATAATAGAATAGGTACTGCTCACCAGGTGTCGCATTATCCCAGCAGGGGCGCTGATGCTGCACATATCCACTCGTTGTCCGCCGTAGGTCGGGTCGGGTGCCGTTGGTACCGCTGGCTCCACTGGATGCATAGTGACCTGCTCCCCGGCAGTGGAAGCAGGTAACTGCTGGATTCACAGGAGCGCTTCTATGTTGACTGGTTACAAGCTAAAATATATAAATTATATTCTTATGTCTATTTAAGTATAATATTTGTATCACATATACGCGGTATATGCGGTAACCCGTACATTCATTGTGGAGGAGGTGGTCGTTGCAGAAACATATTTTTATTAAAATTATTAAAAAAAGAAATTCGCTGAGCGTCCAGAGTAGGAAACGAAAGGCTGATGTCTTCCAACACACGGCGTCGACTTCGTGTCTACCGGTGGACAGGGTCCGCCTTCACCGACACGACTGGACATTGGACTGGGTTGGACTGAAGAGATACTTTGCACAGGTTGGCGAATTGGTCTAACAATGCGGAAAGTGAAAACTCCACTAACCTGCTTCCAGCAGTTAGATTTGGGATAGCGGGACTTACTTACTTTAATTCAATTATCATACCTTGCGTTAGAATAGGAAGGACTTTTCTTTTTCATACTCTCGAAAAATAAATAGCCTACCACTATAACGTTTATAGTCAAATCAATAGCTAGCGTCCATTGAACTTCTCATATAATCGTATAAGAGCTATACGTTTCTAAGTGCTATAGGATTATATCCGTAAGAATTACACGGTTCTAAGTGAGCATTATGATTTCCGTATCTTTGTGAACGATTTACGATGTTTCATGAAATAATTCTGCTGTATTTTGACTGCTTTATATAACTATAACTTCACGCCAAATCCCTTGCGGGGTAGGCAGAGATAACCGAGCGCCACGTGACTCGATCCTTACATACATCACTCGCTTCTTTAACATACATTGCTCTTCTCATGCACGCTCTCCGGTTTCTAGGGCTCCTGACATCACCTTCTGATAGAGATAGAACACGACCAATTTGGTCATGGTAGGTGAGTCTTGCCCTACCTCGGCTCCTACATCTTAGAAGGCGACGCGGCTTTCGCGTTATATATCTGTTTCATGAGTATTTCTTCCCGCATTCTTTCCACATCTCCGAACCACCGGAGCATGCGTCTTCTTATTTTAACATCGACGCTCTGTATCAGACCAACTCTGTTCCGAACATCATCATTGCGAATACGGCCTACACACACATTTCGGCCGCGTATGAATAATTCTGTATACATAACTTATTAATATCTAAATAAGGATGCAATTATGCATTTTCATTTGCGGTTTCAAAAATAAATCATGCATCTAAATGGTTAGTATTGCATTCCTTCTTACTTATTTGCCTTAGGAACCGGAGGAAGGATATCAAAATCCATTCAGCGCTGTCGAACATAACGATGTTCAAAATCTATTCCATGTGAAGTATTTATGGATTTCGCGTCTGCTCATCTACAAAAGCAATATCTCGACCAAACATATTTCGCATTGCAATAAATATAAAATTTTATCTAAAATTCTAGATTCGCAGACGTTCGATAAATTCAGCGTACGTGACCGAATCTGGTTGATCGGGCAATTTGTATCTTTTGATAAAACGTTGGCTATATGATAATATCGGCGACTAATAAAATACAGTAGTGCTTTTTGAAGTTTTTTTTTTATACTTCGTCGGAAGGCATACAAGCATACGGCCCACCAGTTATAAAGCGGGTACCTCAGCATATTAACGCATGCGATATATTAATAATCATTCGCGCGATGCCTCCTCTGCTGTTTACACAGCAACTCCTTGGGAGCTTACCGGTGACCTCACACTCACACGCAGGAGCACAACAACCCTCTGGAGTGTTGTTATTTGGCTGCGGTATTCTGTGAGGTGGAGGTACTTCACCAGAAGGGCTGCTTTGGTGCGCCCTACCTCTCTTAAATTATCGAATTAGAACAGTAATAGCCTAGTGAATAATAAGCCTATTAACCGGCTGGTAATTGGTTCGAATCGTTCGGAATCGAATTCGTTTTTTATATATATTTGTAACTAGCTACTCGACCCAGCTACGCACGGGTGATCCAATCGTTACCAAACTTCACAGGATCACCTGCTGGGTAGTTATTATAAATTTTGACGTAATTATTTTGTTGAACTGTCTAATTAAAATGTCATTTATTATTTAAAAATTTATGTAAAAATTCAAATCATGACGATTGTAAATTGATATATTGACACGCCGAGCGGTCGGTAAGATATGGGAAGGAGCATTGTTAAGCATAATATGAAAGATCAAATTGTACACTTATCTTGTGAATAAATTATTCTGATTCTGATTCTGGGCTAACCTGAAGATTCACTGAAAATTTCATCAAAATCTGCCCAGCCGTTTTTGAGTCCATAGAGAACATACAGACAAATATTCATTTTCATATATATAGATGATCATTTGCTCGGAAGTGAAGGGAATCATTGCCAGGTAACTGGTACCTCCTAGAAATTATATTTCGAGTGACATGTGACCTGAGCTAAGAAAAGTCTTTTATTCAACGACGGGAGGTATAAAAGCATACGGCCTACCTGATGTAAAGTGGCTACCGCAGACTATGAGCGCTAAGTAAAACTCGCGGAATCCTCTGCAGCTAACACAGCAACTCCTTAGGAGTTTATTGGCGATCTCACTAACACGCAGGAACACACCAACCCTCTGGAGTGTTGTTATTTGGCTGCGGTATTCTGTGAGGTGGAGGTACTTCCCCGATGGGCTGCTTTGATGCGTCCTTCCTCTCTTAAAAATGCCCAGACCAAGACAATATACATGTTCATGCACAGAAATGTTTGTCCTGTGTGCGAATCGAACCTATGAGCGTTGGAGTCAACGTTGCGCCATTCACCACTGCACCGCCGAGCTCGCCAAAAGATTTATAGACATATAAAGGAGCTATGAAAGATGGACAGGAGACAAAGTCGCATGAAATTGTCCACGTCTCGTGAGATATTATCAGTCCGTTTCTCCTATTGTTGCGAACAAAATCAGAATCTCATTTCAAATGAAAATCTTCAGAAACAGAGTCTGTCGTTTGTTCGCCTTGAGAATAAACTTTGTTCACTCGCAGTTGGTCGTTCCGAAACTTTTAATACGACACGTGATTGTCTATGATAACGATTGACGTTTAATCATGAACTTATTTGTTTTTTATATATAAGTTCAGCATAGTGCCTCCGCTTCGCCTGATGGTAAGCGCACGACGAGGTAAGGCGCATCAAAGCAAAGTCTGGGGAAGTACCTCCACCTCACAGAAAACCGCAGAAAAATAACAACTCCCTAGTGTGTTGTTGTGTTCCTGCGTGAGGTCACCAGTTAGCTCCCAAGGAGTTGCTGTGTAAGCAGCAGAGGAGGCATTGCGTGAGTGATAATTAATATATCGTAAGCGTTAATAGGCTACAGTGCCCGCTTTAATCCACTGCCTGGGACTGAGATATATAATTCGACGACGAACCCGGTGGCACAGCGGTTTGAAACGGGACTTTGTCACCGACGTTCGTATGTTCGATTCCCACACAAGACAAACATTTGTGTGCATGAACATGTTTATTGGTTTTTGTCTGGATGTTTTCAAGAGAGGTAGGGCGCATCAAAACATCCCGTCTGGGGAAGTACGTGCGCCTCAGTAAAAACCGCAACTGCAGCCAAATAACAAGTTTATTATTTTGTTATTTTTTTTTGATACTGTTGCGGTGGCAAAGAAGCGTACGGCCTGCCTGATGGTAAGCAGTTACCTATGGATATTTGCAACCACTCAACCGACCGTCTTTTAATCTGATATTTAACTTGTTTTAGCATTTTGGAAATGACCATTGGCTAAGAAAAAGTGCCAAAAGAAAGTTGCCAATATAGGTCTCTATTCAATTTTTCAGTCGATATTACAATAAATTTAAGAATATTGGTACATTAATTATGTCAAATGGCATTAATACCGCGTAAAATAAACGAGCTTACCCGCGGCACAATTACTGCATGTTCTAGATAACATTTCGTTCTATAAAATGCATGCAATTAATTGAATAGTAAAAAAAAAATACCTACAATTAAAACACGATTGCTCCAGTGAAGGGATGTGTTTTTAGGGTTCCGTATCTTAAAGGAAAAACGGAACCCTTATAGGATCACTATGTTGTCCGTCTCTCCGTCTGTCTGTCAAAAAAGTAATGTGAAATTAATATCACATACTCAGGTCTATAATCCCTTCGAGCAGTGAAAAAATCAAATTTCTAAGTCAACGCTAGCAAAATATACGGCTGTTTATGCCTCGTTTATGCGCATATTTTGATACTCGCAAGGGAATCAAACCTTATAGGGTACTTTTCATTGATCTAGAATCATGAAATTTGGTAAGAAGCTATGTCATGTAGCACAAGTAAAGGAAACAAGTTTAAAAACCGTAAATTTGTAGTTCTATTCACAAATATCAATTTTTTGCAACAACCCTCGACTGCGACAGTGCGTCCGAGTAGATGTGCCAGCAGCATTCAGCAATTATAGACGTAACGTATTTCTGCACAGAGCATCCTCCGCGATTAATAATCACGATTTGAGTATTGACCTCTTCCACACCAGCACTGCTTCAGTTAGGACTTACACTGCAGATAGTTTCTTCTCCTGTTAAAATTTAACAACTTTTCCTGTTTCGAGTTGTCAAAAAGTAAAATCGCTTTATTACATTTTTTTCTTTATCATTTGACTACACATTAGTGGAGTTTTGTAATTAGCTATAAGGTTATACATTTTACAATACATATGCATATTAAGCTGTAAGACTCCCGAATAATAAATAAATAAATAAAAAAAAATCTTTTAATAATTTGCGAAAATATTTTTTTACGGAACCCTCAGAGCGGGAGTCGGACTCGCACTTGATGGCTTTTTTTTAATTAATCTCTAGACTTCTAATTAAATTATGTTGTATCACAAGGGTTAGTGCCCCTGGAGCAAGAAGGGTCGGTAATTCACTATGGGGAGAAAATTAAAAAAGAAATACGGACAAATATTTATTTTAGATGAGTCCTGAGTTAGGGGTTCCCTAACGTGGGTAAGATTGCAGTCACCACTACGGTTATCTAGTAGACATCTATATTTCCGGAAGAATTGCAGAATGCACGCCGTAGATGGGGATAGGGCGATATACAGCGGATGGCTAGGCGCGACGGGCGTAGTTCGCCGGAGCAGGCAGTTCCGGCGGGCGTGTTTAATGGCGTAGTTCGGCGGAGTAGGCAGCTCCAGCGGGCGTTAGGTGTAGGCAGGTAGGTGTATTATGGGATCCTTTAAACGAAGCGTGAAGAAGCATTTTGCGGGTCAGCATGGCAGCGTCAACTGACAGGACACTGTGTAGTTTTTGTCAGTTGCAGTTATGATTTGGGCTCCTCTTTCGCTTACCATCAGACAAAGAGGAGCCACTATTCCGAACTTATATAAAAAAAAACATTAATTTACGTTGGCATTGCTACCTGTTGCTGACCATTATAACAAGTCTTTCATCAAAGTCGTTTAAATCATTTATTCGAGTATACATGTAATTAGTTAGAATGCATGTGTGTATATGTGTATATATCAATGTGTATAAATATGTTTATTATCATAAGTGCGCCACCTACCTACTTGATTTTAACGATTTTTTCTCTTCCTTGTATGGTTGTCCGGAAGAGATTGCTTTAACGATAATACCGCCTGTTGTACTCTTCGTATGTTGTGTATGTTACATGTATTTATTTTGGTCTAAGTGTAAAAATAAATAAATAATTTGTCAAAATCCTTAGGTTATCCTATGTTTTTTTATACCACTACGGTGTCAAACAAGCATACGGCGTGCCTGATGGTAAGCAGTTACCGTAGCCTATTGAAATTTGCAACACCAGGGGTGGTCACTCTTGCGTTGCCGGCTCTGAACCCTGTATGTATATGTACCCTAGGAGACCATGTGATAAAAGAATATGGTAGAAGTCACTCTCTTGTGCAGACTGAAGAAAATATATCTTGCAAAATTTTATTTATTTCATTTTCTTTATTAGGGACATCAACAGCATAACATATAAATTAAATACAGTGCATAAACATCAATAACAAAGCCAATGAAAGATGACCACAAAAATTAACAATATTAACTGTAGACGGTTAGGTTACCTGCTTAAATATTATGATACAAAAACAAACCATCATGCGTGAACAATAACTCATCGTGACAAGGTTACCTACCATAATTCCAGCAAGATGATTTTGTGTGAGTGTATGTGTGCGTGTGTTGTGTATGTGTAAAGTACGATCGACATTCATAGTTATTTATACACATATATACACATATATATATATATATATATATTATACTGAAGAGAATAAATAACATTAAAATTAATTATTATTTTAAAAATAATATAAGCACGTGATTTTTTAATACGTTTTTACTGCAGTTGAAAATATCTATATCAGCAAATTTTTTATTATAACCGCGAAGAAAGAAGAAAATTATCACTATAACGTACATATTTAAAATTATTAAATTAAAACTTATTTTTTTAAATTCGTCACGATGATCTTCACCTTACTTAGCTACATCCTTCCACTTTCGTATTGTTTATCTGTTTCGTCATTCTTTCATCCTGCGTTCTTTATACATGTAGGTACGATCGGGGCATGCCTTTTCTTAGGTTAACACCGACACTCTCTTTCAGACCAACTCTCTTTCTTACGTCATCATTACCTGGCTTGAAAATATATATATTGTATAAATATTACCTGAGAATTAATATGAAATATATTTTTAAATTTCTTAATAAAGTAACTTGTTTCCATTTCGTTCAAAGTGTATTGTAAAAACCGATTTTCCAACATTTGTGTATTAATGAAAATAGTCTTTAGATCCCTTTAGTTTTCTACCTACCCCGCAAGGGACTTGACATGAAAAAAAAAGATAGATATACAGATAATCTATAGATTATCAGCTTGATCGGGTTTGCTGCAAATGTATATAGAAAATTAATTGAGAGGACAAGTGCCAAATCCGATGGAGTGCTCTGGGACGCACAAGAGGGATTTAGAAATGGAATGGGATGAACGGATCAAGTTTTTTCATTAGTAAAAATGCGTCTGGTTGGACGAGAAGGTTCAATGCGACTTTTACATCTCTATATGTACAGAATGGTAGCAAATCTTAAAAGCATTTGACTCAGTTGTCTAACAAGTTAATTTTTTCAGAAACACGTTGGCCATTATTTCTAAAAATAAAAACAATTTATAGCTTTCTCAGGTCTGGTCAAGTAATAACAGGCGTTTTTTACTGTGCCGAACTTCGAACAATGATGGCGAAGCTGGCAGTGAAACAGCCCCGACTCGTGAATCGATCTTCGACATTATTGCTCCATGATAACGCAAGACCTCACACTGCACGAGAAATCGTAGTAACTCTACAGGAGCTGCAGTTAGAAACCATACGTCAACCTCCGCACTCGACAGACCTTGCACCAACTGACAACCTATTTTTTTGTGATTTGGACAATTTTCTACGTGGTAAAAAATTTTCAGGCAGTACAAAATGCTTTCACACATTACGCTGAATCTAGATCCCCAGAGTTCTATCGCAAAGACTTAAATAAACTTGAGATTAGATAGCAGCAATGTATAGATAGATAATGAGAGTAAATATTTTGATTAAATAAATATGTTACATCTTAGAAAAAATCGAGTTTTAATTTTTCTGTAAAATACTTGAACTATATGTACGTATGCGTCTCAGGAGGCCCCTGCCGATATCTCCACTAACTCTTGCTCTATACACTTTTTTCGTAACTCTTTTGTTATGCATTCATATTTTGCATATATACTCGTACCTTTAATATATATTTCTATGTTGAAGCAACATAATTTAATTAGAAGCTTAGAGTTAGGCCTAAAGTCGAGTTAATTAATTTCACATTGTCCTTTGATTCATTGTGCTTCTGTAAACTTTATGCTGCTGTAATTAAATTAATAGCAGTTCATTAAATAGCTTGTCAAAGAAATTATTAACGAATTGGAAGTCTACAATTGAACTTATTATCATGAATATGTATTACACAGACTTCGAAATCGTGACATTTTGACGGGCTCGGTGGCGCAGCAGTTTATAACGCCACTTTGCAACCGACATTTTGTGTGCATGAACATGTCTTTTTATCTTGGTCTGGGTGTTTTTGGAGAGGTAGAGCTAATGTAAGTAGCACGTCTGGGGAGCAGTACCTCCACTTCATAGAAAACCGCAGCCAAATAACAACTCTCTGGAGGGTCATTGCGTTCCTGTGTGTGAGTTATGATACCAGTAAGTTCCTAAGGGGTTGATGTGTTAGCAGCAGAGGTAGCATCGCGCGGTGATACTTAACGTATTACAAGCGTTCATAGGCTTCGGTAACAGCTTTACATCAAGTGGGCCGTATGTTTGTATGACTGCCCCCTTGTTCGTATAAAAGAAATTTCGACATAAAATCGATTTTTAGGGTTCCACTCATCGAAAGAGAAGCGGATTGGTGCGAAAGTAGCGGTACTAACCACTGCGCTTTAACACCTTTGCTGCAAATCCATAGTGCAGCGAGGTTGTCCAGCATTCATAGGCTACGATAACCACTTCATATCAAATGATCCATATGCCTGTATACGAGTACCTTCCGACGTCGTGTATACAAATCAATAAGATACTTGCATCGTTTCATTTGACTTGTGCGGTATAATATTTATGAAGCTGCCCAACTTCCTTAAGTACTGTAACGAAACTGTTTATACAAACAATTCTCTGTGTTGTTTGACCATTACTCACAGCTACCATTCACATGTACCATTGCTCCAATTCAAATCCGCCATTTTGAATATCTCTATTCTCGGTAAAGTAGGAAAACAGCAATGACTATGAAGAAACAAGAGTAGATAAGCTTTGTGCAGCAAGCGATATGAAAAACACTCGTACGTAAGAACATTGTGTTCTAAGTCACACTCTATGTGATATTAAATGCTGCGTTCAATGAAACAAATTTTACTTCCTTTAGGGGCCTTTTTTTCCTTTAGAATTCCATGTTGTAGTCCCTTGGTAAAACCACGGCTGGGAGTTCCTTCCACAACTTGAGAGTTCTCGGATTAAAACTTCACTGGAACCGAACAGTACGCAAACATTGTAGTTCCAGTGTATGAGGGTGAACTCCTCACCATCGGCGAGCGGTGCAGTTGTGAACAGATGCCGTCGGCATCATATCGTAGAGTTCTTCAGAACATAACCCGTTGTACAATCAGTAGAACATACAAAGGGAGGCAAAATCTTGCCTTAAACTTAAAGGCTCAACGCCGTTAGGATAGCCAGCAATTGTCACAACTCATCTCTGAATCGAATCACAAAGTCCTAGCTGATATCCAGGTGCTCCCGCCCAAAGGTGACTACAGTATTCCATGTGCGATCTGACTTGAGACTTGTGTAATATAAGTCTTTGTTCCGCACTGAAGTACTGCTTTGCTCTGTTGAACACCCGAAGTTTCTTGGACTTCAACTTAAATATTAGTCTTGCGTCTCATTGCCATTCAAAATTTGCAAAAATGACTTGTTTGATAGAGAAGGACTAACATCGTAAGGAAACCCGCCCGTTTAAGAATTTATATTTCAAGAGAGGTGTAATTTAGCCTAAGAAAGGTCTATCCCTCTGGGTTGACGAAGTTTGACAGCAGTAGCTTTATGTCAAAGTTAATATCTTCCCCGCCCCCGACCCCGCCAATCCTACTCGTAATATATTACTCGTAAGAACCGTATAACTAACTCTACGAAGAAGATACGTAGTAATTTATTTTGATTAGACTGGATGATCTAGATAGTCAAAATAAAAGGAATTTAGTTATTGTTTATACTTAGAACATAATTAATATTAACAAATTATATTATGACTATAACTAAAAAATCGCTAAATAAATCCATAAACTAATATTTATTGTGTGGTAAAAAGTACCAAAACAGATGTCGGCTCTTAATGATTTAAGTAAAAGTTATCTAATTTAAAAAGCATAACTAACAGTTTTCATTTTGACCATCAGTGTGGACCACCACAAATGAACATAAGTTATTAATTTGTATGAGAGGTTAATGATCGTTTATGCATCTTTATATTTTAATGCTAAACAGGCTGATAATTAAGCACAAGAAGCGATGCACATGACGAAATGTACGCGGGGCTCATCGTCTAAGACAGAACAATGAGTAGATTTTGTATCTTTATCGTAGGTGATTTGTATTATGAATCGGTGTTTTCTTCTGTAAGTACTAAAACTTTTCCTTGCTTTAACATGAAGAGGCGGTAGCAAATTATTGAGCAACCTATCTACATGAAATTCTGTATATCATTGTAAATAACAATAAATTCACGGAAAACTCTTCGCAAATCTTGGTGCTATTCATAAGATAAGTCTGATTTTTCTGCTAGATCTAGTTCGCGATTGTAATATTTACACTAAGATTTATAACGACATTGCTGAGTTTAGCTCGATTTTATCTAGAAATAGATTTACGTAATTTGAAATTGGTGATATTTATTTGGGTAATAATTAGGTACAAGGAATAAGAGTGACTCTATCCCAACGTCACCTACACGCGATATATCATGCCATATACCATGCTTTAAAAGTAGATAGGTTATTGGCGTCTAAGATCTTAAAATGAAAATAGCAGGACATAGAATAACAACTTCACTGAGAAAATACCTCCTCAGAAATGACTGCTCGTGCGTCGTGCGACGATTGAACGTGAAGGGTTGCTGAAACCTGCTGCGTTAGCGACATGTGTAGTAAACTTCTACCTAAAAAAGAGTGATCCTCTTTGTGCACAAATCCATAAACTACTCGATCCACCAAAAGGTTGTGTTTTAGAGCCTAAATAATATGACCCTAAACACAATGGTCCCAGTATTCTCAGATCAGGCCGTGCTCCTTTGACAACTCCCTTGAATAGATCGACGGGTTTTAATGGCAGTTTCCGCTACCGGACGAATATATGTTGGAATTATGTTCCTACTCAATTTAAGACATATTAATACATGTGCTTCTTCTTGCACAGGTTAATTTTGATATACCTTTTGAACATCTTGCCAGTCAAGGACTGTTTCAGGTGATTTATTATAGAATCGAACACAATTTACAATAAAAGGTCTACTAGTTTTAGCAAGCCGATGTATCAGCATAAGCAATCTATTCCTGCTTCTAAGCTTTTCACTAAATTTTGAAAATTCCTCTATATTTTTACAATATACAGGAATATTTATGTTCCAATAAATATACTGAGAGTTAACCGTGTCGATATTTATTCCTTTGAATAGATCTCTAAGTGATTCCCTGGCGCCCATGTTATAAATAGAGCGGGTGGCTCTCTGTTGTAATATAAAAATAGTTTCAATGTCAGCCGCTTTTCTCCACAACAGTATACCATACGACATAAGCTATGAAAGTAGCTGAAAGAGATTAAGCGCGTAGTAGTCACATCCGCTAATCCGACTGAGCTAAAACTGACCCAAAAAGCATTATTGCAGTTGTGGTAGATGTAAAGGAAAACCACTTTTACCAACTTGGTACCAAAATTGAAGTACTAAAGCAGCTTTACACTCGGAACCAATTTACTTCATCCTCAGAAGATTTTATAAGGATAAAAGACGTTGTTGAAGATAAAGGAGTGAATCTTGGAGAAGTTGTCGAAAACTTGTCGTTGACTGGAGTACAAGGATTAAAATATTATTTTTTTATATAATATATTAATAATGTTTTTAAGGAGGCAATAAATTAGTGTTATTTTTCAAGAAGAATTTTAAAAATATTTTCATATTATATGTTACTAATAATTCATCATCACCAGCCTGTATCTATCCACTGTTGGACATAGACCTTCCCCAATGCCTTCCACCATATGCGACACTACCTCCGCTTTCCGCATCCAGCCGCTTCTAGTCGCTTTTTTTATGTCATCGGTCTATCTAGAGGGGGGCGTCCAACGACTAGTCATGCGCGGCCTTCACTCCAGGACTTTCCTACACCATCTGCCATCACTAATTCGGCAGATGTGGCCGGCCCACTGCCCCTTAAGTTTGCCGATTCTGAGAGCTATGTCGACAACTTTAGTTCTCCGTCAAATTTCTTCGTTCCGGATTCGATCCCTTAGAGAAATTCCGAGCATAGCTCTCTCCATCGCTCGCTGCGCAACCTGCAGCCTATGTACCAGCCTGATGGTAAGTGCCCAAGTCTCTGCACCGTAGGTCATTGCGAGGAGGAGAAGACTTTAATCTTCAAGCATTAGGGTATTCATGCAGTGAGGATGTGCCGAAGCTTTCTGAAAGCTACCCAGTCCAGTCGAATGCGTCTATCGATCTCTTTATTCAAGTTACCCCGGCCGAAGTGTATGGCCTGCCCGTATAGTATAGGGTTCCGTAAATGTCCCAGGCATTTACGGAACCGTGCATCTGGCTATATATATTACTAAACATTCTGTGAATTGCGGGGTAAGCAGAGAGAACTGAGTGCCATAAGACGCGGTCCTTACATACTACACTCGCTTCTGTAACATTCATTTCTCTTCTCATGCACGCTCGCCGGTTTCTGAGGCTCCTGACTTCACCTTCTGATAGAACACGACCGATTTGGTCATGGTAGGTAAGTCTTGGCCTTCCCCGGCTCCGAAATAATAATAATAATAATAATTTATTAACATATTTAGCATTCTATTACATTAATCAGTAGTAGAGGTTTTCTTTTAAGCGTAAAACGCTTGTATTAGAAGACCCCGCTTTTCCATAGCAACATAGGTACCAGTTATATAATCATGCATGCAACACATTTATTTTACATTTAACTAACTATTCAATTTAGCAATCAATTATTTAATTAATATCCAAGCAATTACATTATAAATTTATTTCAGTACTAGGTACTAAAATATCCGAATAATTGAAATTAATCTATGTATATATTTGATCATTATCACCTTGTTTGCTCTTAGAATAGATCTACATATTTCAACACATAATGGCAAAATTTTTGATCATAATATGTAGCATCGGATTGTGACAAAATTAACATAATATTTCATACAAAATCCATGAAAATAATTTACACTTAAAGATACGAGAAATAGAGCAAAATTATTAGTATTTTCGACATTAACAATATTACAATTTTATTTAGGTAGGTACATAATTTCTTAAGGTAAGGATATTAAATGAGCGTTAGAGCGTGTGTATGTATGTATGTATATGCGTGTGTACATGTTTATGTGTGCGTGTGTATGTATGTGTGGTGTATGATACGAGAGTGTGGAATTGATAGAGAAGTACATATTTTCTATTGTTAATCACGTTGTAGCATAGCCTCAGTGTCATCATAGGAAAGTTCTATAATCCAGCTATTTATTATTTTTTTACTTGTATAATATTCAGTGGTATAAATATTAAGTCTCTTATTTATTTCGTTATACAGTTGTGCTGCGCGTTTCTCGAACTGGACATCAGCGAACTTCGTCTTTGTCTGGGGAATTAGAGCTATTGCATATTTCCTTCTTTTATTTTTGCAATTAGTCGCACATGGTAACATCTTATGTTTTTTAAGTACCGTATTTATAATATATAATTTTCGAACCGACAACAGTTTACTGATACGATATATACTATCAGTAGGAAATCGCATTTTTTTTAAATACATGGATTTTAACAGAGCGCGTTGCGCTCGTTCCAGCGTAATGAATTTTGTTTTTGCTGCACCTCCCCAGACAGGTATGCAATAGGTTAAAATGGACTGAACCAGTGCCATGTATAATTGGTTCAATAGATCCTTGTCAGCACTCCCATTTCTAGGAATGTATCTTAAAGTTCTGAATATCCAGCTCAGCTTCCTAATTCTTCCAGAAACTTGTGGGAGTACCAAGAAAGGTTTTGGTCCACAATAACCCCTAGATACTTGGTATTTGCAACTTTGTTTATTTTCGTACACGTACAAGTGTCCGTGTTAGTGTCGTTGCAGGTATGTATTTTAATATTAAAATTGTCCTCTGGTTGCGTACGGTTTCTTATACTGAAGCAGATGTAGTTCGTTTTTGACTTATTTAGTGACAATAGGTTAGCACATAGCCACGTAGCTATCTCGGTTAATCCTTTTTCCGTAGCGTCTTTAACCTCTTGCCAAGATTTTCCATTAAAAACGATGGCCGTATCATCCACATATGAAAAAAGATTAGCGTTATTTATTCTTAGGTTACATAAGTCATTGATATAAATTAAGAATAGCGTAGGACCCAATACGCTACCCTGCGGTACACCGAATAATACCTCAGCATCTGAGCTTGTACATTGTTCTAATTTTACACTCTGTTTCCTATCTGAAAGGTAATCTTTAAATAGAGCTAGTGGTATTCCTCTAATTCCCAAATTTTCCAACTTGTTTACTAAGAGGGGAACAGAAACAGTATCAAATGCCCTTTTCAAATCCAGAAAAACACAAAGACATTTGTTTCCTTTGTCAAGATGATCAGTGACTAATGAGGTTAGAGCTGTTATTGCATCTTCAGTAGATCTGCCATGCCTAAAATCATACTGCGTACTAGATATTATATTACGTTTATTCAGATAGTCAAGAAGGCGAATATTCACAAGTTTTTCTAGTATTTTTGATATGGCAGGCAATACAGATATGGGCCTGTAATTATTTACATCATCTCTATCCCCACTCTTATATACAGGAGTAATAATGGATTTCTTCAGTTGAGTTGGAACGATACCCTTTCTGAAGCAGAGGTTTATCAGGTGGGTTACAATGGGAATTATTTCCTTTTTTATATATTTCAGATATCCTGTCGATATATTATCCCACCCTGGGGCGCTGTTAGTTTTAAGGCTCATCAATATACTTTCCACTTCATAAATATCAGTTTCCAAAAGCACAAATGAATTGAGTTGAGAAGCCATTGCAGAAACCGTCCTTTCAATATTATTCGATTGAATTTGTTGGGCTGGTTGTTTTCCTATGTCAGCAAAAAACTTATTAACAAAGTTTGCTGATTCAATAGGCGTTTTTCTGTCATTTAATAATTCAGTATGGTAACATTTTGACTTATTTGTATACGTAATTTGTTTAATATTTTTCCATAGTAATTTATTATTATTAATTGAATCGGTAAGCAATTGTGTTTTATATTTTCTTTTAACATTTTTAGGGTTCCGTACCCAAAGGGTAAAACGGAACCCTATTACTGAGGCTCCGCTGTCCGTCCGTCCGTCCGTCCGTCCGTCCGTCCGTCCGTCTGTCACCAGGCTGTATCTCATGAACCGTGATAGTTAGAAAGTTGAAATTTTCACAGATGATGTATTTCTGTTGCCGCTATAACAACAAATACTAAAAACTAGAATAAAATAAATATTTAAGGGGGCTCCCATACAACAAACGTGATTTTTTCGCCGTTTTTATAGATAATGGTACGGAACCCTTAGTGCGCGAGTCCGACTCGCACTTGGCCGATTTTTTTATTAGATTATTACAATAGTTCCTATATCTAGTGTATGTAATTTTCAAAGTTTTATTAAAAGGGTCATTTTGTGCTTGTTTCTGTAATTTATTGCGATTCCTGATACACCGGAGAATACCCGGAGTGATCCAAGGTTTGATTATACGCTTGCTGGAGGGTATTCTTACAGTATAGGTATTTTGTGTAATGGACTCCTTTAGCTTGTTCATAAGAACATCCGTTAAACTAATCGGATCATCATAAGACAACAAATCCATTAAATTATTATCTTGAAGAAATTTCAAAATCAATTGAAGTTTTCGTTTTAAATTCCTTTTTGCATTTTTTAAATGTTAATAATGATAAGAATATAGTATAATGATCGGTGATACTTGTATGCAAAACAGCGATCGTGGCTGAAACCTTGCTTCTATTTATTCTCATCATAAAGTGGTCCAAACAGTTGCTTTCTCTAGTGGCTAGAGTATGACCCGGAAGAATACCGTACAATGAAAGTATATTTAAGTAATTAATTCTATTTTTATTGTCCCGAGCCGATTCTGTAATTTTAGGTTTTATATTGATATTTAAGTCTCCTTTATATCTCTGTTATAATAATATTTTTATGAGTTGGTAGCGTATCAAGGTGTACACACAATGAGTCCATAAAACCATCAACATTAGAGATTGAAGGCGAACGATATATACACAAAATGATGTTATTTTGTACTTCTAACTGTATGCAGGATGCTTGAGTAAGTTTAATTTCGGTAATTTTAGGTCTCAAATTATTTTTTACATACATGGCTACACCGTCATTTTGGTTCAACTGATGCGCAGAGACGAAGGACTTATATCCACTGAGTTGCGGAACAGGTTTATTAACGTTAAATCTGCATTCTGTCATAATTACAACATCAGTTTCAAATGTAAGACTATCTAAACAAACCATAAGGTCTGCAAAATTACGATAAATGCTCCTTATATTTTGACATATAAAAGTTAAGTCAGTTTCGCCTACCGTAACGTGTTTCTGAAGGTCATTGACATCACACTCTATAGACCGCGCAATTTCGATATTGTCTAATTTTTGCGCTGTTTGCAGAGCTTCACCCATATTCTTTATTAAAACACAATAAATATGTCAGTTCAAGTTTTGAAAAATACGTGTTCGAAAAGAATTGCCTGTTTTGAACCTTCCCTATCACTCTCGACTGAAGTAAGTTTTGCAGTACCATTTTATTTTGTGTATTAGATGTATGCATCTTGTAGTTTCGTGTGTGATATGTGTAAGTAGTGTTTGTAAGAAGTTGTGAGCGTGTGTGAGTGTGTAATATTGTTAAAAAGGGACAATGCCAAAAATTCTTACCAAAGGAAATTATTATCCATGCGTTTTGAAATACGCATGTATGATACAAATCCTTCCACTTTTGCATTGTACTCGTATATCTGCTTCGTCATTTTTTCATCTTGCATTCTTTCTACATGTCCGACCCAACGGAGCATGCCTCTTCTTATTTTAACAGCGTATGACGCGATCGTGATCAACGCTCGGATGATGATGTGTCACAAATATATTAAATTTAACAAAATTTTCATTCAATCTGTCTGTGATAAAATTGTTGAAATACTTGTTGTAGTGTTTTTCAGGATTTTTTATTTGGTATTATTAAACCTACCTGTCACTTAAATTACTGATTCATTTGTTAGGGATCCGTACGCATTAGAATGTAAAATTATAGGAGACTATAAGTCTCTGTATCATAAATTTGTATTACAATATTCCTTTAATGTGACCTTTTGTCTCTAATGAATAAATAAAAAATTAAAAAAAGACAAATACGTTAGTTTGTGGTGACACTATCGCCCTGGATATAGATTATCTCTTAAGATTCTGTGTGAATCTGATCTAATTTTGGTTTGATTAGTTTTATACAATGTCTGGAGACATACCTATTTGATTTAGAGAGGTTATATGATTGCTACCATTACATTAAGCAAGCTCGCGCGATGCCACCTTTGCTGCCAACACATCAATACTTTACAAGCTTACTGGTAACCTCACTCACTCGCAGAAACACAATATTCCTCCGAGGAACTTTTATTTGGATGCGGTTGTCTGTGAGATGGAGAAGCTTTATATCGTCAAGTTGCTTCGATATCTACCTATCTTAAAATTGCTCCCAAATGAAAACATTTATTAGATTTTGGAGTCATTTTACGAATGACAAATTTACAAGCAATTTGATATAAACTGTTTTGAATACTTTGTGTGTACTGAAGGGCTTCAGGGAGTTGTTATTTGACTACGGTACGGTCTACTAATGTTAATTCCGATATTTACAGTTACTTCGAATATCTCGACATAAGAAATTATCGGGTGATATAATTCCGTACACGTAGTAGGTTCAAAGCAATTTTAAACAGTGTAAATCACAGAGAAAGTATATACCTAGAGTTGACAAACGCGTACACCCGTAAGGGACAGCAACAAAAGTACTTACAATAACAAGGTTACCAGACTGTGGAAAATTTACCCCACTACATAATGCGTTTCGGCAATTTGAAATTTACAATGTACCCAGATAACTGTTTACCATAAGAAACTTGCATAGAATGTGTATTGTGTGCTATAATAATATACTCATAATATGATATTAGATGTAAAAAAATCGAATATGTCGATACAGCCATTTCTACACACAAAGTAATAAAAGTTAATATTTACATACGTATGAAAACTACAGTATCTGAATAGATCAACAAACATATTTGCACTTTAATATTATTAGAATAGTATTTTTTTTACCCCAACACTTCAGACACACACCGCGCTCGGCGGCTCCGGGCGCGAAGAGTAAGGACTTCTGCGCGATACACCAGGTACCGGTAGCCCACGGTACCTGGGCGCCTCTCTCCGACAGGCCCTTCAGGCACGAACCCGCGTGTTCGATTTGTTTCTCCAGCGACGTCCTGAGCCGAGGTCCGACCCCTCTCGGGAGCCCTTAGGCTGTCGGTTAACTTTGTTTTCTAGGCTGTGGCGCCTCACGCCCGCCTCTCTAGTCCGGTGACGTAGTGACAGCCCACTCGGGGCTAACTACATAGTCAGGTCAAAAAAAAAAAAAAAAGTATTTTTTTTACGCAAATCGAGTTACTGTATAGATCTATTAATTAATAGTAAGCCTGGGTTAGTTTCAGTAAGATCTGTGAAATCATTGGAATAAGGATAGGAGATTGGTCAAACCTAGCAGAGTTATATAAATTAAACAATATATTTTTCTATTTTAGACATATATTTTAAAGTACAAGCGATGACATGATACTAAATATAGGCATAGATAAAAGATAAAAAACACTTTATAGACAATTTGTAAATAAAAATATTCGTGCTTTACAAACTAGCATTTATGTTTATTTTTTCATAGATTTCATTTTCATGGTGTTAATGTAGTGTCCGTCGCTATTGGAAACCCTGGATAATCGGTCTGGAAAATAGGACAATTTTAATTTTGTAACGCATTATTAGCATGTAATATTGACAGCCTAGTATTAACATTACATTAAAACTACTGTCAATACTATAATTTAGTTGAGCTTTACATATTTAAAAGTTTACAAATTCAGACAATATAAAATGCTTGATTAACATTTATGTGTTGACACAAAAGCATGTGTGTGTGCGTGATTAACTTTATTAACGTGGTATAAATAATTGGTATAGAATAATCTGCACGACGACCCTCCGTATCTTTCACAATTACCTGTATAAATATAATCAACCCATCAACATCATATCAACCCATACTCACTTCATTACTGGAGTACGGGTTCTTATTTCAACCAAAAGACCTTAGAAGATATGTCCCGAAACTATTCAATTACGGATTGTCGGAGTCGTTGGAATATTTTCATGTTTTTGTACTTCAATTATACGCTTATACGTAACTATGTAAAATTCCAAGACTGTACGTGAAACATTCTAAGACAGACTAGCAGACGAACAGGCAGGCATGTAAATCATCTAATTTAGTTCCTTATTTTTTTAATACCTATCATCATATATACTCGCCAACAAACTGTTATAACACTTTGGCGAACATAATAATTTGTACTATGTAACTGTATCGTGTAAATAAATAAATAAAAACAATATAAATTTCCAGAGGAACACCTGGTTCGTCAACAAATCAAATGTTGACGAACCAGGTCAACAAATGTTAACTTACGTGTATGGTGGATGTTGAAACTGACGACTTATCCAAATAAACTTCTTCCGAAAGCAGTGGTCTTTAAAATGTTTGGAACATATGCGACTGTACTCGGCTCCCAATTATGTCTTCCAGTAGCAAAAATCCATGCATTACGCACAATGACGACTTTAGGAAATCTAAAAAATAAACATACATCTAAGATTAAACAAGTTAACATTTTTAATTTAAAAATAAATAAATACATTTTGACGAAAAATTATAAACAAAGAAGTATAAAAAAAGTAAGAAGTTAAAAAAAAATCGGCCAAGTGCGAGTCGGACTCGCACACGAAGGGTTCCGTACCATTATCTATAAAAACGGCAAAAAATCACGTTTGTTGTATGGAAGCCCCCTTAAATATTTATTTTATTCTATTTTTTAGTATTTGTTGTTATAGCGGCAACAGAAATACATCATATGTGAAAATTTCAACTGTCTAGCTATCACGGTTCATGAGATACAGCCTGGTGACAGACGGACGGACGGACGGACGGACGGACGGACGGACGGACAGCGGAGCCTCAGTAATAGGGTTCCGTTTCACCCTTTGGGTACGGAACCCTAAAAAGGTGTCTGTACCCATATAATTTACCCATAATTTCGGGGTGTTTTCCCATACTACATACTGGTAACCCTAAACGCTCATTATACCGATAAATTGAAAATACAACAGAAAATGGCTGACGCATTACACACAAACAACCTTCAAGATTTAGGCGGTTTTTACTAAAAATACTTTTTGTAAATTAAACCGATATTTTCATTGTTTTTACGTTATTATACAAACAATTTATTTAAAAACTACATGTATATCTAATTTTCGCAAAATATTTGATAACAACTATTAAAACTTTATACTTACGTATGAAAGGTTATGTCTTCGTATTTTTACTAACTGAGGCTTTTGCAGCCTTTTACACAGCAACGTACCATTGTTAAAGTAAAAAGACAATCCCAAACAAGCAAAAGAACACAAATATGCACTAATATTTCCGTTATATTAAGTAATTTATGCAAAAAGTTTGTTGTACTACAAGGAAGGAAATGATTGTTTGCCACGAATTTGGTTTTGTGGCAAACACAAAATAGTGTGTAGTAACTATGACAGGGACAAAAAATATTTTATCTGTCTCTTTCCTTCTTATGAGGAACTGTATACATCTATCACGTTCTATCTTGGTATTATTATTTGCTTGTCATCTCTGGGTATCTTTCCTCTGAGGTGTAAATAGAAAAGTAATTACTCGGAAACAAATATTTAATTGTATAACTATTTAAAAGCAATACAATAAAGACAATACAAACAAAGATTCTCTCCAGAAACTATAAATGGGTTTCAAATTCTCAGAAACTTGCAATAGCAATGCACTAAGAACACTCTGCGGTAAAATTCAACTTGTAAATGCAACTTAGTTCCACTTTAAAATCGGTACAAAGCCAACTTAAGTAACTCGTTTCGTACTCATGTCAAATTAATATCAAATTTGTTAGTAAGTGTTATTGTTGGCGACAGACCTTTTTAGATATTTTTAACTTTTTGATGTTTTTTTTATGTCGCATCCGGTCATGAATATAGATGTTTAAAACGAAACGAAAGCGCGCGAACGGTGGCGCGCTTTGGCAGTCAAGAGGTCGACACTGGGAGAAGGGGAGAGTTGTGCAAACGGTGGCAAGTGACGACGTCTCGGGACTGTCCTCTCGTTTCGTATTCTTCTGAACATTGATTACAAGTGCTGATTTAAAACTATAGTGTGATACGAATTGCATTGGGGTTCTCATTGCACGACTACCTACCAGCCCGCATAATATCGGATAGTTTTCAATACTTTTTTGTTTGCAGGAACATCGTTCCTATATGAAATCTATATGTTTGTCTATGTGTGTGTATGCGTGTGTCTGTCGCTTATTTTTATCGAATATTCGAATTTTGACTGAAGATTTGGATTCAGCATAAAAAAGTAGAATAGGAATGTTCAGGAACACCGTTCCTATCTCTAAGGAACATGATCAAAATGGCCGAAAAATTAAAAAAAAATTTAATTGTTATATATTTGACGAGCCAGGTGTTCCTCTGGCAATGCAAGCTTGCGCATTCTCAACTGGTTGATATTGACAATTGAGTGAAACTCAAAACTATTTTGAGTGAAACATACCACGAAATACAAGTAACTTCCTCCTATAATATTGTTTTATGTAGCTGCTGCCCGATACTCCATCCATAGCTCTATTCACTCTTAATATTGGTACTTATATTTATCAGATTCCTATAAAATATTCAGAAATTCAAAAATTTAGTTCAAGTAGTTCTGACAAGAGGTAAATCTCAGAGCGCCGCTATGGACTTTTCCTCTTTCTGAGGTATAAATAAATAAATATTGTCTGACAAATTACACAGCGCCATCTAGCCCCAAGGTAAGCGAAGCTTGTGTTATGGGTACTAGACAACTGATAAACATACATAAATACATTTTTTTTGTAAATACATACTTATTATTCATAGGAAATATCCAGACCCAGACAAACAGACATGTTCATGCACACAAATGTTTGTACTGTGTGGGAATCGAACCCACGAGCGTTGGTGTCAAAGTAGCGTACCAACGCATTTCACCACTGCGCCACCGAGCTCGTCAATCTCGTATCCGCCGGCGTGTTGGATAATATTAATAACCCTGATTCCCATCGCAGTTCACACCGTTCGTCGGCCTCGCTATAAGCTCAACGACTTGCCGTGAAAGCCTTAGACGCTCGTCGCTTAGCCGACTTAGACGGCGAGCGTGAACGCGCCACTGCGATTTATTTTTGTGTCTTAAAAAAAGGCAAAAATTTTTTGATGCCTTATAATTTACAGTAATTAAACATTTTAATAAGATAAGTAAGAAGGCAGCGGCAAACGGCGGTAAATTTCAAATGTCTATTTGAATACCAAGCAAAATGTGAAATAAAGGGCCATATTTAAAACGAGAATATCTTTTTTCATACAATATAATATATTTGTGTCATGTTAGTATTTTTTATAAATACTACAAGCTTTGCGCTTTGTAAAAATACATAACAAGTATATAGTTCTGAATGAAACTTTCCTAAGAAACTTATTTTGAAATGTGCGTATGAATAAAAAATCTAACTACCTGAACTTTGGCGGCTCATTGTACTCAAAGTCAAAGTCAGAAACGGGCCGTCCATCCTATCAGCAACTACTTTCAGAAGGCTGTTGCCGCTGGCTCGCGTCCTCTTCGCAGTTGTATCACCAAAAAAAAATCTGGCCGTATTGCCGCCCTGTTTAACACGGGCTCCTGTCTCCCCTGAGGGTCCTCTCGGGGAGACATCACGACTTCTACACTACTGGCGTCTCCCCAAGCCTGGGGAGACATCCAAACATTGATAAAAAATGAACAATGTATAACGGATTGGCGCATTTACGATCTACGCCACCGGACCAATAATTTTGCAGTAGGATAGCATTCAAAACTTAGTCGACAAATTAATAAGAATTATATCACGATCACAAAGCTGTTTTCGGTGTTAGAAAAAGATGTGTCGATGAACAAAATTGAAATCGCAAACTTTGAAGATGGAATACATTCCAGCAAAAGAAGGAAAATTCAGACCGAAAGAGACACATTTATTTTGTCAATTACGAGTATTTTATAATATTTACGCTCTCGATTATAGTATAAAATGATAAGTTGTTGTTTAGGAAGTAAAAAATCCAGTAAAACATCGATCCGACAAAATATACTGGTCCCGTTTACAGGCTCAGCGATGGCCTATGTAGTTGTATGAACGAGTTTCCACATACAACGTTCTTGAAATACTTGTCCGTTTTGGATCAACTGTTGTAATGACACAACTTCGTAGCGACGGATCCGTTAAAACAACCCTTTAAATTTGAACTTTCGAACGCCGTGTGAACATGCCTCCAGTAGCGACGGATCCGTTAAAACGATCCTGTAAATACGGACTTTCTGTGTCATCGAACCCTAACTTGAACTTTGTATGGTATATTTCAAGTTACAGCTCATGCTTACGTGAACCATTTGTAATCTGTTACTAGTAACTCTACTGTAATCTGTGGTAGTAGTACGTAATAGGTTCGTCATGCTTGACACATGCTTTTTTATGGTTTTAATGCAAGCCTGACTAGGCCATATAAGATTATTCTGAATATAATTTTAAAAGTAAGTTCGGATGTCTCCCCAGCCTTGGGGAGACGCCAGTACCTACTATAGAAGTCCTGATGTCTGAAAGGCGATGTCAATGTGCAAATTGCATTAATTTCGGAACGATTCTTAATTTTTAAGTTTATATAATTATATTCTGTTGTTATTACTCCATTCGATAAAATCTCGTGTATAACTGGCTGCTTTTTACGGCACGTTACAATCGATTGGAAATGGTCGTCGTAGGAATGAGTGTTTAGTATACGGGAAAACAGTATACGTGAAAAATTCGAATCGAATAGTCGCCGCCGTGTGATAAGCGCGAAGTAGCGGGCTGCAGCCAGTGTATACGTAAATACATAGTGTATACAACAAATACAAATGCTTTATTGTTAACAAAGACTTCTGTTAAATTTATAACAATATTGAGCCACCCTTTTAGGTAATATATTACGCGTGCCAGGGTGCCCCGCTCTTCTATGGTAAACATAAAGAGTAACTAAAATATGACTATTTCATGTATTTAGTTATATTCTATGTATTTACCTAATTATTCTAACATGACTAACTTTAACCGTCTTAAAAAAAAACTAGTTCGTCTCGGGACGCCCGACAAAAGTAATAACTTAAACTAATCTGTGCATGAGAGAAAGGGAAGCCAGACAGACTGGCGCCGTAACGCGTTACGTAACGAAGCGGTTTACCCTCCCATAAGAAGTTATCACTTCAAAAATATAATGCAAACTTAATACCGAACAAAGGAATTAAGACATGACAATATGATATAACAGTATGATATAAATATATACCTAGGTATGGCAAAGAGAGCATGAAAGAAAGATAAACGCGGTCGAAATGCGAGTGTTGCGTAAAGTTTATGGCGTAACGCTTATAGACCGTATTCACAATGATGATGTTAGAAACAGAGTTGATCAGCAAGAGAGCGTCGGTGTTAAAATAAGAAGAGACATGCTCCGTTGGTTCGGAATGTAGAAATAATGCAGAAAGAAAGAATTTCAATACAACGCGAAAGTAGAAGGATGTAGGAGCCGAGACTTACCTACCATGACCAGATTGATCGTGTTTTATCAGAAGGTGATATCAGGAGCCAGAAACCGCGAGTGTGCATAAGAAGAACAATTAATGTTAAAGAAGCGAGTGAGGTTTGTATGGATCAAGTCACGTGGCGTTAGGTTTACTCTGCCTACCCACAAGGGATTTGGTGTGAAGTTACAGATAGATGATATAAATCTTGCTATTAAACGCAGTAAATTCCAATCGCGAGATTTGAATGGCTCTCTTGTTAGCTTAAAATTTCTTTAATCGGCTCACTCACTTTGAATGTTAATTCCTTTATAAGGCCGCGGTCTAGAGACTAGCGAACTAAGTCTAAGGGTAGACTGACCCTAACTTTGTCTGTTCTATTGGTTGTACATCGTGAATAGAAGAGTTGTCCCACCGCCCAAAAATGACTACAATACTCTACATGCAACCTGGCATGAGACTTATCCAACATAAGGCTTTGCCTCGAACTAAAGTACTGTTTGGCACTATTGAGCACACCAAGTTTCTTGGACGGTAGCTTAATTTTGCAAATTGTAAGATCCGTCTAGTACAAAACTTTTTGATGCCTACATGTTCGTATAAGATGTTTAGTACTTAGCTCATGCAAATGGTTAAACTTGCTCAAATCTGTTGATATGCGGCTAATGATAGAATCATTACTCGAACAGCACTTCCTCTCACAAATTGTCAGTGAGCTAGCACCAACTACAGTTGAACTCATTATACCGATTATGAACAGTGGAACGAGATATGGCTTTTCAATGTCAATTGAAAACCATCATAAAATTGTTATTGATCATGACTGCAACGAAAGTCAATGCATCATGGAGCAAAAATTTTCTCCAGCAAATTCATTTCGTTATTCGACAGGCGCTATTTAAATTGGCGCCAATTTATAAAAAACCAGCCGCATACGAATTCAATGCACATCTGCAGCTTCCCAAGGAGTTCTGTCTTTTAAATTTAAATAAATTTTTCATCGGCAACTTTTCTTTTGCGAATTCTAAAAACCTTTAGTGTAATCCCGTATTAGTTTATGGAAATGTAATTTTATCTGTAAGAAAAGTTTTTACTTTCTATGTTAAACGAAAATATTGTTGTTGAAAAAGATTTTTTTTTGTGTAATATTACATAATTTGAAATTAATGTAACTTACTAAATTATTTATTATTGTATCGAAGGGTTCAACAAGATACAATTATCTTGTTTTATACTAGAAGAAAAACACATGTGTACCGACTTATTAATTTGGGGTACATTAAACTCGCTCTATTAAAAACCGCCACCTTACCTATTTGACCGAGTACCCTTTATATTCAAGGAATGCTTTGGGTAATTTAAAATTAACTTTTATACAACCGTTCCTGACATCTACTATTTTAGTAAATCTTTTTCATTCAGTTTATTTGTTACCTTCCGTTTAAACACTTCGTTATTAAAAAATTAAAAACGTACCCACTTAAACTAATACGTATACAAAATTAACGAATAATAGGTATATTAAATATAAAGTTAATCTCTATACATGAAATTTGATCTAACCTGCTTTGTGTGCTTCCGCCACCAATTAGTTCATGCGGCCTAGCGCCGGCCGGCACCCACCCACTACTGTTAGTACGTGCTACATGTAGTCTCTGTCTCGGCTGCTGCGGTCGTCCGCCATCTGGAACAGAATCCGCATGCCCCCACCACCACCGTCGCTGCCACGGCTGGCCTGATCGTCGCTGCGACACGTGTTTCGCCTCTCCACGAGGCATCATCAGGCGTTGTAGACGTTAATCGTAAGAATAACATGCTACAAGTGACAAATCCATCGCAGTGACGTCCCTTATATTGAATTGAGGGTGGGGGTGGATGGTGTGAGCGAAAAGATATTTAATAGTGGGGAATGGTTTACGTCAGTCTGTTTGTTCATGAGAGCAATTTTAGATTTTTTATGGTTATTAATTTCTAATTGTTCCCTAATATTTAGTTTTAAACCTTTGTCTATGATGTGTAAAATTTGATATGTATTAGTGGGGGATAAGTTATGTCCTTTGTCTATGAGATGCTCGGCGAAGTGTGACCTTTCTGGGCGATTGTTTTTATACGCCGATACGTGTTCGTGAAATCGTGTTATAAAGTTACGACCCGTTTGACCGATATAAACGTATTCACATTCATCGCAGAACAGCTTATAGATGCCGGATTTTTTATTGGGCGGGAATTTATCTTTAGTGTTACAAAGTGATTTGAGTGAATTATGGGATTTGAGAGCAAAATGAATGTTATTTTTTCTAAATATGTGAACTATTTTGTCAGTGATTTTTCCCAGATATGACAAACTCGCAGTGTATTTATTTGTCGAAATATATGGAACTGCGTCCAATAGTCTGTTAACGATACTACTCGTCATTTTACGCAATAATTTATCGATGGTAGAGTTGGAATAACCGTTTGACTTAGCGATCTGATATATTACATCAAGTTCTTTGTTGTAATTATCCTTACTTAATGGAATGCTCATCAAACGGTGTATCACAGTTTTATACGCTGCGAGCTTGTGTTGCCAAGGATGGCTGGATGACGCGGGAATCGTGGTATCAATATGAGTGGGTTTACGATATATCGAAAATTGATAGAGGGATTGATTTTTAGTTATGGTTAAATCTAAAAAGTGAAGTGAACTATTTTGTTCTATTTCTAAAGTGAATTTAATTTTAGGGTGGATTTTATTTAATTTGGAAACAAAGAGATCCAATTGACGATTGGTACCTGTCCAGCATATGAGAATATCGTCGACATATCTATAGTAATAGAATATGTGTGGTTTACCGATTATGTGTTCGCGTTCGTAATTATCCATAAATAAGTCAGCCATCAATGGACTAAGAGGGGACCCCTTTGCTAACCCTTCTTTTTGAAACTAGTATTTATTATCAAACTGAAAATAATTTTGAGACATGCAAAGTCTTGTCAGTCGTAACATGTCATCTGTCTTGCCAGGATGAATGAATTTATTTTCTAAAGAGGACTTGAGGATTTTTAGACAATCCTCGTAAGGTACGTTAGTAAATAAACTTTCAACGTCGAGTGAAATTAATTTGGAAGAAGGGGGTAGTGTTAAGTTTTTTATACTATCTATTAAATGTAAACTATTTTTAAGACTGTGTTTTGGCTCAAAAGATATCCTTTCACGGATATGTACATTAAGAAATTTTGCCAACTTATAGGTGGGAGCTCCCATGTACGACACAACTGGCCTTATTGGAATATTAATTTTATGTAATTTTGGTAAACCATAAAGCATTGGAGAATGGGGATTCAAAGGAATAATTTTGAATTTTGAATATGAATTATCCGGAAAGATATATTTCGAGCCGTTAACAGTTAACTTTAATTGGGTCAAATATTTGTTGGTGGGATCTTGACTTACCGTCAAAAAGCTGTCTGTCTGTAAAACGTCACTGACTTTGCCCAACAACTTAAATGTTTTCCAAATCAAAATACCGTTAATAGTGAGGCCAAGGCGTTGGTATCTGTCAGGCAGAGAATTTTAACCAATAATATTGTTTTATCTAAAGCGAATAAAGGAAATACGTTAGTCATCATGGACCGTAATGAGTATAACTCCAAAGTCAGTAACCTAACCTAACCATCTCCCTTCCTTTCCGGAAGAAACAAAAGTGACTAAAGCAGGGATAGAGATGAGAGATGCCAGCAGTCGTGCTCACTAAAATGTCTAGACGGGCGGCGGCGTTGGGGGGCGGGTCATCGAGTTCCCTAAAATATGGTTGAGCACGGTGATGGCTGCCCTCTGCGTCAACTCGTGAACGGGTGCCGCTCGGAGGGACTGGTCTGCCCGCGTCTCTCGTCCCTCTTTCTGCTTAAAACAAAAACTAAAATAAAAACTAGTAATAAGGCACTTATTGTAATCGCACTTGCGGAGCGATAAATAAAAAAACTAACAATCTGACAAAAAAAAAATGACAAACAAACAAAGGCACGGGCCAAAGAGCCTGTGGATATGACAACTATTAATAAAAAAAAAAAAAAAAACCTAACCTAACCTAACCAGCACCATCACTAGCTACAAGCACACGTGATTCCTAAGCACTCATCTACACTGGCATTGTGTAGTGAGTCGCGATGTCGGCGAATAGGGATGACCTAGCCCAATGAAAAATAATGGATACCTATCTATTTCCTTTTTCTTTTTTTACGTGATCAAACTTTAATGGGTTATATCTAAGATTTTTTTTATTAATTTCATTGTGCAAGAATAATACAATACTTGACGGAATAAATATAATTTAATTTTAACCACGTAATCATTCCTAGTCAGGTAGGTAAGAGAAAGTAGACTAAACGGAATAACGAATTAATACCTCGATGTAACTTTCTCATATAGCTAATTAGAAATGTCTTTATGTGACATAGGTAGATACGGATAAACGGATTACTTATCTAACTCCATAGATATTTTATAATATAACTCAACATAACATAAAAATCATTCCAAACCCTTACCATCATAATAATCCGTAAGTAATAAATAGGCTCAAAATCAAGTGCCCTCGGAGCAACGTTGGTCAAGAAGTTTTTGTAGGTAGCCAATTATACACGGCGAAAAGGTGGATAAAAATTTCTTCTAAATCGTACTGGTCAACAATTACATATAATGGTTCATTATATATGTGTATACGAGTATATATATATATATATATCTTTATATGTATAATATGTATCTTTATATATATTCTAAACAGTTGGACGGCTTTTGATGAAATTATTTGCTAGTGTTTATTTCTATTGGTCCCTGAATGGTTAGGCCCACAATTGGGCTAGGTAGGTGGCGCTGCGTTCCGGCTCTCGGTTTCTTTATATATATCTGTATGTAGTACATTACTAATTAAAAAGTAGCTTTAAATATTTAAGTCGCATATAGTTTTGAGACTTTACTTCAAAAAAAGGTAAATTTTGGAGTTATTTTGTTTTCTTACGCCAAAGAAGTATAACTTCTTAAGCACGTACATAAGTACACACACTCCTTTTTTTGTACTTGTAGAACTTGTAGACCGTATTCGCAATGAGGATGTTAAAAACAGAGTTGGTCTGAAAGAGAGCGTCGGTGTCAAAATAATAAGAGGCATGCTCCTTTGGTTCGGACATGTAGAAATAATGCAAGATGAAAGAATGACGAAGCAGATATACAATGCAAAAGTGGAAGGATGTAGGAGCCGGGGAAGGCCAAGACTTACCTACCATAACCAAATTGGTCGTGTTCTATCAGAAGGTGACGTCAGGAGCCCTAGAAACCGGCGAGCGTGCATGAGAAGAGCAATGAATGTTAAAGAAGCGAGTGAGATATGTAAGGATCGAGTCACGTGGCGCTCGGTTCTCTCTGCCTACCCCGCAAGGGATTTGGCGTAAACTTATAGATAGAGAGATAGACTCCTTTTTTTTTATAAATCGTTTCCTCAGGCAAGACACCTATATAGATAAACTTTTAATGCAAAACCTTATCTAAATTTCATCTAAATTGTTGGAGCCGTTTTCAAGATATACGAAATAAATTTACATATATACTAGAATTGCCCGTTTAAATTCAGAGGCTTAATAAAGACTTCATTTTCAGGAACACCGTTCTTATATGAAATTTATATGTTTGTCGGTGTGTGCGTGTGTCTGTCGCTTTTTTTCGAATTTTCGAATTTTGACTTCAGATTCGGATTCAGCAAAAAAAGTAGAATAGGAACGTTCAGGAACACCGTTCCTATCTCTTAAGGAACATGGTCAAAATGGCCGACAACTTTAATAAAAAATGAATTGTTATATAATTGACGAGCCAGGTGTTCCTCTGGCAATTCAAGCTTGCGCATTCTCAACTGATATTGCGGGAGAAACGTCACATGGATCAAACAGTTTGGGACAGTTATATTTTGTATATGCGGGAATGAATTCTCTTCGTTATGTAAGTGACGAGGATATGTAAAATTATATGGGGAGGCCCTAAGTTTTTAGGAGATTTTACAATTACAACCTTTTATGTGACAAAATTACAAGAAAAATCTGTTACATACATACGGCCCACCTGATGTAAAGCGGTTACCGTAGTCTGTGAACACTTATAACGATTAATCGCGCGATGCCAGTACTGCTGCTAACACAGCAACTCCTTAGGAGCTTAATGTTTACCTCGTGAGTGAGGACGCAGGAAGGAAGTGTTATTTGGCTGCGGTTTTTGCTGTGAGGCGGAAGTACTTCGCCAGACGGGCTGCTTTATTGCACCCTACCTCTCTTAAAAACACCCAGGCCAAAACAAACAGACATGTTCATGCACACAAATACTTGTCCTGTGTAGAACGCACGAGGTTTTGTGTCAAAGTCGCGTCATTCGCCACAAAAGATACAGCCTCTTAAAGAGGTTGATTAAGGACGTATTATTCTGAACATAAAGCTATGATGAAGGTTAAATTAATTCAGAACTTACTTCGAAGACTTATTCAGGTAAAACTCAGCGCTGTGTCCACGATAAAGCTACACACTGCGGCGAGATTTCGCGCAGGTTTAACGTTTAGCGTTCAATTCGATTTAAGCGGATTTCGAGCGCAATGTATGACTCTTCATATGTATATATATTCTGATTGTGTACCTACACCACTGAGCTCCTCCTAGATGGATAAACAGATTTGAATGTATGGTTGTATTTTGGGAAACACTATGTAAAGTCATGGTTTGCGACCAACGCTAAGGAATTTTCAGTGCGTGATATTCAACGTGTTAATACCCCGGTTTTTACAGCATAATTTTTACGACGAGATATTATATTGTGTGGTTTAAAAAAAATTCACGCCTAATCTACATATAAATATGCACGCGTAAGTAATAATTCTCTGAAGGGTCTTTGTTGTCATCCTGAATAGTCGTTTCTGTTAGCAGCAGGGGTAGTAACGTGCTAGCGATATTCCAGATGTATTCATTTTATATCCGACGAGGCGGATACTTAAAACTAGCTGCAATACGAAATTTCGTCCCTTTGTATACCGGTATCCTGACCTGAACCACCTTTTTTACTTCTTTTTTTCCTTACCTTCTAAGTGCCGTACCGTGATGTCGAATAATCTATAACCGTCTTCAAGAATTGGCCCATCAAAAGCAAAAATAATTTTCCAAATCAGACTGGTAATTCCAGGGATTGACGAATCCAAACAAACAAACTCTTTTACTTCATCTTTCTATTTGTACAATAAAATAAAAAGTAAGATAATACTTACCGACGATAAGAAACAGGAACATTCAAATACGGAAATAATATATTCACTAACAAAAAACTTACGGAAAAGAATAGAAAGAAATGATTGCGGGCATCTCTGGCTCACATTTCTCACTTTTTCGCATGTATGCATCTACCGAGTGAGTATAATTTATCTCGGATAGCCGCGTCTGCTCACATAAATCACGTCGCGTTTTTCACGCGCGGGTGCGATAGGGGCACTTTGGGGACTCACGAGCGATTATTCTCGCCGGGCCCTTCACATTTTTTATACGATATCGAGTGATATAATTTTTATTCCTATTTCCTCGCCAGGTGCGAATATGTTATTTTATAAAACTCACGTGTTGCCACCCTCGCTGATAATGCAGCAACTTTTCACGTGAAACGTGAAAAGTCAGATTTGATGATCTTGGTAGTGGAGTGACCAGCAATGCTTACTTTAGTATTATAGCTTGTACATTCGTTTCCTGCCGAAGAGAAAATCTAATGACCAACTGGTCACCGTTTCGAATCCTAAATCACTAAATTCGTGTTTTCGGATTTATGCCCATTTTTTATTATTACTTATTTGGTGGTGAAGGAAAACATCGTGAGGAAACTCGCCCGTTCCAGAAATTATATTTCAAAAGACGTGTCACCTAACCTAAATTAGGTCTGCTTTTCTCTCTGACTTGTGAAGGTTCGATCGCTGTCGCTTTGAAATCTATATGCTATGAAAATCTGTATCTTCGACAAAACCTTAGAGGCAGTGATCCATTAGGATTGACGGTCCTAATGGATCAGGTAATGGGATAATGTTAGGAAAAAAGATAAATTCCATTCCAATCAGCAGTTGAAAAGTGTAGAATAATTGCTTCTAGTATTTAATTCTCTCTACACAAATATTTCTAGAATTCGAATAGTTTCACTTATAACCCACTATAGCTAACAATTCTAGCTGAGTTTCAAAACGCCTCGAAGCCGCTCGGTATATCAACCCGTATAATTACATTTTCGAGACTGGAACAACCTCTCACCGCTGTCGGCCTTACGTATAAAAAGGCAATGGGCATGGGTTTACAACGATTTGTTGGGACACGCATATGTGCCGCGTATATAAAGGGATAAAGTGTATAATGTGTTTTATGTGATGAGCATGAGTTATTTGCTTCAGGTTTCATAACTGTGACCTTACCTATAAAAGGGTTATGAGACTCCATATTGTCGAAGTGATTCTCTCAAAGTGGAATGTAGGAGCCGAGAAAAGCCAAGATCAAGATGAAAGTCATTATCAATCAATTCGTAAGTGCTTTGGCACATGTGTTATTGTATCTTTGATTTTATTACTTGGCATTCGCATATACACTGATATAAATTTATTATTGGCAAGTTGCTTTGCAATTTTTTCTTTTATATTAAAAAAGAGAAATTAAAACTATTAAGAATTGAAACTGTGATTAATTAGCAAGATACAATAAGATTTGATTTAATAAATTGAAGACGTGTCTAAGTGCCCGCGAGGGCCCAGTAGCAAATATATTTTTTTTAGTATTTTCTTTATGAATATTATTTATTTTATAAAAATATCTATACTGGTAGATTAAGCCAGTTGAGAATGCGCAAGCTTGCATTGCCAGAGGAACACCTAGCTCGTCAATTATAAAACTATTTAATTATTATTTTTTAAACTTTGTCGGCCATTTTGACCATTTACCTTATGAAATATGATATTGGTTTTTAAGATATTCCTATTCTACTTTTTTATGCTGAATGCGAATCTGAAGTCAATATTCGAAAAAAAGCGACAGACACACACAGACCAACGCACACACAGACAAACATATAGATTTCATATAGGAACGATGTTCCTGAAAAGCCAATACCGTGGAGTCCGATGGTGTCACTTAGATGAACACGCAAGCTAAGCAAATGACAACCGCAGCCTGTCTATAGATGAACTTAGTCTACTCGAATTTTTTCAGCTTCTTCGGAGGGCACGTTAAGCTGTCGGTCTAAGTCAGTCATTCGGTTACTGAGGAGTCTCGTTGGCAGCGGAGGTGGTAATGCAGGAGCAGTACTGACTGAAATATAAGTATTTTTCGTACGACTGAATTGGCAAACAAGTGCATAACCTGCCTATGGACATTTGCAATCACCCGGGAATGTCACTCGTGCATTGACGACCATATAAAAACCACCTCACATCTTTAAGAACCCCATGTAGCAGTCTTTTTTATTTTTTTACGACGTCGGAAGGTAACCAACCTAATATAAAGTGGTTATCATGGACGTACTGCTTTGCTCTGTTGAGCACACCGACTTTCTAGGATAGCAGCTATATTGTTCTTGATACGGCATAACAAAATAATGTATGTTAAGATACACATGCCGAAACATCCACAACATCATCAGTCACAAGGTCTATAAGTATTTTGAAAGTCATATAGAATAGAATATATATTTATTTTTCCATCACACACAGGTTAAATACATAATAAACAAACATAACATTGTCAAGAAATGAACCTAAAGTGTGAGGAACTGGCGCCTAAAAAAGGTATGCAATACCTGTACTATAGGTCACCAGGTCCGCCCCACGGGGAAGGGTCAGCTGGATATAGTTACTTTTAGTATTGAGATCACTCTGTTTAAGTGAAGGATTTTAAAACAGAAAAAAAATCAAATAACAAAAAATAAAATAAAAAAGAGAACAAACAGAGAGTTACAAAATATTGAGTAAAGGTTTCAATAACAGCTTGCACCAATGCTTCCAGAAGCAAGAAAGCCTATGCCTAAGAATATGTCTTTGTAAGTATATGACGTCACATGGCACGTAGTAGCCGGAATTAAGTGAGGCATTACATAAGTTAAGTTACATTATAAACTGCCGTGAGGGCTCTTTTATATTCGCGGATGGCTCTCCGCTTAACGCCTCCAAGTTCCAAGTCCATAGACGTCTCCAACTTACCCCCAAGTTGGATCGTAAGTTAAAAGGCCAACGTACCGTGACATTGGGGGCGTGTTAGCGTCACCTTGGTAATTGTGGATGTAACGAAAGGACATTAATTAACTTCGGAATGAGAAAGTTATTTTGGGTCGGTTATCTGTCGAAAATTGGGCAAGTTAATTTTAGGAAGGTTAATTTAAAAATCATTAAACTCGATTTTCAACTATTAATTATTCTTGACGAGCTCGGTGGCGCAGTGGTGAAACGCGCTGTTACGCTACTTTGACACCAACACTCGTGAGTTCAATTCGACATAGGACAAATATCTGTCTGTTTTGGTCTGGGTGGTTTTAAGACAGGTATGGCGCACATACGGCCCACCTGATAGAAATCGGGTACCGTAGCCTATTAACGCTTGCGATATATTAAGTATCACTCGCACGACGCCTCCTCTGCTGCTTACACAGCAACTCCTTGGGAGCTTATTGGTGACCTCACTCACACGTGGTTTTCTGTGAGGTGGAGGTACTTCCCCAGACAGGCTACATGGATGCGTTCTACCTCTCTTAAAACTTCCACACTTAGATAAACAGACATGTTCATGCACACAAATGTTTGCCTTGTGTGGGAATCGAACCCACGAGCGTTGGTGTCAAATTCGCGTCATTCACGAGTGAGCCACCGAGCTCGTCGATGTACCTCTTCCTCACAGAAAAACATTAATTAACGTCGGTATGCAAAGTTATTTTGGGTCAGTTAACTCTCGAAAATTGGATTCGTGGAATGATGCTATTTTTTTTTTGTTTATGTACTCCGTCAGGAGGCATTTAAGCATACGAGCCGCCGGGTGTAAAGTACGTAGCTTATGAACTTTTGCAATACAATTAGTATCGATCACGCTATGTCAACTCCGCTGCTAACACAACAACTCCTACGCTATCTCGCAGAACCACAACGACCTCCCAGTAAGTCGTTATTTGGCAGCGGTTTCTTGTGAGGTGGAGTTACTTCCCAAACCTTGCTTTGATCTTTGATGATTGCCTACCTCACTTAAAAACACCCAGTATCAAAACGAAACAGTGTTCATGCAGGCAAATGTTAATCCTGTATGCAAATCGAATCCATGAGCTATTGTATCAAAGTAGCGTTACTAACCACTGGGCCCAGGAGCTCGTCATTATATTTGCGCAAATAGGTATGTTTTACCACAATGCTCATTGAGAAGCAGTACGTTATCTGTAGAGATGGAAATTCATTTACTGTATTGCAGTTGCAGTAGAAAATTCCATTAACGCAGATCGCTAATAAATGAATGTAAAAAGCTCCGCAACAAACAGACAAAAGTGTACATACAGCTGGAAGTTTTATCTGGCCATCTCATACCTCTTGGGCAAAGGTATTATAAGTTACTTGATTAGAACCACAATTCGCAATATTCTCTCTCGCCGACGACGCGATTCAAATAGCAGTGCATATTAAATCCCAAGGGCATAATGAATCTGAATTCTCCCACAATACATACGCAACTCGCAGCAGCACACTTCAAAACATTTTTTATTCCCTTTATCTAAATAGTTAAGCGCAAATTATATGATGCAATAATAATAAATTTGAATTATAGGAAAGTGCGTCCGCCCATAGCACGGCCACACTGTATCAACAAGAAAACAGTAAGGGAACTTATTTCAACAGTAGCCTAAAGGGTAAAAGAATCAGTTCACTAGCCTACTGGACCATGGATGGAATCCTGATGAGAGCCTGTTTTACAAAATCCGTGTTTTCGGGTATAAGTACAAGTACAGGGTCAAAATAATAAGAGGCATATTCCGATGGTTCGGACATGTAGCATCCTTTCTACATGTCTACATGACGAAATAATTACGAAACTGATGTACGACGGGAAAGTAAAAAGCGGCAGAAGCCAAGGAAGGCCAAGATATACCTATTATGACCAATTCGAACGTGTTTTATAAGAAGGTGATGTCAGGAGCTCTAGAAATCCGTGGACGTGAACAAGAACAGCTATGAGCGAGTGAGTAAGAACCGAGTGATGTGGCGCTCCGTTCTTTCTGCCTACTGCGCAAGGGATTAGGCGTTAAGTTATAGATAGATAGAAGTACAAATACAAGTACAAATTTGCAATTATCTCTGCCTCGGCGATGGCGGCAAATGTAGCGAGAAAACTCGCACGTCTAAGAAATTACAATTTAAAAGAAATGTGACTTGACTAAAGGAATGTCTGGCGAGGTTTAACTTCTTTTAATGAATATTAAGATGCATCTTTTGTAGTAATCATTTTTATATAAGTATAGGATAGTATTTGAGAGAGGTATTGTGCAGCAATGTAGTTTGATAGGGGAAGTACCTCATGCCAGGTAAGGCAGAGAGAACCTGAAAGAGGCACATATGTGGTCAACATATGAGCGTTGCGTAAAATCTGCGGCGTAGCGATTGTAGATCGGTTATGCAATTAAGGTGTAAAAAAAGGAATTGGTCCAAAAGACAGTACCGGTGTTAGAATAACAAAAAGCATGCCTCCTTTGTTCGCATATGTAGAAAGATTGAGGATTGGAAGGATGTAGGTGCCAAGAAAGATGAATATACTTTTTACCACTACCAAATTAGTCGTGTTTTTTCTATAGGCGGTCAAGTGCACTGGAAACTAGAAAAGCTGAAATAAACGGGGAAGTAAGATCGCACCTAAAGATGCTCGGTTCTCTCTGCCTACCCCCAAAGGATGGCGTGAAGATGTAGATAGATAGATTTTTGTTATAACGTCGGGACGCATACAAGCATACGACCCGCAAGGAGCAAAGTTGTATGTAATTTATGAACGCTTGCAATACAGCAAGCAACTAAGACAACAACTCCTTAGGAGCTCACCAGTAATCACACTTGCACGTATGAACACAAGTTATTTGAGCTAGTTGGACTGCTTTCATGTTCCCTACCTCTTCTGAAATACTCACATCAAGACAAACAGGCATGTTTATGCACACATTATTTGTCCTGTATGGTAATTGAACCCACTAGCTTTGGTGTTATACTAACCATTTCTAATCACTCGATTATAGGCTCGTAGAATATGAATATTCATGCAATTAAAATAATCAAGAGTTACGCAATTAAAATCTGAGGTATAACTGCTTTTAGAAGTATTTGATTACTCTAAATTGCCTACATTAAGAGCCCTTGAATGCATCTACTGTTTTATCACTTTATTATGACAGATTCAAGTTTTTCAAGCACGTAATAACAATGCCTTTGGACGATTTCTGCTGTTTTTATTATGGTTACCGAGTTTGTAGCCGATCACATACCTTTCCAATGCGGCATTGATTACTGGAATTTTGTGATTTTACCCATTCTTCTAATTTGTGGGAATCATTTGATTACATTTGAATGCCCCTAATGAAGTGTTACTAAGTTACGCTCCACTATACGGAGCCACTATGCTGAGTAGTATAAAAAAAAGATACACCTCTTACACCTAACGCATACTCTATCTCCTTCACCGTCGCGGCTAAAATGTTTGCTCTATTATTTCGAGCATGTGAAAAGAATGCAGAATTAATCATGTAACAAATATAGAATGCGAAAGTGGAATTAAATAAGAGCTGAGGAAGACCAAGAACCGCCTACTGCGAATAAATTCGTCGAGTTTTATGAAAGGTTCAGAGGAGTTTCATCAAAGGGTCTGATGAACCTTGTGGTGAACCCGCTAGTGATGACTTCTTTAGCACCGAGACTCGTGCGTGCCCGCACAAGTTTTTATTTATTTTCATTATACAACTAGATTGGCAAACAAGCATGCGTCCCGCATCAGATGGTAAGCGGTCACCGTAGCCTATTGATGCTCGCAACACCACGGGGATGTTACTCGCGCGCTGCCAATCTTGTGATCTAAGGATGTTTCGCCACAGTACCCAGTAATTTCTATGCCATATCTCATCCTTCAAATCGGAACACAGCTATATATAACTGCTTGGCGGTAGAAATAGGTGAGACAGAGGTACCCACGGAGACGACTTTTGTACAAAGCCTCCCTCTGGTACAAGTCAAACATTTGTGTCGAAGAACATGTATGCTTATCTTGGTCTGAATGTTTACTGTGTTATAAGTACGTATTTACAAATAAAAAGCCTTATGTACCTTTAATAGTTACCTAGTGTCCATAGTATCCTGCTTGTTTTGATACTAGATAGAGTTGTGTAAATTGTCCGGATAAAAATGTTATCAGAAGGTAATATCAGGAGCCCTTGGAACCGGTGAGGAGCCATTGAAAGCGCCATAACGTCAAGTTAAAGATACGAGGCGTATAAGGACTGTGTTTTATGGTGCTCGGTCTGCCTACAGCCAGACCTAGCGTGAACATATACCTATATTCACCTTATTTGTTTCATACAATGTCGAGAGGCATGCAAGCCGTGAGCTGTTTAAAAAAAAAACGGCTACCGTACCATATGAACGTTTTCAATACATCAAGTATCACTCGCACTATGCTGCTAACACAGAAACTCCTTATAAGCTTACTGGTGATGCTGCTTACACGCGTGAACAGAACAACCCTGTAGGAATTTGTTATGTAACTGCAGTTATCAGTGAGGTAGAGGTACTTCCTCTCCTAAAAACACCCATACCAAGACAAAAGACAAGACAAACACACAAATATGGGTACTACATGGGAATCGAACTCGGCGTTGGTATCACAGTAATTAATCACTGCGGCACCAAGCTCGTCAAATGTATTTACGTAAATAGATGTACAGTGGTAAATCATTTCCGAATTCATGTCAATAAAGCAATGAACGCATTCTCACAACCACTTCGAGTTGATATCCTCCATATTTGTCAGTAGTCAATTGGAAATGGATTACGTACAATTGCACACTAAAGTACTTCGGCAAACAAAGTGATATCCGATAAAGATACTAGGTATAATGGAGTACAGTATTACATGACAAGTTGCTCAAGCTTCGAATGTATTTCACATCTTTTTTAGGATTCCGTAGCTAAAGGACAAACGGAAAACTATTGCTATGAGTCTGCTGTATCCAAATGTATGTCAGTATGTCACACGTTTATTACTTATCAAGGAAATGAGTAACATATATGAAATTTGGGTAAATTGTAAAAACAATCCTCCAATAATCGCATGTGAGAATTATGGTTTACATAAAATACACGACTCCATGACTTACAAAAAATATTCTAAGAAATTTAATATCTTAACTCTAATGTCGATATATATACTAAATGCATTTAAATTTGTAAGAAAATGCTAATAATTCTTCCACAAACTAGCAGGTACCTCGCGAAGATATCCCTTACGATAAAACAAATAATTTATGTTTGCCGCAATCTACGACGAAATTTCACAGTTCCAGCCCCAATATTAAGGCCATAAAGGTCTACAATAAAATACCAGAAAGATTATAAAGCGAACAATTAGACGAAATTTTTGATGGGTCATTAAAATGAATACTTATAAACAAATGTTTATAATAAACAAAGTTTAATTTTTTTAAAAGGAGTGAAGACTTCAGCCTAAGTGTATCAACAGACAGTTTTGGATCGTGTTGTGAAACCTGTCAGCAATTCACTTTTTAAAAATGTACCGTCGACTTTCCAGCAGGACTCAGCACCTGGCCACAAGGCATTACATTTTACTACTCAAACCTGGCTCGAAACTAACGTTCCGGACTTTATAAGAGCTGAAGACTGTCCCTGGTCTTGCCTTAATCTGAACCCGTTAGGCCACAAATTGTGGTCAGTTTTAGAGGGCATGGCGTGCACGAAACATAGACATGCCGACATTGTGCCTCTTAAGAAATATCTGGAGCAAGCAGTGCCTAAATATTCCATGGAAACAGTGTGTAAATCCATTGATTCGGGGCCAGACATATTAAAGGCCTGTATAAACGTCGGTAGCCATTTCGAATAGAATCATTGTTTTCTATATTTTGCTGAGACTTCCAAAAATATGGACATATACATTTTATTAAGTTTACACTACTTCATAAAAAAATAAACGCACATTAATTTGAAACTTATCGCCCGACTAGGTATATTAGACACGTTTTATAATGACAAAAACATCGGTCTGCCTGCCACTTGAACAGTCGTGCTCTTTCAGGGACTTATATTATATGATACTACCTACAATTACACATAAAAATGCAATGTAAATAGATAAATAAATAGATTATTGACGTAAAATTGAATATTTACTAAAAATCATTATAATTTATTTTCTATGACGGATACAGTATAAAAAAATCTCAGTTTGGCATGTGAGGTGTTATTATTTAGAGCTCATCGAGAAGACTACAAATATATTTTTACTATTCTTCAAATATAAAAAATAGGGGGTCAAAGTTGTTATTTTTAGCACCTACATTTTTGTAAAAACTAAACTAGTTAGGAACTTACAAACTCTGTATACCGCGCTTTACATATTGTATTAAAACAACACATATGTAAACTTCTATTTAGAATGTAGTTTATTTTCTACTAAACTACTCGTATTAAAAAATACATGTAGTCTCAAATTTGTGTGTATATGTGTACTTGATTGGTACCCATTTGCCTAATCATTACAAATTTTACTATCATCTAACTTCCCCGTGACCAAGAACCAAAACAAAACCATCGGTTGATATATGAACGCTTGCGACACGGGAAGTATTATTGACGCGTAGCCACCCTTTCTGGTAATCTAAATATCGCAATAATCCGACAACAAGCCTTTAGAAACTTGTCATTACGCTGGTGTTTTCTGCGAGATGGAGATACTTCCCGGGCTGCTTTATATCCTTATCTCTCTTAAAAATCTCTTTTAAAATGAAATATCCTTATTTGAGTTCTTGGTAACAACTGCGTTACACTGTAATCAAAAGTGTATAATGTATTGTAAAGTAATAAAAAAAAACAAAAAGTTTTATGTGAATACATGCTCGTAAAGGGGAAACGGAAGTTGTACTAAAAGAAAATTACATGATGCAGCGAAGTGATCACAAAATGGCGGCGCTTTACCCCCACATGCGATGCATCACAGTCCAGTCTCAACTCTCATTTTCAACGTAACGAATTCGTGAGTCTTTAGCTATCAAGTGGTGTAATTAAATTTTTAATATCCCCCGATTTTGTTATCATCAGTTTTCTGAATTACCTCCCATTGTGGAAGAATCAAATTTTAAAGACGTATTCAGGTTAAAAATCATGTAGTCAAATGGCATCCATAGAAGCGGCGGTTGTCAAAAGCGGCTGGAATCTCCATTATCTGCTGGAAATGACGGCTTGAATTGATGTTAATTATAGCCGGCTACCGCAAAGGCTTTCAGTGGGCACTGTGGGCAGGCACTGGCAGTCGGTACAGGCACGCTGCTCATATACACGAGTATTGGAAATAATTGTGTGGCTTGTCGAACTATACAAATATGTAAATCACAGCAAATAAAGTAGTATTGAACACATTTTGATAGATAGACAGGTAATTTATTTCCCTAAAATATAGTGACATATGGTGTTACAATTCATATTTTTTTATACAACTAGATTGGCAAACAAGCATGCGGCTCACATTAGATGGTAAGCGGTCACGCAGCCTAATGACGCTCACAACGCCACGGGGATGTTACTCGCGTGCTGCCAATCTTGTGACCTAAGGTTATTTCGTCACAGTAGCCAGTAATTTCTGCCATATCTCACCCTTCAAACCGGAACACAGCTATATAAATATAGCTGCTTGGCGGTAGAAATAGGTGAGATAGAGGTGAGGCAGACGACTTTTGTACAAAGCCTCCCTCTCATATTTTGGCCACAGTTTTATACAGTGTTATGCTTATAGGATAAGAAGTCATTGAGTAGAAACATTTGTCCATCATCCATTTTGACAATCTGGTTTTAAATAAGTTATAATTCTCGGATGTTATTTTGGAATTTTATTGTAAATCTTTATTGTCATATAATAAGATTTTTTTGATACAGTGTTAAGATTGAATGGAGAAATTTGTAAGGGTCGGTCCCTGGACGAATATTTTTTGTTTAAACTCGTTTTTTAAACATCTCCGGGTGCTTCTTAACATATAGTCCAGCAAATAGTTAAGAGATTCAGGCGTTATTTTGCGTAAGTCAAATTTACATGCAATTTGATCTAACCTGCTTTGTGTGCTTAATTGTTGGCGGAAGCACACAAAGCAAGTTAGATCAAATTGCATGTAAATAGTTCAGCCTCTGATATACATAAGGATGACAACGTCAATCAATCAGACTGTATAGATACAAACGCTGTCATCCTTATGTATCCTTATGTATGAAATGACTTTTGAAGACGATTGGACCTTCAGTGTATGGAGGTCCTATTTATTCTATTTTTATACTATCAATCATATGTTTGTAGGTTCTAGTGACACTTATCTAATGAGGAATGTTTGGACAAATCAATCTTTTTACTACCATTATCCCGTTTCCTAATCTATTAGGATGGGTGGGCTCCGCTACCTAAGCCTAAGGAGATAGTGAAAATACTCATTTTGAAATGGAGCGGCTGCCGTCCGACTTTCGCGACCAGAGGGGAAACCAGATCTTTCTTAAGTTTGGTTCGTTAGGTTACATGACTTTCGGAATACAATATCTTGGGTGTGCAGGCTTCCTCGCGATGCTTTGCTTTTACCGTCGAGCTAATGATAATTACAATTACATGAATTCGAAAACACGTATTTAGTCGTACATTCCCTGACCAGTATTAACCCGGGATCTGTCGATCAATATCTATACCTTATTTCGGTCAAAAGGATCAATAAGGTCGGAAAGCAAGACTGCTACCTATCCCTGTTGTTGCAAATGTCCATAGACTATTGTAACTGCCTACCATCAGGCAGGTCGTATGCTTGTTTGCCACCTTAGTGGTATAATAAAAAAGAAAAGATAAAACTTTCTAAAAAGATATTTCTTGACAACCTATAAATAATGTTAACAAGTTTGTGAAGCTAAGGATTTTCCACTTCTGACATCCACTCCTACCACTGACAGTGTTTTCAGGAACACCGTTCCTATATGAATTATATACGTTTGTCTGTGCGTTTGTCTGTCGCTTTTTTCGAATATTCGAATTTTGACTTCATTTTCATTGATTCAGATTCAGCATAAAAAAGTGGAATGTTCAGGAACACCGTTTCTATCTCTTAAGGAACATGGTCAAAATAGCCGACAAATAAAAAAAAAAAGAAATTTGAATTGTTATATAATTGACGAGTCAGGTGTTCCTCCTCCTTCCTAAAAAGTCTTCCTCCTAAAAAATCCACGCGGACGAAGTCACGCGGTCGCTAGTTAGTATAATAAAAACCTTTCAGCCATTATTATCTTGGTATGTGGAATTAAAATTTGTCCAAATCATTTGTATTTCACGACTGTCAACTATTTTCCAGCCTTTTGTTCCTTCATTTTGTGTTCATTCAGATAATATTAAAGCCTGTCTGAACACAAAGGTTTGTTTATCACACTGTTATAACATATGCCTCACTCCATTTCCACATTTTCACAAATTATTGGGATATAATTTACTGTGGTCGGATTAGGGTTCCGTGCCAGAAAGCTAGTCTTATATACAGGATGCGATGACAAATGTTAATTTTTATACGAAGTCCGGAGACATACGGCTCACTTGCTGCCACTGCTAACACTGCAACTCTTTAGAAGCTTACTGGCTATCTCACTCACACACAAAAATACAACAACCCTCCAGGGAGTTGTTATATGGCTGCGATTTTCTGTGAGGTGAAGATACTTCCCCACTCGCGCTGATTTCATGCGCTATACCTCTCCTAAAACATCCAGACCACAACAAACAGACGTATTCATGCACATGAAGGTTTGTCCTGTGTAGGAATCGAACCCATTGGTTGTCACCCGTTAGAACACAAAGAGAGATCAAAAAACAGGGTATGGCGGTGTCGCTGACACTGCCGTGAGTTTTACGTGAATTTATCTTCGTAATGGGTAAACGGAAGTAAGTTATACTAAAAGGTTATGACGAAATGATCTCAAGAGCTTTCCCTTCCGCAAGCGATGCGTCATAGTTCTCACTCAACATAACGAATTCTTTGACTCTTTAGCTATCAAGTGGTGTAAAGAAATTATGCATGTAAACGATATACAAGGCTGCACACATGATTTTGTTATCATCTATTTCCTGAATTGCTTCTCATTACTGAAGTAAAATTAAAAGATGTGTTCACGTCTAAAACCATTGTGAAAGATCTGGTCTGGTCTTTCAGTCTTCAAATACATCTATATTCAAATTAAATATTTTTATCGTATGTCCCTTTGACATTTTTTTATGCGAACATTGAATAGTATATCGGATATTAATAGATATTCACTCACCGGAATTGATCGATACATCTGATACCATCCATTGGAATTGACTGATATATTGCATCGATTTTCTTTGAAGGGTTTAGTGGCGCAGTAATTGATAACGCTACTATAACACCAACGCTTGTGGGTTCGATTTCGTGTGTGCATGGACATGGCTGTTTGACTAGGTCTGAGTATTTTAAAGAGAGTTAGTGCATATCAAAACAGCCCGTCTGAGGAAGTACCTCCACCTTACAGGAAACCGCAGCCAAATAACAACTCCCTAGAGCTTTGTTGTGTTACTACGCGTGAGTGAGGCCACCAGCAAGCTCCCAAGGGGTTGCTGTATCAGCAGACGTGGCAACGTACGAGGGATATTTCACATATTACAAGCGTTAGATCACACGACATTCGAAATATTAAATCTTAGACGAAAGGATTTTCCATAATTAGAAATACACACATCAAAAGTGTCTAGGGATCAACATATATTTTTGCAATAACTTTTCTCCTGATTGATATTAATTAAAATTTTCTTTAAGGATTCATCAAATAAAGTGTTTTCGTTTGTCTACAGTAACGATAAACCAAGTCACCTTTGCATTAATAAAGAAATTTGCCATTTTCATAATAAAGGGATTTTTGACATTTGAACCACTAACATTAAAGTTCGAAAAAAAGACTGAAATAACAGTTTTCTTTAAAATTTTATTGGGTAACTTAAACAATTAATAATCCGTGTTTCTACCGCGAACACTAACAACACAAGAACATCGGTTTGGCATACTCAAAATGAGTTCATCCAAATCACGCTGTGGAATGGCCGCCCATGTTCGTTGCAACAACAAAAAAAGGTCTTCTTGCGACTGGATACCCTCCATATTCGGCAGAGCTCTTCCCTGTAGCATATCCCATGCATGCTCAATCGGGTTTAAGTCTGGCGACTGAGCAGGCCAGGGCATGACATTGATGTTAGCTGCGGCGAGAGTCTGTCTTACAACTCTTGCGGTGTGCGGTCGTACATTATCATGCATTAACTGAAATAAGGGACCGATTTGCACTTGTAGAGGAACGATGACGTCTGATACAATCGTCTCAGCATAAATTTGAGCGTTGAGGTTGCCTCTGATCCAAATCAACTCAGTTCTTCCGCCGATCCAAATACCCGCCCATACCATGATGGTTCCACCACTATAAGGATGGACTTCCTGGCAGGATTTTAATCGCTGTTGGCGTCCAGGGGTTCTCCAGTGTCGTATACGTTTATATATTTTATATATTTTTTTATTACAAAGCCACATCTCAATCTCAAGAAATCCGCATAAAAATGCTTGATCCCTAGACACTTTTGATGTGTGTATTATGGAAATTCAAAAACACCTGCTTTCGCCATAAAACACGCACTTGGCAATGCAAAAAAGTTATCACCAAGTATCAATATAATCATCTCTTTCTGCTGGAACCGCAGCGGTTGCGAACTGTGCGGTTCCAGAGGATTTTTCTTCTAAGAACTCTCAAGTTGTATGTAGAATGATTTTCCAGCCGAAGTTTTTCTAAGACACTACAGCACGGGGTTTCAGCCATGTATAGGTTTTTAAAGAATCGTTAATGCAAGAGCGACGAACGTGGTATTGCAAATGTCCATAGGCCACGTGAAAGTACCTCCACTTCACAGAAAACCGAAGCCAAATAACAACTCTCTAAAGGGTTGTTGTATTTTTGCGAGAGAGTGAGGTTAGCAGTAAGCTTTTAAGTAGTTGCTGCGTTATCAGCAGAGGTGGCAACGCAAGAAGTGATACTTCCTATATTGCAATCCTTTAGGCGGTGACCACTTTACATCAGGTAGATGTATGCTTGCATGTATCCTGACGTTGTATTAAAAAAGGTAAGCTTTAAACCGAACTAAAACTAGCTGAACTCACAACGTGTGAATGGCATACTCCATTTATTATCCTGCGCCGACATGAACATTAGGGTTAACGTGCGGAGGCGGCCTAAGTTAGGATTCCTAATAGAAACACATAAACTTGTCTGCTCATCAACCTCTCGTGCAGTGTTAGCCTTAACAGGCTTTATTGGTGCTAACTACTCACATGGGCAACTAAAATGCCGCAAATGGCAGATCAAAGGAACTCGCAATCGACAAACAGCGAACCAAGTTTGGGGAGTTGATATTTGCAGTTAAACTAAAGTTAGGAGTCGATTGGGGTCAATTTTATGAAATAAAGGTTTACATTTCGTAAGCCGTGGTAGACCAGTCGATAAGGAATCGGCTTATTGAGCAACGGGTATGTGGTTCGAATCCTGCCAGTGGTGGTTAAATTCATGTTTTTGGATTTATGCACATATGTATTTGTAATTATCACTTGCTCGGCGGTGATGGAAAACATAGCGAGAAAGCCCACTAGCGTCGGTTTCAATGTCGCCTCATTTACCACTCCGCCACTGAGCTCCAAACCGTATTCCTTCACTACTAAACATAGGCTGAACAGAAGCACTCTCTATCCTGAGCCACCTGCTTCCACCCACTATCTACATCGAATGAATATCTGACTACCATTACCATTCAGGTCAATTGGTTTCATTTCCAAATTCTTCAAAAATACAAAGAAAGCAAATAAATTATATACCATTTAGTAAAAGCCGCTTAGAAAGATTTAAGTCTAATATAGCAGAAAAAATTGTATTGTTGCCCTATCACGGTACTCCGGACCACTTGTACAGTTCATTATTTAGCTTAATTACTAGTGAATTTAATGCAATCTTTACTCCAAAACAACTGTCTGTAAGTGACCGTATGACATTCAGTGATTGGGCAACTCCTGGTATTTACAAAAGTCGGAATAAATTGTATGAACTTTATGAAGAAAGGACCTGTAATCACAATCCGACTTTTCAAGAACTTGTAAAAAATTATGCTAAAATATTTAAACGAGCCTGTTCCAATGCTAAATCTATATATTTAAGAAATAAAATTAATGGTTCAACAAATATTATTAAATCTGTTTGGAATATGATAAATAATGAGACGGGTAGAGCGAAAGTACGTAGTCGAGACTTTCAGTTAAAGATAAATGATATCGATATCAAAAATGATGTAGAAATTGCGACTGAGTTTGAAAAATATTTTTCTAACATTCCTCTTATTACTACGAGAAATCTTAGGTCTTCTTCTATAGCTGCTGAACTCGTTCTCAAACAGAGCGTGGTAGAATGCGACACAATATTTGAATTTTCAGCTGTAAGCCCAAAAGATGTTTTGAACGCTTTTAAATCAATAAATATGAAAAACACTAAAGATCTGTGGGGTCTATCTGTCAAAACCATATCTTCTATTATTATTTCAATCGCTCCACATTTAGCTACAATTTTCAATTGTTGTGTGGCATCTGGTGTATTTCCTGACTTGATGAAACATAGTAAAATCATTCCATTATTTAAATCTGGTGATAGTTCGGACCCTTCGAATTTTCGACCTGTTTCCATACTGCCCATTCTCAGTAAAATTTTTGAAAAACTAATGCTTAGCCAGTTGCTCAGACATTTTAATACACATAATTTGCTTCATAGGAGACAGTTCGGATTTACGAGAGGTTGTTCAACTATAGACGCAGGGATTCATTTGCTTAAAAGTATATTCGCGGCATGGGAAGGTTCGCAAGATGCCTTGGGAATTTTCTGTGATCTGTCTAAAGCGTTTGACTGCGTGCACCATGACACTCTTGTCAGAAAATTACACCACTACGGTATCAGGAACAAGGCTCTCGAACTTCTGTCTTCTTATCTGGGCAATAGGATACAGAAGGTCGATGTTAATGGTAAAATATCTTCGGGGTCCCCTGTAGTCATGGGAGTCCCACAGGGATCAATTCTAGGTCCATTCTTATTTTTAGTATATATAAATGACTTACCTTATTATGTAAAGGATAAACATGAGATTGTATTGTTTGCGGATGATACCTCTTTGACATTCAAAATTAATAGACAGTTAGGTAATTATGACGAAGTTAACGATGCTCTCTCTAAAGTTATGCATTGGTTTAATGTTAATAATCTGCTTTTAAATGATAAAAAGACTAAAGTAATTAAGTTCTCAACACCTAATGTAAGACAGGTGGCTACCAATGTACATGTTAATGGAACTAATTTGGCCCCTGTGGAGACAACTGTGTTCTTGGGTATAACAATTGACTCCAGACTACAATGGGGCCCACAAATTGAAAAATTATCAGGAAAACTAAGTTCTGCAGCCTATGCAGTGAAAACTATTAGACGGCTCACTGATGTTGATACGGCTAGAATAGTTTATTTCAGCTACTTTCATAGTATTATGTCATACGGAATTCTTCTTTGGGGTAACTCCGCGGACATTAACACCATCTTTTTATTGCAAAAGAGAGCCATAAGAGCTATCTACAAACTTGGTCCCCGTGAGAGCCTTAGAGAAAAATTCAAAGAAATAAATATTCTAACAGTCGCATCGCAATATATCTATGAAAATCTTTTGTATGTCCATAAAAACATAGACTCATTTTGTAAAAAGAGCGATACTCATAACGTAAATACTAGATATAAGCATAATCTTGTGTTACATGCAAGCCGTCTCCACAAAATAAGTAATTCTTTTATGGGGCAATGTATACGGTTCTATAACAAACTTCCCAGCAATATAAGAGAATTGTCAATAAACAAGTTTAAAACTACTATTAAAGCCAAATTGTGTAGCAGGGCATATTATAAAGTATCTGACTATATTAATGATAAAAATGCCTGGGATTGAGTCGATCCAATTATAATGTAATTAATAAATTATGTAAATTTGTTTGGATACCAAAAGAGGGATGCCTGAGTTTTTTGGCAGTATTTTTATCAGTGCTCACCTAGTCATGAACTGCACGGTAGGGAAAAAAATTGTGACGATTCCAAACAAATGTAGCCATTTTTACGGAATAAAAAGATTTTGACTTTGACTTTGACTTTGACTGACAAAGATGTCTGGAAATGATTCAGCACATGCATTAGTTTTTTTTTTTTCATCGCTTGACATCATAATTTTTTATTTTTTTTTAATATAAGTCCAGCATAGTGGCTCCGCTTTGCCTGATTGTAAGCGAAAGAAGAGCCCAAATCGCAACTGTAACTGACAAAAGACTACACAGTGTTCTGTCAGTTGGCGCTGCCATGCTGACCCGCAAGATGCTTCTTCATGCTTCGTTTGAAGGATCCCATTGTAGGAAGGAGGGAACACGTACGCAGGAAAGGCGTTCCTCTTTTTAATGGTACGACAAACATAGGAGTTGCCGAACTTTTTGGTAAACGAAGAAATGTTCTCAACAGTGGAACGATGACATGGCAAGCCTGCACGTGTGGTTCTATGATGGAAGGGAGAGGGTGGGATAAGGGAGAACAGTTCTTCAGAGCACTCGCCATGGTAAAGGCGGTAAAATACGCTTAGCGAGCCAATGTCCCTACGGAGTTGGAGAGGTTTTAAGTTTTTGGTGACCTATTCGTCATAATTATTGCTTACTGTTACACTGTCACATATTTTTTTTTTCAATATCAGAAGACTAATGTTTGCAACTTTGTTTCAGCATTTCTTCTTCGCCAATGGCCATTTTCAAAATGCTTAGAAATTAAAAAAGAAAATATCCATGATATATATATGTCGTATACGTATCAGCCCGGTGGGCCTCTAGGGGTTAAAGCATGGTGTATATTTTAAACCGTTGTTATTCAGCCAAATAACAACGGTTGTTGTGTTCCTGCGTGTGACTGAGGTCATCAGTAAGCTCCTAAGGAGTTGCTGTGTTAGCAGCAGAAGTGGCATCGCGAGTGATACCTTATATATTATACGCGTTCAGGGACTACGGTACCCACAATATATCAGGTGAACCGCATGGTTGCATGCCTCCCGATGTTTTATAAAAAAAATGGTAAGTATTGAAAAAATGAAATGAAATACATTATATGTTAGAATGATATATTTATTTCTCACCTGTTCAAATGAAGCATGCTAAAGCTCCGTTACATGATAAAATGACGTAATTTAAAAAATATACCGCTACAAATAATAATTACTTTATACATAGTAATGAGTTTTTTTAGATTGAGAATTCGTTTGTCATAAAAACTCAAACCCAACTAGTCATCCAAACGATTTGCGCTTAAAACTTTTATTCATCCTTAAGTCGATTAGGAACTTATTATATTTTTTGTCGTCACAGCATTTATTATAATATACTGTGTGATTTGCAATAATAGGTAATATAAAGACAACAATGCCAAACACGGCGCCACCACAACCCACTGCGGTTAAGCGTCGTGTCTGGCACTACTCGTCAGCAGATTGGGACGGTATGCGCGACTACTTTGCTTCCGTCCCATGGGAGCAGCGCTGTTTCAGTGAGAAAGATCTTACGGCAAGTGCTGCGGCTATTGATGACGAGATCGAAGTTGGAATGGAATACTACATCCCTCATTCCGATGTCTTCATCAAAAGCCGGAGACGCCCTTGGTTTAATCGTGAGTACGCTGAAGCTGTTAGTAACAAACAGGCGGCGTATCGCGCTTGGACCAGGGGTCGCGCCTTCAAAGATCCGAATATTAACTTGCTGAAATCAGCCTATTATACTGCCACCAAGGTCTGCAAGGAGGCATACATAATAGCAGACGCCCAGCGCGTTACACGAGTCGGCACGGAACTAGTGGCGCACCCTACTGGGTCGCGTAATTACTGGCGACTAGCTAAAGCCGTGCAGGCCAACTTCTGCCAGCCCTCGCTGCCTCCGCTGAGATGCCCTGATGGCTCACTGGCACATCAGTCGCAGGAGAAAGCCGATCTTATGGCCAGTCTCTTTGCGGCTAACTCCCGGATGGATGACTGTAGCACGCGACCACCATCGATACCCTCCTATGGTTCCGTTATGCCAGTAATTCACATCAGGCAGCGTGATGTCCGTTTTGAGCTACAGTCACTCGATGTCCGTAAAGCCAGTGGTCTTGATGGTATCCCAGTGATTGTTCTGAAAAAATGTGCAGTGGAATTGTCCCCGGTATTGACGCACCTCTTTCGTCTCTCGTACTCGACCGGTTGTGTTCCGGAGGCTTGGAGAGAGGCTAATGTGCAACTGGTACCCAAAAAGGGAGACCGTTCAGACCCATCAAATTACCGCCCCATTGCCGTAACTTCAGTGTTGTGCAAAATCATGGAACGGATCCTTAACAATCAGTTGATCCGTTACCTAGAAGATCACTCCTTAATTAACGATCGTCAATATGGCTTTAGACCGAAACGATCGACGGGTGATCTTCTAGCGTATGTGACGCACCTCTGGGGGGAGGCAATTGATAAACATGGTGAATCTATGGCAGTCAGCCTAGATATCGCCAAGGCATCTGACCGGGTTTGGCATAAAGCACTTCTCTCCAAACTTCCGGCATACGGTCTGCCACTCCAGCTTTGTAAGTGGATGGCTGGCTTCCTGCATGAGCGTAGAATCCGCGTCCTTGCAGATAGATGCGCTTTGCGGTTCATGTCAGTGAATGCCGGTGTCCCACAGGGCTCCGTCCTGTCGCCTACCCTCTTTCTTCTTCATATCAATGACATGCTACCACTTGGTAATATTCATTGCTATGCAGATGACAGTATTCAGCTTTGTCTTCTTTATAAGACTCAAGTTCGGGCCTGCGTGGCGTATTGCTCGTATCTCTGGGACGGCTCCGCACAGTATCTTCTCGAGGCTCTCGACAGGTTGCTGCGACGGGCTATCCGCATAATCGACGACGAAGAGGTCACAAAAAATACCTAAAACCTCTGCAACTTCGTAGGGACATAGGATCCCTAAGTACATTTTACCGCCTGTACCATGGTGAGTACTGTGAAGAACTATTTTCCCTTATCCCACCCTCTCTCTTCCGTCATAGAACCACACGTGCAGGCTTGCGATGTCATCATTCCACTTTTGAGGACATTAGTTCTCGTACTAAAAAGTTCAGCAACTCCTATCTCTGTCGAACTATTAAAAAGTGGAACGCCTTGCCTGCATATGTGTTTCCTTCTTCCTACAACATGGGATCCTTCAACGAAGCGTGAAGGAGCAACTTGTGGGCCAGCATGGTAGCGTCAACTGACAGGACACTGTAGTCCTTGTCAGTTGCCGCTGCAATTTGGGCTCCTCTTTTCGCTTACCAACAGGCGAAGAAGAGCCACTATGCTGAGCCAATATAAAAAAATGAGCTCTAGAAACCGGCGAGCGTGCATGAAAAGAGCAATGAATGTTAAAGAGTCACGTGGCACTCGGTTCTCTCTGCCTACCCCGTAAGGGATTTGGCGTGAAGTTATAGATAGATAATAAAAAAACAACGATACCGCGCGGACGAAGTCGCGAGCACAGCTAGTCTCTCATAAAATTGATCATTCAAAATACTTTTAGTGCGAGAAAGGCATTAAAAATCAATACACTCGCGTAAAACGTTACCAGCTAACTCAAATAATTATATTTTATCCGAAACTTCATTCCCTCCCTGTCTAGATTATCTTTCCAACTCAAACAAAAATGAAATATAATTAATGTACTCACTGCCAACTGAAGGACACAGAGTATTCAAATTGACAGCGAAGTAAAATTATCTAAGTCTGATTAGATAATCACTTTTTAACTTAAACAAAAACTAATTTGACAAATGGGTGACATTAAGCTTCAAACTTTATCATCATTATCATTGTTTGTGTTTGAGAAAATAACCTACCATAAGAAGAGAGATGGGGGCACGCTGACATGTTACGTTTTCCGGTTGTAGTTTAAATATAACTTAAAGAACTTAAGGAAACCCAAATATAACCAATAAGTGACATTGAGCTTCAAACTTTATCGTCATCATAACTGTTCATGTCTGTGACAATTACTTCGTGTAAATCTTTAGTAGTAGTCACCAGGAGATCAGAAATACCTAGGAGACATCCTCAAATAACAGACAATACAATCTCAGCTCACAGGTAAAATTTTCATTTGTCTAGTCCAGAATGACGACACATATATACAATGCAAACGTGGAAGGATGTAGGAGCCGACGAAGACGGAGACTAACCTACCATGACCAAATTGGTCTTGTTTTATCAGAATGTGATGTTAGAGCCCCAGGAAACGGCGAGCGTGCATGAAGAGAGCTATGAATGTTACAGAAGCGAGTGAAGTGTATAAGGACCGCGTGTTCACTCTGCCTACCACGCAAGGGATCTGGCGTGAAGATGTACATACATACATCTGGTCCAGGCTGAATTGCACACTATACAAAGGCTTCAGTTGCCTCTCTTATGCTTTTAGATACAGCAAAAGCTGCATGTCATGTGTCATAGTGACACATAATCCGACTACATTACACGTCATATACCTACAATACATCATATAGAATAAAAAAAAACCTACATAAAAACATGTACTTAATAACAAATATTCTACCGCGTAATAGTTTATAGTTTGGCTTTTAGACGAGTTTAAATTTGCTAGCATAGTGGGAGACAATTCAGAAAATTGGTGATAACGAAATCGGGAGATACAGTTTGTCAATCTATACTTTACATGGTATAAAGCATAATTCAAATTAAATCACATCACTTGATAGCTATAAAAAACACTTTGATTGTGACGCATTAAGCGGGGGAAAGCGCCGCCATTTTGAGAATATTTCGCTGCATTATATTATTTCCTTTTAGTATAAGTATACCCTCACGGCCAAATCCAAGACACAAACACATCCCGTTTTTTTTTTTAATTTCTGACAAGTTTGGTGGTCGATTGGTTTGCTATGATTGGACCGATTCCCATACAAGATAAACATTTCGCACCCCTCAAAATAAAGTACAATAAATTAAAATTTAACTTTTGTGGGAGTTCGTGTTAAAAGTTTTGCTCTTAATTTATAATAATATATATCTTTATTACTTCTCTCACATAGACTATATAGGTTGTTTACATTAAATTAAATTATATTATAGAAAATAACAATTACTGTTACAAATTTATGTTACACACAAACGTATATATTCGAAATATTTCACTTTATCTACTGTTATTTCCTACATTGAACATACAACTGAAACTATTTGATTTAACTCTCGACTCCTCGATGTACAAGCTTATTATACCTGGGAGCTAGTCCCGCGCACCAGAACCAAATTATTTGCCAGTTGGAATGGGTTTTAATAAATCTTTAAAACACATTTATTTTTAAAATATTTCAAACAGTATATCCCCACTTTTTCTGTAAAAATAATAATTATGAAAGAAAATATTGTTGTATCTTAATTCTTTCTTATTTAAAAAAAATATAGTGACATGAATTTATTATGTACTTATATAGCAGATATTTCTTGTTTCATTAAAACATTAAGTGTATATTAACATTTATTATTATAACCAAAGAAACGCCTCAACTTTGGAAAATTAGTACTTAATATTTCAAGAACAATAAATAGCCTCTAACAAAACATAAAAGGTTCATATCAAAAACAATCTATTCACTTGTAGTAATTGGCTTTCCTGAGGCCACCAATAAAATGAAATGAGAGACACACTCAAAGGTATTACCAAATATTTTTATAGTACGAGTACCTACAGTCAATTAGATGGATTCATCGGTGACTGTATAACAGAATTTCTCTAATAGGCATTGAGATTAACTAAGGTGGTTGTTTATCTACAAGCAGGCAGGATTACCACAGTGGTATAAAAATGGAAATCATGAAATAAAAAATAGTTTTGAATTGAATTGAAAATTGTATTTTTCAATTCAAATCAAAAAACATTTATTTTCAGACAACAGGTTTCTCAACACATGCCCCTATATAAATACCTTAACACACATCATGCCTGTCTCCCATTGGAGTAGGCGGAGACTACAGAACGCCAACGGCACCGATCCAAAAGTACCCCTCACGTCTCTTCCACACTCATCAATCTCTTCACTTGGTGGTTTTGCGTCTAAAGCGGCCGCTGCCATTATCTCCACTCATTCTTGCTCGATAAACTTCTACCGTAACACTTTTATCATCCATTCTTACCAAATGTCCAAACCATCTCAGCATACCCTTTTCAATTTTTGTCACTGCATCATCTTTCATTCCACATTGTACTCGTATCGCGCCATTTCTTTCTCTACCAATCATTCTAACACCACACATACTCCTTAGCGCTCTCATTTCAACAGAGTCCAAATACTGTTTTAAATATTGAACTTTACCGCATATTCCTTTGCCACTGTAAAGTGTTCATGTGTCTCTGATAAGCATTCGTTAACACCCAACTTGGAGTATTGCCAAAATGGATTCCAGAGCGAGCACACGTCTGGCTGCAATGTTAATTGCTAAAGTGGTGACCATAATGATTAGTGTTAGTGATTTGAAATGCCTAGTGCTACACGAAGTAAAGCAATCAACTCAGTGGTGGTTTTCGTGAGAAAAATTGAACCTGTTGTATAAGTTTAGGCTTAATTGTATTATAATAGATGGCGCTGAGTCGAGTTGACCCATGGTATGGCTCTGCCTCATAATTTATGTATAAGGCTTGGCAAATAATTAAGGTTGAGGAACTCTGCGTGATGCACCAGGTACCTGGACGCCTGGACGATTGCTTTTTTTTTTTTAGTCAAGTCAAAATCTTTTTATTCCGTAAAAATGGCTACATTTGTTTGGAATCGTCACAATTTTTTTCCCTACCGTGCAGTTTATGACTAGGTGAGCACTGATAAAAATACTGCCAAAAAACTCAGGCGTCCCTCTTTTGGTGTCCAAACAAAGGAGAATGACCAAAAGTGGGCCCACCTTGCGTCTTCACCATTTATACTCTAAAAAACCTTTTCCAAATTAAAAATGTTCACGTATTTTTTTCAGTCCTATTGGAACAGGGGTTTAAAACTTGAGTATTAAAAGTCATTTGCATTTCCGCTTATGACTACAAATGGAGAATGACAGGTAAATCATGAATGAGTTTAGGGTTGCGATGATTATGTAATCGATCATCGATTATAAAATATACTAAATAATCGTTTGTAATTAAGAACCTAATTCATTGCTTATAAAGTGAATAGCTTCTATTCATTTTAATGGTTAGCCTTCATATAAAAATGTTTATAAACTATCATGATGCATGAATAACACCACTACTCGAAATATTTCTTTAACAAAAGTTGTTAATCATAACATAATCGATTTCACATATATTATTCGGTTAAAGAAGCGAGTGAGGTGTGTCAGAACTGTAAGGATCGAGTCATGTGGCGCTTGGTTCTCTCTGCCTACCCCGCAAAGGATTTGGTGTGAAGTTATAGATAGACAGAGGAGTCCTGTTAGTCCCATTAGTAGTAAGATACAGGCCTATGTTTAAGCCCCGTTCATACTATGTCAAAGTGTTAGATTATTCGTAATTATTTAATCGATCGTTTTTTTACTTTCAATTTATTAATAAGACGTAAGTATTACGTAGTTCTCAAAAGGTACATTATGTTATGTCATCACAAACAAATAACTTGCAACATTATTGTATTTACGTGAGATCAGAATTAAAAGGTAAAGGGATAACGGTACATTCCATTTCATTTCGTGGTAGCACTGTATAGAAACAATAACACAGTAGGTATTGAGATCAATGCCAGATATAATGAACTGTACTATTATTATGTTTTTGATGCGTACAAATAATTGTATATTTCAATGCCGATTGAATCGATTTTCTTAACCCATTGAAATCGATCTCCAATCGCATCCCTATACAGCGACGTGTCCATAGACCAGAGTCAAATCTTTAATCTATTCTATTTCATTTTTCGTAATAAATATTATTTTGTTTAATTTCTGTACTTATGAAATCAAAGTGTGTAAATATTATAAGTATCCATCCATTGATCATACCAACAACTAGTACATTCCTTGGATGAACAACTCGTATATTCCTTGAATGGTGCTCAGTCCGGTAAGTGTTACGTTATTATTAAGTTCACATATATATTAGTAACCTTTTATTAAGTATGAATAAAAGTATAGATCGCGCCTAGATAAAAATTGTGAACACATATCTACACTCGCCCATGTTAGAAGCTGCACCACTGATTGTTTATAAAATACAGCGGTATTATTATCTGGTATAGTAAGATTAAATACATGACTTATGTTTTTAGATTATTGTGTTTATCAATTAAACAACAATTTTTAATTGTTACAGATCACAAGACGGTAGCATCTTATGCCGGGAATTATATACACGTTAATATGAGCTTAAGTAATATTTGAAGTCAAACCTTCAAATGAATTTGGACATCAACAAATATGCCTTGAATGTGGGATGTTGACATAATGATAATAAGATCACAATTATACAGAGTTATCACCAGAATATCAGAAATGGAATGTTATAGTTAGATAGATTCCAGTTCATATGGTACTTAATTTCTTAAACATATTTTTTTATGATGTTTCCCTATAATTATATATATTTTTTTATAATTTGTACATTGTTACTTTATCTTTATCTAGCTAGGATCTTTATACTTCCATTCAAATCATTTTAATCATTCTGATACTCCTACGGTATACACATATTTAATTTTCTCCACTTAACATATATTCTATTCTATAATTCTAGGTATCAAGAATGGAAAGAGTTTGTAAGGTCTGTTGACGAGCAGCTGAGTAATACAAAGACAACAGTACCATGATAATAATTGATCACTGCTAGAGGAAATTAACCGGAAATTCATCGAGGCTGCACCTAAAGTTCCAGTGCCTTCATCATTTTTTTGTCAACCCACAAGATCTATAACTGCATGGATCTTAAATACATGTATCAACATGATGCACATGTTTTTGGCGTGACGAGAAACTGAATGGTTTAATGGTCCCAAAAATCATTAGAGATATATTATTAATGTACAACATATTATAATGTACCTAGCTGTGCTAGAATATGCTGTCATCAGTTATGCAATGGAAATTAGCATGAATTTACATTAAATATATGTATTATGTGCCCTTGGGATAGCAGTTTTACTTTGGAGAACATATTCGTAATGAACTGTATGTTGTGGAGATTAATTAAAAAGTAGAAAATGCTCCCCTCATATTAGGAAAAATAATTATCAGAGCACATATAAAGTGGAGGCACATCAGTTCAACAACACATTTGTTTAAATGTCTAGAGAGGTATTGGTCGGCTACTGCTGCAATTGCTTTGTAGGAAAATTAACAATACACATAATGTTGGTAATTTGGTATTTAAGTTAGGGTAGATTTAATGATGTACAGGCTCCTACTCTATTTTTATTTAATGTATTTATTGACGATAAAAATTGTAATAAACAATTTAAAGAAATATTTTTTTTATATATAAGAACCTAATAAATATAAATAAAAGTGTCAATATACTAAGTGTTGTTCTTATTTATCTCCAAAGAATATTCTGTCATTAAAAACAATGTAAGTAAGTAATAAGCATACAATCCGCCTGATGTTAAATAGTTACCATAGCCTGCCAATGCTTACAACCAAGTAATGTAAGTCGCACATTGCCACCTTGACTGCCAATGTAGGTGCTATATGGTTACCACACTCACCCGAGGGAACAACAATTCTCCAAATAATCTTTTGCTGCGTTCTTCCCCAGTCAAACTATTGTTCCATCAGTATCGTGGGGTGCACAATGTCCAGGTAAGGTTTGTTTCAGTCAAAAGTGATGTTGAGCTACTTCGCCCATGAAATGTATAATACATATATGAACATAGAAAGTTGAAAATAAATATCTACTACTTATCTGTGGTTTAATTAATTGAAGATGCATTTAACGTAGGTGTATAGTGCGCTTGATCTATGCACATAGCATCGTATTTACAAACACATATAATTCTTACTAATTACCTTACCAAGCCTTTTGGGTGCGCTAGTACTTGCTAGTAGATACTATTCTATGGGACTATCTTTCAGATCTAATGTCTGGTTATTCCTCCATTTGTTGTAAGTCTGGTTAAAAAGGCTAGATATTAAAAAAAAACTAGCCATAAAATATAACATGCCCTCTGTATAGGTACCTTGTAGTTTTACACTCGCAAAACATAACCTCAAAATGCCTAATTTGATTTAAAAATACTCGATAACCCCTGTTCGTATTGAAATAATATTTCTTTTGAGTTATCTACAATATATTTCCTTTGTTTTGCCGATGGTTTGGTCAAGACGCATGACTGACGCAAGTGGGCCGAACTCCCATACAAGTTTGGTCATTCTCCTTTACATATTTTATTAATTACATTATAATTGGATCGACTCACTCCCAGGCATTTTTATCATTAATTAATTTTATTCAGCTTAGACGGGAAAGTAAATGTAATTTTTATTACGAGTTCCGACGCGGAACTGACGCGGCAGAAACGGCTCGCAATATCAATGCTGCGTTTGGAGAGGAGACTGCTAATGAACGCAACGTGCGTTTTTGCACACTTTCGTAATGGAAACTTCGACTTGAAGAACAAACCACGTGGAAGACCGCCTACACTGGTGAATATCGCTGAATTGAAGGACATGGTGGAAGCTGACCCGAATTGAACTACCCAGGATTAGCGGCATGGTTTAACGTTACCTTATCTACAATATTGACTCATTTGTATCAAATGAATAAGATAAAAAATATGAAAATGGGTGCCTCATGATTTGACTGATCTGCGGAAAGAAACGCGTGTTGAAACTTGTGTTGCCTTGTTGAATCAGTACAGAAATTAAGGAATATTGAATCGAATTGTGACATGTGATGTAAAATGGATTCTTTACGATAACCGTAAGCGAAAAATGAAAAAAAATGCATAAATTAACTTCCGATAAGATGGCAGCAATATATAGATAACGAGGGTAAGTATTTTGAAAAAAAAAAAACGAGTTTTTATTTTTCAGTACAAATCGGCAATTTCATACATTAACCTCTAATATATATAAGGTATATGTTTCGTTAAACTAACACTCACTCTCTTTCTGACCTAGTCTTCTTTCTAACATGACCATTGCGAACGAGGTTAGCGAGCGTTACGCTACAAATTTTGCGCTATGCTCGCATCTCGACCATGTTTATTCTACTTTCATGCTCTTTCTGCCGTATCCAGCTTTCCCTTCAATAAGTTAGCGTTGAGATTAGCACTACAAGAAAGCAGAACGAGCTATGCCTTCTTTTCTTTTCTTGCTTAGATTTCAACTGTGAACGTTCCATTCTCACCGTCTCCTGCACTCGCTCGTCTCTCCACAACAGCGGTGTACCTTCCATCCCAGCTTAAAGCACTTACAAGATATATAATCTCTAACACTAAAATAACGGTTATCCTCGTGTTCGTTCTGGTCTCCCCTCTTTCAAATATATTTATGTTGACTTTGCATTCAATTAAAAGCCTTACAATTTATTACTCGTATGTTTAGCGAACAGTATAACTAAGATATATCATATTATATCTCCTTTTAAGTTCGTAATTCTCAAATAAATTGCGATTATAGATAAAATGTCTGCACAATTAGTTTCCACATTCATTACCGTCGCCTCGAAGAAATATCTTGAAGAGATAAGCTCCCCTTTGTACATTGAATGTGACACAATGGTTACTTTGAATATTTATGAGCAATGAAAAATACATTAAAATGTTTTTCACAAGATTTGCATCTTAATGTAACATTCACAAGGGACTGACGACTAATTACCCCGCAAGGGACTCGGCGTGAAGATATAGGCCGATTTTTTTATACCAATACGGTGAAAAACAAGCATACGACCTGCCTGATGGCAAGCAGTTACAGTAGTCTATGGACATTTGAACACTCTTGCTCTGTCGACACTTTAAATACCTCCTCACTGTGAACAACACTATGCTAAAATCCTTTGGGAAATCCTGGGCAGAAAGCTCTTTTCACAACTTAAGTGTTTTCGATAGAAATCTTCTCTGAAACTGCACAGTACGCGACCAAATATGATAATGGGTCCAGTGCATGAGGGTGAACTTCTAGCTATTGTAAAATGAGGCCGCTGGCATCATGTCGAATAACTTATAGGAACACAACCCATTGTACAATCGGCACGAATTGGTAGGCAAAATCTCTCAGTGTGTCAGTTTAGTATCATCTACGATCCTCACCGTCTTTGCACCGAGTCACAAGATCCTACCTGGCATCCAGGCTGCCCAAAGGTGACTACAGTACTGCATACTATTACTACATAAATTTGTGCACTCACGTGTACCGCGACTGGCGCCGACTGGGCCTAAAGTGTGCTCGTTATTTTGGATACTCTGGCACTCGTGAGAGCGGCGCGCCGACTCGACAAAAAAAAAGAAAATATGAGATTTGTTTTGATAAGTGGACCTTCGAGTGATGTTTTTATTATTGTTAATGAACAAATGCTTTGAATGGTGCAATAAATTTCTGTATTTAATGTCCCTGTTTTAGAATACTTCGTTGTATAATTTATGTTGCCTCTTGGTTTTACAAATATATTTATATTTTAAAAAGTAAATCAATAATATATAATTTTTTTACAGATGTATTCAATCTACATAGGAAAAAATTAAAAGTCAATATTTATACAGATCTCAAGATATGTAACAAATGCATTACAGTGTTACCTGCACGTGCATAAGAACTAAATTATTTTCAAAAAGCTTATCTTATTTTTAAACTTATTTGTTAAAACTATGGGAATAATATAAGCCACTAGAGAAAAATATGAGATAAAAGACATGAAGGCTATTATTACGCTCTGTAATTAAATGTTTTAATTACAGAGCGTAATAATAGCCCAAATCGTAGAAATAATCACACGAATCAATATTTTTCTATTAGCACTTAGCATTGTTCTACTAATGCAATCAACACAGCAAAAATAAAACTTTCCCCGTGTTTTAATTATTTTGAGCTGCAAAACACAATACTACTATCGCACTTGTCCACGCCTAAATTGTGTCACTTGAATTTTTTTTTTCCGCCAATGAGAATCGTCTTAATGCTGCCAACCGTAGAAATATCGATACAACATATCGATACATCTAGAACGCTGTGGAATAAGTACAATTAAGTTGAAAGAACCAGACCGTTTTTCTCGGCAATGAGTTGGCGATACTACTTTGAAAGATTACATTTGAAAGATTACTACAGTCCCAAGGTACACTTTAAGGCGAGAAATTTTTGGAACTAGAGTCCCGATCCAACGTGAGCGGATATATAGTTAATATGTATATATTTTTTTTTTGTATTCTTAAATCGTATTCAATAAAAGCGTTTTACGTACAATATGTGACTGTGAATCAAATTCAAAGAGGCAAGATAATTAATAAAGTTTATTAAGAAAAGTACTCATAGGTAATTTTTAGTTAAGAGACGAGTGATTGCAGGGAATAGGGTGAACGGAGCGTTGGTTAAACTTCTAGGCAGCCGAAATCTAAGCCAGAAAGCACAGCTCGCTGTACACAACGCGGTGCTAATCCCAACGCTAACTTATGGAAGTGAGAGCTGGGTATGGCAGAGCGAGCATGAAAGTAGAATAAATGCGGTCGAGATGAGAGCATTGCGCAAAATTTGTGACGCTACGCTGTAAACATAACGCTAGCTGAAGGCGTTCGTAATGAGACGTGAGAGATAGAGTTGGTCTGAAAGAGAGTGTCGGTGTTAAGATAAGAAAGGGCATGCGCGGTTGGTTCGGACATGTAGGAAGAACGCAAGATGAAAGAATGACGAAACAGATATACAATGCTAAAGTGGAAGGATGTAGGAGCCGAAGAAGACCAAGACTAACCTACCATGACCAAATTGGTCGTGTTTTATCAGAAGGTGATGTCAGGAGCCCCAGGAACCGGCGAGCGTGCATGAAAAGAGGTGTGAATGTCACAGAAGCGAGTGAAGTATGTAGGGACCGCGTCTTATGGCGCTCGATTCTCTCTGCCTACCCCGCAAGGGACTTGGCGTGAAGATATACATACATGCATAGTTGACATACGCCGAGTTTTGGTAAGCAAATTGTATATTTATGCGCCGTCAAATGGTTTAATTGTTTTACGATTTTGTGAAAATAGTACTGCAACACCAGGCAATGTGTGCTAACATAGCAAGTATAGACGTTACTACAAACCAGTAAATCACTTGGCTGTGCACGAAGACGCCCCGCACTCACAAAAAGCCTGTATTTTAGCGCCTGAATATCTCAGACCAATGGGAGAATATTGGTGTTGAATGCCGCGATGTCGATCCAATAAGAGCTGCGCCGTCTACTTTAGCCCCTGACCCGTAACTGTGAATTGATTTACTACGAAAAATCGGTGTCAACGGTTCTCCACAGTTCCTTCATTGATGTAACTAATAGCTTAAATCAGACGGTGTGTTTGAACTCCGATGTCGTAAAATGTATAACGTACCAGCTGCGCCATCTCGACACAGATATCAAACTGGTATACATCCATCTTCGCCCAAGTTGCCGGTTAAATAACAAAGTCAACACGGCTCTCGCCGAAGTTTTATCCGATCGCAAAGTTTCCCCAGTTCGATTCCGCCGGTGACATTAATCCCCGGAGACGTATGTCTCTCGTCTTAAATGCAATGCTTACCTTCGAATATTTCGCTAGAAATCTTATCCTCTCCTCGGCTGAATATTCTCGTATTTTCAAATAACGCGAAGGGTGACGTTTGAGGGGTCTTGGCTTTTTGGATTTCTATTTAAAATTGTCGTTCAGACGAAAGTGAACTCGTCTGTCGATATTCCTTTTTACACTACGTCGGGAGATAAACAGTCGTACGGCCCACCTGATGTAAATTGGTTATTAATTAAGGGTTCCAAAATCCATCGTGCTTTGCCATCCCATTTGCTAATATTGCAACTACCCTGGAATGTATTGATAACGTTACTCACTCACAGGAAGACTAGAGGAATATTCTCATTAGTACATTTATAGTACAAGCGTTTATAGATTACTGTTTTGGGAGGTTATGTCACACGCTTCCGTAGGCTTTTACCCTAGAGACGCTACAAGTGCTTCCCGGGTGGTGCTAAAGGTGTGACCAAATTAGCCGGTGGGAGGGATTTTCCCGACTGGGTTGCTACCACCTATCCGTGGACGAAAAACCAGTGAAATGAAAAATCGCGTTTCTGAGATCAGTCCTGGATTCACCAGTGCCTCTGTGGTTGCTCTTGGGTGCATCGAGAGTCTGCTCACTCTTTGATTGTTGACTGCTCATATACTGGGGCTGTAGACTTGTCGGCCAGGGAGACCTGTAGACACGGTTCATCCGCTGGCCGCCCGTTGCCAAGTCGAGTGAGCCCGAACCCTGGTTAACTACCAAGGGAGGCTGCTCACGATCGGCGACGCATAATCTTGGTGTGAGACGTCGTGCCGGTTAGCGACCGGAGGGAGTCCAGGCGTCCACTTCCAGGGGGGTACTACGGGGGCTCTTCCGTCCGAAAAGTCTGCAATCCTACGCAATGAGAATGGTAAGCGATTTGGGGGTGTTCTGGCGATCGGCCGATCCAAGAGCAATCACTGAGTCACTGAGAGCGCTGAGTCACTTTTACCGATTGTATCATGGTGAATGTTCGGAGGAACTCTACAGCCTTATTCCTCCTTCCCCGTTCAAGTACCGGAACTACCGTCCATCACAGCGTGCACATTCTCCCACAGTCGAAAATATTATCCCATTGCCTCGCACAAAAAGGTTTAGTCAATCCTTTTTGTGCCGAACTGCTGACCGGTGGAATACACTTCCCAGCGATGTGTTTCCAGCTCCACACGTGTTCGACATTGAGTTCTTCAAGAGGAATATAAAGAGGCACCTTCAAGGCCGGCATAGTTGACGCCACGAGACGACATGAAGTGCATGGTATTTCGTGGCTTCTATTCCTGGACACCAGTGTCCTACAGCCCATCAATTAGGCCCTGGATGTCACATGCCGCGTCCCCAATAAAAAAATAAAATAAAAAATAACTGTAACCACATTACTTGGGCAGTATTCTTGTATCCACATCTTAGCTCATTCGTCCACTGCTGAACATATGCCTCCCCTCTAGAGTGCTATTCGCCTCGATCCTGTTCCAACTGCATCCATCGATTCCCTACAAACCTCTTGAGGTCTTCGCTCCACCTAGTGAGACGATCGTCCCACACTGATCTACTAGGGATGTCATTCGAGAACCTTTCTTCCCCAGCGGTTGTCGGTTGAACAAAATATGTAACCGGCCACTGCCACTTTAGCTTGCTCACATATGAGCTACATCGGATACCTTAGCTGCAGATATAACATTTCCGATTCTATCACGCAGACAAACCCTTAATAGCTCTTTCCATAGCGCGCTGACGGACCTTTAGCTTCCCATTAGGCCCGCAGTGAAGGCTCATGTTTGAGTTCCGTATGTCATCACTGGCAACTTGCCAACTACTCTTTTCTCTTCATACTTGCATGCCTCGCGTGAAAAGAAAATAGTACCCAGTACCAGTTTTTTTTTATCCACCTTGATTGCCAAACTACGAGTAGCATGCGGGCCGCATTAGATAGTAAGCGGTCACCGCAGCCTAATGACGCTCGCGACACCACGGGGATGTTACTCGCGCCCTACCAATCTTGTGACCTAAGGATGTTTCGTCACAGTACCCAGTAATTTCTCTGCCATATCTCACCCTTCAAACCGGAACACAGCTATATAAATGTAGCTGCATGGCGGTAGAAATAGGTGAGACAGAGGTACCCACGCAGACGACTTTTGTACTAAGCCTCCCTCTGGTAAATATGAGTCTTCCGTGCCCAAAGTGAAGACAGTAATGTTCTAGCTAAAACCATACTAAATGTCTTTCTATATTTTTATCTATTGTAACTAATCCTATGTACAAGAAGATACTGGTTTCCCATGGAGCGACTGCCGTCAGACTGTATTCGCAATGATGATGTTAGGAACAGAGTTGGTCTGAAAGAGAGCGTCGGTGTTAAAATAAGAAGACGCATGCTCCGTTGGTTCGAACATGTAGAAATAATGCAGGATGAAAGAATGACGAAACAGATATATAATGCAAAAGTGGAAGGATGTAGGAGCCGAGGAAGACCAAGACTTACCTACCATGATCAAATTGGTCGTGTTCTATCATAAGGTGATGACAGGTGCCGTAGAAACCGGCGAGCGGGCATGAAAAGAGCTATGAATGTTAAAGAAGCGAGTGAGGTATGTAAGGATCACGTGGCGCTCGGTTTTCTTTGCCTACCCCGGAAGGGAGTGAAGTTATGGATAGACTGCCGTCAGATCTCCACAACCAAGAGATGACTCCAAAACTTTCTTAGCACGCGTCTTTCGAATCATAATTTCTTGTACATACGAGTTTCTTCGCGATGTTTTGCTTCACTGCCGAGGAAGTAACAGTTGCAACATAGAACTAGGGTTCGAACCAGTGACTGCCGGGTAATAAATTGTTTCTTTATCCGGTGAGCTATAATGCTCCGTTATTGTATATGTTACGATAAGTGTGATTAATAGAAAAGTACTAATAATAATCCATCGTTAATAGTTTCCTTACGATTTAGTAAATGTCAATATAAAATTGAAATTGTTATTAATAATTCACTACTCTCGTCGGTAAAAGTAATAAAACAAAATAAAAATCGAAGTTTTCTTTGACAAAAGAGTACCGAAAATTTTGACTGCGTTGCTATTGGTCCACGTAATCAACATAGAGTTCGTTTCACACAAACGCTGTAGTTCCATGCACACCTGTTGAGTCATCGGCTACCTGCGCGTCGCACGTGTTGTAGTGAATATCACTATGAGCAATGTCATTATGGGGCAATGTATACGGTTCTATAACAAACTTCCCAGCAATATAAGAGAATTGTCAATAAACAAATTTAAAACTACTATTAAAGCCAAATTGTGTATCAGGGCATATTATAAAGTATCTGACTATATTAATGATAAAAATGCCTGGGAGTGAGTCGATCCAATTATAATGTAATTAATAAAATATGTAATTTTGTTTGGATACCAAAAGTGGGATGCCTGAGATTTTTGGCAGTATTTTTATCAGTGCTCACCTAGTCATGAACTGCACGGTAGGGAAAAAAATTGTGACGATTCCAAACAAATGTAGCCATTTTTACGGAATAAAAAGATTTTGACTTTGAGCTCAACCCAATTGAGCTTATTTGGGTTCAAGTGAAGGCCTACGTGGCAGCAAATAACAAAAGTTATACAATTGATGAAGTTCGAACTCTTTTATTACGAGGAGTAGCTAAAGTAGGTAGCCAAAAATGGTCGCCATGTGTCAATCATGACGAATCTGACGAGTTCGGTGGCGCAGTGGTGAAACGCGTTGGTACGCTACTTTGACACCAACGTTCGTGGGTTCGATTCCCACACAGTACAAACATTTGTGTGCATGAACATGTCCGTTTGTCTAGGTCTGGGTATTTCCTATGTATAATAAGTATGTATTTAAAAAAACAAAATGTATTTACGTATGTTTATCAGTTGTCTAGTACCCATAACACAAGCTTCGCTTACTTTGGAGCTAGATGGCGCTGTGTAATTTGTCCGACAATATTTATGTGACAACCAAGATCAAAACGAAAATGTACGAAGTCGACTATAATATAGAAAATATATTAGAGCATTTTATTATTCACGAGTCCGTAGAAAGTTCATCTGAAGGAAGCGACGACGATAGTTTTTAAGATTACAAGAATTATATAATAATTATTTGATTTATAAATTCTAGATATCACGCGAACCAGAAAACTTTGTTACGAATATACTAAGTACGCACATTTAAATCATTAAAAAAATAATTTAATTTTCTCTACAGTAATTTTTAGAAGTATTCAGTATGACCGGGCCTTTATAATTTCAAAACAAGAACAAAAGCGTTGGCTTCGCCCTTAACAATGACCAATCTCACTATGTCAATATCGGAAATGTGCAAGAGACATACTCAGTACTTGTTTGTTAAAAAAAACAGATTATATAGTTTCAGTGGCTCAGTCGTGAATGACGCGACTTTAACACCAACGCTCGTGGGTTCGATTCCTACACAAGGCAAACATTTGTGTGCATGAAGATGCCTGTTTGTATTCAAAGTCAAAGTCAAAGTCAAAATCTTTTTATTCCGTAAAAATGGCTACATTTGTTTGGAATCGTCACAATTTTTTTCCCTACCGTGCAGTTTATGACTAGGTGAGCACTGATAAAAATACTGCCAAAAAACTCAGGCATCCCTCTTTTGGTATCCAAACAAATTTACATATTTTATTAATTACATTATAATTGGATCGACTCACTCCCAGGCATTTTTATCATTAATATAGTCAGATACTTTATAATATGCCCTGCTACACAATTTGGCTTTAATAGTAGTTTTAAATTTGTTAATTGACAATTCTCTTATATTGCTGGGAAGTTTGTTATAGAACCGTATACATTGCCCCATAAAATAATTACTTATTTTGTGGAGACGGCTTGCATGTAAGACAAGATTATGCTTATATCTAGTATTTATTACAAAATGAGTCTATGTTTTTGTGGACATACAAAAGATTTTCATAGATATATTGCGATGCGACTGTTAAAATATTTATTTCTTTGAATTTTTCTCTAAGGCTCTCACGGGGACCAAGTTTGTAGATAGCTCTTATGGCTCTCTTTTGCAATAAAAAGATGGTGTTAATTTCCGCGGAGTTACCCCAGAGAAGAATTCCATATGACATAATACTATGAAAGTAGCTGAAATAAACTATTCTAGCCGTATCAATATCAGTGAGCCGTCTAATAGTTTTCACTGCATAGGCTGCAGAACTTAGTTTTCCTGATAATTTTTCAATTTGTGGGCCCCATTGTAGTCTGGAGTCAATTGTTATACCCAAGAACACAGTTGTCTCCACAGGGGCTAAATTAGTTCCATTAACATGTACATTGGTAGCCACCTGTCTTACATTAGGTGTTGAGAACTTAATTACTTTAGTCTTTTTATCATTTAAAAGCAGATTATTAACACTAAACCAATGAATAACTTTAGAGAGAGCATCGTTAACTTCGTCATAATTACCTAACCGTCTATTAATTTTGAATGTCAAAGAGGTATCATCCGCAAACAACACAATCTCATGTTTATCCCTTACATAATAAGGTAAGTCATTTATATACACCAAAAACAAGAATGGACCCAGAATTGACCCCTGTGGGACTCCCATAACTACAGGGGACCCCGAAGATCTTTTACCATTAACATCGACCTTCTGTATCCTATTGCCCAGATAAGAAGACAGAAGTTCGAGAGCCTTGTTCCTGATACCGTAGTGGTGTAATTTTCTGACAAGAGTGTCATGGTGCACGCAGTCAAACGCTTTAGACAGATCACAAAAAATTCCCAAGGCATCTTGCGAACCCTCCCATGCCGCGAATATACTTTTAAGCAAATGAATCCCTGCGTCTATAGTTGAACAACCTCTCGTAAATCCGAACTGTTTCCTATTGGTCTGGATGTTTTAAGAGAGGTTGGGCGCATCAAAGCAGTCCACCTGTGGAAGTACCTCCACCTCACAGTAAACCGCAGACAAATAACAACTCCCTAGAGGGTTGTTGTATTCCTGCGTGTGAGTGAGGTCATCAGTGAGCTCCCAAGGAATTGCTGTGTAAGCAGCAGAGGAGGCATCGCGCGAGTGATACTTAATATATCACAAGTGTTAATAGGCTACGGTACCCGCTTTACGTCAGGTGGGCCGAATGCTCGTATACCTCCTGACGTAGTATAAAAAAAAACTTTTCCTGTAGGTATTTACTTATATACTACAGTACTTAATAACTATAATACCACAGTACTTACAAGTACGTAACTAAAAGACTCTTCCAGCAAAATAGTTTATTCTTTTGTTTTGCTATGAAATAAGAACAATATTGTTCTTATTTGATTTAAGTGCTGCAGTGCAGTTGCAGTTTTTTAGTAGAATCGGTATTCTACTAAAAAACTGCAACTGCACTGCAGCGCGGCATGTGTCAAAGTGCGTCGTTGCTGTCAGATCGCTTAACGAAAAAGTCAAAATGTACGCATTTTGACATACTGCAGTGCAGTTGCAGTTTTTATAGTAGAATCGGCCTACAGATGAAATAAAAATGATACAATCATAGACTTTGTAAAATCAACATTACAAAATAAAATCTTTATTATATTTCTTTGTTCAGTAGGTATCTATTGATAATACGTATCACAATACTTATATATAAATATATATGCATGTCTAATTCCCATATCCCCACTTGATGCTAGTGAAAATACAAATAATATTTGTTACGTGTAACAATTCGACATCATAAATGGTTATTTCTTCTTCTTTTCTTTTGGTAAAAAGAAAACCTTATACTTTAGGCTTTCAAATATTATGTCAATTTTTCCTAACTCCAAAGGACCCGAGTCCCCGGTATAAACTAATCCTTTTAAAGGAGACATTTGCATTTATTTTTAGGCATAATGGAAACGTTGTCAGATTGGTAGCTCCTGAAACCTCGTATAAATACGTCGCGGAGTGGCTGTCACCTCTGAGTGACACTAATCTCGATAGGCACCAAAGAAACGTAAAAGTGAAAAGGAAATCTATGTCAAGAGACAGTACTTTGGAATATAAGCATATTTCTTCAGTACCCAAGTGCTGCGGACACTTTCTAAAAGATTATCTATACTATACCTAAACAGAACTTTATTACAATTATCGACTGTTATTTTGACGACTCAGGGGAGAGGTTTTACTTATTTTGTTTTTGTTGGGGTGTTTTTAAAAGAGGTAGAGCGCACCAAAGCAGTCTGACTTGGAGCGTTTACGACCACCTCGCAGAAAACCTCAGTTAAGTAACAACTAACTGGAGGGTTGTTGTGTTCCTGCGTGTGAGTGAGGTCACCAGCTCCTATTGAGTGGATGTGTTAGCAGCAGAGGTAGCATCGTGCGAGTGATACTTAATGATACTTAATTTACTACCAGCATGCCTCCCGACATTGTTAAAAAAAATCATTTAAACATAAGTAGGTATCAAAGTAGCAAAAAAACGATAAGACTTGGAAGAAGCAGCTTTTAATTTTAGTGTTTTAAGAGCGGCGCATGAATGCAACCCAACTGAGAACTGCTATGGAATACTACATTCCTCACTCCGATGTCGTCATCCAAAGCCGGAGACGCCCCTGGTTTAATCGAGAGTCCGGTGAAGCTCTTAGTAACAAACAGGCGGCGTATCGCGCTTGGATCAGGGGTCACGCCCTTAAATATCCTAATATTAACTCGTTGAAATCAGCCTACAACACTGCCACCAAGGTCTGCAAGAGGGCATACATAAGGGCGAACGCCCAAACGCCCAGCGCGTTACACGAGTCGGCACGGAATTAGTGGCACACCCTACTGGGGACTGGCCAAGGCCAACTTCTGCTAGCCCTAGCTGCCACCGCTGCGATGCCTCGATGGCTCACTGGCGCAACAGCCGCAGGAGAAAACCGATCTTATGGCCAGCCTCTTTGCGACTAACTCCCGGATCGATGACGGTAGCTCGCGACCACCAACAACACCCTCTAGTGGATCCGTTATACTTGATATCCACATCTGGCAGCGCGTGTGAGTTTTGAACTAAAGTCATTCGATGTCCGAGAAGCTAGTAGTCCTGATGGTATCGCAGTGATTGTTCTAAAAAAATGCGGAGCGGAGTTGTCTCCGGTGTTGACGCGCCTCTTTCGTGTCTCGTACTCGACCGGTTGTGTTCTGAAAACTTGGAGAGAGGCCAATGTGCAGCCGGTCCCCAAAAAGAGAAACCGTTCTGAGCCATCGAATTACCGCCTCATTGCCGCAACTTCAGTGTTGTGCAAAGTCATGGAACGGATCCACAACAATCAATTGAGTTACCTAGAAGATCACTGCATAATTAATGATAATTAGTATGAGTTTAGACCGAAACGATCAACTGGTGATCTTCTAGCGTATATGATGCACCTCTGGGGGGAGGCAATCGATAAATATTGCGAACCCATGGCACTCAGCCTAGATATCGCCAAGGTGTTTGATCGGGTCTGGCACAAAGTACTACTCTCCAAACTTCCGGCATACGGTCTTCCCCTCCAGCTTTATAATTGGATTGGTGGCTTCCTGCGTGTGCGTAGAATCCGCATCCTTGCAGACGGATGTACTTAGCGGTTCATATCAGTCAATGCCGGTATCCCAAAGGGCTTCTTTCTGTCGCCCACCCTCTTTCCTTTCTTCATACCAATGACATGCTTCCACTTCGTAATATTCATGGCTATGCAGAAGACAGTATGGTGCTGGTTGGATAGAAATTAATGAGAAGCGCGAGTCTTGTTGTTGAGCTGAATCGGGTTTTAGATCTCATTAGTAACTTGGTTGTGTTTAATGCCGAGAAAACTCAGCACGTCACGTCGAGTTTTCTCGGCATTAAACACAACCAGCGTTTACAACAAAAATGAATCTGAAATCTGGGAGTGGTAAGGAAAGGGACTCCTTCCCACTCCCAGATTTCAGAGTGCTTCGCTAAGTATACGAGATATCCTGAATTTGCTAGGTATGAATATTCGTTGCGACTTTAACCAGCGTAATTACATCGAGAGCCTCATCTCAACAGTTTCAAGAAAACTCGGAGTCCTGAACAAGATGCGCCGGTTCTTTGCGCCGGACCAGCTTTGCCTGATTTATAAGACTCAGGTTCGGGCCTGTCGTGGGAGTATTGCTCGCTCCGCTCCTTCTCTTCCTCAGCCTTCTTCGTGAGGCCCTCGATAGGTTGCGGCGACAGACTATCCGCGGGTTTCTTGTAACCAATTATGCAATCCAGCTACCACAATCAAATCAGTGCCCTGAAATGAAGTCCATGTTATGTTTACCAATTAACAAACATTTTCTTTGGTTTTGACCGTCGAGGAGTCGTAGTTGAGCACCATTTCACCCCACACAATTTCGATAGAAGGCATACCTTGTGCAGTGTGCACGTCACCCGTATAACGCCTGACTTATAGTCGAACAGTCCATTTCTACAAAATGATCATTGAAAATCAATTTCAACTTATCACTGCATAAGGTAGGTAATTCAACAAAAACAATGGTTAAAAATACTTACTGTTATATGCATCGGCTAGCAATTTCGCCGATACTCATGTTTTGTTGTTCAAACAGAACAATTATTTGTTCCTTAATAAATATTGTTACGTCAGCGCGCTACAGTTTAACAAAAAGATATAACTAACGGAAAGGTAACACAAACAAACACAGCCGATATGCGTATTGTGGACAACGAAACACTTGAGGATTGACTGGTAATTCATATTAAAATAAACTTGTAAATGCCTGCTCATTTCTTCGAAATATCTTCTTTTGAATGATCGAACACATCACAAAATATGGACACGATTCGGCAATGAATTATAATGATTAGAGGTCATTGATGGTTGTCGCAAAGGTTGTAATTTGCAAATACTTTATAAAATTGAGAAAAATGGAAAAAATTGAAAATATCTTGTGATTTGATCCAAGTATTTTATTAGGCTGAGCTGCTTCACGTAGCTTGGTTTCGGTTAGGCCACGAGATACTACGACGAGCATTTTAAAATGTAGTATCAGTATCAGCAATGCAAAAATACGACTGTCAATGAGATAACTGGCGAGAAACGGGCGTGTTATTGCCGTTGTTAAATTCAATTGCTGCACATTTAAGTGACTAAGCAAAAGCCGGCGGTGTAAATGCAGCAACTTATAACGTAATAATGGATATTGTCGATTTTAACAGGTGATACACTTTTCTGTGTGGCCCACTGTACATAGCCCCGCCAGGATTCGAACCAGGTACCTATTGCTCAATAGGCCGGTCTTTATCCACTGGGCTGTCACTGCTCAAATTTATTTTATCTTAATTGTATTGTATATATTGTATGCCAATTGTATTGTTCTATTGCTTGTGTTCGTTATATTATACAATACAATACTCGGTGGCGTGCACAGAGATTTTTGACAGGGTAGGCAGAATTTTTTAAAGCTATTAACTTACCAAAAAATACAGCATGTTGCATTTCAAATCCGGTGTACAGCGGCCTTTCTCAATCACTTGTTTTTTTTTTCACCGAAAGATAGTTTTGAAAACGTATCATTTTTTATTTTCCTTACACACACACCATCTGAACAACTTACGCATTGAATATTATCTATTTTTATCAACTTTAAAATCTTATTTTCTCTGCAAACTATCCAAACCATTTCTAAACAAACAATGGCGGCGCAGTTTCGTAGCAATGTACGCGATGCGACACTTCGGTAATTTACGTCATGGATCGGGTGTCTATCCTATACGATTGTGTGCGTTATTTGTGTTATTGTGGGCAATGTAATTATAGGAATGCACACTACGCTATCCGTATGTTTGACGCGGTGGTACCGTGGCTACAAGAACTATTTCTGTCTAAATTTACGTATGTGTACGTGAATTTAGACAGAAATAGTTCGTGTCTCTGCCGTTAAGATCTCATAGCGCCGCTAGTGTAGCACATCGATTTAGCAGGTACCTACTAATGAATGAATCTACTTTAATAACTTGCACCTATACCGATAGATGGAGCAGTTTTTCATTTTTTGATACGAAATATTAGTTAAAAACTATGTTTAAGAATTAAGAAACATCGGATGGTATTTATCAAATTAATAGGGTAGGCAATGTCTTTTTGCCTATATGGAGTGCACGCCACTTACAAATATATATTATTGCCAACCAGGCGGTCAATAGGCCGATTCCTTATCTACTAAGCTATCACTCAGATCACATCTGCCTGTATACTACAGCAATTACTTACCAATATTCATGTCATGCGCTTATTCTAGAAACACTGGACGCTCTTTGTAAGACTTATAAATATCTCGCCAAAGGCATCAGTGACTATAAATAAAACTTGAACAGTGCTCGATCGTCAAGCATATAAAAACTACCGAATTTTATCTCCTAGCAACACCCTCCTGCCATTTTGTTGGTGTGTAGCATTATTTTCCGCCCCGGGGCTCACGGGGCGCATTTCAAATAATATCTTTTATCTGCACATGTCTGATAATAGAAGAATGGTTTTGCAGTTCCACGCTTTACTACTGTAATTCCTTATACTATTTTTAGGGTATCGTGCGCATTGAACACCAACAGAAGCAAATTAATTTATTTATTCACAACAAATCTAAATGCAGCTGAACAGTTGCTTGGGATATATTAAGTATCACTTGCGCGATGTCTCCTCTACTGGTTACGCAGCAACTCCTTGGGAGCTTACTGGTGACCTCACTCACACGCAGGAACACAACAACCCTCTACTGAGTTGTTATTTGGTTGCGGTTTTCTGTGAGGTGTACTTCCCCAGACGGACAAATGTTTGCCTTGTGTGGCAATCGTACCCACGAGCGTTGGTGTCAAAGTCGCGTCATTCACGACTGAGCCACCGAGCTTGTCAAAGCTGTTACTTAGGTACATATTAGACACTTAGAAACTAAACACGAACAGTTATCAACATTACATAATGTACTCTTTCTCGATGATTGCTATCGTACTTGTAACTGCAACATCTGTTAATAATTTATCTGTACAAAGCGGAAGCGTTAGTTTGTCTGTTTGAAGCGCTAATCTCTGAAACTATCGGTCGGATTTCAAAAAATATTTTTCATAGTTATAGGAGAACAAAACGTGTTCTTTAATGGGAGTGAGCTATTTTATGGCAATAGGAAGTACACACATCAAAAGTGTCTAGGGATCAACATATATTTTTGCAATAACTTTTCTCCTGATTGATATTAATTAAAATTTTCTTTAAGGATTCATCAAATAAAGTGTTTTCGTTTGTCTACAGTAACGATAAACCAAGTCACCTTTGCATTAATAAAGAAATTTGCCATTTTCATAATAAAGGGATTTTTGACATTTGAACCACTAACATTAAAGTTCGAAAAAAAGACTGAAATAACAGTTTTCTTTAAAATTTTATTGGGTAACTTAAACAATTAATAATCCGTGTTTCTACCGCGAACACTAACAACACAAGAACATCGGTTTGGCATACTCAAAATGAGTTCATCCAAATCACGCTGTGGAATGGCCGCCCATGTTCGTTGCAACAACAAAAAAAGGTCTTCTTGCGACTGGATACCCTCCATATTCGGCAGAGCTCTTCTCTGTAGCATATCCCATGCATGCTCAATCGGGTTCAAGTCTGGCGACTGAGCAGGCCAGGGCATGACATTGATGTTAGCTGCGGCGAGAGTCTGTCTTACAACTCTTGCGGTGTGCGGTCGTGCATTATCATGCATTAACTGAAATAAGGGACCGATTTGCACTTGTAGAGGAACGATGACGTCTGATACAATCGTCTCAGCATAAATTTGAGCGTTGAGGTTGCCTCTGATCCAAATCAACTCAGTTCTTCCGCCGATCCAAATACCCGCCCATACCATGATGGTTCCACCACTATAAGGATGGACTTCCTGGCAGGATTTTAATCGCTGTTGGCGTCCAGGGGTTCTCCAGTGTCGTATACGTCTTGTATCCGGTCTCATACCAAAACGAGACTCATCAGAAAAGCACACGAAACGCCATTGTTCTTCTGCCCAATTTCTGTGTTCAAGAGCCCATTGATATCGAATCCTACGATTGTGCATTGCTATAGGTGGTACCCTTAGCGGTCTTCGGGAATGAAGGTTCACTTCATGCAAGCGGTTTCTGACTGTTTGGTCGCTAATTAAGTTCCCTGAAGAGTGATGAAGCGTCACGGCTAACATCATGGCGGTTATTGTTGGAGCTCTTCGAGTTGTGATTGGAATGTATCGGTCTTGTCTCCGTGTGGTGCAGCGATACCGTCCTCCATGGCGCTCAGCCACGGTACCAGTGCTTCGGTAACGTGTCCAAAGTCGACTGATAACACTCTGACTTGTATTCAGAGCTAAAGCCACAGTACGTTGCCGGGAACCAGCTTCTATCATTCCCACGGCTCTGAGCATTTCTTCCCTGCTTAAATGACGTCGCCGCTCCATAATAACGTTGGTTTTAATCAGTAGTAGGGAAACAGTAGCACTAATAATGTCTTCAATGCATTGTATGTTTTTATAGGGAAAATATTGACACATGATTTTCATCTTTTACTCGAATTTGATTGACAGTTCCTGTTTCAAATTATGAAATGCACCAAAAAGGATCCATATAAATTTATAAAATCATAAATTTATTACAAAGCCACATCTCAATCTCAAGAAATCCGCATAAAAATGCTTGATCCCTAGACACTTTTGATGTGTGTAGTTTATATTACTCTCGGATATCCTCCCGCCATCTCCATACAAACAATCACAACACTTGCTCCGTCTTAATGTGAAAGAAACATAAATAAAAAAGCACGCTTTCACATTTATAATATTAGCACTAGTAAAATTATGAAATTGAGACCTGGGTATGGCAGAGAGAGCATGAAAGCGCAATAAACGCGTACGAAATGCGAGCGTTGCGTAAAATCTCTCTGCCTACCTGGTGATGTGTTGAAAAAAGGCCAAATCAAAATCATCCAAAACCGAAGAACATGCATGAAGAGGTTGATGAGTGTGGTGTGGAAAGGCGAGAAAAGTATGTTTGGATCGGTGCACCTGGCGTTCCATAGTTTTTCACTACCCCGATAGGAGACCGGCGTGATGATATGGTATTTAACTATCTCTCCAAGCGTTATGATTTCGTTTTCATTATTTAAACACAGAACCATTCTACGAATACGAAGTCGGTCATGATAAAGTAAACCTACATCTCAATCTAATTACGAATCTAGGAACGTCTTGATTTCTTAGTTAATCCCGAAACAGCGGTTCACATAATGTAGACAAACATCTCGTTGACGACACTCTGTTTAGTCTAAACTAACGAAGCCCGCGTAAAACGGATCGTATTTATATCTCACTAATTGAACTAATGAGAGGGAGTTTAAATGAATTAGCATGTGTGAGTACGTAGAGTGGGCAGACGGCTGGCAAATCGTATGCTAGTTAGCTATTTTACAGTAATCAGTGACAAGAATTTCAATACTTTGCATTTTATTTTGATGGGCTCAGTGGTGAAACGCGGTGTTTGACACCACTTTTGATTTTGTTCCCACGCAGGACAAACATTTATGTGTATGAACATGTATGTTTGTGTTAGTCTGGGTGTTTTTAAGAGAGCTAGGGGCATCGAAGCCCATCTGGGATAGTACCTCCAACTCACAGAAAACCACAGCCAAAATAACTCAACTTTATTGTTGTGTTCCTGCGTGTGAGTGAGGCCACCAGTAAGCTTTTAGAAGAGTTGTTGAGGGGTAACGGCGGAGTTGCAGTGCTAGTAGAAGAGGTGGCATCACGCGAGTGATACTTAATGTAACGCGAGCGTTCATAGGCTACGGCAACTGCTTTTTATCAGTAACCAATGAGATAAATTTGTATTTTCTCATTTGTAATTATGACTTGCTTGTCCGGCCGCTTCACGTATCAGTATCTTGGCTAAATCTTTAAGATGTAGGTAACGAATCCCAATCCAATCATACAATCATAACAGATGAGCATGATTGAATGTGATTTACATAAACTATAAACAGCAGTGGGCACGGTGATAAGCCTTGAGGAACTCCACTTTGAATTGGCATCCGTCCTCATTCATAATCATTGATAACAACTACTTGCAAGCGATTGTCAATGCAAGATGCAAATTATCGAAGCCGGTCGCCATGCACACCAAGATATTTTAATTCAGAAAAAAGTAAATTTGCATTCCATAGAGGCATTTCCGCGATACCGATGTATCGAAGTTTCCTAAGTGGTACCCAACCCAATACGATACGACTATCGATCTCTTTGTTGAAGTTATTGCTCGTCTGAAGTGGATATAGTAAGGGCCACTTCACCACTATCCGAGTTAATGATCACTAACTCACTGTACAATATATATTGCATGAATACGATAAGAAAGTATTACGTTAATAAAGCTCCATAGCTCTATTCTCAAACAACTTGGTATGAAGTAAAGTCTCACGTCTCGAGTTCCTTGAACACATTAATCAAATTATACACGCTAAAAGTAGTTAATAATTCAAGGACAAATGAAGAGGAAAAGAGTGCGCGGTCTATATCCAACACGATGGATGGACTTAATTAAATATAAATTAAGTCTCACAAAAACCTCCGTGACAAAATACGCTCAAGCTCGTCAAGTATTTTTTGTAGATTTGTGTTACAAAACTCGTCTACAGTAAAACAGTTTCTGACACGGACATTAAACATAGCCTATCTCCTTCACCAAAATTTTGTTAAATATGAATATATATGCATAAACAAGATAGAAAATAGTATAAAAAAAATATCTTAAAAAAATCATACTTGAATGATTGAATGTGATTTACATAAACTATAAATAGCAGTGGGCACGGTGATAAGCCTTGAGGAACTCCACTTTGGAATTGGCATCCGTCCTCACTCGTAATCATTAATAACAACTATCTGCAAGCGATTGTCAATGCAAGATACAAATAATCGAAGCAAGTCATGCACGCCAAGATACGAGTACAAGTACTCGTACTTTAATTCAGAAAAAAGTAAATTTGTATTCCATAAAAATATTGAGGTATTTCCGCGACACCGATCATACTACCATGTTGGAGAATACTTACAAGATTAAATTAAATTAAATTTAAATTGTAATGTTGCTCTTTACTCAAAATCTATTTAATTTCTTTTAAAACTTTCAAGTTTACTACTTATAGTTACAAATGTTTTTTAATGTTTGATTTATAAATACTTATATTAATTCTTACCTTCAGCATGACATTCAATTTCCTTTATTTAATTGTATTCTGTAGTTATTCTCATTTGACAGTTTTTTTTTAATTGTATGCCATAAATTGAATAAAATATGTGTAATACGTCATGTCTTCCTTCTAAATTTATATTATATTTTTTTTCATTTACTATTAGTAATTGTAATTTATACTAATTTCATAACCATATCGTGTAACAACAAAAATCCATCCACGAACCACTAGCGACTAACAATAAGTACATTATTGTTGCCAATTGTACGTGATTAAATGAATATGAATTTCTACGTACCGATATTCTCCCTACATATACTATATTTTTTTAAATCAAATCGCCCGTCCAGTGTTTAAATAAACAAACGAACAAACTCTCCGACTTTACATATTAACATAGGTGTGACATCGCGAACTTTTAAAAGAACTTTTTGTATTCCCCAACTTTTATAGAACACATGATAATATATTTACGAGTTTCTCCAAAGACGCAGCGTTAGCAAAGAATCTTGCTCACTTAGTGTTTTTCGTAAACTTCTCAAACAAAACTTGTCTCAAGGACTTTTTGACAAGGATGTAAAATATAGCCTTAGTAGAAGCTCTATTAAATATAACAATGAAAATATTTATAAAACTAAGAATGTCGCCAGGTCCAGGTCATCCGCGCTCTATAGGTTACTTCCTTCATGGGCCACAAACATTAAGCAGGCCATACCCCAGGTTCTGACCTTTTTGGTATATAAAACAATAAAACTATTATACTCGTGGGTGTTATAAACTTAAAATAACTTGCTTTGGTACTCCGTTGTTATGGCTATCGGCTCGAACAACTGTGGAGAAAAACAAATTAAATGATTGCTACTTGATCTAAACTTCTTTGTGGCCTTCCGCTCCTTTCGCTTTACGAATTTGTAGCATGTTATTCTAACGACTTACATCTACAGCGTCTGAGGATGCCTCGTGGAGAGGCGAAACCCGTATCGCGGAGACGACCAGAGCAGTCAGGGCAGCAACGGTGGCGGGTGCATGCGGTTCACATATCACATGGCGAACACTCGCAGAGACGACCGCAGCAGCCAAGGCAGAGACGACCAGAGCAGCCATGGCGGCGGCGGCATGCATCTACTAACGGTGGGTGTGGGTGCCGGCCAGCAGTAGTTCGCACGAACTAATCGGGAGCGGAAGCACACAAAGTAATCAAGTTGCCCGTAAATTTGACTTTGGCAAAGTAACATCTGAATCTTTTAACTATTTAAGTGAAGAATTCGGACGTGAAACTACTTAAAGTTCAACAAAAAAAGGACAAATAAATATGGACGGATCTCTTTGTGTAGTAAGGCAGCCGTGCTCATTATCTGGCGGTCGCGGCCAGCCCGCCAATTAGACTCTTCGTGCTTTTTTTTACACTAACGAACGTACAAACTTTTGTATTTTTCTTCGTAACAAAGGCTGACTTTAGTATTTACTGATTCAGACCTCTTTGCATTTAGAATAGATAGCCGTGCCCTGTATTGTAATGGCATTTGAAAGAGAGACAACCAGAACGAACACGAGGATTACGGTTGATGATGTAGTATTGGAGCAAGTGGGATTTAAGGTGATGTGGAGAGACGAGTGAGTTGGATAAACTTCGAAATGTAAGTCAAAAGGCACAGCTCGCTGTATACAACGCGGTGTTAATCCCAACGATAAATTGTGGAATAATTAAATAATATAAAATAAATGCGGTTTAGATGCGAGCATTGCACAAAATTTGTGGCGTAAGCTTTGCTGACTGCGTTCGCAATGATGATGTTAGTGAATTGGTCTGAAAGAAAGTGTGGATTGATAAGCCTACAGATTTGGCGAATACACTGAATTTCACATGGACGAAACAGCAGTGATTACTTAGTGGACAAGGAACTGGCCGTGTGACCACTGGGTCCCCGGTTCGGATCCTGGCGGAGGCATGTGTTACTAAATTCGTATTTTCGGATTTATATACCTATTTGTTATTATCACTTACTGACTGGTGTAGGAAAAACATTGTGAGAAAACCCACATGTTCACGAAATTTTTGTGTTTCGAAAGGCGTGTAACCTAACCTAAGAAAGATCTGCTTTTCGCCCTGGCTTGTGGCTGTCCCTCTGGGTTGTGAACACGAAGAAGAAGGCTGATTTTAACATGGCGGCTCCCGTTAGACCTCCACAACCCACAGGGAAAACTAGGCTTTTCTAAGATCACACGTCTTTCGAAATATAATTTCTTGGACATGACAGTTACGTTTTCCTTCACCGCCGAGCAAGTGATAATAACAAATATATACATAAAACCGAAAATACGAAATTAGTGGTACATGCCAGGATACGAACTAGGCACCAAGTGGTCATTAGGCTGTTCCGCATCTTTACCTACTGGGCATCGCGGCTCTTGTTATCCATATATACACTAGAATTCAGGAAGTAACTACGGTACCTCATTTCCGTCAAACAGATCTTAAGCTTTGCCAACGTGGTGGTAAAACAAAGGTAATTTTTTTCAAGAGTTTGTGAATTTATATGCAAAGACTGTCATCAGGTTGTGTGTTTCCCTCGGCCGACTCCTACGGCACCTACGGGGCGAGAAAGGGTGGCGGAATTCAATCCCGGCACCACACGAAACTAATATATGTTAGAAATATATTAAATTAAACAATATAAAATTCTTCGGAAATGCATATAATTTAAATTTGTCAATGTCATATACATACTAATCTGTGGTCAAACAGTCGCACCGAGTATTACTTCGTGGATACATTGTATATATTGTGAATGAATGATTCGCGAAACTGTGCCTACAGCAAAAAAAAAAGAACACGTCATGACTAAAATTAAAAAAATGTACGTACAATCATTATAGAGGTATATTCTCTTTGAAAAAAGAATCTTAATGCCGTTCAAACCGAAAAAATAAATGAAATGCGGTGGAATTTCGATTATTAGCCGTACACGTGCAGTGTTCGAGTTTCCTGATATTTTTGTTCATTCTTCCTCGTGATCTTCATTCTGATCAAACTAGTTTGTCACCGAGGCAACAAAAGTCCTGAAAGTTCAGCACCGTGCAGTGCATAGTTTGGCCGGTTAAACTATTACAGATCTGAAAGAAAGTTCGGCCGAAAGGAAACTAAGCGTCGAACTTCTTTTTCTTTGCCCGTTGTATCATTAATGTAAGTTCTTTTTGTATAACCGAAAATGAATCTATCGAATTCGAAAGTTCATCGTAAAAAATATATTGCAAATAAAATATACTTGCAGCGTATTATTCTAGCAGCTAACATTTATCCTCAGGCACGCACGTGTCCCAGCGACGACCAGGGCAGTCGTGGCAGCGACAGCATGTTGCATCTACTAACAGAAGTGGGTGGGTGTCAACCGGCACTAGTTCATATGAACTAATTGGTGGCCGAAGCACACAAAGCAGGTTAGATCAAATTACATGTAAACATTAATTCATTACACTCGATACTTCAATGAACTTGGTTCCACTTTTTATTTAGAAAATCTTAAAAATATATAATGAGAGACAGTTCTAGATAAACAGACGTGTTCCTCTAAGCAATGATTAATTTTATACAGAATCGAACCCATTGCCTTTAGTCGTTAAAGTCGTCATTGTGTTAATAGGCTATGTTAACCGCAATATATAAGCGACAGCTTTTCACGGGACTTGTCGTATAAACTAAGCTAATACAAAACGTTCTCGGTGTCTTAATCCAGACTTATAGAGGTGTGTTTTATAATTTAGTCGTAATTTGTTCTTCGTGTAAATCGGTACAAGTCGAATTGTTTACAAATTTTGTAATCCCTGGCGGAGGCGGCATTGGTAATTGTTTTTTTTTCTTTCTTACAAACAGATCGTTTGGAGTATCACAATATGAAACAACATAAAAAATACATTTTATATTCAACTCCTACTTACTAAACTATTGTTAATTAAAGTTTTATATTTTTGTACATTGCATAACAGATGAATAAAGTAATATCATACAGACGTAACATACAGACATTTGTATGTTACTCCCGAACGTCCCAATTGTGCCTACACTGTTGAGAAGGGTCGCTCGATATGACCAAACGTGTGTGACACAAAGATTATCAGAACTAAAGTAAACTTACATGTTCCAATAAGAGACGTAAGTTCATTTTTTTTATAAAACTCAATTGGTAAACAAGCATGCGGTCCGCATTAGATGGTAAGCGGTTGCCGCAGCCTATTGACGCTCGCAACACCACGGGGATGCCAATCGCGAAACGCTTCGAATAAACGCGCTGCCAATCTTGTGACCTAACGATGTTTCGTCACAGTACCCAGTAATTTCTCTGCCATAACTCACCCTTCAAACCGGAACACAGCTATATAAATATAACTGCTTGGCAGTAGAAATAGGCGAGAAAGAGATTAGATAGATAGGAGGACAGAGGGTACCTCTATCACCTATTTCTACGCAGACGACTTTTGTACAAAGTCTCCCTGTGGTGAATATCACACCACTTTGCGCCATGTTTTTATCCCACACATAGCCTTTCTCCATACATTCGTCTTTCATCGTTGTGACCAGTGTTTGCAGTTCAGATGGTGTATCTGCTAAAAACTCGGCATCATCTGCATACAGCAGACAGTTCACCACTAGGTCGCCCATGCGTAATCTCACATACTTTGACCTTATTCTCTGCAGACAACTATCGATATACAGGATAAACAGCCTAGCAGATAGCATGCAACCCTGTTTGACACCAATTTTGATATCAAACCAGGGTGACATGCCACCATCTATCCACACACATGCTGAGCAATCCCTGTAAGCGGTATTTGGAAGTGGTTCACAACACGGAACAGTGAACCGTCAATCCCATATCTCGGCAATATGCACCACAGTTCCTTTCGCACAACCCTGCTTTCTCAAGATCACAAAACCGCAGAAAACCTTCTGTTCTGTAGCCAGATGCTTCTCCACGATATTGCGGAGCGAGAAAACTTGATGCGTACATCCCCTTCCATTTCGAAATCCTCCTACTCCTAATTCTTATTACTCCTTTATTATCGGATCTGACGAGCTCGATGGCGTAGTGGTTGGTAAGAGTACTTTGATACCAACGCTCGTAGTTTTGATTCCCGAATAGGATAAACATTTGTGTACATGAACATGTCTGTTTGTGTCAGTTGAGGTGTTTTTAAGAGAGTTAAGGTCAAAACATCCCGTTTGGGGAAATACCTCTACCTCACAGAAAACTGCAGTCAAATGAGTATGAGCGAGGTCACCAGTAAGCTTATAAGGAGTTGCTGTGTTAGAAGCAGAGGTGGCATTACATGAATGATACTTAATGTATTGCTTACATTTATAGGCAATGGTGACCGCTTTACATCAGGCGGGCTACATGCTTGTGTGGCTCCCGACGTTGTATATAAAAGATGAATTTTGCATTGCAATTGCAAAATATAACCTTTTCCTGGCGTTATATAGAAATTAATGTATGAAACACATGCTTGTTTTTAATTTTTTGTTGTAATTTACTGAAACATTTCTGTGGCTGCAGGTGTCATTTTCGAAAGCCAAATTTACAGGTAATGTGATCTACTAAGTAAATTAACTACTTAAGTACTCAAGTAACTTCTGAGTTTTGATCACGGTAAACTGTTTTAGCTTGCACAAAGTAAGTTACATCGAAGTGCCTGTACATTTACAGGATAGAGTGGATGAACATCTGAAATTGAACACTAAATATATACTACATGTTGGTTTGTGTATGTACAGTATTTAGTAGTCGCGTGAGGGTCGACCGATATCGCTGTAATCTACTTATTCAGAGTTCTGGAGGTACATCCTCGTCTGGAACATCCTCCGGCAGTAATTACTCGCGAGGAGTGTACTGTTTGAGAGCTCGACGGCGTCGTTGCGCGTGCCATTATAATCGAACACGCAGGTTAAGCAACGTCGACCGCTATCTCGAGTTTCTCCGTGCTTTTTTTTGAAGCTGTTGTCGATAAGCTAAGTCAGTGACCCTCAAGCAAGCACTGGCCTCCGCTAATCCGCATTTGAGCAGCGTGGAGTGAGCTATAAAATCCCTTCGGTTGAAAGGGAGACCCGTATCCCTGCAGTGGGATGAGTAAGGGTTGATGTGGTGTACTGTTTCTATGTATCATCCCGTCTACCCCGTACCCGTACCCCGTAGCGGTCAGTGAAATGTTTGAATCAGGGACAGGATTGTAAATTATATTTGTATATTTTACCTTCTTTTTAGCATTGCTACTGGTTGCGGCTGGGTTGTATCTTTTTTAGTTGTAGAGTAGTACTAGAGTACAAAGGTACTCTTGGTATAGACTGTAACAGTTAAGAATAATATAGCGTCTTAATGATAAAATAATATTTATACTCTTTCAGATACTACCTGCAACATCTGAACAAACAAACAAACTCTGTCTCTTTATAATATTACAATAGTCTCTCCCAACATTTCACGATTACCGTATCATATAAAGAACTTTATTAGTCTCTTGAAAACTTTAAGCCACAATTTTTATTTACCTTTAATAATTTTTAAAACAGCTAGAAATTTCTTATAGCATATAGGTATGACTATTACTCTGATTAGGGCACTTGGGTCTTTTTTACGTATCTCTATGAACCAGCCAACTAAAGAATCAGGAAGTAGGAAGTTCTGACACGGTCAAGCGACTTGATAGTAAGTGCATATTGTTGTTTTGTTGGCTCAAGTTAAGCCGCTTAAGAAGACAGGCCATTCTTAATTCATTCTGCAGTGAGGCCTCCGTGTACATTAATGAATAGAGTTGAATCCAGTCAACTGGAGACAAGGTTGAAGCTTAACTATACCTATAAAAATCGGCCAAGTGCGAGTGGGACTCGCGCACGAAGGGTTTCGTACTATTATTTATAAAAAAGGCAAAAAAAAAATCACGTTTGTTGTATGGGAGCCCCCTTAAATATTTATTCTATTATATTTTTTAGTATTTGTTGTTATAGCGGCAAGAGAAATACATCATCTGTGAAAATTTCAACTGTCTAACTATCACGGTTCATGAGATACAGCCTGGTGACGGACGGACGGACGGACAGCGGAGCCTCAGTAATAGGATTCCGTTTTACCCTTTGGGTACGGAACCCTAAAAAGGAAGGTCTTCTTAACTTGGCAATGAGCAAATATGACCTCGGTTAGTTTTTCTTTGAAGACATTGTTCGATTTCCTAACAGAGTAGCATGTGCCTGTATCTGGTCTCAGCACGCACTGACCTGCGGTCAATTGTCCAGTTTAACGAGGATATAACGGTTACAGATCAATGAATATCCTTACATTCTACAATAATTACATCTTCATAGTATTGTCTTAGGTTTTCGCGATTGTTACATATTGAAATTAAACAATTTTAACGGAATCTTTTAACGGAGTCTTCCTGCGACCACGGATGCTGCAAAGCGTTCGAGACGTCAGGTTCAACAAAATAAATAAAACTCGCGATACTTCCGTTAAAAATTGTTTAATTTCAATTACATCTTCACTTTTTTTTATACTACTTCGGCAGGCATACGGCCCACCTGATATAAAGTGGGTACCGTAGCCTATTAACGCTTGCGATATATTATCACTCGCATGATGCCTCCTCTGCTGCTTACACAGCAACTCCTTGGGAGCTTACTGATGACCTCACTCACGCGCAGGAACACAACAACCCTCTAGGAAGTTATTTCTTGACCACGGTTTTCTGTGAAGTGGAGTTATTTCCCCAGACTGCTTTGATGCACCCTACCTCGCTTAAAACATCCAGGCAAATGTTTGCCTCATGTGGGAATCGTACCTACGTGGGCAGTGTCAAGTCGCCTCATTCACAACTGAGCCGCCGGGCTCGTCGGAGAATTAACTGAATTATAATATAATGATTACGACTCCGGTCTAATTATCTCTACAAATTACCACAAATCATGGAGGCAATGTCGCAATTACAACCGAGGGTACGGAACCTCGGATAAGAGGTAAGAGAGACTTGAATGGTCGCGCGATAAGAAAAAACTTACAACTTTCTCCGCCATATTTCACCCTGCGGAAGAATGATTATTCACGGCGAGACGCTGGGAATTTTTTTATACTACGTCTGGGGTTATACAAGCATACGGCCCACCTGATAAAAGCGGGTACCGTACTTTATTAACGCTTGCGATATATTAAGTATCACTCGCGCAATGCCTCCTCTGCTGCTAAACAGCAACTTCTTGGGAGCTTACTGGTGACCTCACTCGAACGCAGGAACACAACAACCCTCTAGGGAGTTGTTATTTGGCTGCGGTTTTCTGTGAGGTGGAGCTACTTCTCCAGAACGGCTGCTTTGATGCGCCGTACCTCTCTTAAAACATCCAGACGAAGATAAACAGTCAAGTTCATGCACACAAATGTTTGCCTTGTGTGGGAATCGAACCCGCAAGCGTTGGTAGCCAAATAACAACCCCCATGCTTGTTGTGTTTATGCGGGTAAATGGCATCACCAGTAAGCACTTAAGGAGTTTCTGTGTTAGCAGCAGAGACCTTGCGCGAGTGACACTTAATGTGTTGCAAGCGTTTTTAGACTACGGTAACCGCTTAACATCACATGGGCCGTATGTTTCTATGGCCCCCGACGTTGCACAACAAAAAACCAACATACTGCGCAATGTACACCAATCAGAATATATACGGTAAAGTTATTCAATAAATCTGCCTATATTTGTATATACACGTTGTGATCTCGGGAACTCCAAGTGTGTGCGACGTTCCATTACCTAATAGATGTTTCAGATCTGCTCGCGAAGTGTCACATCACTCGCTGCGAGTGACTTGACGTCGGATGACTCATCAATAATGGCTACAACTTTGTTACGACACAGCAGAGATAAGACCAGTAGGTCAGCTTAGGCCTTTTTGCCATAAATATCAACACTGGCCTTTTAATGCGCTTAGATTGTCGCTGTTCTGCATTGTAAACAGCTCTAGGGGAGACTTTGTACAAAAGTCGTCTGCGTGGTTACCTCTGTCTCATCTATTTCTACCGCCAACTATATTTATATAGCTGTGTTCCGGTTAAGATATGGCAGAGAAATTACTGGGTACTGTGACGAAACATCCTTGGGTCACAAAATTAGCAGCGCGCTAGTAACATCCCCGTGGTGTAGCGAGCGTCAATAGGCGTCGATAACCGCTTAGCATCGAATGCGGGCCACATGCTTGTTTGGCAATCTAGTTGTATAAAAAAAGCTCATTCTGCAGGCACTATACACTGTGTGACGAATAGTTCTGAAATATGATGGAAATAACTGAAGCTTTGAAAGTTTTTTCAACTCGCCGGCGGCTGGGAGTTCATCCGCGCACACTGGAACTGCAATGGTCGCGCACTGTGCGCTTCACGAGAAGTTTTATACCGAGAACTATTAAGTTGTGGAATGAGCTCCCTGCCGAGATTTTCCCAAGGGACTACATTATGGGGTTCTTCAAGAAAGGCATGAAGAGGTTCTTACAGGGTCGGCAACGCAAGAGTTGCAAATGCCCATAGGCTACGGTAACTGCTTACCATCAGGCAGGCCGTACGCTTGTTTTAATTACATGTAGATTAGTTTAAGTTATCACTTCTGTCGGGCGTCCCGAGACACACGTTTTGTTTATACCTTTTATACAACTACATTGGCAAACAAGCATGTGGCCCGCATCAGATGGTAAGCGGTCACTGTAGCCTATTGACGCTCGCAACACCACGTGGATGTTACTCGCGCGCTGCCAATCTTGTGACCTAAGGATGTTTCGTCACAGTACCCAGTAATTTTTCTGCCATATCAGCTATATAAATATAGCTGCTTGGCGGTAGAAATAGGTGAGACAGAAGTACCCACGCAGACGACTTTTGTACAAAGTCTCCTCTGGTAACGTTATTCATTGGTTTATGTTTTTAACTAATCGTGATTGATTTTGCGACTTCTTTTGTCATACCGCAAGAGTGTAAGTTGTGACGGATGTTTTCGATGATTTCAAACATTTCCATTGAAGTTGTCCTGCTGCTTACATTTCTCGACTGTGGTCGTCCCGAGTAACGTTAGTTCTGTAATTTTTGTTAATAACTAATTAAATAACATCAATAGCGTTTAGTTCTACATCTTGTTTAAACCAATCTAACGCTGTGTAAGTTTAAAGTTTAAGTTGTAACATTTATTTTAAATTCAATTATTATAATTTAAAAAACCGGAACGTATGTATGTATGTATATCTCCACGCCAGGTCCCTTGCGGGGAAGAACGCCATAAGACGCGGTCCTTAGATACTTCACTCTCTTCTCTAACATTCATAGCTCTTTTCATGCCGATTCCTGGGGCTGACCTCACCTTCTGATAAAACACGACCAATTTGATCATGGTAGCTTAGTCTCGGTCTTTCTCGGCTCCTTCCACTTCCATTTCCACTTTTGTATACCTTTGTACACCTATTTCGTCATTCTTTCGTCCTGCATTCTTTCTACATGTCCGAACCAACGGAGCATGCCTTTTCTTATTTTAACACCGACACTCTCTTTCAGACCAACTCTTTCTCTCGCGTCGTCATTACGAACACGGTCAGCAAGCGTTATGACACAAATTTTGCGCAATGCTCTCATCTCGACCGCATTTATTCTACTTTCAAGCTCTCTCTGCCATACCCAACTCTCATTTCCATAAGTTAGCGTTGGGATAAGCACATGTGTAAAACTAAACGTATTTCGAGATAAAATGGGTAAATAAATATAATTGGACAATATATACAATTTAACTATCTCATATGTCTAAATGACCATTAGGGCCCATTGGCAAAAAATGTATGGCATTGAGGTAAATGAAAAGATTTGTTATCGGTTCGGTGTCTGTATTGTCAAGAGAACATATCCAACTTAAAACTAAGTATTTATATTAAGTAGTTACACACGTCATCTATATATACAGATAATAAAAATTGAAGTGTCTGTTTGTAATATTAAAATAACCGCTTTTTACTAAATGCATATGGATGTATACACAGTACATATACCAAAATGAATATTTTTACAAATTTTGTCTGTATAATCTCTGAAACGGCTGGACCGATTTTGACGGGACTTTCACTGGCCAATAGCTGATGTAATAATGAGTAACTTTTATTTTAGTAATTTTATTTATTTTTATTAATATAAATAAATAATAAAAAAATAACTATTCCGCGCGGACGAAGTGGCGGGCACAGGTAGTACATCATGATGCTAACGCATCAATTCGCAGTGCGTTGCGAAACCAAACTTAATACGATTGAATAGAATTAAGTTTACAATATGATTTCGACATACTACAGCATGTGTTTGTAATACAATTAAATAAACTACTATAATTTCATGCTATTACTCTACTCCTACGGACAAACTGACACGCTGTCTGAGTAGAATATAAATATGCCTATCTAATATCTGTCGATATTACTCGATTCTTACACACGTCACTCGCTTCTTTAACATTCATAGCTCTTCTCGTGCACACTCGCCGGTTTCTCCTTTTCTTCTTAAAATTAAGCGTCACTCACGCGATGCTTAGAAACCCCTGAGGACTTCACTGGTGAACTCACTCATATGCTGGAACACAACAAGACTCAAGGGAGTGATTATTTGGCTGCAGTTTTCTGCGAGTTTAAAAACACAAACAAAGATGTTCATGCACACGAATCGCAACACAAATATCCTGTGTTGGAATTGAATCGAATTGGTGTCAAATTAGTGTAACTAACTACTACGTCACCGAGAACGTCAAAGTCTATCTATCTCTAACTAATATATTTCCTAGGTTAACTCGAAGAGAACTAAAAAAAGCGTCGAATATACAAATAAATACAAAATACTTTATTTCTTCTCTCAAATAGAAAAAAGTAACAGTGTAAATCATTTTATAAAGGTGTACATTACAATTGAGAGCTCGATGGCGGCGTTGCGCATGTCATTGTAACCAAACACGCAGGTTAAGCAACGTCGACCGAACGTCGGCCTGTTTATGGATGGATTTTTCTATCTCGAGTTTCTCCGTGCTTCAGAGGGCACCGCTCTGGCTGTATTCGATATATGACAGTCGCTAAGCTAAGTCAGTGGCCCTCGGGCGGCTTGAAAACGCTGGCCTCCGCCAATCCGCATTTGAGCAGCGTGGTGGAGTATGCTTCGCTTAATGGCGGACCCGTATTCATGCAGTAGCATCCTAAGTACGTAAGGGTTGATGTGGTGGTATTCATTACAATTTGCTTAATCTGTGCGAGAGACGGATGTCTGTACTAGGAGGACCTGAATGACAGATTACCAGCCTCTCCAACTCTGGACCAGGTGGACAAATGGTGAGTACAAATGATTAATTACTTAAATACGATCTCCTAATCATAAATCAATTCAATAATTTGGGATTTTTTATTCACCACATTGTACAGCTGAGCGAATGTCAAGCTTAACACTACGTAATAAGGGTTACAATCGCACCTGTGAACGTGATCTGCTCTTAGCTCGTCAAAGTCAAAGTCAAAATCTTTTTATTCCGTAAAAATGGCTACATTTGTTTGGAATCGTCACAATATATACGTCGACAATATAATATTTTAATGCGAGTGTACACTTAGAGAACTCCAATGATAATAACTCCACATTAAAGTCCACACTCGTGCGTAGTTTCGGTTCATTTACGACTGTTTGTTGTCACAGCCACTTCACTTCACTTCACAACTATAGAGCGCAATAACAACAGAAGTGCCTCAAAGAAAGCATAGTTTTCTACCTTGCTATTATCACATCGAGTTCGCACGGACAACGTAATTAGCGAATGTTTTGTAAATAAATGGATTAAATTTGAAGTGATAAATAAGTACTTTACAGAGCACTATCTAGCACCAAATAAAGTAAAGATTGTACTATGGATCTCCAATACCTATCAACCAATACTAACAGATATGTTATACATATTACGCTCGGTTGATGGACTTGACGTGAAGATATGGAATACCATGGAGGTATAGCCATACAAGGGCCTACCTTGAGAAAGTCGCGGCAGCAAATTAATCCAAAACTTAAATGTTCGCTGAAGACAACCTCTTCGTACTTCTCTATTCACGACCATTTTGATTCGAATGCATGTGATGTTTTCCTTGTGTATCTAGTGGTACGACTGGAGAAGAAGGTTGTAGGTATTATTTTAAGCATCTCCTTGTACACGACCCATTGTAAAACACTGTTAAAAAAATGGGTGCGTGTACTTATGTACGCGCGTGAGAAGATATACTTCTCTGGCATCATTAAATAAATATTTAACGTTAATAACTTAAATTAAAAAACGTCTATCAAGTAGCAGCGGCGATGTTTATGGAATGTTACATAATAGTCAAATGTAAAATACAAATGTTATACATTTTTAACTATAACGCCATCTACCGGTAATACCGTGATAATACCATTTAGCAGTTTTAACCTATTGCACATTTTTAACTATAGCGTCATCTACCAGTAATATCGTGAAACATTTAGCAAAATCAACCTATACTTTTGTGTTCGAGCACCACGCATTTACTCTCGCTCTGTCTCTTTCTATTCCCCTTCCATGGTAGCGTTAAACGTTTAACGCAACCTTTTTGCAAGTCGCATTAGAAGTATAACTTCAAAAACTATCTTAACTTAAAAGCCCTACGACAGCTGCTGTGCGACTAAAGGATATCAGCACATTAGCTGAACAGCTATTATAAAGCTATCGAGCTGTACTGTATTGCAAGAGTTTCATAGGCTACGGTAACCGTTTTACACCAGGGTGTATAATACTATCATTTTATCCAGACGTGTATAAAAAAGTAGAATGTCTCTACCTATATGACGAGCTCGGTGGCGCAGTGGTGAAACGCGTTGTTACGCTACTTTGACACCAACGCTCGTGGGTTCGATTCCCACACAGGACAAACATTTGTGTGTATGAACATGTCTGTTTGTCTTGGTCTGGGTATTTTCTATGTATAATAAGTATATATTTACAAAAAAAAAAATACGTATGTTTATCAGTTGCCTAGTACCCATAACACAAGCTTCGCTTACTTGGGGCTGGATGGCGCTGTGTAATTTGTCCGACAATATTTATTTATAGTTATATATTTATTTATATGTATAAAATACATACGTAACACACGTGGGCCTTCTGCGCACAAATAATTCTGTGTCTCTCAGAGTTGCCACAGGTTTCTTGGTTAAATTACGCGGTGTGTTGCTATGTGCCTTGAATCAGTACTCGACAACTTCATAAACGGTGCGTCCGTTTGTTGCGTTTATGATTGACGAGCTCGGTGGGTAGTAACGCTACTTACACCGACGCTCGTGGGTTCGATTCCCATACAGGACATATATTCGTGTCTGTTTGTCTTGGTCTGGGTGTTTAAGAGAGCGCATCGAAGTAACCCGTCAAGAGGAAATTTTTTTTTATACAACGAGATTGGCAAACGAGCATACGGCCCATATTAAATGGTAAGCGGTCAGCGCAACCTATTGACGTTCGAAACACCACGGGGATGTTACTCGCGCGCTGCCAATCTTGTGACCTAAGGATGTTTCGTCACAGTACCTGGTAATTTCTCTGCCATATATCACCCTTCAAACCAGAACACAGCTATATAAATATAGCTGCTTGGCGGTAGAAATAGGTGAGACAGAGGTACCCACGCAGGCGACATGATGCTGATATCCTTTAGTCGCACAGCAGCTGTCGTAGGGCTTTTACTACTCAATCAAGCGATATTTTTCAAGCGATATTTTTACTTTATAGTTGTAAAAGTGCAACTTTTACAACTATAAAGTGAATTTATTAGTAATCTTAGGGATCAAAGTATGAAATTGCCGATTTGTACTGAAAAATTAAAACGTTTTTTTCTAAGCTGTGACATATTTATTTAATCAAAATATTTACCATCATTAGCTATATTATACATTGCTGCCATCTAATCGGAAGTTTATTTATGTCTTTGCGACAGAGCTCTGGGGATCTAGATTCGAGAAACTTTGTGAGAGAATTTTTCCTGGGAAGAAAGTTTTTTACCACATAGATAATTGTCCAAATCACCAAAAACATGGTAGTCAGCTGGAGCAAGGTCTGGCGAGTGCGAAGGATGACGTATGGTTTCTAACTGCAGCTCCTGTAGAGTTACGACGGTTTTTCGTGCAGTGTGAAGTCTTGTGTTATCATGGAGCAATAATGGTGAAGATCGATTCACGAGTCGTGGCTGCTTCACTGCCAGTAGTGAATAACGCCATGAAGAGACCACCAAACAGTTACCATTACCTTTTTATTGGTAGGCTTTGCTTTAGGGCACTGTGGCACAAATCTCATACCATGAAATTTTAATGTCCATTTAAAGTATCTATTTCTATAAAACGGCAATTTCAAACTTTAACCCCTATTATATTGGCTCATCAAATTCATTGAGTTTAAAACTGTTTAAACTATAATTTTAAGCATGGAACGATCAACTCAATATTCAAGATTCTTTCGAAGCACCATTTTTCAGGCGAGAACTTCAGCCATCTTTAATGTCAAGTGAAGAGTAATAAATTTTATAGATAAACGGCAGAAGTAAAAAGTATGTTTCAAATAAAATAGCTCATATTATGTCCAAAATTATTAAACGAAAATGATATGAAAATGAAATGAAAATGATTGACGAGCTCGGCGGATCAGTCGTGAATGATGCGACTTTGACACCGACGCTCGTGGGTTCGATTCCCACACAAGGCAAACATTTGTGTGCATGAACATGTCTGTTTGTCTTGGTCTGGGTATTTTCTATGTATAAGAAGTATGTATTTACAAAAAAAATGTATTTACGTATGTTTATCAGTTGTCTAGTACCCATAACACAAGCTTCGCTTACTTTGGGGCTAGGTGGCGCTGTGTAATTTGTCCAACAATATTTATTTATTTATATTAACGTGATCGGTGGTGGCGTAGTGCTACGGTACTTTGATACCTACGCTCGTGGGTTTGATTCTCACATTTGTATACATGAACAAGTCTGTCTGTCTTGGTCTGTATCTTATTAAGGGCGGTAGAGCGTATCATAGCAAACCATCTGATAAAGTACCTCCATCTCGCAGAAAATCGCAGTCGAGAGTTGTTCATTTGGCTGCGATTTTATGGAGAGTTGTTGTAAGTAAGTTCCAGAGGAGATCCTGTGTTATCAGCAAGGGTGGAGTCGCGCGCGCAGTACTTAATGTATTGCAAGCGTACATGGGCTACGGTAACCAATTAAATCGCGTGGTCTATATGCTTATTTGCCACCCGATATTGTAAAAAAAAATGTATTTGGAAAACTTTTGCAGAGAGTTCGTTCAACAACCCAAGAGTTCTTGAAAGAAAGCTTCTCTGGTAACGCACAGTACGTGACCATTCCCGCAACGGTATAGTCTTCTCCCTGGCATTATTCCAATTTGCCAATCCATTAGCATTGGCAGGGTCCGCTACCTGAGCGGAGAGGATTTGACAATGCTGATTTTGATATGGACTGCCGCCATACCTCTACAACTTCGAGGGAAACCCACAACTTTCTTAAAGGCTGAGAGCCAGCGATCGGCTCTATCGCTTTCATTCCCTATAAGAGTGAGCGAGTGAATATTGCTTCACTTTTATTAGTATGTCAGAGAGAAGAGATTTTTTGAATTTTCGAAATTGTATAAAACACACTTGGGACCGCTATAAATATCTACCATTTATTTTTTTAATAACAAAAAATATATAATTTAATATATTAAATCGGCAGATTACTTGCGATTGCGTTTTAAAAGTCAATTTTGACGTTCTTGGCCTTCTTCTGGATACGCCCAAAGTAACCATCGCCAGGGATGGTGAATCCTCATTTCGTCTACGCCAGGTCTAATAACTAGCATCAATATGCAGTTTACTGAAATGCCGCAAGGCTGCCGATCGCTGGCTGTTAGACCATTAGGTTAGTTTACACTTAGGTTAGGATAGGTCTAACGAAATATAATTAAATACATAAAATAAATATTGTCGGACAAATTACACAGCGCCATCTAGCCCCAATGTAAGCGAAGCTTGTGTTATGGGTACTAGACAACTGATAAACATACGTAATTATTATTTTTTTGTAAATGCATACTTATTATACATAGAAAATACCCAGACCAAGACAAACAGACATGTTCATGCACACAAATGTTTCTACTGTGTGGGAATCGAACCCACGAGCGTTGGTGTCAAAGTAGCGTAACAGCGCGTTTCACCACTGTGCCACTGTGCCACCGAGCTCGTCAATAATTTCCTGGACATGCGAGGTTTTCTCACGATGTTTGCCAATTTCTTAGGGTAATATCACCCTCTGATGAAACGCGACTAATTTGGCCGTGGTAGGTTAGTATAGTTTAATTTTTTGTTTTTATTATTATTATTTTTTAATTATTGGTTAAAATGTCTCTTTTTGGCGAGACAGCGCGGGTGTTGCAGGTATATGTCTCTACAACGGTGCCTGCAACACCGGCGTTGGTGTGCCCACACAAAAATATATTGTAAGTACTAGGGTAGGTATAAATAAACCAATGTGAAGAGCGCATACCATGCCAACAAACTGTTTTACAGTTTGGCATAGTACTGTATTATGAAAACATGTACCTATCATAAGTAAAATAAATAGAAAGTGATAATTATGTAAGACGTATATACGTATATCAGAAAATACTAATTTAGTGGTACACGCCGCTACTACATAAAATGTACAGATAAGTAAACGACAAGTTATGTGTTGTAGTTTCTCGTGGTGCACGGTCCCAGGTCTATCGGTTAAACCATGATCCATGATGAAATGGGATAAACGATTGAGAAGATTCAAACTCAATACTGGTTTTGGTGTCGTTGCGCGTGTCATTCGAGCCGAACACGCAGGTTAAGCAGCGTCGACCGCAGCCTGTCTATGGATGGGTTTACCTATCTTGAGTCTCCGTGCTTCGGAGGGCACGTTAAGCCGTCGGTCCCGGCTGTTGTCGATAGATGACAGTCGTTAAGCTAAGTCAGTGGTCTTTGGGCGGCTTGAAAACACTGGCCTCCGCCAATCCGTATTTGAGCGAACGTGGTGGAGTATGCTCTAAACCCCTTCGGTTCGTCCAGAGTAATAAATTGCTAGAAGAAATAAGAGAGAGAATGAGGAATCAAGAGAAGGCGATCGAGGGGGCGACATACGCGAGTGTCGTGGCGGCGGGCCAGACCGCGAAACGGGACGCGGAGCCGGCCGCTCTTCACTCCGTAGTCGTCTCCTCGACCGTGGAAACAGAGACGGGGGACGAGGTGCTCCAAAAAATCAGGGAAGCTGTCGATGCCAAGGAGGGATGGGTCAGGGTCGAGCGGGTGCGAAAGGTGAGGGACCGCAGGGTTGTAGTAGGATGTATGGACGAGAAGGAAAGGGATAAGGTAAAGGAGAGATTGGCAGCGACGGGGAGCGGCCTGGTCGTCGAGGACGCGAAAAACAAGGACCCGCTTCTGGTTGTGAGGGACGTGCTGAGCATCCACAGCGATGCAGAGCTCATACGCGCCCTTCGCAACCAGAACCGGGACGTCTTTCGGGGCCTCGACGGCGGGGAGGACCGCGTCGCTGTCAAATATAGTAGGAAGGCACGAAACCCGCACAACCGCCACGTCGTGCTGAGCGTCTCCCCCGTGATTTGGAGGAGGTCGATAGCGGAGCAGAGGCTGCGTATCGACCTCCAGAGGTGCGTCGTGGAGGACCAGACGCCCCTCGTCCAGTGCACACGCTGCTTGGGGTTCGGACATGGTCGGCGGTTCTGCAAAGAACCCGCCGACCTGTGTAGCCACTGCGGTGGCCCGCACCTCAAGGCGGAGTGCGCGGACGCCAGGGCGGGGGGGACGCCAGCATGCAAAAACTGCACCCGGGCAAAGCTGCCGAACGCGAAACACAATGCGTTCGGCGGCGAATGCCCGGTAAGAAAGAAGTGGGACGGGTTGGCGCGGGCCTCTGTCGCCTATTGCTGAGATTGCCTCGGGGACCACCCGCCAGTATCGAATGGCTCAGGCCAACCTACAGAGAAGCCAGCTAGCAACGCACGAATTGCTGTTGGCGGCAGGTGAGCGCAAAATATCTGTCGCACTGCTGCAGGAGCCCTATGTGGGTCGGGTTGGAAGCGTAAGAGACTATCGTGGAGTGAGAGTCTTCCAGGCACTGGGGAACGGAGAGGGTACTGTGAAGGCGGCAATAGCCGTCTTCGATCACGAACTTGATGTCGTACAGTACCCACAACTCACCACAAACAACATCGTTGTGGTGGGGATCCGGACTAGTGCCTGGAAGATTACACTGGTCTCCTACTACTTCGAACCTGACAAACCCATGGAGCCATACCTGGAGCAGCTTAGACAGGTTGAGCGTGAAACCGGACCTGGAAGGTTGGTCATAGGCGGGGACGCCAACGCGAAGAGTTTCTGGTGGGGCAGCTCCCAAGAGGACTCCAGGGGGGAGATGATGACTGGAGCCTTAGGGGAGCTGGGCCTCCAGATACTTAATTCGGGGGACGTCCCGACATTCGATACCGTTCGAGGCGGGAAGAGGTACAGCAGCCATGTCGACGTGACGGCCTGCTCTGAGGATATGCTGAGCCTGGTGGATGGCTGGCGCGTCTCCGAGGCCCTAACGTCCTCTGACCACAACGGCATTCTATTTGAAATCAACTTGGCACGGGCGAAAGGGGTATCCGTGGCGAGGACCACCAGGATCTTCAACACCAGGAAAGCGGATTGGTGTCAGTTTCGTGAGAAACTGGCAGCAATCATGCGGAGGGACCGCCTGAACGTGGAGAGCGTTGAGGCGGTCCAGGTGCGGGAGGACCTGGAGGTAATCGTGGACGGGTATACCCGAGCCATAGCCGAGGCCTGCCAGGCAGCGATGCCCAAACTCAAAGGCGGGGATTCATTTAGATTGCCGTGGTGGTCGGAGGAACTCGAGGAGCTGAAGAGGCAAACCAACACCAAGCGACGCAGAATCCGAAACGCAGCGCCGGACCGGAGACAAATGGTGGTCAGTTCGTACCTCGAACAGAAGGGCATATACGAGGCCGCAGTGCGGGATGCCCAGACAGACAGCTGGAGGAAATTTTGCGGGAGGCAAGACAAAGAAGGCGTCTGAGAAGGTATATATAGGGTCATTGGGAGGGCAACCGAGCGCAAGGAGGATGTACTCCTCCAGGAGGGCGGGAGGACGTTGGATAACAGGGAGTCCCTCGAGCTGTTGGCGGATACGTTCTATCCTGCCGACAGCGAGTTGGACGACGATACAGATCACCGCGAAATAAGGAAAAAGGCCCGCGAGGTAAACGAGCGGGTCGATGATGACCATGACCCGCCGTTTACCATGAGGGAGCTCTTAGCGGCTGTATCGTCGTTCAACCCAAAGAAGGCTCCCGGTGCCGACGGCCTCACGCCTGACATTTGCGCTCGGGCCATCAACAGTGACCCTGAGTTCTTCCTGGCCCTTCTTGATAAATGTCGAGCCCTCCGCTACTTTCCTCGGCTGTGGAAGGGGGCCCTCGTAATTGTCCTTCGGAAACCAGGCAAAGACTCGTATACCTTGCCCAAATCGTACAGGCCGATTGGGCTTTTGCCTGTCTTGGGCAAGGTATACGAGAAAATGCTGATCGCTCGCCTCAAGCACCACATTCTACCGAGGATTAGTACTCGCCAGTACGGGTTTATGCCACAAAGGGGAACCGAAGACTCCCTCTATAACCTGGTGCAGCACATCCGCGCCAAGCTTGACGATAGGAGAATGCTCACTCTCGTCTCGCTGGATATAGAGGGAGCCTTCGACAACGCCTGGTGGCCCGCCATCAAACTGCGACTGGCTGAGGAAAATTGTCCTCTGGGCTTGAGGAGAGTGATCGACAGCTATCTCAGCGATAGGACGGTCAGAGTGAGGTACGCCGGGGAGGAAACCTTGCGGTCCACCACCAAAGGGTGCGTCCAAGGGTCCATAGGAGGACCGATTTTGTGGAACCTCCTATTGGACCCTCTTCTGCAGCAACTCGACCTTGCGGGGGTGCACTGTCAGGCCTTCGCCGATGACGTCGTGCTGATGTTCGACGGCAACACTGCGCTGGATATAGAGAGACAGGCCAATGCCGCTCTCGAGCATGTGAGGGCGTGGGGTGTCAAAAACCGGTTGAAGTTTGCGCCGCATAAAACCAGCGCTATGCTGATCACGCGCAAACTTCGGTATGACACCCCGCGGCTTACCATGGGCGGGATAGACATTGGCATGTCTCGGCAGATCAAACTGCTGGGGTTGACGATTGACGCGGGTCTGACGTTCAACGCGCACGTGGCTACTGTCTGTAAAAGGGCAGTGGCCATATACGGGCGCCTTGCGCGTACGGCCCGCGTCAGTTGGGGACTCAACCCTGAAGTAGTGAAGATCATATATTCAGCCGTGGTGGAACCTACGATATTGTACGCTGCCGCCGCATGGGCTCCAGCGGTCAATAAGCTGGGTATCCAGAAACAGCTCAACAGCGTACAGCGGGGCTTCGCTCAGAAGATCTGCAGAGCCTACCGCACGGTCTCACTGAACTCCGCATTGCTGCTGGCTGGGGTGCTGCCTCTTGACCTCAGAGTGCGCGAAGTCGCCTCTTTATACGAGGCCAAGAGGGGGCTACCCCATCCGCTGCTCGGGGACAGGGAGATCGAGCGGATGGCCTCGAAGATCGAGGCCCCGCATCCCGCGGAGCTAGATAGCTTGGAGTTCGGCAGCCTGGTGGACGAGGAACAATGCAGGGCACACTCCAACTTTGCCCTGCGAATATTTACGGACGGCAGCAAGATTGAGGGCCGGGTTGGCGCCGCTGTGTCCATATGGAATGGTGACGCCGAAACCAAGGCCCTCAAGCTTGCTTTGTCGTCCTACTGTACCGTCTACCAGGCGGAACTCCTGGCTATCTGCACGGCGGCCGAGTACGCTTTGAGCTGCGATGGACCCAGTATTGGCATCTTCAGCGACTCCATGGCGGCGCTCCAGGCGGTGGCGAACGTCGAGTCCCCCCATCCCCTGGCGGTGCAAACACGGGACGCTCTTAAACTGTGCAAAAGCCAGGGTAAGAGCGTCTCGCTGTTCTGGATTAAGGCACACGCGGGGTTGGAGGGGAACGAACGCGCCGATGAACTCGCCAGGAGCGCCGCACTGGGGTTGCGGAGGCGGCCAGACTACGACCGCTGCCCTGTCTCATTCGTCAAAGGTATGATCCGCAAGGGGACCATTGACGAATGGGACAGGAGATACAAATCGGGAACAACAGCTTCGACAACGAAGATGTTCTTCCCGAGTGCGGCGGCGGCGTACGGCATCGTGGGTAAAATGGTGCCGTCGAGCATCACTACGCAGGTCCTCTCGGGGCATGGTGGGTTCTCCGCCTACTTGCACAGATTCAAGTGCGCGGATGACCCATCGTGCTTCTGCGAGCCCGGCGTGGACCAGACAGTGCAGCACATATTGTTTCGGTGTCCCGCATTCTCCAAACAGAGGTACGATTTGGAGCAGGAGTTGGGAATGCGGGTCACCGAAAACACAGTCTCCGAATTAGTAGTGGGCAAAACTCGGACAAAATTTTTAAAATACTGCGTCGGTCTAGCCATGGTTGTCATTGACCGTAACAAGCAGAGCGGCTCCACCTAGGACTAATGCTGTATACCTCGGCTATACTCTGTATAGCCGATGGGATCGCGGTGGCTAGGTGGAGCTGTGAAGCTCTCTGTCGCCCATGGATGGACCGACGCAGTATGGGGAGGGAAATTTGGAAACAGTTATAATCGTTTTACCGGCGTTCTAAAATGGGCAAAATCAAAAATTTTTTTTTAGAAAATAAAACTGCAAGATGATGAATGGAAGAATGAATTGCGGAATGAAAGAGAGTATGATGTATGAATGTGTTATTTATTTATAATTAATGATTTTAAAAATGTGTGTATAACATATACATATTGTTATATAAATCGCCTTGCCCACGGCAGGGGTGTACGTATATTATAAAAAAAGAAAAAAAAAAAAACCCCTTCGGTTGAAGGGAGACCCGTATATCTGCAACGGGATGAGTACGGGTTGATGTGATGACTGGTTTCCTAAATATGCAATCTATCTATAACTTCACGCCAAATCCCTTGCGAGGTAGATAGAGAGATCGGAGCGCCACGTGACTCGTTCCTTACACACCTCACTCGCGTCTTTGAAAATCCATTGCTCTCCTCTCGCACGCTCGTCGGTTTGCCTCGTGTCATCACCTTCAAATGGAACACAATAGATTTGGTCATGGTAGGTTAGTCTTGGCCTACCAAGCCTCCTATACTCTTCCACTTCAGCGGTGCATATCTGTTTTGTAATTCTTTCATCTTGCATTCTTTCTACATGTCCGAACCAACAAAGCATGCCTCTTCTTATTTTAACACCGACGCTCTCTTTCAGACCAACTCTTTTTTTCTCGTTGCATATCTGTTTTGTAATTCTTTCCTGCGGCATTCTTTCCACATGTCCGAACCAACGGAGCATGCCTCTTCTTATTCTAAATTATGCTAATTCGTTGAAAATTATGAATATATTTGCATTAAGTTATATTACATCAATTATTATTTAGTACTTGTACACACATATACCTATGTAAATATTTACCTATATAAGTAATTACCTATATTAATAAGAATACATTTTCCTTCCTTGCTAACCTTACCTTCTCTGTACGCCGATTAGTTACCTTAAGGTTACCTTAGTAAGATTGCTTTTAGCAATAAGGCCGTCTTGTTGCATAATAAGTATTCATGTTTTTCAATTTTTAACAAATTTTCTGTAACCATTATTACGTAAATAAATCTATCTAAGTTTTCATAAACATAGAGAGACATACAACTAAGCTTACAAAATCTAACACCATGCAAGTAGAGCCACGGGCGGCAGCTTTAATTTGCATTAAAGCAAATAACATGTCACTTCCCCAAACTCTGATAAGATATTTCAAAATTAATATATTTGAATGCTGAGTGTTGAGGGTGAAACGAAAACGAAGATACATTATTGTAATCTTCTATATTCCACAGCATATTTTGGGTATTTGCGGCGAGTTTGATTTTATAGAGCGACAGTATAGTATGTCGAAATAATATTTTACAAGTTTAATAATTACTGTTTCGCAAACGTCGGGAGGTATTCAAGTATACCGCGAAGCGGTTACCGTAGCCTGTGAACGCTCGCAATATATTAAGAATTAATGAATTTTTGACTTACAATAGTAAACCACTTAACATTAAAAGTTCATTTAATAATTCTACACTAAAAAATGTTGATCATGCAGAGTTTCTAGGTATAACTATAGACAAATATTGTAACTGGAAGCCACATATAGAGAAATTATGTGCCAAACTTGATAGGTTTGTCTTTGTAATAAGACGTTTAAGAAATACCATCGGAAAAGAATCAGCTCTTCTTGCATATCATGGCTACGTGGCGTCTCTCTTGCGATACGGAGTTATACTGTGGGGCAACTCAGTGAAGAGTGACGTTATATTTAGGGTACAAAAAAAAATGTGTTAGAGCAATATCTAATGCTCACTTCATGGACAGCTGTAAACAATTATTTAAATTCAACAAAATACTTCCTTTACCTTGCATTTATATATTAAAATTGTGTATCTTCGTTAGCAAGCATCCGTCGTTATTTGAAAAACGCATTGCCACATTAAGTCATAGTTGTAGATACAAAAATAAGCTGTGTGTACCGGGACAACGCTTAGCTCTGTTTAGCAAGGGTGCTTACTGCACGGCAATACGAATATATAACCACCTGCCTGAAATTTTAAAAGATAAAAATCGAACCTGCTTTAAAAGAAACCTCTTCCGGCTGCTACTGGACAAATGTTATTATTCAGTAGATGAATTTATGAATGATAAGAGTATTAAAAGTTATTTTATTAGCATATTATAATTTTAATCACAAAATACTGTACGCACGTATTGATCTTAATTTTATTGATGCGTTTTTGATTTGTTTTATATCATAAATTTTACTCATTTAATGCAAAATAAATGTCAGTTTCTTAGTTATAATCAATGTAATATTTGCACGCTGCTGTTAGTGGCAGAATAAGAACGGACTACGTATAATTGTTAATGACATCAATTTAATTGTACCTTATTCATGCAAATAAAGTTAATCTAATCTAATCTAATTAAGACCATGTTCCTTAAGAGATAGGAACGGTGTTCCTAAACATTCCTATTCTACTTTTTTATGCTGAATCCGAATCTGAAGTCAAAATTCGAATATTCGAATAACGCACAGACAAACATATAGATTTCATATAGGAAGGGTGTTCCTGAAAAAATCAAACCGAACCTCTAGAGCGCGGCTCCAACTAGCGTTTATAATTTTTTTTTTTATTTAGAATATTTAACATTCACATATAAAGTTAGAACTTCAATATGCATTAGATAAAAATTAGGTGGACCGTATGCTTGTATGCTTGTGTGTCTCCCGATGACGTATAAAAAAAATGTTATTAATCAAACAGGCGTTCTGTACTTCACGTATTTATCTTCCAGTATAATGTGATCCTACAAGCTGTAGATAAATATCCCCAGAATTTTTGATTGCAACAAATTTCCATAGGAAATGCTCCCAACGGGCCCTCTTAAAGCATCTTTGTGTTAATCCACGTCTAAGTTCCAGACAGCGGAGGTTAACTCGGGTGAATTATGGCGGCATTAGAGCAAGATTATACCCGCCGCGGCCAAATGCTGTTCGTTACTTAACTCATTTTGACGCTATTAATGAACCACTTTAACAAATATTTATTCCGAACTCTAATACGATTGTAGATTTGTCTAATTGGATTTATACGGAAATTCTTTCAAGTGAAATTTTGTGAACATTTTTTGATAATTATATAATTTTCATATAACATAAAACCACGTGAGCTGGGAACATTATGATAGCTTTGTTTGTTAATGGGTTTATAGGAAAAATAAAAAATTATAATTTGGAGAACAAATTTTAAAATTTATATAAAAGATAATATATCTGGCTAGAAACATCATGATAATTTTGTTAGTTTTTTTTAATACATCGTCGGGAGTCATACAAGCATACGGCCCACCTGATGTAAACCGGCCGGCTACCGTAACCTATGAACGCTTGTAATGCAAAGTATCACTCGCGCGATGCCTCCTCTGCTGCTAACACAGCAATTCCTTGGGAGCTTACTGGTGACCTCACTCATACGCAGGAACACAACAACCCTCTAGGGAGTTGTTATTTGGTTGCGGTTTTCTGTGAGGTGGAGTTACTTTCCCAGACGGGCTGCTTTGATGCGCTCTACCACTCTTAAAACATCCAGACCAAGACAAACATGTTCATGCGCACAAATGTTTATCTTGTGTGGGAAATGAACCCACGAGCGTCAGTGACAAAGTTAATAACCGCTGCGCCACCGAGCTCGTCCCTCACTCCTCACTTACGAGCAAGATAGTGAGGAACGGCTGCGTTACAGCGGCGGTAGTGACGCACAAGCGATACTCCTTGTATTACAAGTGTTCATTGACTACGGAAATTATATACGCTGGACTTGTTACATGACGTGATAAGACAAGACCTATCATCTATAATTCAATATAATATTTCACTATATCATCATTCCGTCGTACGTGTATTGAAACGGTACACACCGCACGAGTAATTACTAGCGGGGGATCTTCCAGACGCGGCGTCTCAAATTTAATTTGATACCTCCAGATCTCTGGGTAAATAGATTACAGCGTTATCGGCAGCGGCATATCAAAAGGTAGATACGTTATACACCAATATTATTGTATTTTAAAATGGCGCAACTAGTACTATGTCTACGTACGGTTATTTATTATGACACTTGGCTCTAAAAAAGGGACAAATAATAGGGTATACCTGTCGTTAGAAAGAGATGAATGTATATCTTAAGAAATTTATTTCTTTGTCATATAGGACTTTACGTTACCATTGATTGTTACAGGACGTTCTTCATTACGGGGTCTTTATAACAACTTGAAAAACCGTAGCCAGCGGCACTCGCCAATACGAAGGTTAAATATGCAAATTTACAATCCTGTCCCTGATTCAAACATTTCAATGACCGCTAACACAACAGTAAATATTTCGCCAAGAATATCAGACGGTATGATACATAGAAACAGTACACCACATCAACCCTTACTCATCCCACTGCAGGGATCCAGATCTCCCTTCAACCGAAGGGGTTTTAGGGCATACTCCACCACGCTGCTCAAATGCGGATTGGCGGAGGCCAGCCACCCGAGGGCCACTGAATGCTTAGCTTAAGGACTGTCATTTATCGACAACAGCCGGGATCGACGGGTTATCGACCGGGGACGACGTGCCCTCCGAAGCTTGGAGAAACTCGAGATAGATAAACCCATCCATAGGCAGGCTGCGGTCGACGTTGCTTAACCTGCGTGTTCGATTAGAATGACACGCTCAACGACGCCATCGAGCTCTCAAACAGTACACACCACGCGAGTAATTACTGCCGGAGAATGTTCCAGACGCGGCGTCTCAAATATAATTTGAATCCTACAGAACTCTGAATAAGTAGATTACAGCGATATCGGTCGACCCTCACGCGACAGGGGGAAGAAATACTAAATACGTTACTATACGTACACAAACTAATGTGTAGTTCATATTAGGAGTACAATTTGGGGCTGTCAAGGTTTTGGGACAATAGTAACCTAATGCCATTTATCCGTTTCCTGTTTATTCGTCCGGTCTGTTGAAAATTTGCCCAAATATATACAGGCAATTTGATTTAACTTTTTTTATAAAACTAGATTGGCAAACAAGCATGCGGCCCACATAAGATGGCGGTCACAGCAGCCTATTGACGCTCGCAACACTGCGGAGATGTAACTCGCGATGTTTCGTCACAGTACCCAGTGATTTCTCTGACATATCTCACCCTTCAAACCGGAACACAGTTGTATAAATATAGCTGCTTGGCGGAAGAAATAGGTGAGACAGAGGTAACCACGCAGACGAATTTAGTACAAAGTCTCCTCTGGTATAAACTTACTTACTTTTAATTTACGGAATAGTGGTCCACATGAAGTAAATGGCGGTACGTCATACGGCACATATCGCCCGTACGCCCTGTTACTGAGATATAAAAACTCTATTTATGTCCATGGAGTTACCCCAGAGAAGAATTCCATACTTTAAGTTTGATGCGACATAGTCATGATAGGCTATTAAGGCGGTCTTTTGATTTACTTGGTTGGTTAACCGCCATAAGGCATATAGGTAGAAGGAATGTTTTATAACTAAACAATAATTTAAAATTCCTTGCAGAGTAACGTAGTAATACGACTACATACGGCGCCGCTCTGTCCCTCCGTCCACCAGCCTGTCAAAGACACCACGGGTCTTCTACCACGCTGATCAACTGCGAATAAACGGCGGACAGTATTTTCAAATCACTGACTCAGCTTAAAGACAACAGTCGAGGCCGACGGCTTGGAGTGTCCTTCGTACACGGAAAAGCTCGAAATAAACTCATCCATAGACAGGCTGCGGTTCAAGTCACTTAACCTGGTCAGTGAAAACGACACGCGTATAGACGCCATTGAGTTCATTAGCATATAATAAATAAATATAATAAACATTTGTCGGACAAATTACACAACGCCATCTAGCCCCAGAGTAAGCGAAGCTTGTGTTGTGGGTACTAGACGACTGACAACATACATAAATATATATATTTTTTATAACTACATACTTATTATACATAGGAGTTACCCAGACCAAGACAACCAGACATGTTCATGCACACAAATGTTTGTCCTGTATAGGAATCCAAGCCACGAGCGTTGGTGCCAAAGTACCGTGACATCGCGTTTCACCACTGAACTGTACAGTTGTTTGCCACTGTTGTGGTATAAAAAATCGGCCAAGTGCGAGTCGGACTCGCGCACGAAGGGTTCCGTACCATTATCTATAAAAACGGCGAAAAAATCACGTTTGTTGTATGGGAGCCCCCTTAAATATTTATTTTATTCTATTTTTTAGTATTTGTTGTTATAGCGGCAATAGAAATACATCATCTGTGAAAATTTCAACTGTCTAACTATCACGGTTCATGAGATACAGCCTGGTGACAGACGGACGGACGGACGGACGGACGGACGGACGGACGGACGGACGGACGGACGGACGGACGGACAGCGAAGCCTCAGTAATAGGGTTCCGTTTTACCCTTTGGGTACGGAACCCTAAAAATAGGGCGCAATATGGTAAGGGGGCACATTGGGGTTACGTCCCGTAACCGAAGCCATAACATCGAATTTTACTTTTGTTCTTATAATGGCAGGTGAACACAAAATACAATAGTAGTTGTACAATACATTGTGCGTCGCAGTAATAGAAAAAGGCAGGTAGCTCAGTGCATTATTTGCTCAAAGAGCAAACCACTGATTTTCAGCAGCTGCCTGAAAATCAAGGACGCGCACGCAGCAATAACGCCACGGATGTTATGTTATACATATATATATATATATATATATATACAATACGTATCCATGCATAAATACTCAAAACTGTGGATATAAATACATGCAAGCAGATATGAGGTTATGAACAGTGTATATATGAGTGTGAAAATGGATTAATATAATTAGAACCAGCAGCGAAACTCGGCGAGGTCACGGGCACAGAAAGCCACCCATACCCATTCAAAGGTTCAAGACCTAGTTAAGCAACCCAGAGGCCAATCATCGATAGTGATATCGAGCGACCCTTCTCAGGAGTGAAGGCAGGATTGGGACGTTCGGGAGCACTATACAAATGTGCACGTTACGGCAGTATATGCTTGAAGTATATGCTTGAAGTATATATTTACATATATATTTATACTGCGCCGAATGGTGAACAAGCATATATGCCGCCTGATGGAAAGCGGTTACCGTAGCCCATAGACGCTTGCAGTACAAAAAGTACCGCTCACGCGCCACCACGCAAGCTCGTTGACTGTCTGGTAACCTCACTCACTCGCAGGAACACAACAATCGCTTCAGGCATCGATCACTAATTTCTGTTGGTGGTCAATGTCTACAGGGAATGTTATTTGGCTGCAGTCCTCTGTGAGGTGGACGTATTTCTCCAGCCGGGCACTGAGCCCTACCTCTCTTTCGCCGAAGCCTCGTTATCTTATCGGCAAGGTGATCACATGCAGGTGAGGTTGGCTTTGGGTCTCAATGTGGTATTGAGCCACTTATACCACAAATTATTATTTTATACGTCTGCTTCTCTATGTATAAATAACATAAAAAGAAGAGTATTAAAGAAAATAAGAGACCCGACCGGGGTACGGAAAAAAATCAATATTAATTTCTACACTCCAAAGCAAGAAACAAATGATTATTCTGAAACTAATCAAAGTACTTTTATTTCATTTGTTGAGGAAAATAAACAATTGTTTTTTGACGAGCTCGGTGTCGCAGTGGTGAAACGCGCTGTTATGTTACTTTGACACCAACGTATTCGATTCTCGCATACGACAAAAATTTGTGTGTATGAACCTCTATGTTTGTCTTAGTTTGGCTGTTTTTAAGAGAGGTAGGGCGCATAAAAGCAACCTGACAGGGGCAGTACCTTCACCTCACACACAACCGCAGACAAATAATAACTCCCTAGAGGTTTTTAGTTCCTTAGAGTTTTTGTGTTCCTGTTATTCGTGCGAGTGAGGTTACCAGTGAGCTCTTAAGGAATTGCTGTGTTAGCAACGAGGGTGGCAATGTTCCTATATTGCATACGTTCAACGGCTACGGTAATCACTTTTCATCAGGTGAGCCGTGTGCTTGTATACTTTCCGACGTTGTATATAAAAAAAAGACTCCTGTATCTTTTTTTATATACAACGTCATGTCCTGAAAAAAGATACTGTACGACCTTTCCGGAAAGAAAGTAAAAAAAAGTGGTTCCCATGGAGTAGCGCGGCACACGTACATACGTTGACGAAGTCCCGGGCGCACCTAACATAGTATAAGCTGCAAAACATAATCTCATAGACAAGTAATTGAGTCATAAATATAGATGGTACGATCGGGTGTCGGTAGAGGGCGCTGTGTGGGGTATTTGGGGCGCCCGGGACATTTTTGTGTGATCCTCTTGGAGATCTCCATTAACCCTTTCGCTTGTCGAGATATTTTTATAAAAATTGAGAATCTCTTGGTATTGCCCATTTCAGTCTAATTGAAAATTCAGTTCAAGCAACATCGCAGATTACGGCCAGCAGGTAAATTCTACTAAAATACTGCAACTGCACTGCTGCGGTGTGAGCGAGCGTTAAGCGATCTGACAGCAGCGACGTTGCTGCAGCGCTGCAGTAAATAACTATACATTCCGTTAAAAAACCTTGGTTGCAGTTGCACATTTCCTCCAATATTACGTATTAACAAATTGTTTTGTCATGCGGTAACAGAATTTTTATGTAATTTATTAGAAACTTTGCTAATATTAATCTTAAATAACTTAGTATAGTAAATAACTTAGTATATAAAAATTGTTTAATCCAATCTGAAATAACTTATTTGAAGCGTAATTCTTATTCTCAAGGTGTCACTTGTATTACAAAATATTTGTTTTATTTTGAAGATATTTTTAGAAATAAATATAGGCGTAAGATAATTAGACTTTCCTGTTGTGAAACGCCTCCACGTACTTTCCGAGTCAACATTTAGTAAAAGCTCAATTTGCTACATAAAAATATGGTAAAATAACAGGTTAACTAGTGCATTTGCGGGATACGCACAGTTGCAGCGTAGTTGCAGTGCAACAGCACAACTGCTGCAGTGCACATAATTTTAATAGAATACATGTATTGGGACTGCACTGCTTCTGCGCAACTCAAACCACAAGCGTAAACGTGCAGCTACAGATTTTTATAAGGTTTTTAAGAAATCAGAAGCTGATCTGCAAAGATTAAACAGTTTAGTAACTTCACAGTTTTCACAGTCTGTTTGTCAATCGATTTTCTTATTATTATTTACAACTTCTTGCGTGTGTCAGGTTACCAGTGAGCTCGTAAGGAGTTTCTGTATTAGCGGCTGAGGTGTGGATTGATACTTAATGTATTGCAATCGTTAGCCAATGGCTACGGCCCTATTTATATAGGTGAACCGAAGTTTCTCGTCGTACAAAAAATTAAAAGACGCTATTCTATACCTCGTTTGCTTCTTTAACATTCATAACCATTATGAAGTCATCCAGCTTAATATCTCTTTGACTGCATCTTTAAAGATAAAATCGCGTTTGCGGTAAAATGCGCACTTCATTTGTATTTTTCGCCTCAGTTCCGTTCTCAAAGAGGTTATCTGATAAGTTATGTAAGTAATATCTACTTAACCGCGCATTGAAAGTTTAAAACTAGTTCACCTCAATGTCGTTACTGGATCTGAGCTTCAGATAAGAACTTCTTTAAGGAAGCCACTCTGGCATCGGAACATGGCTAAGCTTACTTCACAATAATACCTAGCTGATCATGAATCATCGAATCATGAAAAGTATGTGTATAGGAAATAACCAAAAAGGACAAGACCGATTTTACGTAGTAACTCAATTCAATTCAGTATTAATTTAATTCGGAACAGGTCCATATGGAGTTAGTAATAATAGTTCTTACATTTACATTCGAGCAAACAGCACATCATGTTCTCTGGGAGTGCGATGTCTGGCGTCGTTATGTTAAATTCCTTGCGTGTCACATCCGGGGTAGTATACTATTCTGATTTGGTGGTAACAAGGGAGAATTACCAGGCGTTTAGACGGTTCTGCAATCTATATTATTGGAACTGATGTGTTAGGTAACAACTCACAGTTTAGGTCCCAATAGTGTTAGATAATTGATAAACCGTGGTGAACGGGTGCACGGCAGTTGAGCTTCACTTGACTAGCCATCTCTTCGAGATTTTTAAATGCCATATTTGTCATATTGCTGTCTCTCACTTTGCCAAGAGGGCAGCAATTCCAAAACTTCCTACTCCTACAAAATTCTTCTGATTAAATTCGTTGTGAGTTACAAGGCAGCTGTAGTTTTAACCCACGGAATAGCAATGAACTTCACTGTTCATTGACTCTTTGGTGGTCGCCGCTGTTAATTCTGGCTACACAGGAGACACAGTGGCGGTAATGAGTGGTGGGCCTGTTATTCATGAAATTGTTCCCTGTTTTGGTTCAGCGTGTGCTGTAACCATCGGTATATCCCACTGATCTGCGAACACACTCAGGATCCTGTTGGTCCCGTCGAAAGCGAGTCATTACGGAGGCGCACCTCTTTCTCGTAATGGCAGCAAAACCGTCAGTGTGGGCCTATAGAATCATGCTACAGGCGCTGCACCGCCATGGCAGCCCCAGAAGCACCCTGAATGCGTTATTATCCTGCACACGCAGGTCTCTGTATGTCCTTCGCGTGAAATTGATCTACAGGCTATACGTGTAAAAGCTCTGGGAGTACGCTTTAAACACGCTTTTCACCGGTTCCGTACACGTGTAACCTACGAGCACTTGGCAGCCAGCGAACAGCAGCAGGCAGCAGCTAGTGAACCTGCGTTCACTAAAACTCGGTTTGTTGTAGACGGAGCATTTAGACAGGTCATTTTTCGGTAATTTCTCATAGTTTCTTTATTAAGTGCGCCAGCGTTACACAAATAACCATTGGTGAAGAAGAAATGCGAAAATAAATTCGCCTTTAGGATTTTTTCAATTAACTAATCGGAGCGATTGCGGCCCCGCGGTATAACCGCGCGCTTAACATGCGTGAGGTATCGCGTTCGAACCCCGGCGGGTGACCACTCGGTTTTTACGAGTAGGTACAATTTACTGGCGTTCGGCCACATGAGGAAACCTGCACATGCACATCTTCTGGATGTATAATCATAAAGTCAAAGTCAAAGTCAAAATCTTTTTATTCCGTAAAAATGGCTACATTTGTTTGGAATCGTCACAATTTTTTTCCCTACCGTGCAGTTCATGACTAGGTGAGCACTGATAAAAATACTGCCAAAAAACTCAGGCATCCCTCTTTTGGTGTCCAAACAAATTTACATAATTTATTAATTACATTACAATTGGATCGACTCAATCCCAGGCATTTTTATCATTAATATAGTCAGATACTTTATAATATGCCCTGCTACACAATTTGGCTTTAATAGTAGTTTTAAATTTGTTTATTGACAATTCTCTTATATTGCTGGGAAGTTTGTTATAGAACCGTATACATTGCCCCATAAAAGAATTACTTATTTTGTGGAGACGGCTTGCATGTAACACAAGATTATGCTTATATCTAGTATTTATATTATGAGTATCACTCTTTTTACAAAATGAGTCATAATCCATTGCCTTGTCTGGTTCCCCTTTAAGGGTTACGGAGGTCGGATGGTAGTCGCTTCAATGTAATAACTGGACTCACCACATCTAGGATCATAATCATAGCGAACCCCAGGCTCCGTAGATGCAACCGGGACTTACCGCTTGATGAAGAAGTGATAATAATGATAATCTCAAAATAGATATAGATATATATTTTAATGCATTCATGAGTTCTATAATGAGCCCTTTTACGTGTGAATAGAATTGCTTTTGAAATACTCTTAAACCAATTCAATGTTACCAGCTGTTTTTGTTTCCAACTACCAATTGCTTGCCGCGATTTTATATTTCCCCGATATTTCGGCGACGTTGCTGACGCCATGGTCACGGGATGACTGCACGGGATAAGTCGCGCATCTGTGACAGACATACAGATAGACAGAAGGACAGATAGCCTCCACACTCGAAATTTTCTTACCTAATTAATATTAATAATAATAACAAATATTGTCGGACAAATTACACGGCGCCATCTAACCCCAAAGTAAGTGAAGCTTGTGTTGTGGGTACTAGACAACTGATAAACATACGTAAATACATTTTTTTTTATAAATACATACTTATTATACATAGAAAATACCCAGATCAAGACAAACAGACATGTTCATGCACACAAATGTTTGTAGTGTGTGGGAATCGAACCCACGAGCGTTGGTGTCAAAGTAGCGTAACAGTGCGTTTCACCACTGCGCCACCGAGCTCGTCATAATCTACATTAATAGTATAAACAACCGTGAAAGTTTAAATTGCTACCATACTAATATTATAAATAACTGTACGTTCGGATGTTTACATTTGGACATGTAACCAACTATACAATCAGTTGTGCATATGTAAACAACAGTGCGGATGTTTGTTTTCAAACACATAGAAATGGATTTGAATGAAATTTGGCTCGATTAACACGCAGAATACTTTTTGTTGATTCCCCACAGGAACGAAATTCACTCCGGCAGAACTGCAAGGATAGCTGGTGTTATTATATTTGAACGAGTTTCTAGAAAAACTTTGCTCAAAAGCGATACATCTCGACTCTACAATGCATATCTATTAAACCGACAGACATATTCACACCAGTAAAACCTTATGCTTGTTTACCACAAGCTTTCTTGTTTTGGAGAAATTTCATTCTCTATGAGCAGAGATAGCCTAGTGTATAAAGAACAGGCGTCAATAAGCCTGTTCCTCTGGTCCCCAGTTTAAATCCTGACATGTAGTACTAAATTCGTGTCTTCGGATTTATGAACACATTTCTAATTATCACTCGCTTGACGACGAAGAAAAATATCGTGAAGCAATCCGCAAGTCCAAAAATATATTTCGAAAAACGTGTGACCTAACTAATGAAAGGACTTCCCTCTTGGTTGTGGTCGCCTGATGGCAGTGGCTCCATGTAAAAATCAGTATCTACGTCAAATCTTTAGGCTTAGGTAGCAGACCCTGCCAATCCTTATAGATTAAGACTAAGATGAAGAAGACACAATCCCTGAATGTCGGGGGACACAACTATTTGTCGATTCGATCCGATGATATCTCGTCAAACATCGATTCACAGCACTTAATTTCACAACTAAATATTTATATAAACTGTGTGTTCATGAAAACAACATTTTACTAATGATGTTTTATGAACATGTATTTTATTTTTAAAAGCAATGTCTTGTACGCATTTTTTTAATTGTTCCTTTTTACTCGTTTGCAAAAATAACGTAGTATTTATTATCTATAACTTCACGCCAACTCCCTAGCGGGGTAGGCAGAGAGAACCGAGCGCCACGTGACTCGATCCTTACATATCTCGCTTCTTTAACATTCATTGCTCTTCTCATGCACGCTCGCCGGTTTCTAGGGCTCCTGACATCACCTTCTGATAGAACACGACCGATTTGGTCATGGTAGGTAAGTCTTGGCCTTCCCCGGCTCCTACATCCTTCCACTTTTGCATTGTATATCTGCTTCGTCATTCTTTCATCCTGCATTCTTTCTACATGTCCGAACCAACGGAGCATGCCTCTTCTTATTTTAACACCGATAGTCTCTTTCAAACCAACTCTGTTTCTATCATCATCATTGCGAATACGGTCTACAAGCCTTACGCCACAAATTTTGCGCAGCGCTCGCATTTCGACCGCGTTTATTCTACTTTCATGCTCTTTCAGCCATACCCAGCTCTCGCTACCATAAGTTAGCATTGGGACCAGCACTTCATTGTGTGCGAGTTGTGACTTCTGGTTTTTACTGCCAAGAAGTTTTCCCAACGCTCCATTCACACTATTCCTAGCAGTCACTCGTCTTTCCACATCTGCGGTGTACCTCCCATCCCTGCTGAAAGCGCATCCGAGATTTATTGTTATACATACAAATTTATTGTTTCTGAAAACTATTAAAAATAAAAGAAAATATTACACACTTAGCAATTGACTTTTTATAGTATTTGGGTAAGTGACGTTCGTAGACTAAATTTTATCATACTATTAAATTTATGGATAAGTAGTACTTTAATAGTTTTGCCCTGATATGTACGACAGTAGCGTAACAAGAAAGATCAAAGGCAAAGATGACGGTGCCACGCGAATCTCAATCTAAAGGGAAAGTAACCAACCATGAGCTTGTGTTTGATTATGGAGGGCTATTAAATACAAAATCATGTTATTTTTACCACTTATTGCCTTTTACGACTTTGTATTTACATTTCCTTATTTGATCTTACACGAAAAGTTCCTTGAAAATATTTTTGTAAAATGAAGCCGAATGCATAGGTACCTACTTTAACCATATGTGTCTTTAACTTGTGGTATGAAACAAATAGATTATTTTTTTAATTTGTATTTATATAATTTTTCTTTGTTAGTAAACAGTAGTTTGCATAGTATTGTCTTAGGTTTTCGCGATTGTTACACATTGAATTAAACAATTTTTAACGGAAGTATCGCGTGTTTTATTTATTTTGTTGAACCTGACGTTTCGAATGCTTTGGAGCGTCCGTGGTCGCAGGAAGACTATGGTGGCATTTGTCTTACATTGGTTATTCAATTATTACATCTACCGACATGGATGGATTAATTATTTATATATGTTCCGATTCACATAAAAATCGCTCACGGTGTCCGAACGTTTTCGAGTAAGATCTCTGGGATTGTGACTTGATTATTTTTAGGACTGAATCCCAAGCAGGTGGTACTTGCCAACCATCTTCTCTATTGAAATTGGGGTGTTTTCTTTGCATTTGTCAAGTTTTTTTGTATAACGGCAAAATATGTCAAAAACATAAAAAAAACCCTTTGTTTAAAAATTCAATCGCGATAATAAATTCGACAAATGAAGTCAATAACTCATCACATCGCTATGCGGAACGCCCCATCACTATTGTCGAGTTAACGGATTGATGGACGCACTTATCGAATAGAGTGCCGCTGAAATCTATATCTGGAAAAGTGGTTGCAATTCAATTTACGATTTTCCGTGGAAAATGTTAAAAGGGAATTCAATGCTGTTTCGGATTTGGTGTATGTTAGTTTGTTTGAACTATACAGCACAGGTATTTGATGTGTGACATAAAAAAGTATTAAAAATTTGAATGAGCACCTTGTTCCGGTTTGGGTGCTCATTTGATGAGGACGTTTTTTGGGGTGCTGGTGTATATCCAGTTTCATATTAGTGATCGAGGAATTTACATAACACAACAGCTCTCCAGGGAGTTGTTATTTGGCTGCGATTTTCAGTGAAGTGGAGGTACTTCGCTAGACAAGCTGCTTTGATACACGCTTTCTTTCTTAAAATCTCCTTGTATTGCAAGCGTTCAGGCCGCGGCATGAAGTGAATAACCTATTAAGAACCGGCCAAACTATTTTGCGTAGTAACTCAACTCACCGCTACAGGTCGAAGAATAAAATAGAACGAGTAGCTCTTATTACATTGTTCACGGATAAACATCGCATCAAATTTAAAACACTACGCCAAAACACTACGTTTTGGTAAGTGAGGGATGCCTTTATGCGTCGTCAGGTGGTTTGTTGGTTTGAGGGCCACAGTAATATAATACACTAGGCAATAAGGGAATTCAATTGCTTTCGTTTTTATTCGTTCCCTCTGCCTACCCCGCAAGGGACTTGGCATGAAGATAAATACATAGAATAAGTGGATCTAAATTTTATCTGACACGGTTTTGCAAATGACTCACAATTATTAATATTATAGGTAGGTATTTAAAGAAGTTAAGGGGATGTTACTTAACTTCTTTAAATACCTACTTAAAATCATCCATACCACAATTTCATTTAACCAAGCTTGTAACGGTTTATCCGTTACAACTTAAACAAAAATCCAAAATTTCATTCAATCTAATCTTGAAACGCTACAACTGGCGCCATCTGGTCGGTGTAATGCATACCTTGTATTGTAAATCGCATACTATCTACCGCTAGGTGTCACTGCAACGAGGAAAATCTATTACTTTTTGACAATCAAAATTCATCAACTTACCGAAAGAAATATATAATTCTAATATTCAGTTGTAGAATAATTCTTAATTTAGATTCTACATCTTGGAACTTTCTAGAATTACGGTTGATTACATTTTTTTAATCTAGATTCTCGACGGCTCTGTCTTTCGTTCTGTCATTCGTTCTCAATCTCAGTTCCGGTCGCTTCGTTCGAATCATTTGTTCAAAACGATGATGAAATGTCAATTTCTTCCTCTGATCTAACGAATACTGTACACTAATAGCCGTCCGTTTATATTATTTGAATAATATAGGCTACCGGACATTAGCTGAAACAACTATAGAGTGAAATCGCAGTGCGGTGATTGAAATATAAACTTCAATATCTACATATTAGGCATGTATATTTTACCTTTATAAACCTAATATTGTTTTCCTTACAGCTTTGTTGCCACGTTTTTGTTGTTTTATTGGTGGAAGGTGGAAGGTACCACGGTAGGTACTCACTGCGAAAACGTCTATTAATATTGTCTAAATATAACCATACCAATTTTATTAACATATATCGAGTACTTAGCTACATAAACATGGTTACTAGTATAACGGTTCTTCAAACCAATTTTTATTACAAATACTAATAGGAACAACCATGATGTTCCTATTAGTATTTGTAATAAAAATTGATGATCATGATGAACTCGACTTCGCTAGTCGAAGTCGGTTACCTGAAAGGTAACCGACTTCGACTAGCGAAGTCGAGTTAGTTTTTTCCTTATTAAGATGTAGACATAATGGTTTGCTTAAAGATATTTTTATGACGTAACAGACTTGGCCTCACCAAGGAGCATTGATGTTCAAATGTTTTTTCCTTATTTCTAAAGTATAATAATGTAATTAAGCTCTTCAAGCGTCAACTAGAACTAATTTAACTTTTATAGTAAATTTTATTCAGATTTATTAATTAATTTTAACATTCTCTCTTGTACTTTCTCTCGGTTGCCGCTTCGACTGCTAGCTGGCCTCTTTGATGCTTAGTGTTTGCTCTCCGCGGCTAGTATCGAAGACTTGATGGTAATCGCTATTAATACACGTGTGCGTTCCAGGGTTCACCCGTTCGGGTATTCTACGTCTGCCCAGCGCTGCCGGGCCTGTCCACACTTGACTCGCGACGGAGATGCTTGCTCCGCTGCACTACGCTCGTCGCACCTAGCCTTCCGCTGCACGCGTAATGTGAAACTCCACGAGAAAGCTAAGTTTCTACTAGACAACTGTAGCAGAAACCACGACCTTAGTCACAACTCCTGATCTTGTAGTCCTACTTAAAATAAGCTCGGTGGCTCAGTCGTGAATGACGCGACTTTGACACCTATGCTCGTGGGTTCGATTCCCACACAAGGCTAACATTTGTGTGCATGAACATGTCTGTTTGTCTTGGTCTGGATGTTTTAATGACCGTCTGGGAAAGTACCTCCACCTCACAGAAAACCACATCCAAATAACAACTCCCTAGAGGGTTGTTGTGTTCCTGCGTGTGAGTGAGGTCACCAGTAAGCTCCCAAGGAGTTGCTGTGTAAGCGGCAGAGGAGGCATCGCGCGAGTGATATTTAATATATCGCAAGCGTTAATAGCCTACGGTACCCGCTTTACATCAGGTGGGCCGTATGATTGTATGCCCCCCGACGTATATAAAAAATCGGTCAAGTGCGAGTCGGACTCGCGCACCAAGGGTTCCGTACCACTATCTATAAAAACGGCAAAAAAATCACGTTTGTTGTATGGGAGCCCCCCTTAAATATTTGTTTTATTTTAATTTAATTATTTATTCTTAAAGTGAATATATAACTAAATATTCTGTGAATATTTCAAGCGTCTACCTGTTGCCGTTATCAATATCGAGCAAAAATGAACAAAAAAATCACGTTTGTTGTATGGGAGCCCCCTTAAATATTTATTTTATTCTATTTTTTAGTATTTGTTGTTATAGCGGCAACAGAAATACATCATCTGTGAAAATTTCAACTGTCTAACTATCACGGTTCATGAGATACAGCCTGGTGACAGACGGACGGACGGACGGACGGACAGCGAAGTCTCAGTAATAGGGTTCCGTTTTACCCTTTGGGTACGGAACCCTAAAAAAAATCTTTGTCGGTATTTCTTTTTTAATTACTTCACCATAGTTGAATACCGACCCTTCTTGCTCCAGGGGCACTAAGCCTTGCGACAAGCTTTCATGTTAAACGTTGTGTTCAATAATGTGTATAGGTGGAATGTAGCCATTTAATTGATCAATCTGGTTACCCAATTAATCGGCTGATTCAACCAATTGTCGGATATATGTATACTATACTCAATTCGCCCTTCATAGGGCGAATTAAGTGGTAGTAGTGGTAGTATTTCAATGACAAAATAAGTTATACTATAGACAATTTCTCGATAAACTTTCTAATATATATTCACGTAGAATGTTAAAGAAGCGAGCGAAGTGTGTAAAGACCGCGTCTTATGACGCTCGGTTGTCTCTGCCTACCCCGCAAGGGACCTGGCGTGAAGATATGCATACATACATATATATATATATTCATTCACGCCAATTTCCTTGTACTGTACGCAGATATAATCGAATGCCGCACGATTCAGTAAATATATGATATTATACATTTGATATACATACCAGTTGATATACATTTTTAAAAACCTCCGACACATTGGGAATCAGGGACACATAAAAATGGTATATTATTATGACATCACTTAAATTTACTAAATTTCCCCAAATGACGAGTCCATACCGTAACGCTGAGCAAAGATGACCATGGTAAGCAAGCTTTAGGGTCGGCAACGCATGAGTGACGCCCCTGTTGTTGCAAATGTCCATAGGCTACGGTGATTGTTTACCATCGGATAGGCCGTATGTTTGATTACCACCGTTGTGGTTTAAAAAAATAGCAGTGCCGTTTCTTGACGACAAGTATTACTTAAGCGATACAGAGCATAAACAAATAATATTTGACAAACATTTTCAATGTGCTCTTTACACGACAAATGTTTGTCACTCATGATACCCAGAAACTTTGTCGAAACACACTCTGCAATTTGAATGCTATTATACGCTATGGACAGTTCCTGAGTTCTTCCATTTCTATCAATATATTGCAAATAAATAGTTTTTGACAAGTTAACACATAAGTTATTACATTCCAGCCAGTTTACTGTTTTACATATAGTGTTATTCATTTCCCTTTCATAATTACAATTTAGTTTTTTTGATAATAAAAATAGACAAATCGTCAGCAAATAGTATACACGGATAAGGTGCGATTGTTGAAAATTAATTTATGTAGAGAATAAACAGAAGAGGCCCTAGCATACTACCTCGAGGCACACCTACTTTATTATCTGTAGTTGATGATAGGAATGCGGTAAACTTTAATTCACTATTGAAATTACTTATTTCTACACACTGGGTTCTTGCATCTAGGTAATCGACAATCAAATCATGAGCTTAACCTATGATACCGTATATTTTTAGTTTAGCTAATAGAGTTTTATGAGAAACGAAATCAAAGGCACGAGTCATGTTGAATAAAACGAAGGTTACTGGGACCCTTCTATCCATATTACTAGCAATTTCTTTTATAAATGAAAAACAAGCTGATGCCGTAGATTTTTCCCTCTGAAAGCCATGCTGTTCAGGTCTTATAATGTGGAATTTATCGGGAAATGATATAATCTTGCATGAATGACATTTTCCCAGTAGTTATAGGCCGGTATATAATTATTCACATCATCACTGTCGCCTTTTGTATAAGGGTTTTATGATCGAATGCATAAAGCTTGGTGGGCATATACCACTTTCCAGGACGAGATTAATCAGATTATATATATATATATATATATATATAACACATCTGATTATGTATACATATATATTAATGGGGAGAGTTCATAAGTACAAGCCTTTACAATTTTGGTAGGGATTTCGTCAACCGTTAACGGTTTGTCAACGGTTAGCCAACCGAAGTCGTGTTTTTCAGAGATTTTATTATTTTATATATTTCATTTTCGTCAGTGGGTGTTAAATAAATATCATTCATTTTTAATAATCGAAGGTCTGTTTTTATTTTTGCGTCATATCTGTCGTAAGTTAAGTTAATAAAATGTTTATTAACTCGTAGGAAATTTGTTTCGGTTTTTCTATTTTATTGTCTTTTATTTTTAGAAATTTTATTACTTGTTTACTGTAATGACTTCTTTTTTTAATTATAATATTCCGCACTGCCAGATATTTATTTTTTGCCATCTTAATCTAAATCATAAAATTTGTATTATTTATTTTTGTGACATGTAGGTACATACATTTTTGAAGCGAACTTCTTCAGCGGCGTTGTGCACTTTTTGGGATGAGTAAAATTGCTAAACTCGCGTCAGGATACGTGACCCTGACAGTAAGATTTTGGTGAGATTTAGAACTTAAGTTCGCTGCAGCGCTAAAACATTAGTTACCTCTAATTAAACAATTAAAACATGAAGCGCTAGATCGTTCATAGGGATTATTTTCTCGCGGCCAAAACGTTGTAAGCGCCATGAAATTGTTGGCGTTTACGCGTTTCGTTCAACGTAGTTTATCAACATCGCTGTTTGGTTTAAGCGGCGCAGGGCGCTTGCGAGAGTGTGCGTGTGTGTTTGAGTTTTAGAGATTGGCAATGATGATGCTGGTAATGATGATGGTGAAAGAGTCGTTGAAATTATGGATGAAAGTTGATTTTTCTGAAAGATAAACTTGAAAGGGGGCATTGAGTCTTCAAGGAGTTTTTCCAAAGCGGAGAAATAATTAAATGTGGGTGAAGGGCTATACAACACCTCAAGAAGAATGCGAGTATGGGAAAGGGTAATTTCAAGAAAAAGATGCTCAGCGCAATAATTAGGAGGATCAGACATCAGACATCAAATAATATTGAATGGAATGTGAGCCCGTAAGTAAATGGCAACACCACCACCGCCTCTCCCAACGCGGTCATTGCGAATCAACTGAAATCCTGGTTTCTTGTAAATGTAAAATAATTGTAATAGTTCTGAAGCGTTAAATTTATAAATTTTCATGTTTGTGTACGATAGCGCAATAAATAAATATTGTATTTTACCACATACATGAATGTACTTTTATACTGATAAATAAAGCAATTCGTGCGAAATTATTCCCTAACCATTTCAAAATATTCAAAAATGCACAACGTTAATGTTCAAGTTTTCACTTCTGCCGGCACTCCCGGAGTGCAACCCGTTTTTTTTTTAATAATGAGTTATAATTCCTATATGAGATTTTATTATGTTTGGTGATATTTTTGTAGTACATATGTCCTACGTAATATTCTTTTCCTAGCACAAGAATTTTAAGACCCTTCGTCAGCCATCTCAGTTTGTTCGTTTTAATTAATCATTATACTTTATGTTGTATGTCGGGAAGCACAAATTATATAGTAATTTAAGTTTTTTGTGGAAATTTGTAAATGTGTTATCAGTGTCGGAGATTTGACTTACAAAATACTTGAACTTTGTTATATTATCCTTACTCAAATGGATGTTGACTTACAAAATACTTGAACTTTGTTATATAATCCTTACTCAAATCTCTCTTTATTTCAAACCAATAAGTAATGCATTTCTCTCTTTTATTAATAGGAATGCATAACAATTGTGCGGAGTCGTGGTCAGAGTTATATTTCAATAAGTTCTTACCTTCGATTATGACGCCATTTGTACATGTTGCTATGAAATATATTTTTTATACAACGTCAGAAGGTATAATAGCATACGGCCCACCTGATGTAAAGCGGTAACCTATAAACGCTTGTAATACATTAAGTATCACTCGCGCGATGCCACCTCTGCTGCTAACACTGTTACTCCTTAGGAGCTTACTGGTAACCTCACTCACACGCAGTAAGAAAATAACCCCCAGGGAGTTGTTATTTGGCTGCCGTTTTTTGTGAGGTGGAGGTACTTCCCCAGAGGGGCTGCTTTGATACGCCCTACATCACTTAAAAACATCCAGAACAAGATAAACAGATATGTTTATGCACACAAATGTTTGACTTGTGTGGGAATCGAACCCACGAGCGTTTGTGTCAATGACACGTCAGTCAAAATTATTATTATTATTCATGTGAGTCAACGAACAAAACTACGATTAAGAATAAATGTATTAATTCATTTATTAATATTTAAACACAGATGTACACGACGTGCTCAATTCTTTAACATTCACAGCTCTTTTCAAGGACGCAATCCGATTCCTAAGTCGCCTGGCGTTATATTTTGATAAAACATGACCGATTTGGTCGTGGTATGTATCTCTTGACCTTCCACGGCTCCTACTTCTTTTTCCTAGAGTTATCCCGTCTAGTGATCCATTAGGATTACCATTAGGATTAGGAGTCCGCTACATAAGCCGATATTTAGCGATAACTATTTTTGCATGGAGCGTCTGCAATCAGACCTCCTTCACCCAGACTTTCACATGGCACACGTCTTTCTAAATATAGTTTTTAATACAGTTGCTCAAAAAGTGGCGTATTGCAGGGACGTATAGCGTTCGGGACGTGGGCTATTACATACTCGAGCTTTTTCTTTACCTTTTCCGAACTCGTGCGTTCTCTTTCCCAACTGTCAAAATAGTGTCTATTAAAAAGAAAAAAGCAACCACGAAGTTTTTACTAAAAAAAATTTTTATGATTCATGCAAATATTTCTAAAAAGAAGCTACTAATTTGTTTCAATATCAGATTTAATGATTCAATGAGTTAGGTTAGGTTTCTTTTCATTTCATCTCATTAAATTTCATTTCATATCAATAAAAAAGTTCTACTGAAGACTTGGCTGTGTGGGCATAGTTCCCTTTGCCTACCCAGAATGGGTGAAGAAAACAAAAGAAAATCTCTGCTTATATTCTTTTACGGTTGGCGCCATTTTCCTTGTTAGTTGAGTTTATTGTGTTTTTATTATTTTATTAAATTGCTTCATTTTTTCGCAACTGTATTAAAAATAGTTGTTCAGTACACGTGCGGAACCGTCATTGCAAAGATTCCGACTGTCAACCCTCACCTTCGGCTGCGCCTCGGCTCGGGTAGACATTTGTCGGAGCTCTTTGCAATGACAGGCTTTCCGCACTTGTAATGAAATATACTATTCTTTAACGTACGGGTTTCCTCGCGATGTTTTCCTTCACCGAGCTTGTAAAAATTACAAACGTGTACATATAACACGAATTTAGTGTTACATGCTATTATTCGAACAGGGAACCTGTTGGTCAATAGGCCGGTTCTTCATCTACTAGGCTGTCACATCTGTCACTGTCTTCCTAGGCTCCTTCATCCTACATAAACTATAAACGCCGAGAAACGAGAGGTAGGGCGCCTCAAAGGAGCCAATCGCGGGAAGTACCTCCACCTCACAGCGAAATAACTACTCCATAAGAAGGTTGTGTTCCACATTGTGTTCACATGCAGTGAGTGAAGTCACCACTAAGCTCCTAAGCTCGCGCGTGTGATACTTAATGTATTGGATGCGTTCATAGGCTACGGTAACCGCTATACATCAGGTGGACCGTACGCTTGTACGTCTCCCGACGTTGTATATTTTTTCCCCATCAACGGATATTTTCTGATTACTACAAAAGTTTTTTCTGTATTCCGAGCCATCAATGTATCGTTTCCTTTGGTGTTCAAGTATTTACGAGAACTCTATACGAACGAAAAATGTCAAACAAACAGAAGTTCGAAGCAGTCCATCGCGCAACTCGGAACTGTAAATTACCAGAGGGGATCATTAAGTACCAGATACATGTTAATACGTGCCTTCGAAATAATTAAATGAAATCAATCACAGGACAAATTTTCCGTGACATGTCTGGGTAGACATCCGATATGTATTAACTGGGTAGGTTAAGTGTAAGGGAGCTTAATACATACCAATGTGTGATATCAATGTGGTCGGATACCGTATTTCTAATTAGAGCGTATCTACCCATCAAATCGAATTAATTGTGTTTGTGTTCTGATGTCTCGGAATGAAAGAGAGTTGCGCTATTGGCAAAGACAGATATTAAGTCTGATTATTGCAGTGATAAGTGCCTAATAGGCACTGAAAATTTCATAATAAACTTTTAACTTTAGTTTCATCATGGTTGTATGTCTGTCTTGTTATAGAGTGCTTGCAATGGTCTCAACCATTGCGTGTAATAATGTGATTGGTTTGAAAACTTCCAATTATAACTCTCAATCTTTTTTTCCGCACCCTCTGGGTTATCTCACGTTCCATATGGTTATGTGTTACTATGTTCAAAAATCGTATACATGTATATACCACGTCGAATAACATACACTCCGAATGTGAAGTGGTTACCGTTGTATACGGTATTGTTCGCACATTGCCAACATGTGACGTCATACAATGTTCAATCATGGCCGCCGGTTTTTCGTTTCCTGTAGTCAACCGATAAAAATCGCAAATTTACATTGTAAAAATTCAATTTTTTTGTAATACGTTGGGAGGCATGCAAAGATACGGCCCACCTGATATAAGTGGTAACCGTAGCCAATTAACACTTGCAATATATTAAGTATCCGTACAGGGCCATGACCACCGACGTGCGGATTTGGGCGACCCCCGAAAGCGATGCGCACCGATCCGCCCCCGTCGATGCGAATGCAGCTGCATGTGGCGGTGGGGGTTGCCACCCACCACGCAGCGCCGATTCCGGCGTGTCGAGGATAGCCGAGTGCTGCATAGGCACGTGGAATGTGAGAGATGGATTGAATGATAACATGAACGAACTGATGGACGTAATGAATGAGAGACGTTTAGGTGCTTTGTGTGTGACAGAGACTAAGCTCAAGGGGAGCGACACCGATGATTTGAATTGAATGATTATTGAATATTACAACAGTATATCGAATAAAAGTTAGTTAAGACCTATAATTATGTGACCAACAGATCTACTCGCTGCATGTGCGTGAATATAGAGCTGTCAATATTCCTAATGTCATTGTTTTATTCGACTGTTCACTTTCATATATGAAAAAGGTATTGAATGCTTCAGCCATTTCTAACGGTCTATTTTCCGTGCTGTGCGTACGTGCGTGTGCGTACAAATCTGCTGGGGTACGGAGGGTGTCGCTATAGAACTAGATATGTTTGTTGTATATTGTATTATATTCTGTAATAATTTGCCTAAAACAGTTATTTCCTGGCAATTAGAAAACCCCTATTTAAAATACTCAACACACAATATTCAATCATGGCCGCCAGCGTTTCGTTTCCTGTAATCAACCGATAAAAATCTTTACAAAAATAATTGAAGTTACCTCAGCAAATATATATATATATATATATATATATATATATATATATGTATAATACGTCAGAAAGCATACAAGCATGTATAAAGTGGTTACCGTAGCTTATGAACACTTCAAATACATCAAGTATGTACACAGGCACCTTGTCTGGAAAACACGAGGTACTGAATATATAATAATGCCCTACTTTAATTATTGTTACTTACTGAATATACAACATTTGTTTAAGAAAGGTAGGGCGCATTAAAGCAGCCCGTCTGGGGAAGTACCTCCACCTCACAGAAAACCGCAGCCAAATAACAACTCCCTAGTGGGTTGTTGTGTTCCTGCGTGTGAGTGAGGTCACCAGTAAGCTCCCAATGAGTTGCTGTGTAAGCAGCAGAGGAGGCATCGCGCGAGTGATACTTAATATATCGTAAGCATTAATAAATAAATATTGTCGGACAAATTACACAGCGCTATCTAGCTCCAAAGTAAGCGAAGCTTGTGGTATGGGTACTATAACTGATAAACACACGTAAATACATTTTTTTTGTAAATACATACTTATTATACATAGAATATACCCAGACCAAGACAAACAGACATGTTCATGCACACAAATGTTTGTACTGTGTGGGAATCGAACCCACGAGCGTTGGTGTCAAAGTAGTGTAACAGAGCGTTCCACTATTGCGCCACCGAGCTCGTCAAATTTAATCGTTAATAGGCAACGGTACCCGCTTTACATCAGGTGGGCCGTATGCTTCCTGACGTAGTATAAAAAATCGGCCAAGTGCGAGTCGGACTCGCACACGAAGGGTTCCGTACCATTATCTATAAAAACGGCGAAAAAATCACGTTTATTGTATGGGAGCCCCCTTAAATATTTATTTTATTCTATTTTTTAGTATTTGTTGTTATAAAGCCAACAGAAATACATCATCTGTGAAAATTTCAACTGTCTAACTATCACGGTTCATGAGATACAGCCTGGTGACAGACGGACGGACGGACGGACGGTCGGACAGCGGAGCCTCAGTAATAGGGTTCCGTTTTACCCTTTGGGTACGGAACCCTAAAAAACAATATATAAAATAAAAGTTAGTTAATTATGGCCTCTAATTATGTGTCCTACGGATAAACTCACGTCATATGCGTTAACTGAGAGCTGCTGAGACACCGAGAGTTTACTCTCAGCCGCGCATAGATTAATTCCATCGCATTACATTAAGTGCATCTGTTATAAACTGCTGCCATTAGTTAAGCTTAAGTCTTGAACCTCCCAAACTTGAAACTATGCGCTGCACTCACCACTAAACTCTTAAACTCTCCTCAACGTACGAGCAGTGTAACGAGGAGGGGTAGTTGAACTCGGAACTCCACACAATGATTGATTAAGATGCGCTTAACAGCAAATTGGATTGAAAATCTGATAGAAAATAAATTGGACGGAATGATACAATATAATTGTATGTATCTATATCTTCACGCCAGGTCCATTGCGGGGTAGGCAGAGAGAACCGAGCGCCATAAGACGCGGTGCTTATTCTCTCTCTTGACGAGCTCGGTGGCGCAGTGGTGAAACGCGCTCTTACGCTACTTTAACGCCAACGCTCGTGGGTTCGATTCCCACACAGGACAAACATTTGTGTGCATGAACATGTCTGTTTATATTGTTCTGGATGTTTTTAAGTGAGGTAGGGCACATCAAAGCAGCCCCTCTGGGGAAGTACCTCCACCTCACAAAAAACGGCAGCCAAATAACAACTCCCTGGGGGTTATTTTCTTCCTGCGTGTTGTCTTGGTCTGGGCATTTTCTATATATAATAAGTATGTATTTACAAAAAAAAAAATGTATTTACGTATGTTTATCTGTTGTCTAGTACCCATAACACACGCTTCGCTTACATTGGGGCTAGATGGCGCTGTGTAATTTGTCCGACAATATTTATTATTATTATTTATGCACCCCACTCGCTTCTTTATCATTACAATTTTTTTCATGCACACTTGCCGATTCTGATTCTGATGAAACACGATCAATTTGGTCATGGTAGGTTAGTCTTGATCCTCATCGGCTTCTGCGACCTTCCACTTTCGCATTGTGTATCTGCTTTGCAATTCTTTCATCCCGCATTCTTTCTACATGTCCGAACAAACGGAGCATGCCTTTTCTTATCTTAACACCGACACTTTATTTCAGATCAACTCTCGTCCTTACGTCATCATCACAAAAGCGGTCAGCAGGCGTTATGCCACAAATTATGCGCGATGGTCGCATCTTGATCGCATTCATTCTACTTTCATACTCCTTACCAAACCACCCACTATCATTAGTAGATACATGCCGTCGCTGCCAAGACTGTTCCGGTCGTCTCTGCATCGGCTGCTGCAATAGCCCTGCGATAACCCGCCGTCTGGAACAGAAATTGCATGCGCCTGCTACCGTTGCTGCCCTGGCTGCTCCGGTCGTCTCTGGGACACATGTTACGCCTCTCCACGAGCCATCCTCAGGTAGATGTGAGTCGTTACAATAATATTGTCTTAGGTTTTCGCGATTGTTACACATTGAAATTAAACTATTTTTAACGGAAGTATCGGGTGTTTATTTTTTTTTTTTTTTTTAATAGTAGTTCAGCATAGGGGCCCTCTTTGCCTGATGGTAAGCGAAAGAGGAGCCCAAATCGCAACTGCAACTGACAATATACTACATCCCGTATCCTGTCAGTTGACGCTGCCATGCTGACCCGCAAAATGCTTCTTCACGCTTCGTTAATTCTTCTTCTTCTTCTTTATTTTGTTGAAACCTGACGTTTCGAACGCTTTGCAGCGTCCGTAGTCCGTAGAAAGAGAGTCTTTCCTGCGACCACGGACGCTGCAAAGCGTTCGAAACGTCAGGTTTCGTTACAATAACATGCCACAAGTGACAAACCCATCGTAGTGCCGTCTCTTACATTGAATTGAAGGCGGGAGTGGACGGGGTGAGTAAAAAGGTATTTAATATAGGGGAGCTGCTAAAGTTTATCTGTTTAATGAGAGTAATCTTAGATATTTTGCGTTTAATCATTTCTCTCTGCCTATTTGGCGTGAAGTTATAGATAGATAGATATAATCATTTCTAATTGTTCTCTAATATTTAGTTTTAAATCTTTATCTATTGTGTGTAAAATTTTATATTTGTTAGTGGGAGATCAATGATGTCCTTTATCTATAAGATGTTCAGCGAATAGTGTATCTTTTTGCGGGACTGTTTTTATATGCCGGTACATGATCATAATCGATACGGGTGCATGCAGGTCCTGTTCTAGATGGCGGGCGAGTAGTCGGATCAACGACGACGGATCAATCCGTCAGTGGACACGTAAGGAAAGCTAAAGTTCAGACTTCTTCTTAGTGACATCCTGTTTCCTAATGCATTAGTATTGGCTGTTTCTGCCACCTGAGGATTTGGTGAAGATACTGATTTTGAGACGGAGCGACTGCCGTCAGACCTCCACAACCCTGGGGGAGAACCAGACCTTCCTTAGGTGAGGACACACGTCTTAGGAAATATAATTTCTTGTACGTGCGGGTTTCACACCACAATGTTTCTCTTCACCGCCGAGCGAGTGATAATTACAAATATGTACATAAATTATAATAAATAAATATTGTCGGACAAATTACACAGCGCCATCTAGTCCCAAAGTAAGCGAAGCTTGTGTTATGGGCACTAGACAACTGATAAACATAAGTAAATACATCTTTTTTTTTATAAATACATATTTATACGTAGAAAATACCCAGACCAAGACAAACAGACATGTTCATGCACACAAATGTTTGTACTGTGCGGGAAACGAATCCACGAGCGTTGGTGTCAAAGTAGCGTAACAGCGCGTTTCACCACTGAGCCACCGAGCTCGTCTTACACAAATCCGAAAACACGAAGTTAGCGGTACATGCCAGGATTCGAACGGGGACCAGTGGGTTAATAGCGTATTTATCCACTGGACTACCACTGCTCCTTCGGTAATTTATTTTTAAGCTAAATTTCAGAATACTGCAACAGATGTCCCATTTTCCTTATAAACGAAATGCTAAACCTATTCACACGTCTCTCGTAAAGATTATGAGACCTTGTAGCTGTTGATATGGTAGCTGGTTGACCGTCGCCGAGGGTGAGTCGGGTGCTCCTACTGTCAGGCATGCCAGTGATCCATCAACATAACTACTTTTCGTCATTACCGGCACGGCAATTCGTTATAATAAAACAACGTAATTTAGATTGCATGATGTATAATAGTACTCAATTTTGGTGAGATGCATGCAAATAGTATATTTCATTACAAGTGCGGAAAGCCTATCATTGCAAAGAGTTCCGACAAATGTCTACCCGAGCCGAGGCGCAGCCGAAGGTGAGGGCTGACAGTCGGAACTCTTTGCAATGACGGTTCCGCACGTGTACTGAACAACTATTTTTAATACAGTTGCGAAAAAATGAAGCAATTTAATAAAATAATAAAAACAATAAACTCAACTAACTTGGAAAATGGCGCCAACCGTAAAAGAATATAAGCAGAGATTTTCTTTTGTTTTCTTGACCCATTCTGGGTAGGCAAAGGGAACTATGCCTATACAGCCAAGTCTTCAGTAATTTTTTTTTATTGATATGAAATGAAAATGAAATTTAATGAGATGAAATGAAATGAAACCTAACCTAACTCATTGAATCAAATCTTTAAATTTGATATTGAAACAAATTAGTAGCTTCTTTTTAGAAATATTTGAATCATATCTCAATCATGAATCATAAAAATTTCTATGAATTTTTTTTAGTAAAAACTTCGTGGTTGGTTTTTCTTTTTAATAGACATTATTTTTAGAAAAAGCTCGAGTATGTAATAGCCCACATCCCAAACGCTATACGTCCCTGCAACACGCCACTTTTTGAGCAACTGTATTAAAAAAGCATTTTTGTGTCACTTGTGATCAACAAAAGTTTGTTACATGTATGTATGAAGGAAGAATGAATTACGAAACAGATAAACAACACGAAAGCAGAAAGATGTAGGATCCGAGGAAGACAAAGACTTACCTGCCGTGACCAAATTGATCATGTTTTATAAGAGAGGTACGGCGCAGCAAAGCAGCCCGTCTGGGGAAGTACCTCCACCTCACAGAAAACCGCGGCCAAATAACAATCCCCGCTTTACATCAGGTGGGTCATATGCTTGTATGCTTCCCGATGTAAAAAAAAGAAGGTGATGTCAGGAGCTTTAGAAACCGGCGAGCGTGTATGAGTAAAGCCATGAACGTTAAAGAAGCGAGACGTAAGAGAGATAGAGAGAGGTGTGTAAAGATGGAATCTGCTTACCCTGTAAGGGGTTAATTATTTAACTATAACTCTAGGCTTTTTTCACCCGCACCTTTACCGTACGTTGGAACGTTTTATGATCCACACAAGTGCTTCGTTTTAAAACTAGTAAATAACAGCAAGCTGTGTAGGCAGAGCTGATATTTTTTAAATTTAAAAAATATTTAAATATTTTATTTTTAATTTTTTAAAAATATATGGAACCCTGTACGACATCTAGCGACGAGTGCTGTTACTTTTTCTGTTGATGGGAGTGCAGTGCAGACTCTGCTCTGCAGAGTGGCCGGCCATACGTTTTCCCATATGTTTTTTTTTTTCTAATTGGAACGATTTTGGACCGTTCTTCCTCACCAACGAACATTTAAATTTCAAATTAAAGGATACAAAACTACAATATGTTAGCTATTAGTGTGTCGATTTTGGAGTTTCTCACTATTACCGTCTAAACGCTAGCTGGATGACATCAGTCTACCCCAAACGACAATTTTGAGGGTAATGTGGCTCCGCTGGCTATCGCAGCTCTGCCAACTATAGAACCAGCATAGTTCTTTTATTATCTTATGTGGCTGGGATTCGAGAGCTACACGCAGACCACGCTCGTGGTTTCGATTCCCACAAAAGACAAACATTTTGTGTTCATGAACATGGCTGTTTATCTTTGTCTGGATGTTTGAAAGAGGTATAGGGAGCATCAACGTAGCCCGTCTGGGGAAGTACCTCCATCTCACAGAAAATCGCAGCCATATAACAACTTCCTAGAGGGTTGTTGTGTTCCTGCGTGTAAGTGAGGTCACCAGTACTAAGGAGTTGCTGTGTAAGCAGCAGAGGAGACATCGCGCGAGTGATACTAAATATTATTACAAGTGTTTATTGGCTACGGCAAATGCTTTACATCAGGTGGGCCGTATGCTTGATTGTCTACCGAAGTTGTATTAAAAAAACTCATTTCTACTTCGCTCTAAAATCCCAGTGCGGCCGTCAGGATCGTAAACCCAAGTATTTCCCTCCCTCTATAATCATTATTGTATGTCTCCCTTGGTACGTGTGACGATACGCCAGTTTTCTCACAAACAGCCTTTGTGTTTGTAAACTGTTAGGGTTGCCACCTATTTTCCTTATTTACCCTGAAAAAAAGGAATTCTCTGTGTTTGATCTTTTATGTTTGTTTTTCAATTGTACTATTAGGTATGTGAATGTTGTGGTAAAATATACACCTAAGTGTTTTTTATCTCCAAATCCTTTGTGGGGTAGGCAGAGAGAAACGAGCGCCGCATGACTTTGTCCTTACATACCCCTCTCGCTTCTTTAATGTTCATGGCTGTTTTCATGCACGTTCGCATTGAAATCTTCACTTTCAGATACCGGGTTTAAAGCTGTTTTACCGCTTCCAAGTCATTAAATATAATGAATCAATGACTAAGAAACGTGTTCGTTTTTAGGGTTCCGTACCCAAGGGGTCAACCGGAACCCTATTACTGAGGCTCCGCTGTCCGTCCGTCCGTCCGTCTGTCACCAGGCTGTATCTCATGAATCGTGATAGCTAGACAGTTGAAATTTTCACAGATGATGTATTTCTGTTGCCGCTATAGCAGCAAATACTAAAAAATAGAATAAAATAAATATTTAAGGGGGCTCCCATACAACAAACGTGATTTTTTTGCCTTTTTATAGATAATGGTAAGGAACCCTTCGTGCGCGATCCGACTCGCACTTGGCCGATTTTTTGTACTACGTCGGGAGGCATACAAGCATACAGCCTACGTGATGGATCTGTTTCTCTTGGTAATAAAATATCGTGTACTAGACTACTGGTCTAGTAGCACAAGCTTCGCTTAATTTGTGACTGAGCGTGTTATGCCATTTATCCTGGATATTTATTTACATAGACGAACATACATGCAGATGAATGTCCGCAAAAGTCGAACCAACGAGCTGCAGCCACTGGACCAGCGATGTCATCTAAATATGTTTTAACCTTCCTATACTCGCGCCAATTTTTGTAACACCTATTCTCGCGCACGGTGTCGCAGACCGATAGTTTGTAACCCTACAACATATTTTTTTACTAAGACGCCCAAAAACTATTACTATTATTTCAAAGTTTAGGATGTAATGAAACAAAATAGTATAAATAATACTTTATTTATTTTACTATTAATTATTTTACTGACTATCACAAATCAGTCTTCGAATTTGAGATTTTTTCTTAAGTACTAGGAAAACGAAATTAAAATCTGAACTTCGTTTTAAAAACACTTCCCCCCCCCCCCCCCCGGACCTCTGAGGAGTTCAGACGTGTCTAAGAGAATCCATATTTCTTTTTAATTTTAATTAAATATAAAGTTTACACACAAAAATAGCTCTTAAAAAATAGGATATCATAAACTGTGAGGAGTTCTGCGAATCTACCAAGCAGCGCGCGCCGGGTGAGTCATATTCTACATCGGCCCTCAACCACAGCGACTACGTCACACAAGCTGCACCCGCCCACTGCTCCTGCGCACCAAACAAGGGGGTGGCGCCTTAGACCAGCGCGCTATTGGCTGCATTGGTGACGTCTCGAATCCAATCTACGACCACTACTCATTGAAGCTGAGGGCGGCGCTGTAGTGATCAGTGGATGAGTATTCGCCTTTGCTCTTTGTATGTTCTAATCGCCTGGTACTTCTGACCTCTCGACTTGTCGCATAATATCAATATAATATATAGATTTAGGATAAAATCAAACGAGAATGCTATGCCACGGCTGTAAATCTTCACTAAGGGCTAATGGTTATCTGAAATGCGATAGTTGCAAATCCGAATATTGCTTAGAATGTCTTAATTTAACTGACGATACTTACCAAGTACTAACCCAGGAACAATTAAAATCGTTAAGTTGCCCCTACTGTCGGAATGTGACGCGGCGAACAAACAATGACAATACGCCCTGCCGCCAGACATGCCTAAAGAGCCAGATGCAATCGTTAAATCAATCTATGAATGTGTCTTTTGGCGATGCGACACATGACAACAGTGCCAAAACTAGTGTTGGTATCTCCGCGGGTACCGACCTAGCGAAGGAACCCGTTACAATGGATAGTATTAGTAAACTTTTCGACTTAAAGCTGGCACCAAACTCCACAATTATGATGAATTTGAGAGCAGCTCTTAATAAAGATATTGAAAAAATGGTGGCTGTGCACGTGAACCGAGCAATCGAGAACTTGAAGACTGATTTCTCTTCTACCACTGACTACTTGGCTGCTGAACAAGCAGATTTGAAGTCTGAGATTAGAGAAAAGGACAAATTGGTCAAGCAGTTGCAATCTGATCTCTCAGAGTGCCAGAATTCACTCGCTAAATTTCAGTCACGAGTACAAACTATAGAAAAAATCTCACGCGACATGAATCTTGAGATACACGAGGTGCCGGAGAATAAAAACGAGAACCTGTCTGGCATATTCAAGAAACTTGCGAGTGTTTGCAAATTGATATTTCTGAGACTGATGTAAGAGCTTGCCATCGGATCTCGAAAATGAATCCTTCATCTGTGAGACCTCGTAATATACTTGTTACTCTTTCATCGCAGAGACTACGAGACTTATTCCTGTCAGCGGTGACTCGTTTTAATAAAGCTCATCCCAGAGATAAACTCGCCTCTAGTCATATTGGTTTTGTGGGCGAAACACGCAGAATTTACGTGGCTGAACACCTCTCTCCGGAAATTAAAGAAGTGCATAATGCAGCGCGAAAATTTTGCAGAGACAATAATTTCAAGTTTGTGTGGGTTCGCTTCGGCCAAATATACATCCGTAAGGACGAACAGAGTCCTGCTCAGCATGTCAAAACTATTGACTGTCTTAATAAATTCTTGTAAAAATTGTTACTTTCTCTACTTATCTAAATATTTTTATATAATAATTCCAATACACTTACATTATGATTAGTGTTTATTATCAGAATATTAATGGAATGCGCACTAAATTGCCACAATTTTGTCAAAATTTATTGAATGGTAACTATGACGTCATTTGCCTAACGGAGACAAACTTGAATAGTAATATCTTTGATGGAGAGATTGTCGACTCTCGCTATAACATTTTTAGAAGAGATCGCGATGTTATTAATTCCTCAAAAGATAATGGCGGTGGTGTCCTTATAGCAGTAAAAAAAACATTCCAGGTTCTTCGACAGGAATATTGGGACAGCAATCTGGAGGATATCTGGATAACTATTATACCAAATGCTTGTAACTCTCCTAAAATCAATATGTGTGTTTGTTATCTTCCTCCTGACTTGAATTGTTTAAAGAGGGATGAATTCTATTCTAATTGTCAAAACGTATTGTTGAATCACTGCCAAGATGACAGATACATAATCGTAGGAGATTTTAACACACCTGAGTATTCTTCTATATACCTTGACACTGACGGGCCATCACGTACCTCCCAAAGTAAAAGACTACTACTCTTACAGGAATTCATTTCACTTTGCAACCTACATCAAAGTAACAGCGTCCCTAATGAAAAAGGCCGGTATCTTGATTTGGTACTCTCATCTGTCAATTCATTGACGGTTACCGAAGCTGATACGCTGAGTTTAAAAGATAAACATCACCCTGCTTTAGAGTTCGAATTTCCTTCTTTATGTAATAATACGCCAAACAACTTAAAACCAAATAACAACAAGCGTTTGAACTTCTCAAGGTGTAATTTTGATAGCATACGACATGATTTGAATTTAATAGACTGGCACGACCTTTTATCGAGCTCTGACGTAAATGCTTGCGTAGATATTTTTTATAAAAAACTTTTCGAAATTATTAATAAATATACTCCATTAACAACTATGAAGTCCAATAAATATCCTGTCTGGTATAGCAAACCCTTAATAAAATGTATAGGAGAAAAAAATAAATTCCATAAACTCTTTAAGAAATTTAATAACCCACGAGATTATGACGTATTCTCTCTATTACGAGCTAGAGCTAAAAAAATGATGGATGTATGTTATAAAGACTATGTTGCCTCAATTGAAGAGTCTATGGCAGACAATATAAAACCTTTTTGGAAATTTGTAAATAATAGGAAGGGACGTGTCTCAATTCCAAATGTCATGCAATTTGGCAACTCTTTTTCTTCAACTGGACAGGGTGTCTGTGAGCTGTTTTCAAACTACTTTACCTCGGTATTTGAAACAGATCATCAGCAGGATCAATCCTCTGATATATCTAACGACAATCACCAGTCGACTAGGGGAGGTGTTATGGATTATATGGCCCATATTCATATTACTGAGACAGAAATAATGACGAAAATGAAACATCTCGATATAAGTAAAGGAGCTGGTCCCGACCAAATACCCCCATCTTTTGTCAAACGTTGTAGAAAAGAGCTATGCACACCATTAAGCATTTTATTTAATAAATCTCTCACAAATGGAATCTTTCCTAATCGATGGAAGATAGCTCATATTGTTCCCATTTTTAAAAACGGTGACAAGTCTAGGTGCGAAAATTATAGACCCATAAGTATATTGTCATGTTTTGCAAAGCTCTTCGAATCGATAGTATACACTCAGTTATACTGTCATTTTAGGCCTCTGATATCTGAAAGTCAACATGGCTTTATAAAAGGTAGATCAACCGTAACTAATCTTTTAGTATATAAAAATTACTTATGTAGGAGTTTCGCCTCGGTTGGCCAGATTGACTCTATCTATACAGATTTCTCGAAGGCTTTCGACAAAGTGAATCATAGATTACTTTGCATCAAACTCGCTTCCTATGGTATTCAGGGTAGTCTCCTTCGTTGGTTGACCTCTTGTTTAATTAAAAGAAGCCAATTGGTAGCCCTGAGGGGATACACCTCATCTCCCACTGACGTACCATCTGGAGTGCCTCAGGGGTCACATTTAGGGCCGTTGTTATTTGTTGTATTCATTAACAATCTCATAATAAACATATCTTGTGAATGTCTTTTATACGCCGACGACTTAAAAATTTTTAAAACAATAAAGTCTCGTGATGACTGCGATCTTTTACAGAAAGATTTAAATGTTGTTTCTTGTTGGTGCAGAAATAATTTGATGTACCTCAATATTGACAAGTGCTTCGTCATCTCATTCACTAACAAACATCAAGGGATTGTTAATGATTACACCATTGACGGCCAGGTCCTTAGGAGGTCTCATGTCGCCAAAGATCTGGGAATTATTTTTGACAATAAACTTACATTTCGGGAACATTACCAGCACATAGTGACAAAAGCCAATCAACTTCTTGGGTTTATTTTCAGATCCACTAAAGATTTCAGAGGCACCCATTCTTTTCTCTACTTGTACAATACACTCGCCAGAAGTATTTTAGAATACGGTAGTCCAATATGGTCCCCGCACTACGCTGTTCACATTGAAAATATAGAGAGAGTGCAGAGGAAGTGCCTACGGATTTTATGCTACCGTCAACACTTGGGGCGCACCACTACCGATTATGAGGCTCGTCTAATTAAATTTAATGTGCAGAAGCTGGAAGCACGTAGACGGTATTTTGATTTTATTTATATTTATAAAATAATTCATTCAATATTAGATGTACCTAACTTACTTGCTCAAATAACTTTTAATATCCGATATAGTGCTCGTAGATCCAATCAAACAGGACTTTTTGCTCTACAAGTTTATCAAAATAATACTTCCTTTTACAACCCCCTGGTTAGGATGGCTCGTCAGTGCAATGAAATCGCCAAGGACAACCCAGCATTCGACATTTTTCTACCTAAACTGGCTTTATATATTAAAATTCTTAAAGATATTCTTTATCACAAGCCGACGACAATCTAAAAACTCCTACTTGAAATTTTAGCCATAGATTTAAAATATATGTTTTTACTGAGTTTTATTTTTATATAGTTTAATCCATAGTGTTAGACTCTTCTTGATAGTTCTTATGTACACACATGTTTGTGGAATGCAACCTAGATTGTAATGTTATGATTTGTATATTTCGTTTTATAATAGTTGTAATCTGTTATGTGTGATAATAATAAAATAAAATAAAAATAAAATAAAAAACAAAATAAACTTCTGAATAATAATAATAAACATATCAAAGGACATATTTATATATGTTTGGCTCAGTTTTGGGCCTCACCATAACAATCAGGGCATACGGTTACAGCATGTTCCAAACAAAAGTATTTTTCGCCCGAACGCGCGGCGTGCACTAAGATGAAGTTAGCCACAAATCCGGCAGCTAGCAAGGAACTCGACTTCTTAGGATTTACCTGCATAAAAATAATTACGAAAATGTGTTTCGTCGGTCTCGCAGACCAACGCGCGAGTATAGGAAGGTTAAACGTGTAACATTTAGTTTTTATAATCATCAGCTCACAATTTGTTATATAATCACGACTCATCATCATCATTTTAGTTGATAGACTCTCGAGATAGATAAACCCATCCATGCAGAGGCTGCGGTTGACGTTGCTTAACCTGCGTGTTTGGTTAGAATGACGCGTGCAATGATGATCGACCTCTCGTATTTCATATTAGCAAAGACAAAAAAACTAAAAAAATAATTGAAGAATTCTTTTTTCTAATTGGATTTTGAACTCAGTATACAGAGCAGTCCATGTGGCCAGTGTTTTCACACAATTTTCCGCATGTAGTTCGAGTATTCGCTTATTCCAAATGTAAAATGCATATTCCCACTGAGTGACAAAAATATATTTGTTTTTTTTTTCAGCAATCGGTGAAATAAATTGGAATATTTTGAACAACTACGGAACGTGCGGTATTTTTACGTTAGTTATCCGTTCATTCGTTAGAAAAAGTTTGTGAAAATTCAGCGTTGGTCAGTCTGGTCGTACTGTAGTTGGTACACTCGGTGGCTCAGTCGTGAATGACGCGACTTTGACACCAACGCTCGTGGGTTCGATTCCCACACAAGGCAACCTTGTGTGGGAATCGAACCCACATGTATGTTTGTCTTGGTCTTGAAGTTTTAAGAGAGGTAGGGCGTGTTCCTACGTGTGAGTGAAGTCACCATCAAGCTCCCAAGGAGTTGCTGTGTAAACAGCAGAGGCATCGCGCGAGTATTTAATATATCGCAAGCATTAATAGGCTACGATACCCGCTTTACATCAGGTGGGCTTTGTGCTTGTAAGCCTCCCGACTTAGTATAAAAATCGGCCAAGTGCGAGTCGGACTCGCGCACGAAGGGTTCCGTACCATTATTATAAAAATAACAAAAAAATCACGTTTGTTGTATGGGACCCCCCTTAAATATTAGTTTTATTTTAATTTAATTATTTATTCTTAAAGTGAATATATAACTAAATATTCTGTGAATATTTCAAGCGTCTACCTGTTGCCGTTATCAATATCAAGCAAAAATGAGCAAAAAATTCACGTTTGTTGTATGGGAGCCTCCTTAAATATTTATTTTATTCTATTTTTTAGTATTTGTTGTTATAGCGGCAATAGAAATACATCATCTGTGAAAATTTCAACTGTCTAACTATCACGGTTCAAGAGATACAGCCTGGTGACAGACGGACGGACGGACAGCGGAGCCTCAGTAATAGGGATCCGTTTTACCCTTGGGTATGGAACCCTAAAAAAAAACGAGTTTCGAGACGCGATTAGTCATACTACTTAGGAGTGTAAAACCAACTGCAGTCAGTTATTTGCCACATGTGTGTTTGTACACCGCACTTATACTCAATACTGTTACTACCGCGTGCCAGTTAAAACAAGCGACTTGAATTATCCGATGATCCCTGATACGCAGGGGAGATGCTCCCCTGGAGTCTGTCCCTAGCAAAGAGCAATAAGCTCGGAGCTCGCATCACAGCTTCATTAATCTGCACGCCCAGTGAGAGATTATCCGAGATACAGTGGTTTGTGTTACTTGCAATTTGATCTAACCTGCTTTGTGCCTGGAGAGGCGAAACACGTGTCGCAGTGACGACCAGGCCAGTCGTGGCAGCGACGGTGGTGGTGGGGGCATGCGGATTCTGTTCCAGATGGCGGACGACCGCAGCAGCCGAGGCAGAGACTACCGGAGCAGCCATGGCAGCGTCGGCATGTAGCACGCACTAACAGTAGTGGGTGGGTGCCGGCCGGCGCTAGGCCGCATGAACTAATTGGTGGCGGAAGCACACAAAGCAGGTTAGATCAAATTGCATGTAAATTTGACTTTCGCAAAATAACGCCTGAATCTATTAACTGTTTGTGTTGCTGTTTTGCAATAGATATTCATGTTTTTACATCATCATTTCAACCTGTGCTCGTCCACTGCTGAACGTACGGCTCACTACCAGAGAGTCATTCGTCTCGATCCTGCGCCACCTGCACGCTGGGGAAGAAAGGTTCTCGAATGCCGTCCCCGTACTGGTGCTCGCAGCGTGGAACGACTCCCGCTAGATGGAGCGACGACCTCAAGATATTTGCAGGGAGTCGAAGGATGCAGGTGGCACAGGATCGAGACGAATGGCACTCTAGAGGGGAAGCCTATGCTCAGCAGAGGACGAATACGGGCTTAGATGACGATGATGGAAGCCATACAAGCATGCGACCCACCAAATGTAAAGCGGTTTCCGTAGCGTATGAACGCTTGTAATACATTAAGTATCACCCGCGCGATGACACCTCTGCTGCTAGCATAGCAATTCTTTAGGAGCTTACTGGTGACCTCACTCACACGCAGGAACACAAGAACCCTCCAAAAAGTTGTCGGCCGGCTGCTTTGATGCGCTCTAGCTCTTTTAAAAACACGCAACCAAGAAAAACAGACATGATCATGCACACAAATGTTTGTCCTGTGTCGCAATCGAACCCACGAGCGTCGGTGACAAAGTGGAGTTATTAACCGCTGCGCGGCCACCAAGCTCGCCAAATTTGCCACGCATGAGTTTATAAAAAAAAGTTAGTTTTATAAATTGATTATCATCAGGCGGATTGTATACTTGTTTGCTATATTAAAGATATTAAAAACAATACGTGAACATACAACATCAAGTAGTTCAATCGTTTAAAATATTGGTAGCATCAATGTGACAAAACATAACAAGCGGTAATCGACCCCGCCGGCGGTACAGATTATAAAAACGGTAGTAATAAAAATGTCACGGGAATCTATACGTTGATTGTGTAACTTGCGGGGACGGTAAATAATGGTGCATTGACCTGCCGTACTCGGAACATAAAGCACGCAGAATAGAATAACACATTTGGGGTTCAGTATCAGAAAGGTAAGGAAAATCCCACTGAACGGATTTTCTCAGCGGTATCCCATTATTAGCAACTGCCGTTAGATGGTCACAAGTCTTTCGAAATAAAATTTCCTTGGACGTGCCGGTTTCCTCACGATGTTTTCCTTCACCGCCGAGCCAGTGATGTACACGTAGGTACATGCTAAAGTATAAATAAGTATATGTACACACTGGGATTAGAACCAGGGACCAGGCAGTATAGATAGGTTTCTTTATCCACTAGGCTGTCACTGATCTATGAAGAGTTTTTTATTACTACAGGAAAACTGAAATTTTAAACATATATTTATATATACAAGTCTTGATCTTGCGACATGCAATAGTACGGTGCACCTAATTTAAAGTGGTTACTATAGCCTATGAATGTTGAACTGCCTTGCTGATAACACAGCAATCTCACACGTAGGAACAATAGAGCCCACCAGGGAGTTATTATTTGGCTTTTTTTATACGTCGGGTGGCATATATGCATACGGCCCACTTGATGTAAAGTAGTAACTTAACACTTGCAATACATTCAGTATCACTCGCGCTATCTGCTGCTAACACAGCAACTCTTGGGGAGCTTACTTGTGCTCTCACTCACACCCAGGAACACAACAACCCCAAAAAGAGTTGTTATTGGGATGCGGTTTTCTGTGAGGTCGAGTTACTTCACCAGACGGGCTACTTTGATGCACCCTTCGTCTTTTAAAATCACCCAGACCAAGACAAATAGACATGTTCATGCACACAAATGTTTGTACTGTGGTGGAATCGAACGCACGAGCTTCGGTGTTAAAGTAACGTAACAGCGCGTTTCACCACTGAGCTTGACAAGTGCTAGCTGTGATTTTCTGCGAAAAACGAAGATCTCCAAGTTTGTTTGTTTGTTTGTAATTTCTTTATTGTACACTCATACTAAATAACAAGACAATACCAAAAAAAATTGATTTATAAATGTACAAGGCGGGCGTATCTCAATAAGAGATCTACCAGCCAACATTTGAGTGATTGGATATTTTATTGCAGAGTGGCGAGGGTAAAACCAATGAGAAATATGAATAATTAATATGATAAACAAACAATATAAAACTCAACAAGTAACCAGTACTACATTACATAATTAATAATAGATTAATATATACACACACACATATTACATGAACATTAGCTACCAAACAGTATTAGCTCAATCCACTGCATTGACAAATTTGAGAAGACGAGCCTTGAAAAAATCCAATGACGTAGCTAGTTTTACATGGGTGGTGAGCGAATTCCAAAGCATTGCCGCCTTGACCGTGAAAGAGTTAGAGTAGGTTTTAGAGGAATGGAGTGGAATATCCAGCGGAAGACTATTACAAGAAGGTAAACGACTATCGATATCCCGTATTTGAAAATTACCTATCACGGAGGTAAGATGGAGAATTAGGTGAAAATAACACTTTATAAAGGAACGTCATCGTACGAATATTTCTACGTATCCTGACAGAGTGCCAACACAATTGTTTTCGGAACTCTGAGATGTGATCGAATTTTCGTAGGCCGAAAATAAATCGAATGCACACATTTTGAAGATGCTCCATTTTATCTAGTAATTCTTCCGGAAGGTCGAGACTTGCAACATCACCATAATCTAGTAAGGGGAGTAGGAAACTCCAGGCCAACGTAATCTTTGTCGCCATCGGGAGAAAAAATTGGAGGCGTTTGAGGGAATGCAGCGATGCGTGAATTTTTTTACTAACCTCATTGACTTGAGAGGCCCAAGAGAGAGTTTCATCCATGGTGATGCCTAAATTCCGAACCGAGGTTGAGTAAGGAATTATACTACCATCATAGACAATATTAGAGTGATTGATGTTCTTAATTTTTGCGATAAAGTGTGGGCTACCCACAATAATAGCTCGAGATTTAGTGGCATTAATAGTAAGCCCGAACTTATAAGACCATTCAGCAATAGAGGTAAGATCTTTGTTGATGACGCAGACTGCGTGTGAAAATTCTTCGAAAGGTAACAGGTAACTTGAGATACGTTGGTGTACAAAGTGCTCCAAGACTTTCGAAAGAACGGGAATGGATATCGGGCGATAGTTAGAGAAGGAGGTTGGGTTTGTTTTTTTTGGGAGAGGAATGACATGAGACAATTTCCAAAGCAACGGAAAGATGCTCGAAGAAAGAGAGCAGTTTAGAATATCCACAATAATTGGGGCAATTGTTTTAACTACCAGAACAATCACGTCAAGGCAAATACCGCCCTCCCCAACCGCTCTGACCTTCAGCGAACCTATAATTTTAATGATCTCATTATCCGTAATCACCCCAAGATCAAATTCTGCATGGTTGGGGAGGTAAATTAGATAAATGAGATAGTGTGTCACTTTTAATAAGAGGGTTCATGCCATCCGGATGTGTACAAAAGTGCTACCAAAGAGTATTAACTTATTAAGATCTAAATCTCTATCCGTCCTGGGCCGATTCCTACCCACACCAATACTACGAAGAAATTTCCACATTTGATGTGGTTAACAATTCTCTAATGAAGAGTGAATGTGATGCCGTCTCGCCTCTCTCACCGCTCTATTGCAACGGTTACACAATATAACATAAGTGGTACGATTTTCCTCAGAAGGATCGTGTCTTAACTTAATTTTAGCTCTATCTCGCTTAGACTTGAGACTTTTGATGTCAGGTTCAACCACGGAGCAGGATAATGTTTGACCCGGACTGGCTGGAAGTTATAATTAGATCCAGCAGTGAAGGAGGGCCGTTGTGTGGAAAGTGAGTAAGACCAAGAGGAAGACAATGTAAATTGACAGACTCAAGCACAGACAGCAATCTCCTCGCGCGATGGTCATCCTTAATGAGACATGTGTTAAAGTCTCCCATAATGATAACGTGATCGAATTGTGGACACAAATCAGATAACACTGTTTCAAAAGAGTTGAAGTAGTTCACATGCAAGGAAGGACTATAATAGACCCCTAGCAGAACCTTGCTATGAGAAATATTGAGTTCCAAAAAGAGATATTCCGGCGCTTGCAACTCAGGGGAGGAAAGGGAGAGAACTCGACAAGGTATTGTATCTTAATTAATAAACTCGAATCTTGCGAAATAAGAGGCAATATTTTAGGCTTGATCCAGTCATATCTAACTGATCGTCAGCAAATAACTGAAATTAAAAGTATTAATCCTGCAACAAAATATGAACAAACGTACAGATCAGACGCACGTAACGTATGGTATCCCGCAAGGCAGCGTACTAGGGCCGCTCCTCTTTATAGTACATAGTAACGATTTACTAAGTGCTGTTAGTCAACTCATAACTCTATTTGCTGACGAAAGCACAGTAACCATAAAATGTAACAATATTAACGCTTATGTATCTGATATTAACACGTCACTGACTTCTGTAATTCATAGTGGCTTAATAGTAATAATTGAAAAATCAATTTAAATAAAACAAATATAACGCATTTTAGTCAAAGACCTAGGGCCTCTTCTGACATTGTATTAGCATATCAAGAAAATATTATTAACGAAAGCGAAACTGCTCGATTTCTTGGCTTAATTATTGATAAAAGGCTGAATTGGAAAAGTGATATTGATGGACTCACAAAAAAGTTAGTAACTTGGCGTATGCCTTATATAGATTATCTTCTACGGTAAATATTAATACATTGCTTACAGCATATCATGGTCTTGTAGAATCTGCGTTAAGATACGGAGTTATTTTTTGGGGTAACTCAAGTAATGGAGACGTGGTATTTAAAATGCAAAAACGATGCCTACGATCTATGTTCGGCCTTCAAATTGCTGACAGCTGTAAGTCACTATTTACAAAGCATAAGATTCTTACGCCCCCGTCGTTGTATATACTAGAGGTGGCACGTGGTTACACGATGGTTAGAAGTAATTCGTAACTATTCCCTCAAGTAAAAGACAAAGTCATTCGAAATATACGCAATAAAAATAGACTTTGGTTGCTGCCTGCCAAAACAACAATGCTGGAAAAGAGCATAATGTCGATGGCTCCAAAAATTTATAATAAAATTCCCGAACGCTACAAAGAACTAAGTGAGAATTTATTTAAAATGAGATTTAAAAGGTTTGTGACTGGCAAATGCTATTATAACATAAATGAATACATGACATTTTAGCTGATTAATTCTGTATTATATTTTATTAAAACAAAATTAATTATTAAAATTAATGTTACTGTTGAATTTTGCTTTCTAATCGTTGTAATGTATTAACATAGAATATTGACATTATCATTATAAATTAATAATGAAGTATATATTTGAATGTCATAGTCATAGTCACAACAAAACCTGTTGAACCTAGTTTTAAGCAGACCAACATCCATTGTACACATTTGCACCCATGTATCTGATGCCTAATTTACACATGTTTAAGCAAATACATTATCTTATCTTAGCATCTTTTTATATATAATTTTGCTGTACGTGTGTATGTGACTGAACTCCTCCTAAACGACTGGACCGATTTTGATGAAATTTTTTGTGTGTTCAAGAGGATTCGAGAATGGTTTAGATTCACAATTGGATCCAGTAGGTGGCGCTGCGATCGGTTACAGGACTTATTGTTTTAATTTTCGAACAGGACAACATCTGTCAGGTCCGCTGTATATTCTAAATTATCTTTCTTAAATTTTTTTCTTCTCTTTTATATTCAAGATTATGTTCGCAGTGAATTGTCTAACATAACATTAACCGAGACAATTGTGCTGAGAAAACAAAGCTATTCGGCTGTCAATTGGAAGTCAGCCGCATGTCAATTGCCTTATGAGAGCGTGCTCATGGAGTATGACAAGCTCTGAACAATACCATTGATCAATTCATATGGACATCGGCGACCCATTGACTTGCATATTGTGTGTCTACGTTACATATTTGCTCATGGTCAATTTACTGTAATTTGTGCAGCATACGGACTGTTATAACTATCAACGTAATGGTATTTAAAACAATGCTGTTTGCAGATATTTATTCATTTGTCTATGTCAACAAATCTGACACTAATGTAATCTCAATTGGACACAATATTGAACATGACATAGATCTAAATTCATCTAAGGTCATTTAACTTACAAAAGCAAAATAATAATTCATATACCTATGAAAATATATTTTTGTATGTCGGAATGAAAAGTTAAAATGAAAAGTGCATGAAAAGAGTTATGAATGTTAGAGACGCGAGTGAAGTATGTAAGGACCGTGCGTTGACGCTCGGTTCTCTCTGCCTACCCCGCAAGGGACCTGGCGTGAAGATATACATACATACATTGCATGTCGGAAACAGCGGTAGACCTGTTGGGAACTTGGGTTAAATTCTGTATATAGATAATAATTTGCTTTCTATCAATTGGTATACTGGTGTATTATTGAGAAAAGGCGATTTTATTAACATAAAAAAAGTCGAAGCTCAATCTACCAGGTTTATTTTTGTACAACGTCGGGAGACGTTCTAGCATACGGCCCCCCTGATGTAAAGCAGTTACCGTAGCCTATTAACACTTGTAATATATTAAGTATCACTCGCTCGATGCCTCCTCTGCTGCTTACACAGCAACTCCTTAGGAGCTTACTGGTGATCTCACTCACACACAGGAACACAACAACCCTCTAGCTAGGAAGTTGTTATTTCGCTGCCATTTTCTGTGAGGTGGAGGTTCTTCACCATACGGGTTGGTTTGATGCGCCCTACCTCTCTTTAAAACATCCTGACCATGACAAACAAACATGTTCCTGCACACAAAATGTTTGTCTTGTGTGGAGAACACACGACCATTGGTGTCAAAGTCGCGTCATTCACGGCTGAGCCACCGAGCTCATCAACGGCTATTACGAACACTAAATTATATGTTCTAAAAATATGTATTACATAATATAATTATAGTATCATATTGATAAATTGAGATGTGTTGTGTATTGCGGCTGCGAGCGCGTGAAAAACATGTATGTATGTATAATATTATCTTCACGCCAAGTCCCTTGCGGGGTAGGAAGAGAGTACCGAGCGCCATAAGACCGGGTCCTTACATACTTCACTCGCTTCTGTGACATTCATAGCTCTTTTCATGCACGCTCGCCGGTTCCTGGGGCTCCTGACATCACCTTCTGATAAAACACGACCAATTTGGTCATGGTAGGTTAGTCTCGGCCTTCCTCGGCTCCTACATCCTTCCACTTTTGCATTGTATATCTGTTTCGTCATTCTTTCGTCCCGCATTCTTTCTACATGTCCGAACCAACGGAGCAAGCCCTTTCTTATCTTAACACCGACACTCTCCTTTACACCAACTTTGTCTCTCACGTCTTCATTACGAACGCGGTCAGCAAGCGTTATGTCACAAATTTTGCGCAATACTCTCATCTCGACCGCATTTATTCTACTTTCATGCTCTCTCTGCCATACCCAGCTCTCACTTCCATAAGTTAGCGTTGGAATTAGCACCGCGTTGTGTACAGCGAGCTGTGCCTTCTGGCTTAGATTTCGGCTACCTAGAAGTTTACCCATTCACCCTATTCCCGGCATTCACTCGTCTCTCCACATCAGCGGTGTACCTTCCATAGCTGCTAAAAGCACTTCCAAGATATACAATCTCATTCACTTGCTCCAACACTACATCATCAACCATAATCCTAGTGTTCGTTCTGGTTGTCTTTCTTTTAAATACCATTATCTTGGTTTTCTTAGCATTCAATTGTAAGCCTTTCTTCATACAATCATCTTTCATTGTTGTAACTAGTGTTTGCAGTTCGGATGGTGATTCTGCTATTAATGCCGCATCGGCTGCATAAAGCAGGCAATTGACCACTGAGTCACCCGTTTGCATTCCCACATTCATATTTCTTATTCTCTGAAAACAACTGTCCAGATACAGGATGAAAAGCCAAGCCGACAGCACTCATCCCTGTCTGACACCAATGTTAACATCAAACTGGGGCGACAAGCTGCCGTCCACCCGCACACATGCTGTACAATCCTCATAAGTGGATTGCACAGCACGGAGTAGGTCACCGTCAACCCCATATCTGGGCAAAATATTCCAGAAATTCTGTCGCACGACTCAATCAAATGCTTTCTCAAAGTCCACAAAACCGCAGAAAATCTTCTGGTCCAAAGCTAGATGCTGCTCTACGATGTTGTGGAGTGAAAAAACTTGATCCGTACATCCTCTGCCGCTTCGGAATCCACCCTGTGCTTCCCAAAGCATTCCATCGGATTTCACCCTCATTCTCCTTTCAATGATTTATCCCAAATTCTCACAGCTCGTCTCTGAACAGATTCCCAAGGTCTCGCTGCTTGCATGCAAGCTGGTATCCAGTTGCCAAGGTGACTATGGAATTCCATTTGCGATCTGGCTCGAAGAACTTCACTTTTAAGGAAATATTATTTGCATCTTCACGCCAGGTCCCTTGCGGGGTAGGCAGAGAGAACCTAGCGCCATAAGACGCGGTCTTTACATACTTCTCTCGCACGCATGCACGCTCGCCGGTTCCTGGGGTTCCTGACATCACCGTCTGATAAAACACGACCAATTTGGTCATGGTAAGTTAGTCTCGGTCTTCCTCGGCTCTTACATCCTTCATTTTTACATCTTTACTTACATCTTACTTTTGCTATGTATATCTGTTTCGTAATTTTTTCGTCCTGCGTTCTTTCTACATGTGCGACCCAACGGAGCGTGCCTCTTCTTATTTTAACACCGGCACTCTCTTTCAGACCAACTATTTCTCTCACGTTGCCATTACGAACGCGGTCAGCAAGCATCATGCCACAAATTTTGCGCAATGCTCTTATCTCGATTGTTTCTGAAATCATAAATAATTAATTAGTAAGAAATAATGAGAAGCGACAAGAATGCTTAACAGTTTCATAAATTGAACTAATTTGTCGACCAATTAGATGTTTTGTTTCCTTTTGGCTTTTGTTTTGAAATGGGAAATATTTATTTTCTTAAACAAGCGCGGAATTAGTCTCATTTGGAGAAATGACACATTTACGAGCGCTTTAAATTTACGCAATTGTAAGCGACGTGTATCGATCAATTGATGACATTCTCCCGCGTTAAATAATATATTTCTTTCCATTTTGATGGCGAGAAAACAATAAGTTAATTATTTGATAACAAAATTATTGTTTATGTTGTAAGAAAATACAAATAAAAACTACTCACTTTCTAGGTTATTATTTTAACGGCCCTGGAAACTAGATCATTAAATAAATTAATATCTCACGATTAATATCTCACGGTTTGATTATTTTAAACAATATACTGGATGAATTATCAGCGTATACATCTCGTTAATGTTAATTCTTGCACTTGTACAAATTCCACTTCACAATTTTATTTTTTAATTATTTTTACTGACAGGTTTTGCCTTTTTCCTATTTCCTATTTTCCTATTTCTACCACAACAATCGCGAAAACCTAAGACAATACTATATAATTATACTGTCTGGGTATCCAGGCCTCCACCGTTGGTTTTATGGGTGAATAATTTCACAAGGATGGCTACGCGCGAATCAAGCTTCTGGTGTCTAAGATACGGTAATTGCTTACGTTCAGGTCAGTCGTACGCTTGATTACCATTTTAGTAGTAATAAAACCACTCACGTGTAAAAACATAACAGTTCCTAACTATCTAGACAGGGTGCACACCTTACACGTGGTGCACTTTGTTGAAGAGTTGTGTTCCTGCGAGTGTGTGAGATTGCCAACAAACCTCTGAGGGATTGCTGTATTCACAAAAGTAGCAACGCTCGGGCGACACTCCTTGTATTTTTATACCCCTAAAGCGGCAAACAAGCGTACGGCCGGCTTGATGGTAAGAAGTTACATCAGCCTGTAGACATTCGCAACACCAGGGGTCACGCTTGCGTTGCCGACCCAGTAAGTTAAGTCGTATTATCTAAAAAGATAAAAATTAAACTCTCTGCCCAGATAATAGATGGCGTCAGCTTTCAGTAAAAGCGACCTTTAAATTCTTTTTGGGCAAATAAATAGAGTGAACGCCACGCCCCGCAAAGGGACACGGTCTCCAGCTCCGATGTAGCAATCGAATGATCTCGTGGAAGCGTTGTCGACGACGTATATTTGTCTTACCGCTCCACCACTCGCCCCCCCGACCCTGGCCGCCGCCGTGTTGGACTAGTGAGGTATGGTGGCACTTACAGCGCTAAAGGCTTAATTTTATTGGTCGTTAGGGCCCGCTGCAGGGAGCGGGAGATTTTGTGTTCACGTATGTCACAGGGTTCGCATGCGGTAACCGTTTTCAATCTAGTCGAGTGCGGGTAACATTTTGCAGTTGATTTTTGTTGCAGTAAAAGTCATTTGAAGTCTTAGTATTATATATATATATATGTATATATATGTATTAAATAATTTTATACAAGAATCTGTGTGAAATAATGTAATACGATAGTCTCTTGTAGGCCGAAATGAAATACGTTTATTATTATTTATAAAAAAATGGTAATAGTTTGCACATACACGAAGAATCGCTCACGCTTTACGCGTGCAAGTGCCCCTTTAGATAAACTTGAGAATCCGCAAATTTGTTAATTATTTTGTACCGCATGTAAATTTATCCATACTTTTTAGTACTGAAAAGGCCGATTTTTTAAATCAACCGCTATGTGGTTCAGTTGATCTCTGCGTGAGGATAAAAAGCAGTGCCAGCCCAGTGGACAAACAACCGATTTTATAGACCTACTAATCCCAGTTTCGAAACCTGGCCCGCTAAATTCGTGTCTTCGGATTTATGTACACGTTTGTAATTATCACTTACTAGGCAGTGAAGGAAAATATCGTGAGGAAACATGCACGTCCCTGATCTTAAAAGACAAGTGTCCTAACCTAAGAAAGGTGTAGTTTACCCTCTGGATTTTGGAGGTTTGACGGCAGTCGCACCATGTAAAATCAGTATCTTCGCCAAATCCTTAGAGTAGGTTAGTCCTAAGGAAATGAGATAACGCTACTAAAAAACTAGCCTTTATCTCTGTCGTCAAAGTCGATTAAGTGCATGTTATTTATTGTGCGTTGTCCGCTGTCACTGAGACCACACCCAGAGCCAGCACCGCTCGCGCCTCGCCGAGTAATGCTGACAATCAGTCAGCAGCCTACGGGGCCGGAATGTTTGAATGCCCGGATTGAAAACGTATTTGTGAGTGCGAGTTTGTCTCACTTAGCGGGGCGTTTTATACGTTTAGGGCGCAAGTTTTTTTTACGAAGCTCTATTTATTACAGACAATTTTCTAAACTACTTTGTGTGCTTCCGTCAAATCTGGTATATACACCCGATAGGACAGGCAAGGCAGCAACGGTGGCGAATGCAAGCTTCTATTACAGATGGGGTGCAATCGCAGAGACGATCTCAGCAGCCGAGGCAGAGATGACTATAGCGCCCATGACAGTGACGGCAAGCGTATAAAAACTATAATGAGCGAGTGAGTGTCTATAATAATTAATATAATTAAATAATAATACAAATTAATTGCAAAATCACACAAAATTTAGATCTATCTATGTACATGTTCTCATCAAATCCTTTGCGGAGTAGGCAGAGAGAACCGAGCGTAGCGGCTAGTGTTGTAAAAACGCCCGAGTCGGCGCTTAAATGGTCGAGTCGGTGCTCGAGCAGTTTGTAAACACTCGAGTCGGAACTCAAGTCAGGTCTAAAACGCTCGAGCAGTAGCTTGAGCGTTTTAGTAAAAAAAGTTCACCCAGAGCGTCAAACTCGACGCTTCGAGGCTCGACTCGATCTTGACTGCGAGCGTCATGTATACGAGTAATTTTAAAAAAGAATAAATGATTTTATATTATATTTAATGCGCACGCAAACATATTTTTATTCCAAAATTATATTCTACTGGCTGCTGCCCGCGGCTCCGCCCGCCAGTCAAATAACGTAGCCTATGTATTAATCCAGATCATAATCTACTACGTGCCAAATTTCATTCAAATCCGTTCAGCCGTTTAAGCGTGAAAGAGCAACAAACATCCATCCATACATACAAACTTTCGCATTTATAATATTAGTATGATTATAATCTGAAAGAAAAAACACAATAACAAAAAAATATGAATATGTTTTTGGTATTCTATATTTTTGTTTAAGATCTCTTATTAAGAATGATCTTCTATATAATCATTGTATATGTTTTTTCAACCATGAAAAAAGACACGTTCACGCCTGTATATTTTCATCGCTAAGTCTGTTTCTTCTTTTTGTTATGATCAGGCCAGCTTTGGAAAATACCACCTCATTTGGTACACTTGTAATTTCATAAGCCATTTTAGTGAACTTTGACACTGTAAAATATTTATTTTTCCACCACAATATATGTTCTCAGGTTCAAATGAAGAATTTAAATATATTTCCATCTCATCTATGGATCTTCTATCAGATTGTTGTTTAATTTCGAAGAAATACTCGACATTACGAATATAAATCAATAACAATTACTAGGAAATACGCAATAACTGTTCCGTGATTGACTAACCGCTCCACTTGCAAAAAGTTACTGTCAAAATATTCTAACAGTCAGTCCCAAAATAAAAAAATATAAGGAACGCTTCGACACTTGAGCTGGCAACTTAAGCGTTTAAGTTGCGAGTCATAACGTTCGCGAGCGTTCAACGCTTGAGCGTTTAACGCTCAAGTCTTCAACGCTCAAACGCGTCGACTCAGCGCTTAACACTCGACTCTTAGCGCTTATTTTTACAACACTACACACGGTTTATTTGATCACGGTAGCCGAGTAACGTGGTAATCATGAAAGAAATAACCTATAGAGAAACGATCTTAATTTATTGCTGCTGGGGAGTAAAGTAGAACGCGTAGCTCTTACTCTTGGCTAATTCATGATCGAAATCGCGGCTCTTATCAAATTAAAATATTGTCTCCTTGGTCAGTAGGCTATAACATTAAACGATTTTCGCGGGGTGCCTTTTTGCATGGTCAAATGGTTTATTGGTTTGTGATGTTGACCTTACTCGACTTCTACATCCTTCTAGTATCGCATTGTATGTCTTTCCTCTTGCATTATGTACGAATCAACCGAGCATGCCTCTTTTTACACCGATATTCTTTTTAGATCATGTAGTGTAAATTTGAGTATCATAATAATAACTTCTCATCAGTTTGTTATAAAATAACAAGAGGTTTTGTTTGTCAGTATTTATATTTCAATAACTAACAAGTTTATCAACAAAGGAGAATGACCAAATGTGGGCCCACCTTGCGTCTTCACCATTTATACTCTAAAAAACCTTTTCCAAATTGAAAATGTTCAAGTATTTTTTTCAGTCCTATTGGAACAGGGGTTTAAAAGGGACCTCGCATACGACTGGGTCCTGCGGGGCCGTCTCCTCCCCGGGATGAGTGTCATTTGCTATGCAGATGACACCCTCGTCACATCCCGGGGTAAGACCTTCGTGGAGGCGGCGCGGCTGGCCGAAGTCGGTGTAGGACTGGTGGTCAGCCACATAGAGAGGCTTGGGCTTCGGGTCCGTTTGGATAAAACCGAGGCCCTCCTCTTCCGCGGGACCGGCAGGCGGGGCCCCCCCTCGGGAGCGCACCTCCAAATAGGAGGAGAACGAGTAAGGGTGAGTGCCCAGATGAGCTACCTGGGCCTCACCCTGGACGGGAGATGGACCTTCGGCCCCCATTTCGAGCGGTTGGGGCCGAAGGTCATCAGAGCTGCGGCGGCGCTGGGTCGCCTCCTGCCCAATGTGGGCGGGCCCAGCGCCGCGTGCAGACGGCTGTACTCCGGTGTTTGTCGGAGTATGGCAACGTACGGTGCCCCTATATGGGCGGACGCCCTCTGCGCTCGGAACAGGGCTCAGCTGCGCAGAGCGCAGCGGGTCATAGCGCAGAGGGCGATAAGGGGGTACCGGACGGTGGCGTGGACGGCCGCGACCGCCCTTGCTGGCGACCCGCCCTGGGAGTTGGCGGCGGAGGTACTCGCCGAGGTATACGTGTTTGTTGCGGAAAGGAGGGACCTCGGCGAGCGCCCCACATTGGAAGAGGTGGGGCGGTATCGCCAGCGAGGGCAGGCAGAGATGATGCGAAGGTGGGGGGAGGACCTGGCGCAGCCGCGGTACGGAGTCCGCGTTGCGGATGCGCTGCGCCCGGTCCTGGAGGCGTGGATGCGCCGAAGGCGCAAACCCCTCACCTTCCGCATGGTGCAGGTGCTCACCGGACATGGGTGCTTCGGTGAGTACCTGCACCGGGTCGCGAGGCGGGAGGAACAGCCAGGCTGCCACGATTGTGGCGCGGCCGAGGACACTGCCCAGCACACTCTGGAGCAGTGCCCCAGGTGGTCTCGGCAGCGCCACGATCTGGTGTCCGCGCTAGGAAGCGCGGACCTCTCGCTCCCGAGCGTGGTCCGCTCCATGCTCGGCAGTGACAGTGCCTGGCAGGCGATGGCCTCCTTCTGTGAGACTGTCATGTCCCAGAAGGAGGCCGCGGAGCGGGACAGGGAGGATGATCCCTTGGCTGTCCCGCTCCGGAGACGGCGGACGGGAGTGCGGCGTAGGCGCTACGCGCACCTATTGCCGCCTCTCTAACCTGTGGGACTAGGGGTCAGGATGGGAACCTGGCCCCATAATGGTCCCGCCGCCGGAGGGGCTGTCCCAATTTGCCGGGATGGCCCCTAGAGAGGAGAAGTCCGGCCCCTTTGGAGGGGCTGGCCAGTCGCAGTGGTGCCCTGTTGCTGACAGATCCGGGGCACCACACCAACGCGGCCGATGGCATTTCGCGGGGTCGTTTAGTGGGTATACCGTCGGACAGCCGACGGGGAGTCCCACACTACCACCGGAGGCCACCCAGGCACCGGTGGTGTGCGTAACACATTTTTCCCCGCGTCACAAAAAAAAAAAAAAAAAAAAAGGGGTTTAAAAGTTGAGTATTAAAAGTTATTTGCATTTCCGCTTATGACTACAAATGGAGAATGACAGGTAAATCATGAATGAGTTTAGGGTTGCGATGATTATGTAATCGATCATCGATTATAAAATATACTAAATAATCGTTTGTAATTAAGAACCTTAATAATTCATTGCTTATAAAGTGAATATGAAAAGCTTAATTAATTATATATTAATTTTAATAGTTAGCCTTCATATAAAAATGTTTATAAACTATCATGATGCATGAATAACACCACTACTCGAAATATTTCTTTAACAAAAGTTGTTAATCATAACATAATCGATTTCACATATATTATTCGGTTAAAGAAGCGAGTGAGGTGTGTCAAAACTGTAAGGATCGAGTCATGTGGCGCTCGGTTCTCTCTGTCTACCCCGCAAAGGATTTGGTGTGAAGTTATAGATAGACAGAGGAGTCCTGTTAGTCCCATTAGTAGTAAGATACAGGCCTATGTTTAAGCCCCGTTCATACTATGTCAAAGTGTTAGATTATTCGTAATTATTTAATCGATCGTTTTTTTACTTTCAATTTATTAATAAGACGTAAGTATTACGTAGTTCTCAAAAGGTACATTATGCCATGTCATCACAAACAAATAACTTGCAACATTATTGTATTTACGTGAGATCAGAATTAAAAGGTAAAGGGATAACGGTACATTCCATTTTATTTCGTGGTAGCACTGTATAGAAACAATAACACAGTGGTACATATTGAGATCAATGCCAGATATAATGAAAAACTGTACTATTATTATGTTTTTTGATGCGTACAAATAATTGTATATTTCAATGCCGATTGAATCGATTTTCTTAACCCATTGAAATCGATCTCCAATCGCATCCCTATACAGCGACATGTCCATAGACCAGAGTCAAATCTTTAATCTATTCTATTTAATTTTTCGTAATAAATATTATTTTGTTTAATTTCTGTACTTATGAAATCAAAGTGTGTAAATATTATAAGTATCCATCCATTGATCATACCAACAACTAGTACATTCCTTGGATGAACAACTCGTACATTCCTTGAATGGTGCTCAGTCCGGTAAGTGTTACGTTATTATTAAGTTCACATATATATTGGTAACCTTTTGTTAAGTATGAATAAAAGTATAGACCGCGCCTAGATAAGAATTGTGAACACATATCTACACTCGCCCATGTTAGAAGCTGCACCATTGATTGTTTATAAAATACAGCGGTATTATTATCTGGTATAGTAAGACTAAATACATGACTTATCTTTTTAGATTATTGTGTTTATCAATTAAACAACAATTTTTAATTGTTACAGATCACAAGACGGTAGCATCTTATGCCGGGAATTATATACACATTAATATGAGCTTAAGTAATAATTGAAGTCAAACCTTCAAATGAATTTGGACATCAACAAGTATGCCTTGAATGTGGGATGTTGACATAATAATAATAAGATCACAATTATACAGAGTTATCACCAGAATATCAGAAATGGAATGTTATAGTTAGATAGATTCCAGTTCATATGGTACTTAATTTCTTAAGCATATTTTTTTATGATGTTTCCCTATAATTATTATATATTATTTTATATTTTTTTATAATTTGTACATTGTTACTTTATCTTTTACTAGGTAGGATCTTTATACTTCCATTCAAATCATTTTAATCATTCTGATACTCCTACGGTATACACATATTTAATTTTCTCCACTTAACATATATTCTATTCTATAATTCTAGGTATCAAGAATGGAAAGAGTTTGTAAGGTCTGTTGACGAGCAGCTGAGTAATACAAAGACAACAGTACCATGATGATAATTGATCACTGCTAGAGGAAATTAACCGGAAATTCATCGAGGCTGCACCTAAAGTTCCAGTGCCTTCATTTTTTTGTCAACCCACAAGATCTATAACTGCATGGTTCTTAAATACATGTATCAACATGATGCACATGTTTTTGGCGTGACGAGAAACTGAATGGTTTAATGGTCCCAAAAATCATTAGAGTTATATTATTAATGTACAACATATTATAATGTACCTAGCTGTGCTAGAATATGCTGTCATCAGTTATGCAATGGAAATTAGCATGAATTTACATTAAACATATGTATTATGTGCCCTTGGGATAGCAGTTTTACTTTGGAGAACATATTCCTAATGAACTGTATGCTGTGGAGATTAATTAAAAAGTAGAAAATGCTCCCCTCATATTAGGAAAAATAATTATCAGAGCACATATAAAGTGGAGGCACATCAGTTCAACAACACATTTGTTTAAATGTCTAGAGAGGTATTGGTCGGCTACTGCTGCAATTGCTTTGTAGGAAAATGAACAATACAGTGCGCACATAATGTTGGTAATTAGGTATTTAAGTTAGGGTAGATTTAATGAAGTACAGGCTCCTACTCTATTTTTATTTAATGTATTTATTGACGATAAAAATTGTAATAGACAATTTAAAGTAATATTTTTTTTATATATAAGAGCCTAATGAATATAAATAAGTGTCAATATACTAGGTGTTGTTCTTATTTATCTCCAATGAATATTCTGTCATTAAAAACAATGTAAGTAAGTAATAAGCATACAATCCGCCTGATGTTAAATAGTTACCATAGCCTGCCAATGCTTACAACCAAGTCATGCAAGTTGCACATTGCCACCTTGACTGCAAATGTTACCACACTCACATACACATATGGTTACCACACTCACCCGAGGGAACAACAATTCTCCAAATCAACTTTTGCTGCGTTCTTCCCCAGTTAAACTATTGTTCCATCAGTATCGTGGGGTGCACAACGTCCAGGTAAGGTTTGTTTCAGTCAAAAGTGATGTTTAAGGTGATGTTGAGCTACTTTGCCCCAAATGAAATGAATAATACATATATGAACATAAAAAGTTGAAAATAAATATCTACTACTTATCTGTGGTTTAATTATTTGAAGATGCATTTAACGTAGGTGTATAGTGCGCTTGATCTATGCACATAGCATCGTATTCACAAATCCATATAATTCTTACTAATTACCTTACCAAGCCTTTTGGGTGCGCTAGTACTTGCTAGTAGATACTATTCTATGGGACTATCTTTCAGATCTAATGTCTGGTTATTCCTTCATTTGTTGTAAGTCTGGTTAAAAAGGCGTAATATTTAAAAAAAACTAGCCATAAAATATAACATGCCCTCTGTATAGGTACCTTGTAGTTTACCTATGTAGTTTTACACTCGCAAAACATAACCTCAAAATGCCTAATTTGATTTAAAAATACTCGATAACCCCTGTTCGTATTGAAATAATATTTCTTTTGAGTCATCTACAATATATTTCCTTTGTTTTGCCGATGGTTTGGTCAAGACGCATGACTGACGCAAGTGGGCCGAACTCCCATACAAGTTTGGTCATTCTCCTTTAGGTGTTGTTCCGTTGACCGCTTGCACAAAAATGCCCTGTCCATTACAATTCCTCTCCTAATGAATCATCGGTGCCTCCATTAAATTCACCCCTACCTACATACTCATAATTTCACAGTAGTAATGTAATATATAATAGCTTTTATACAATATATATCATTCTAAGTTAACACAATACATTTACTTTACGTACTGTATACTCAGTTATATCTAGCATAATATTTAGTGCCTATATTTAACAATCTTAATATATAAAACGGAAGAGTTTGTTTATTTGTTTGAATGCACTAATCTCTCGAACTACAACTCGGATTTCAAAAATTCTTTTTGCATTTGATAACCTAATTCTTGAGGAAGGTTATATGTTGTTCATCATCACGATACGACTCTCAGAAGACGAAGAAAAAGAAAGTCGAAAAAGCGGTACATACGAAATACCGGGATACGCGCAAACGCGTGGTGTAGCGTAGTTTAACAAATTAAAGTGAGGTTTATTACAAAATTAAGTTACAATAAAAGGTGTGAGCCCGTCAAACACTCGCATGCCAATCGCCCAATATTTACTGTGGAGATTTTACGATCGTGATATTTATTGAATGTGCAGTATTAAGGAATGCGGATCGATTGGATTTCTGGAATCGGGAAATACCACGGTAAATACCGGGTGTGCACGCCGACACTCCTGATGCGATGGTCAATATAGCAAAATATATAACTGCAGTAATCCGTCCGAACGTTGGCGCCCAGACAATTGTTGGCATCTTTACATTTATAAACACCCGGCGACTTTGTGCGCGCGTCCGGGTTACGTACTATATTCCATGGGTATCGCTATGTTAATCTTTTTTCTCAGCTTCCTTGAATCGTATGGGTATGGGTTGTTAATTGCAATTTTTTTTTAAAAACAAACAATACACACCGTTCTGCGTTATATACTAGTACAGATAATAAGATTTCAATACTTTGGATATAATGTGCCAATAGTTGGGTTTTCGCATATGGATTCCTCAATTTCACTCTCAAACTCGATGTACTCGTATCATAGACAATTGCTACTCTAGTGTTCATACAACTCAATGCATCATATAAAACTGCTACTTATTTGTTACATATAACTCAATGTATCATAGAAAATTGCTACTTAAGTGTCGCATATAACTCAATGTAAAGTTGCTACTCTAGTGTCATATATAAGTCAATGTATCGCGCCTTACGTGTATCGATTCTCTCATTCCAGCAGCCTTGATCCCTCAAAGGGCAAATGAATAATTAGTTTGCATCGCTCAAAGACTGAGACCGATGTGGGTAATCAAATGGGTTCCAGAGGACCGCTCTCGAGATGGAGCGATGAAACCTTGACATGGGACGTTTGGTGGACATCGTCAATATGATTGTATATGTAAATCATACATCGTAAAATATTGTTATAGCGATTGTCCGTTTATTTTAACATGTAAGATTGACATTTGTGTATCTTTTCATCTTACGTTTTGTCTATATCTTTATGCTAAGTCGTATGCGTTGTAAGCAGCGAGAATCAAGTTCTCTATGACTGGAACACGTCTATTTGTCTTGGTCTGGGTGTTTCCTATGCACCATAAGTAAGTATTTACAAAAAAAAACCAGTTGAGAATGCGCAAACTTGCATTGCCAGCGGTACACCTGGCTCGTCAATTATATAACAATTCATTTTTTTTTAATTTTAGTTCCTTAAGAGACAGGAACGGTGTTCCTGATCATTCCTATACTTCTTTTTTATGCTGAATCCGAATCTGAAGTCGAAATTCGAATATTCGAAAAAAAACTCACACACAGACAAACATATAGATTTCATATAGGAACGGTGTTCCTGAAAATCAGTAACGAGTTAAGTTGTTTTTGAAGAAAAGAATATCTCATACTTCAAAAATATTTAATTAGCCAGTAATTTCGAGAAGATATGAGAGAGTCTAAAATAACACCAGCGTCAATTGGTTTCAGTTTGTTATTGTCCGATGGAACGACGATATTGCAAATACGTTTTAAAGTATAAATTAACCATTCTTACAACCGGTGAAAGCACAGGCAGTACCTCCGATCTGCTGAAATGTTTGATTATCATTCCTTTCCATTGATATGACAATCCCTTTTATTAAGGCGACACCTCGATCGTGAAGCTTTAAAATGGCTCCGCCCAATCACCCCGCGCCCCTCAATTGACACTCGACGCTCGATTTGTAAAATTTGAAATTAGCGCCTAATAGGTAACCTGGGGTCAACGTATAGTCAATGCAAACGAACAGAAAAGCTACAGAGTCGCGTCACACTTAAATAAAATTTATAATATCAATATTTAATAAAAATTATTGATTTAATTATTATTTAGCTTTATACATACTGAACCAAACATATTTATTTAAGCTAGACGGAAAACAATAGTAATAATAGTAATAAAAAACTACAGAAACGTATTCACTTTTAAAAGTTTATTGAAAGAGAAATCAATGACATCGTTTTATGTTTATATCTCTATAAGTTAACATGTCTTGGTATCTATGTTGTTCTTACTTAGGTCTCGTCCAGTGGCGCCCTCATTGAATAAAAAAACATATTATAGCATAGAAGATAAACATTATGAAATCTTATGTTGCATTTATTACGAAGATAGTAAAGTATTTTTACGTCATTAAACCAACACTCAAAATATTCCACTATCGTTGTTATAAGCAAAAGTGCTAAAAGAGGCCGTTTTTTGGCAATTATGCCTATAACAACGAAAGCAAAACATTTCAATTGTTGGTTTAATGACGTAAAAGTACGTTATTGTATTTGTAACACACGCAACACATGACTTTATAATGTTTATCTTCCACGCTAAGATACGATATTTTATTCCTTGAGGCGCCACTGGACGGCATGTATCCCCCTTAAGAAGAATGAAACACTAGCTACATAATACAACATTGTTTATCGAGAGGCTAAAGCGGGCCATTTGTTGATTCGGACACATATGTTTAGTTAGCAGATACACCATCTAAACTGCAAACACTGGTCACAGCGATGAAAGACGACTGTATGGAGAAAGGCTTACTACTGAATGCGAAGAAAACAAAGATAATGGTATTTGAAAGAGAAGAATCCAGAACTAATGTAAGGATTACGATTGATGATGAAGTGTTGGAACAAGTGGATGAGTTTGTATATCTTGGATGCGCTTTCAGCAGGGATGGAAGGTACACCGCAGATGTGGAAAGACGAGTGAGTGCTGGGAATAGTGTGAATGGAGCGTTGGGAAAACTTCTTGGCAGTAAAATCCTGAGCCAGAAGGCACAACTCGCTATACACAATGCAGTGTTGGTCCCAACGCTAACTTATGGAAGCGAGAGTTGGGTATGGCAGAAAGAGCATGAAAGTAGAATAAACGCGGTTGAAATGCGAGCGCTGCGCAAAATTTGTGGCGTAAGGCTTGTAGACCGTATTCGTAATGATGATGTTAGAAATAGAGTTGGTCTGAAAGAGAGCGTCGGTGTTAAAATAAGAAGAGGCATGCTCCGATGGTTCGGGCATGTAGAAAGAATGCAAGATGAAAGAATGACGAAGCAGATATACAATGCAAAAGTGGAAGGATGTAGGAGCCGGGGAAGGCCAAGACTTACCTACCATGACCAAATTGGTCATGTTCTATCAGAAAGTGATGTCAGGAGCCCTAGAAACCGGCGTGCGTGCATGAGAAGAGCAATGAATGTTAAAGAAGCGAGTGAGATATGTAAGGATCGAGTCACGTGGCGCTCGGCTCTCTCTGCCTACCCCGCAAGGGATTTGGCTTGAAGTTATAGATGTTCGAGTGTCATAATGGCTGATAGCGCCGAGTAAACAAGTGGAATTTTTTTGCAACTCCCTCCTGGTGAAGATTCACAAGTTATTTTACACAGTTAGGTATAGCTCTGGTAGGGATCCTAGCTTTTTCCCTTAATATAATACACTCTCGAATGACTAGGTATGCGCTTTCACTAACAGTCAATTTAACTTCGCGAATTTTATAAAAAAGTACAGGAAGAACTTGACGGTTAGACGGTAATTTTGCGCCTATTATTTGATCATTTACGTCTCCAACTAAGAAAATACTTGATTTATTGCTTCTCAATTCCACTGCCATCTTATAAAAGTTAAAACATTACGTATTAATCACGAGAATAACTGACATTCAAAATTAATAGACGGTTAGGTAATTATGACGAAGTTAACGATGCTCTCTCTAAAGTTATTCATTGGTTTAGTGTTAATAATCTGCTTTTAAATGATAAAAAGACTAAAGTAATTAAGTTCTCAACACCTAATGTAAGGCAGGTGGCTACCAATGTACATGTTAATGGAACTAATTTAGCCTCTGTGGAGACAACTGTGTTCTTGGGTATAACAATTGACTCCAGACTACAAAGGGGCCCACAAATTGAAAAATTATCAGGAAAACTAAGTTCTGCAGCTTATGCAGTGAAAACTATTAGACGGCTCACTGATATTGATACGGCTAGAATAGTTTATTTCAGCTACTTTCATAGTATTATGTCATATGGAATTCTTCTTTGGGGTAACTCCGCGGATATTAACACCATCTTTTTATTGCAAAAGAGAGCCATAAGAGCTATCTACAAACTTGGTCCCCGTGAGAGCCTTAGAGAAAAATTCAAAGAAATAAATATTTTAACAGTCGCATCGCAATATATCTATGAAAATCTTTTGTTTGTCCATAAAAACATAGACTCATTTTGTAAAAAGAGTGATATTCATAGCATAAATACTAGATATAAGCATAATCTTGTGTTATATGCAAGCCGTCTCCACAAAACAAGTAATTATTTTATGGGGCAATGTATACCGTTCTATAACAAACTTCCCAGCAATATAAGAGATTTGTCAATAAACAAATTTAAAACTACTATTAAAGCCAAATTGTGTAGCAGGGCATATTATAAAGTATCTGACTATATTAATGATAAAAATGCCTGGGAGTGAGTCGATCCAATTATAATGTAATTAACAAAATATGTAAATTTGTTTGGATACCAAAAGAGGGATGCCTGAGTTTTTTGTCAGTATTTTTATCAGTGCTCACCTAGTCATAAACTGCACGGTAGGGAAAAAAAATGTGACGATTCCAAACAAATGTAGCCATTTTTACGGAATAAAAAGATTTTGACTTTGAATTTGAACAAATGAATACCGCGAGTACGTGCGGCACTGCCGCGCAACTTGTATGAACATGTTTCGATGTAATTCGGCACGGATTATCGTAATCCAAATAAGTTAAAAATTAATTTCCGAGTGTTTTAAAAGCAAATGAACAAAACTAAGACATATGCGTTAGAAAATAAAAACTTTGAAAAATAAGGGACACCCTAATATACATATATACTAATAGATTTTATAATCTATTCATATTTAAAAAAAACATGTGACAAATGATTTTCTTGCTGTTTCATAACTTTAACTTCAGTATAATGACGTTTATTGTATTTTACTTATGTATACTCTGTGTTTTGTATTGTTGTACGTTTCCTTGTTATTTATTAAACTCTCAAGAAGAAAGAACCAGGACCATCTCTGATGTTGCAAAATAAATCTAATCCGTACAATAGTTCAATACTAACCACAATGTATAGAATAGATGATTTTTTTGTGTTTTCAGTGTTGGTTCATAGTAAATATTATTTGTTTTCACGAGTACCATGGGTATAAGTATACTATCTATCTATATCTTCACGCTAAATCCCTCGTGAGCGCCACATGACTCGGTACTTACACACCTCGCTCGCTTCTTTAACATGAAACATACCGAGTTTTTTTAAAAACTATCAAAATATACTATTTTACTAGTAATTATTTTAATACAAAAAAAAAAAAAAAAACCTCCACTGGTTTTCTATCTTCTGATTGGATAAATTTCCAACGTAAACTAACCTTCACCTACGTACAATGTCTAAGTCGGAGTTCGGTGAGCTTATAATGGTTACTATGAGTTTGTCGTCCCGTATGACACTTACGTTAAAGTAGCATATAAATCGAGTAGTGATTCTTCTAGTGGAATATGTTTATTTAGTAAGTTTCTCCTAAAAAACAAAACAGCAAAAATATTCTATTTTATAAGTTTTTATTTTAATACAAAGAAATAAAGAGTCTCCACTGGTTGCTATGTGCTGAGAACGCGAACCTTATTGGTATAAATTTCCAACGTAACCTGACCTCCACCGACGTACAACTTCTAAGTCGGAGTTCGGTCAGATTATAATGGACATAATAGGAGTTTGACGTCCTATATAGGTACGCGGTCAGCCTGTGGATAATGTATACCAATTATCAAATGTTACTGTTTATTCCTGCAAAAAATAACTCTTATTTAATTAATGCAGTTTTATATAGAGTTATTAAGTAAGCAAAATTAAAAAAAGTTTGAAGAGGAATTAAATAGCTTGGGCCAACCATACCTAGGAACTGTTCTAAAAACTAGAAATATGTCTACACAATGTTATTATAATATGTTTAATGAATATAATAATTAAAAAAAATAAATACCTTGTCTTGTTCGCCTCCCCCATTCTACGAACATTTTCTTTGTATTTTTATTCTATATATTTTCTTTTTAGTGTTCCCCATTATTACAACAGTATAATAAATATATATAAACCTATAATATTATTTACTACTTATATCTAATAATAATACACTTACGCTAAATACTATAATATTGAATATTTACAACTATTTATAAAAACTTCGGTGTCGCGATGTAAATGGAGCGAGCTCGAGCAGACAGTCGACATAGGTCTTACCTCGAAGCGGGCTGCAGCCGGACTGGCTGGATGTAGTTAGTCAACGCGTTTATAATCCTCATTACCGCACAATAAGGTCGAAAACACGTAGCACCCAAGACGAATGTGATCGCTTAGAAATTGTCAGAAACTTAAAATATCTTTAAAAAATTTCATGTTTCACTTATCAAAATATGCAGCAAGCATATTATAAACATAGATATTACTAATAGATTTAAGTAATTTTGAAGCGTATAAACAGAACAACTTCGTTGTAATTTCAAAAATAATGAATTTCAGGAGGTGTTTTCGAAAGTAATTATTATCGAATCAATTTTACACAATCGCGTATTTGAGCAAGCAAATTCAAGATAAAGAAATGAAGTTATTTATATTAAAATCTTAGATCCGTCAGTTTAGTCATTAGCCTATACTATTCGATGAAAGTTGGTCTAATTTTTCGATGTGTCGCCTTAAGTAACTTCGCTCACTCGCAGAAATTACAATACAGTAAAAATATTGTGTGAGTGAAAAAGAAACATCCTACATTTTCATCTGAAATATTTTCATGAACCATGTTTTTCAGTTTACAAACTTCAGAGCCGTACCTATCTATGACAAACATCCGAACAAATGTTTTTTTTTTTATTTTTTGGTGCTGAACGACTATTTTCCCTATGTGTATCAAATTAAAACATTTTTAAAAAAGAAGTCCACTAAAATCAGAGCTAAAGCTTCCACTATCAAAAGTATTAGGATGCTTGGCGTCGAGATCTCCAGTGATGTGCAATATCGAAATCACCTGGAGGAGAAGGTCAAGCTGGCGTCCAAAAAACTTGGTGTGCTTAACAGGGCTAAGCAGTACTTCAGTGCGGGGCAAAGACTTATGTTATATAAGTCTCAAGTCAGACCGCACTTGGAGTACTGCAGTCACCTTTGGCGGGGGCATGTTGATACCAGCTTGGACCATGTGATTCGATTCAGGGACGAGCTGTGAGAATTAACGACAATCCTAAGGTTACAAACGGTATTGAAC